>CP114482.1:29271062-30486062 GCA_027186245.1 Coriaria nepalensis | reverse complement strand
CGAACAAATTCAGTTTTTGCACTTCAAACACGAGTTTAGTGCATCACATTCTAATGTCCTTTGCGGGACATGTGTGCATTTGTTTCACCTTAAAACCATTTTCATGAGTCACCTCAAGCCAATACATCTTATGATTGTGATCAGAACGAATTCTACTTTTGCAGTTTATACACGAGTTTCGTGCACAATATGCTAATGACCTTTAGGGGACACGTGTGCCTTGGTTTCACCTTAAAATCATGTCAATGAGTCACCCCAAGCCAATAAGTCATAGGATGGTGATTCGAACAAATTTTGTTTTTGCACTTCAAACATTAGTTTTGTGCATAACATTCTAATGTCATTTGCGGCACATGTGTGCATTTGTTTCACCTTAAAATAATTTTCATGAGTCACGTCAAGCAAATACATTTTATGATTGTGATTAGAACGAATTCTACTTTTGCACATTATACACGAGTTTCGTGCACAACACGCTAATGACCTTTGGGGGAGACGTGTGCCTCGGTTTCACCTTAAAATTATGTCAATGAGTCACCCCAAGCCAATAAGTCATATGGTGGTGATTCGAACAAATTCTGTTTTTGCACTAGAAACACGAGTTTTGTGCACAACGTTCTAATGACCTTTGCTGGACATGTGTGCATTTGTTTTACCTTAAAATCATTTTAATGAGTCACCTTAAGCCAATACATTTTATGATTGCGGTTAGAACGAATTCTACTTTTGCACTTTATAGACGAGTTTCGTGCACAACATGCTAATAACCTTTAGGGGACACCTGTGCCTTGGTTTCACCTTAAAATCATGTCAATGAGCCAACCCAAGCTAATAAGTCATATGATGGCGATTCGAATAAATTCTATTTTTGCACTTCAAACACGAGTTTTGCGCACAACATTCAAATGTCCTTTGCGGGACATGTGTTCATTTGTTTTACCTTAAAATCAATTTCATGAGTGTGCTCAAGCTAATACATCTTATGATTGCGATTAGAACGAATTCTACTTTCCCACTTTATACACAAATTTCGTGCACAAGATGCTAATGACCTTTGGGGGACACGTGTGCCTTGGTTTCACCTTAAAATCATGTCAATGAGTCACCCCAAGCGAGTAAGTCATATGATGGTGATTCGAACAAATTCTGTTTTTGCACTTCAAACACGAGTTTTGTGCATAACATTCTAATGTCCTTTGTGGGACATGTGTGCATTTGTTTCACCCTAAAATCATTTTCATAAGTCACCTCAAGCCAATACATCTTATGATTGTGATTAGAACGAATTCTACTTTTGCACATTATACACGTGTTTCATGCACAACATGCTAATGACTTTTGGGAGAAACGTGTGCCTTGGTTTCACCTTAAAATTATGTCAATGAGTCACCCCAAGCCAATAAGTCATATGATGGTGATTCGAATAAATTCTGTTTTTGCATTTGAAACACGAGTTTTGTGCATAACATTCTAATGTCATTTACGGGACATGTGTGCATTTGTTTCACCTTAAAATCATTTTCATGAGTCACCTCAAGCCAATACACATTATGATTGTGATTAGAACGAATTCTACTTGTGCACATTATACCCGAGTTTCGTGCACAACATGCTAATGACCTTTGGGGGACACGTGTGCCTTGGTTTTACCTTAAAATTATGTCAATGAGTCACCCCAAGCCTATTAGTCATATGATGGTGATTCGAACAAATTCTGTTTTTGCACTTGAAACACGTGTTTTGTGCACAACGTTCTAATGACCTTTGCTGGACATGTGTGCATTTGTTTTACTTTAAAATCATTCTAATGAGTCACCTCAAGCCAATACATTTTATGATTGCGATTAGATCGAATTCTACTTTTGCACTTTATACACGAGTTTCGTGCACAACATGCTAATGACCTTTAGGGGACATGTGTGCCTTGGTTTCACCTTAAAATCATGTCAATGAGTCAACTCAAGCTAATAAGTCAAATGATGGCGATTCGAATAAATTCTATTTTTACACTTCAAACACGAGTTTTGTGCACAACATTCTAATGTCCTTTGCGGGACATGTGTTCATTTGTTTTAACTTAAAATCATTTTCATGAGTGTGCTGAAGCTAATACATCTTATGATTGCGATCAGAACGAATTCTACTTTCCCACTTTATACACGAGTTTCGTGCACAACATGCTAATGACCTTTGGGGGACACGTGTGCCTTGGTTTCACCTTAAAATCATGTTAATGAGTCACCCCAAGCCAATAAGTCATATGATGGTGATTCGAACAAATTCTGTTTTTGCACTTCAAACATGAGTTTTGTGCATAACATTCTAATGTCTTTTGCGGGACATGTGTGCATTTGTTTCACCTTAAAATGATTTCAATGAGTCACCTCAAGCCAAAACATCTAAGATTGTGATTAGAACAAATTCTACCTTTGCACATTATACACGAGTTTCGTGCACAACATGCTAATGACCTTTGGGGGAAACGTGTGCCTTGGTTTCACCTTAAAATTATGTCAATGAGTCACTCCAACCCAATAAGTCATATGATGGTGATTCGAACAAATTCTGATTTTGCACTTAAAACACGAGTTTTGTCCACAACATTATAATGATCTTTGCTGGACATGTGTGCATTTGTTTTACCTTAGAATCACTTTAATGAGTCACCACAAGCCAATACATTTTATGATTGCGATTAGAACGAATTCTACTTTTGTACTTTATACATGAGTTTCATGCACAACATGCTAATGACCTTTGGGGGACACGTGTGCCTTGGTTTCACCTTAAAATCATGTCAATGAGTCACCCCAAGCCAGTAAGTCGTATGATGGTGATTCGAACAAATTCTGTTTTTGCACTTCAAACACGAGTTTTGTGCATAACATTCTAATGTCCTTTGCGCGAAATGTGTGCATTTGTTTCACCTTAAAACCATTTTCATGAGTCACCTCAAGCCAATACATCTTATGATTGTGATTAGAAGGAATTCTACTTTTGCACATTATACACGAGTTTCGTGCACAACATGCTAATGACCTTTGGGGGACACGTGTGCCTTGGTTTCACCTTAAAATTATGTCAATGAGTCACCCCAAGCCAATAAGTCATATGATGGTGATTCGAACAAATTCTGTTTTTGCACTTCAAACACGAGTTTTGTGCACAACATTCTAATGTCCTTTGCGGGACATGTGTGCCATTTTTTCACCTTAAAATCATTTTCATGAGTCACCTCAAGCCAATACATCTTATGAATGTGATAAGAACGAATTCAACTTTTGCACTTTATACACAAGTTTCGTGCACAACATGCTAATGACCATTAGGGGACCCGTGTGCCTTGGTTTCACCTTAAAATCATGTCAATGAGTCACCCCAAGCCAATAAGTCATATGATGGTGATTCGAACAAATTCTGTTTTTGCACTTGAAACACGAGTTTTGTCCACAACATTCTAATGATCTTTGCTGGACATGTGTGCATTTGTTTTACCTTAGAATCACTTTAATGAGTCACCTGAAGCCAATACATTTTATGATTGCGATTAGAACGAATTCTACTTTTGTACTTTGTACACGAGTTTCGTGCACAACATGCTAATGACCTTTGGGGGACACGTGTGCCTTGGTTTTACCTTAAAATTATGTCAATGAGTCACCCCAAGCCTATTAGTCATATGATGGTGATTCGAACAAATTCTGTTTTTGCACTTGAAACACGTGTTTTGTGCACAACGTTCTAATGACCTTTGCTGGACATGTGTGCATTTGTTTTACTTTAAAATCATTCTAATGAGTCACCTCAAGCCAATACATTTTATGATTGCGATTAGATCGAATTCTACTTTTGCACTTTATACACGAGTTTCGTGCACAACATGCTAATGACCTTTAGGGGACATGTGTGCCTTGGTTTCACCTTAAAATCATGTCAATGAGTCAACTCAAGCTAATAAGTCAAATGATGGCGATTCGAATAAATTCTATTTTTACACTTCAAACACGAGTTTTGTGCACAACATTCTAATGTCCTTTGCGGGACATGTGTTCATTTGTTTTACCTTAAAATCATTTTCATGAGTGTGCTGAAGCTAATACATCTTATGATTGCGATCAGAACGAATTCTACTTTCCCACTTTATACACGAGTTTCGTGCACAACATGCTAATGACCTTTGGGGGACACGTGTGCCTTGGTTTCACCTTAAAATCATGTTAATGAGTCACCCCAAGCCAATAAGCCATATGATGGTGATTCGAACAAATTCTGTTTTTGCACTTCAAACATGAGTTTTGTGCATAACATTCTAATGTCCTTTGCGGGACATGTGTGCATTTGTTTCACCTTAAAATGATTTCAATGAGTCACCTCAAGCCAAAACATCTAAGATTGTGATTAGAACAAATTCTACCTTTGCACATTATACACGAGTTTCGTGCACAACATGCTAATGACCTTTGGGGGAAACGTGTGCCTTGGTTTCACCTTAAAATTATGTCAATGAGTCACTCCAACCCAATAAGTCATATGATGGTGATTCGAACAAATTCTGATTTTGCACTTAAAACACGAGTTTTGTCCACAACATTATAATGATCTTTGCTGGACATGTGTGCATTTGTTTTACCATAGAATCACTTTAATGAGTCACCTCAAGCCAATACATTTTATGATTGCGATTAGAACGAATTCTACTTTTGTACTTTATACATGAGTTTCGTGCACAACATGCTAATGACCTTTGGGGGACACGTGTGCCTTGGTTTCACCTTAAAATCATGTCAATGAGTCACCCCAAGCCAGTAAGTCATATGATGGTGATTCGAACAAATTCTGTTTTTGCACTTCAAACACGAGTTTTGTGCATAACATTCTAATGTCCTTTGCGCGAAATGTGTGCATTTGTTTCACCTTAAAACCATTTTCATGAGTCACCTCAAGCCAATACATCTTATGATTGTGATTAGAAGGAATTCTACTTTTGCACATTATACACGAGTTTCGTGCACAACATGCTAATGACCTTTGGGGGACACGTGTGCCTTGGTTTCACCTTAAAATTATGTCAATGAGTCACCCCAAGCCAATAAGTCATATGATGGTGATTCGAACAAATTCTGTTTTTGCACTTCAAACACGAGTTTTGTGCACAACATTCTAATGTCCTTTGCGGGACATGTGTGCCATTTTTTCACCTTAAAATCATTTTCATGAGTCACCTCAAGCCAATACATCTTATGAATGTGATAAGAACGAATTCAACTTTTGCACTTTATACACAAGTTTCGTGCACAACATGCTAATGACCATTAGGGGACCCGTGTGCCTTGGTTTCACCTTAAAATCATGTCAATGAGTCACCCCAAGCCAATAAGTCATATGATGGTGATTCGAACAAATTCTGTTTTTGCACTTGAAACACGAGTTTTGTCCACAACATTCTAATGATCTTTGCTGGACATGTGTGCATTTGTTTTACCTTAGAATCACTTTAATGAGTCACCTGAAGCCAATACATTTTATGATTGCGATTAGAACGAATTCTACTTTTGTACTTTGTACACGAGTTTCGTGCACAACATGCTAATGACCTTTGGGGGACACGTGTGCCTTGGTTTTACCTTAAAATTATGTCAATGAGTCACCCCAAGCCTATTAGTCATATGATGGTGATTCGAACAAATTCTGTTTTTGCACTTGAAACACGTGTTTTGTGCACAACGTTCTAATGACCTTTGCTGGACATGTGTGCATTTGTTTTACTTTAAAATCATTCTAATGAGTCACCTCAAGCCAATACATTTTATGATTGCGATTAGATCGAATTCTACTTTTGCACTTTATACACGAGTTTCGTGCACAACATGCTAATGACCTTTAGGGGACATGTGTGCCTTGGTTTCACCTTAAAATCATGTCAATGAGTCAACTCAAGCTAATAAGTCAAATGATGGCGATTCGAATAAATTCTATTTTTACACTTCAAACACGAGTTTTGTGCACAACATTCTAATGTCCTTTGCGGGACATGTGTTCATTTGTTTTACCTTAAAATCATTTTCATGAGTGTGCTGAAGCTAATACATCTTATGATTGCGATCAGAACGAATTCTACTTTCCCACTTTATACACGAGTTTCGTGCACAACATGCTAATGACCTTTGGGGGACACGTGTGCCTTGGTTTCACCTTAAAATCATGTTAATGAGTCACCCCAAGCCAATAAGTCATATGATGGTGATTCGAACAAATTCTGTTTTTGCACTTCAAACATGAGTTTTGTGCATAACATTCTAATGTCCTTTGCGGGACATGTGTGCATTTGTTTCACCTTAAAATGATTTCAATGAGTCACCTCAAGCCAAAACATCTAAGATTGTGATTAGAACAAATTCTACCTTTGCACATTATACACGAGTTTCGTGCACAACATGCTAATGACCTTTGGGGGAAACGTGTGCCTTGGTTTCACCTTAAAATTATGTCAATGAGTCACTCCAACCCAATAAGTCATATGATGGTGATTCGAACAAATTCTGATTTTGCACTTAAAACACGAGTTTTGTCCACAACATTATAATGATCTTTGCTGGACATGTGTGCATTTGTTTTACCATAGAATCACTTTAATGAGTCACCTCAAGCCAATACATTTTATGATTGCGATTAGAACGAATTCTACTTTTGTACTTTATACATGAGTTTCGTGCACAACATGCTAATGACCTTTGGGGGACACGTGTGCCTTGGTTTCACCTTAAAATCATGTCAATGAGTCACCCCAAGCCAGTAAGTCATATGATGGTGATTCGAACAAATTCTGTTTTTGCACTTCAAACACGAGTTTTGTGCATAACATTCTAATGTCCTTTGCGGGAAATGTGTGCATTTGTTTCACCTTAAAACCATTTTCATGAGTCACCTCAAGCCAATACATCTTATGATTGTGATTAGAAGGAATTCTACTTTTGCACATTATACACGAGTTTCGTGCACAACATGCTAATGACCTTTGGGGGACACGTGTGCCTTGGTTTCACCTTAAAATTATGTCAATGAGTCACCCCAAGCCAATAAGTCATATGATGGTGATTCGAACAAATTCTGTTTTTGCACTTCAAAGACGAGTTTTGTGCACAACATTCTAATGTCCTTTGCGGGACATGTGTGCCATTTTTTCACCTTAAAATCATTTTCATGAGTCACCTCAAGCCAATACATCTTATGATTGCGATTAGAACGAATTCTACTTTTGTACTTTATACACGAGTTTCGTGCACAACATGCTAATGACCTTTGGGGGACCCGTGTGCCTTGGTTTCACCTTAAAATCATGTCAATCAGTCACCCCAAGCCAGTAAGTCATATGATGGTGATTCGAACAAATTCTGTTTTTGCACTTCAAACACGAGTTTTGTGCATAACATTCTAATGTCCTTTGCGGGACATGTGTGCATTTGTTTCACCTTAAAACCATTTTCATGAGTCACCTCAAGCCAATACATCTTATGATTGTGATTAGAAGGAATTCTACTTTTGCACATTATACACGAGTTTCGTGCACAACATGCTAATGACCTTTGGGGGACACGTGTGCCTTGGTTTCAGCCTAAAATTATGTCAATGAGTCACCCCAAGCCAATAAGTCATATGATGGTGATTCGAACAAATTCTGTTTTTGCACTTCAAACACGAGTTTTGTGCACAACATTCTAATGTCCTTTGCGGGACTTGTGTGCAATTTTTTCACCTTAAAATCATTTTCATGAGTCACCTCAAGCCAATACATCTTATGATTGTGATAAGAACGAATTCAACTTTTGCACTTTATACACAAGTTTCGTGCACAACATGCTAATGACCTTTAGGGGACCCGTGTGCCTTGGTTTCACCTTAAAATCATGTCAATGAGTCACCCCAAGCCAATAAGTCATATGATGGTGATTCGAACAAATTCTGTTTTTGCACTTCAAACACGAGTTTTGTGCATAACATTCTAATGTCATTTGTGGGACATGTGAGCATTTGTTTCACCTTAAAATCATTTTCATGAGTCACTTCAAGCCAATACATCTTATGATTGTGATTAGAACGAATTCTACTTTTGCACTATATACACGAGTTTCGTGCATAACATGCTAATGACCTTTAGGGGACACGGGTCCCTTGGTTTCACCTTAAAATCATGTCAATGAGTCCACTCAAGCCAATAAGTCATATGATGGCGGTTCGAATAAATTCTATTTTTGCACTTCAAACACGAGTTTTGTGCACAACATTCTAATGTCCTTCGCTGGACATGTGTGCATTTGTTTTACCTTAAAATCATTTTAATGAGTCACCTCAAGCCAATACATCTTATGATTGTGATTAGAACGAATTCTACTTTTGCACTATATACACGAGTTTCGTGCACAACATGCTAATGACCTTTAGGGGACACGTGCGCCTTGGTTTCACCTTAAAATCATGTCAATGAGTCAACTCAAGCTAATAAGTCATATGGTGGCAGTTCGAATAAATTCTATTTTTGCACTTCAAGCATGAGTTTTGTGCACAACATTATGATGTCCTTTGCGGGACATGTGTGCATTTGTTTCACCTTAAAATCATTTTCATGAGTCACCTCAAGCTAGTACATCTTATTATTGTGATTGGAACGAATTCTACTTTTGCACTTTATACATGAGTTTCGTGCACGACATGCTAATGACCTTTAGGGGACATGTGTGCCTTGGTTTCACCTTAAAATCATGTCAATCAGTCAACTCATGCTAATAAGTCATATCATTGCGATTCGAATAAATTCTATATTTGCACTTCAAACACGAGTTTTGTGCTAAACATTTTAATGTCCTTTGCGGGACACGTGTGCATTTGTTTCGCCTTAAAATCATTTTCATGAGTCACCCCAAGCCAGTACATCTTATGATTGTGATTAGAACGAGTTCTACTTTTGCACTTTATAGACGAGTTTCGTGCACAACATGCTAATGACCTTTAGGGGACACGTGTGCCTTGGTTTCACCTTAAAATCATATCAATGAGTCAACTCAAGCTTATAAGTCATATGGTGGCGGTTCGAATAAATTCAATTTTTTCATTTCAAACACGAGTTTTGTGCACAACATTCTAATGTCCTTTGCGGGACATATGTGCATTTGTTTCACCTTCAAATCATTTTCATCAGTCACCTCAAGCCAATACATCTTATGATTGTGATAAGAACGAATTCTACTTTTGCACATTATACACGAGTTTCGGGCACAACATGTTAATGACCTTTGGGGGACACGTGTGCCTCGGTTTCACCTTAAAATTATGTCAATGAGTCACCCCAAGCCAATAAGTCATATGATGGTGATTCGAACAAATTCTGTTTTTCCACTTCAAACACGAGTTTTCTGCATAAGATTCCGATGTTATTTGCGGGACATGTGTGCATTTGTTTCACATTAAAATCATTTTCATGAGTCACCTCAAGCCAAAACATCTTATGATTGTGATAAGAACGAATTCTACTTTTGCACATTACACACGAGTTTTGTGCACAACATGTTAATGACCTTTGGGGGAAACGTGTGCCTTGGTTTCACCTTAAAATTATGTCAATGAGTCACCCCAAGCCAATAAGTCATATGATGGTGATTCGAACAAATTCTGTTTTTGCACTTGAAACACGAGTTTTGTGCACAACGTTCTAATGACCTTTGCTGGACATGTATGCATTTGTTTTACCTTAAAATCATTTTCATGAGTCACCTCAAGCCAATACATCTTATGATTGCGATTAGAACGAATTCTACTTTCACACTTTACACACAAGTTTCCTGCACAACATGCTAATGACCTTTGGCAGACACGTGCGCCTTGGTTTCACCTTAAAATCATGTCAATGAGTCACCCCAAGCCAATAAGTCATATGATGGTGATTCGAACAAAGTCAGTTTTTGCACTTCAAACACGAGTTTTGTGCATAACATTCTAATGTCCTTTGCGGGACATGTGTGCATTTGTTTCACCTTAAAACCATTTTCATGAGTCACCTCAAGCCAATACATCTTATGATTGTGATTAGAATGAATTCTACTTTTGCAGTTTATACAGGACTTTCGTGCACAACATGCTAATGACCTTTAGAGGACACGTGTGCCTTGGTTTCACCTTAAAATCAAGTCAATGAGTCAACTCATGCTAATAAGTCATATGATGGCGATTCAAATAAATTCTATTTTTGCACTTTAAACACTAGTTTTGTGCAAAACATTCTAATGTCCTTTGCGGGACATGTGTGCATTTGTTTCACCTTAAAATCATTTTCATGAGTCACCCCAAGCCAGTACATCTTATGATTGTGATTAGAACGAATACTACTTTTGCACTTTATTGACGAGTTTCGTGCACAACTTGCTAATGACCTTTAGGGGGCACGTGTGCCTTGGTTTCACCTTAAAATCATGTCAATGAGTCAACTCATGCTAATAAGTCATATGATGGCGATTCGAATAAATTCTATTTTTGCACTTCAAACACGAGTTTTGTGCAAAACATTCTAATGTCCTTTGCGGGGCATGAGTGCATTTGTTTCACCTTAAAATCATTTTCATGAGTCACCCCAAGCCAGTACATCTTATGATTGTGATTAGAACGAGTTCTACTTTTGCACTTTATAGACGAGTTTCGTGCACAACATGCTAATGACCTTTAGGGGACATGTGTGCCTTGGTTTTACGTTAAAATCATGTCAATGAGTCAACTCAAGCCAATAATTCATATGATGGCGGTTCTAATAAATTCTATTTTTCCACTTCAAACAGGAGTCTTGTGCACAACATTCTAATGTCCTTCGCTGGACATGTGTGCATTTGTTTTACCTTAAAATCATTTTAATGAGTCACCTCAAGCCAATACATCTTATGATTGTGATTAGAACGAATTCTACTTTTGCACTATATACACGAGTTTCGTGCATAACATGCTAATGACCTTTAGGGGACACGTGTGCCTTGGTTTCACCTTAAAATCATGTCAATGAGTCCACTCAAGCCAATAAGTCATATGATGGCGGTTCGAATAAATTCTATTTTTGCACTTCATACACGAGTTTTGTGCACAACATTCTAATGTCCTTCGCTGGACATGTGTGCATTTGTTTTACCTTAAAATCATTTTAATGAGTCACCTCAAGCCAGTACATCTTATGATTGTGATTAGAACGAATTCTACTTTTGCACTATATACACGAGTTTCGTGCACAACATGCTAATGACCTTTGGGGGATACGTGTGCCTTGGTTTCACCTTAAAATCATGTCAATGAGTCAACTCAAGCTAATAAGTCATCTGGTGGCAGTTCGAATAAATTCTATTTTTGCACTTCAAGCACGAGTTTTGTGCACAACATTATGATGTCCTTTGCGGGACATGTGTGCATTTGTTTCACCTTAAAATCATTTTCATGAGTCACCTCAAGCTAGTACATCTTATGATTGTGATTAGAACGAATTCTACTTTTGCACTTTATACATGAGTTTCGTGCACGACATGCTAATTACCTTTAGGGGACATGTGTGCCTTGGTTTCACCTTAAAATCATGTCAATGAGTCAACTCATGCTAATAAGTCATATGATTGCGATTCGAATAAATTCTATTTTTGCACTTCAAACACGAGTTTTGTGCTAAACATTTTAATGTCCTTTGCGGGACATGTGTGCATTTGTTTCGCCTTAAAATCATTTTCATGAGTCACCCCAAGCCAGTACATCTTATGATTGTGATTAGAACGAGTTCTTCTTTTGCACTTTATAGACGAGTTTCGTGCAGAACATGCTAATGACCTTTAGGGGACACGTGTGCCTTGGTTTCACCTTAAAATCATGTCAATGAGTCAACTCAAGCTTATAAGTCATATGGTGGCGGTTCGAATAAATTCTATTTTTGCATTTCAAACACGAGTTTTGTGCAAAACATTCTAATGTCCTTTGCGGGACATGAGTGCATTTGTTTCACCTTAAAATCATTTTCATGAGTCACTCTAAGCTAGTACATCTCATGATTGTGATTAGAACGAATTCTGCTTTTGCACTATATACATGAGTTTCGTGCACAACATGCTAATGACCTTTAGGGGACACGTGTGCCTTGGTTTCACCTTAAAATCATGTCAATGAGTCAACTCATGCTAATAAGTCATATGATGGCGATTCGAATAAATTCTATTTTTGCACTTCAAACACGAGTTTTGTGCAAAACATTCTAATGTCCTTTGCGGGGCATGAGTGCATTTGTTTCACCTTAAAATCATTTTCATGACTCACCCCAAGCCAGTACATCTTATGATTGTGATTAGAACGAGTTCTAATTTTGCACTTTATAGACGAGTTTCCTGCAGAACATGCTAATGACCTTTAGGGGACACGTGTGCCTTGGTTTCACCTTAAAATCATATCAATGAGTCAACTCATGCTAATAAGTCATATGATGGCGATTCGAATAAATTCTATTTTTGCACTTCAAACACAAGTTTTGTGCAAAACATTCTAATGTCCTTTGCGGGACATGAGTGCATTTGTTTCACCTTAAAATCATTTTCAGGAGTCACCCCAAGCTAGTACATCTTATGATTGTGATTAGAACGAGTTCTACTTTTGCACTTTATAGACGAGTTTCGTGCACAACATGCTAATGACCTTTATGGGACATGTGTGCCTTGGTTTTACCTTAAAATCATGTCAATGAGTCAACTCAAGCAAATAAGTCATATGATGGCGGTTCGAATAAATTCTATTTTTGCACTTCAAATATGAGTTTTGTGCACAACATTCTAATGTGCTTCGCTGGACATGTGGGCATTTGTTTTACCTTAAAATCATTTTAATGAGTCACCTCAAGCCAATACATCTTATGATTGTGATTAGAATGAATTCTACTTTTGCACTATATACACGAGTTTCGTGCACAACATGCTTATGACCTTTAGGGGACACGTGTGCCTTGGTTTCAGCTTAAAATCATGTCAATGAGTCAACTCATGGTAATAAGTCATATGATGGCGATTCGAATAAATTCTATTTTTGCTTCTCAAACACGAGTTTTGTGCAAAACATTCTAAAGTCCTTTACGGGACATCTATGCATTTGTTTCAGCTTAAAATCAATTTAATAAGTCACCTAAAGACAATACATTATACGATTGCGATTCGAAAGAATTCCACTTTTGCACTTTATACACGTGTTTCGTACACAACAGGCTAATGACCTTTGGGGGACATATGCACCTTGGTTAAAACATTAAAATCATGTCAATGAGTCAACTCAAGCTAATAAGTCAAATATGATGGTGATTCGAATAAATTCTATTTTTGCGCTTCAAACACGAGTTTTGTGCACAACATTCTAATGTCCTTTAGGGGACATGTGTGCATTTGTTTCACCTTAAAATCATTTTCATGAGTCACCCCAAGCCAGTACATCTTATGATTGTGATTAGAACGAATTCTAGTTTTGCACTTTATACACGAGTTTCGTGCACAACATGGTAATGACCTTTAGGGGACACGTGTGCCTTGGTTTCAGCTTAAAATCATGTCAATGAGTCAACTCAAGCTAATAAGTCATATGATGGCGGTTCGAATAAATTCTATTTTTGCACTTCAAACAGGAGTTTTGTGCACAACATTCTGATGTCCTTCGCTGGACATATGTGCATCTGTTTTACCTTAAAATCATTTTAATGAGTCACCTCAAGCCAATACATTTTCTGATTGTGATTACAACGAATTCTACTTTTGCATTTTATACACGAGTTTCGTGCACAACATGGTAATGACCTTTGGGGGACACGTGTGCCCTGGTTTCACCTTAAAATCATGTCAATGAGTCACCCCAAGCCAATATATGATATGATGGTGATTCGAACAAATTCTGTTTTTCCACTTCAAACACGAGCTTTGTGCGCAACATTCTAAAGTCCTTTGCGGGACATCTATGCATTTGTTTCAGCTTAAAATCAATTTAATAAGTCACCTAAAGACAATACATTATACGATTGTGATTCGAAAGAATTCCACTTTTGCACTTTACACACGTGTTTCGTACACAACAGGCCAATGACCTTTGGGGGACATATGCACCTTGGTTAAAACATTAAAATCATGTCAATGAGTCAACTCAAGCTAATAAGTCAAATATGATGGTGAATCGAAAAAATTCTATTTTTGCGCTTCAAACACGAGTTTTGTGCACAACATTCTAACGTCCTTTAGGGGACATGTGTGCATTTGTTTCACCTTAAAATCATTTTCATGAGTCACCCCAAGCCAGTACGTCTTATGATTGTGATTAGAACGAATTCTACTTTTGCACTTTATACACGAATTTCATGCACAACATGCTAATGACCTTTGGGGGACACGTGTGCCTTGGTTTCAGCTTAAAATCATGTCAATGAGTCAACTCAAGCTAATAAGTCATATGATGGCAGTTCGAATAAATTCTATTTTTGCACCTCAAACAGGAGTTTTGTGCACAACATTCTGATGTTCTTCGCTGGACATATGTGCATTTGTTTTACCTTAAAATCATTTTAATGAGTCACCTCAAGCCAATACATCTTATGATTGTGATTAGAACGAATTCTTCCTTTGGACTTTATACACGAGTTTCGTGCACAACATGCTAATGACCTTTCGGGGACACGTGTGCCTTGGTTTCAGCTTAAAATCATGTCAATGAGTCAACTCAAGCTAATAAGTCATATGATGGCGGTTCAACTAAATTTTATTTTTGCACTTCAAACAGGAGTTTTGTGCACAACATTCTGATGTTCTTCGCTGGACATATGTGCATTTGTTTTACCTTAAAATCATTTTAATGAGTCACCTCAAGCCAATACATCTTATGATTGTGATTAGAACGAATTCTACTTTTGCACTTTCTACACGAGTTTCGTGCACAACATGCTAATGACCTTTGGGGGACACGTGTGCCTTGGTTTCACCTTAAAATCATGTAAATGAGGCAACTCAAGCTAATAAGTCATATGATGGCGATTCGAGTAAATTCTATTTTTGCACTTCAAACACGAGTTTTGTTCACAACATTCTAGTGTCCTTCGCTGGACATTTGTGCATCTGTTTTACCTTAAAATCATTTTAATGAGTCACCTCAAGCCAATACATTTTATGATTGTGATTACAACGAATTATACTTTTGCATTTTATACACGAGTTTCGTGCACAACATGGTAATGACCTTTGGGGGACACGTGTGCCCTGGTTTCACCTTAAAATCATGTCAATGAGTCACCCCAAGCCAATATGTCATATGATGGTGATTCGAACAAATTCTGTTTTTCCACTTCAAACACGAGCTTTGTGCGCACCATTCTAAAGTCCTTTGCGGGACATCTATGCATTTGTTTCAGCTTAAAATCAATTTAATAAGTCACCTAAAGACAATACATTATACGATTGTGATTCGAAAGAATTCCACTTTTGCACTTTACACACGTGTTTCGTACACAACAGGCTAATGACCTTTGGGGGACATATGCACCTTGGTTAAAACATTAAAATCATGTCAATGAGTCAACTCAAGCTAATAAGTCATATGATGGCAGTTCGAATAAATTCTATTTTTGCACCTCAAACAGGAGTTTTGTGCACAACATTCTGATGTTCTTCGCTGGACATATGTGCATTTGTTTTACCTTAAAATCATTTTAATGAGTCACCTCAAGCCAATACATCTTATGATTGTGATTAGAACGAATTCTACTTTTGCACTTTATACACGAGTTTCGTGCACAACATGCTAATGACCTTTCGGGGACACGTGTGCCTTGGTTTCAGCTTAAAATCATGTCAATGAGTCAACTCAAGCTAATAAGTCATATGATGGCGGTTCGACTAAATTCTATTTTTGCACTTCAAACAGGAGTTTTGTGCACAACATTTTGATGTTCTTCGCTGGACATATGTGCATTTGTTTTACCTTAAAATCATTTTAATGAGTCACCTCAAGCCAATACATCTTATGATTGTGATTAGAACGAATTCTACTTTTGCACTTTCTACACGAGTTTCGTGCACAACATGCTAATGACCTTTCGGAGACACGTGTGCCTTGGTTTCAGCTTAAAATCATGTAAATGAGGCAACTAAAGCTAATAAGTCATATGATGGCGATTCGAGTAAATTCTATTTTTCCACTTCAAACACGAGTTTTGTTCACAACATTCTAATGTCCTTCGCTGGACATTTGTGCATCTGTTTTACCTTAAAATCATTTTAATGAGTCACCTCAAGCCAATACATTTTATGATTGTGATTCCAACGAATTCTACTTTTGCATTTCATACACGAGTTTCGTGCACAACCTGGTAATGACCTTTGGGGGACACGTGTGCCCTGGTTTCACCTTAAAATCATGTCAATGAGTCACCCCAAGCCAATATGTCATATGATGGTGATTCGAACAAATTCTGTTTTTCCACTTCAAACACGAGCTTTGTGCCCAACATTCTAAAGTCCTTTGCGGGACATCTATGCATTTGTTTCAGCTTAAAATCAATTTAATAAGTCACCTAAAGACAATACATTATACGATTGCGATTCGAAAGAATTCCACTTTTGCACTTTACACACGTGTTTCGTACACAACAGGCTAATGACCTTTGGGGGATATATGCACCTTGGTTAAAACATTAAAATCATGTCAATGAGTCAACTCAAGCTAATAAGTCAAATATGATGGTGATTCGAATAAATTCTATTTTTGCGCTTCAAACACGAGTTCTGTGCACAACATTCTAATGTCCTTTAGGGGACATGTGTGCATTTGTTTCACCATAAAATCATTTTCATGAGTCACCCCAAGCCAGTACATCTTATGATTGTGATTTGCACGAATTCTACTTTTGCACTTTATACACGAGTTTCGTGCACAACATGCTAATGACCTTTAGGGGACACGTGTGCCTTGGTTTCAGCTTAAAATCATGTCAATGAGTCAACTCAATGTCTCTTTGAAAGTCACTAATTCGTTTGAAAGCAAATAAAATGAATTCTATTTTCGCACTCCGAACCCGACTTTCGTACATAACTTCCTAATGATCATTTTTGGGCAAGTAGTCATTTGTTTCATTTGAGATTCATGTCAATGAGTCTTTTCAACTCACTAATTCATTCGAAAGTAATTCGAAGGAATTCTATTTTTGCACATCAAACACTACTTTTGTGAATCACTTGTTAATGATCTTTTTAAGACAAGTATGCATTTGTTTTATGTTATATTCATGGCAATAAGTTTTTTCAAGAAAATAAGTTATTTCGAACCTAATGGAGCGAATACTATTTTCGCATTTCAAACATGACTTTCGCGCATAGCTTGGTTATGATTTTTTGAAGGCAAGTATGAATTTGTTTAATCTTTCTTTGAAAGTCACTAATTCATTTGATAACAATTCGAACGAATTCTATTTTTCCACTTCAAACACTACCACATTCGCGCATCACGTGCTAATGATCTTTTTAAGACAAGTATTGATTTGTTTTATCTTATATTCATGTCAATGAATTTTTTCAAGAAAATAAATTATTTAGAAGCCATTGGAGCGAAAACTATTTTCGCATTTCAAACATGACTTTCGCGCATAGCTTGCATATCATTTTTTGAAGGCAAGTATGAATTTGTTTAATCTTAGAGTCATCATCTCAATGTCTCTTTGAAAGTCACTAATTCATTTGAAAGCAATTAAAATGAATTATATTTTCGCATTTCGAACCCGACTTTCGTACACAACTTGCTAATTATCATTTTAGGGCAAGTAGTCATTTGTTTTATTTGAGATTCATGTCAATGAGTCTTTTCAACTCACTAAATCATTTGAAAGCAATTCGAGCGAATTCTATTTTTCCACTTCAAACACTACTTTTGTGAATCACTTGTTAATGATCTTTTTAAGACAAGTATGCATTTGTTTTATGTTAAATTCATGGCAATGAGTTTTTTCAAGAAAATAAATTTTTTCGAACCCATTGGAGCGAATACTATTTTCGCATTTCAAACATGACTTTCGCGCATAGCTTAGATATGATTTTTTGTAGGCAAGTATGAATTTGTTTAATCTTAGAGTCATCATCTCAATATCTCTTCGAAAGTCACTAATTCATTTGAAAACAATTCGAACGAGTTCTATTTTTCCACTTCTAACAACACCACATTCACGCATCACGTGCTAATGATCTTTTTAAGACAAGTTTTGATTTGTTTTATCTTATATTCATGTCAATGAGTTTTTTCAAGAAAATAAATTATTTCGAAGCCATTGGAGCGAATACTATTTTCGCATTTCAAACATGACTTTCGCGCATAGCTTGGTTATGATTTTTTGAAGGCAAGTATGAATTTGTTTAATCTTAGAGTCATCATCTCAACGTCTCTTTGAAAGTCACTAATTCGTTTGAAAGCAATTAAAATGAATTCTATTTTCGCACTTCGAACTCGACTTTCGTACATAACTTGCTAATGATCATTTTAGGGCAACTAGTCATTTGTTTCAATTGAGATTTATGTCAATGAGTCTTTTCAACTCACTAATTCATATGAAAGCAATTCGAATGAATTCTATTTTTGCACATCAAACACTACTTTTGTGAATCACTTGTTAGTGATCTTTTTAAGACAGGTATGCATTTGTTTTATGTTATATTCATGGCAATGAGTTTTTTCAAGAAAATAAATTTTTTGGAGCCCATTGGAGCGAATACTATTTTCGCATTTCAAACATGACTTTCACGCATGGCTTGGTTATGATTTTTTGAAGGCAAGTATGAATTTGTTTAATCTTAGAGTCATCATCTCTATGTCTCTTTGAAAGTCACTAATTCGTTTGAAAACAATTAAAATGAATTCTATTTTCGCACTTCGAACCCGACTTTCGTACACAACTTGCTAATTATCACTTTAGGGCAAGTAGTCATTTGTTTCAATTGAGTTTCCTGTCAATGAGTCTTTTCAACTCACTAATTCATTTGAAAGCAATTCGAACGAATTCTATTTTTGCACATCAAACACTACTTTTGTGAATCACTTCTTAATGATCTTTTTAAGACAAGTATGAATTTGTTTTATGTTATATTCATGGCAATAAGTTTTTTCAAGAAAATAAGTTATTTCGAACCTAATGGAGAGAATGCTATTTTCGCATTTCAAACATGACTTCCGCGCATAGCTTGGTTATGATTTTTTGAAGGCAAGTATGAATTTGTTTAATCTTAGAGTCATCATCTCAATGTTTCTTTGAAAGTCACTAATTCATTTGAAAACAATTCGAACGAATTCTATTTTTCCACTTCAAACACTACCACATTCGCGCATCACGTGCTAATGATCTTTTTAAGAAAAGTATTGATTTGTTTTTTCTTATATTCATGTCAATGAATTTTTTCAAGAAGATAAATTATTTAGAACCCATGGGAGCGAATACTATTTTTGCATTTCAAACATGACTTTCGCGCATAGCTTGGTTATGATTTTTTGAAGGCAAGTATGAATTTGTTTAATCTTAGAGTCATCATCTCAATATGTCTTTGAAAGTCACTAATTCATTTGAAAGCAATGAAAATGATTTCTATTTTCGCACTTCGAACTCGACTTTCGTACATAACTTGCTAATGATCATTTTAGGGCAAGTACTCATTTGTTTCAATTGAGATTTATGTCAATGAGTCTTTTCAACTCACTAATTCATTTGAAAGCAATACGAACGAATTCTATTTTTGCACATCAAACACTACTTTTGTGAATCACTTGTTAATGATCTTTTTAAGACAAGTATGCATTTGTTTTATGTTATATTCATGGCAATAAGTTTTTTCAAGAAAATAAGTTATTTCGAACCTAATGGAGAGAATGTTATTTTCGCACTTCAAACATGACTTTCACGCATAGCTTGGTTATGATTTTTTGAAGGCCAGTATGAATTTGTTTAATCTTAGAGTCATCATCTCAATGTCTCTTCGAAAGTCACTAATTCATTTGAAAGCAATTAAAATGAAATCTATTTTCGCACTTCGAACCCAACTTTCGTACATAACTCACTAATGATCATTTTTGGGCAAGTAGTCATTTGTTTCATTTGAGATTTATGTCGATGAGTCTTTTCAACTCACTAATTCATTCGAAAGCAATTCGAACGAATTCTATTTTTCCACTTCAAACACTACTTTTGTGAATCTCTTGTTAATGATCTTTTTAAGACAAGTATGCATTTGTTTTATGTTATATTCATGGCAATAAGTTTTTTCATGAAAATAAGTTATTTCGAACTTAATGGAGCGAATACTATTTTCGCATTTGAAACATGACTTTCGCGTATAGCATGGTTATGATTTTTTGAAGGCAAGTATGAATTTGTTTAATCTTAGAGTCATCATCTCAATGTCTCTTTGAAAGTCACTAATTCGTTTGAAAGCAATTAAAATGAAATCTATTTTCGCACTCCGAACCCAACTTTCGTACATAACTCACTAATGATCATTTTTGGGCAAGTAGTCATTTGTTTCATTTGAGATTTATGTCGATGAGTCTTTTCAACTCACTAATTCATTCGAAAGCAATTCGAACGAATTCTATTTTTCCACTTCAAACACTACTTTTGTGAATCTCTTGTTAATGATCTTTTTAAGACAAGTATGCATTTGTTTTATGTTATATTCATGGCAATTAGTTTTTTCAAGAAAATAAATTATTTCGAACCCATGGGAGCGAATACTATTTTTGCATTTCAAACATGACTTTCACGCATAGCTTGGTTATGATTTTTTGAAGGCAAGTATGAATTTGTTTAATCTTAGAGTCGTCATCTCAATGTCTCTTTGAAAGTCACTAATTCATTTGAAAGCAATTAAAATGATTTCTATTTTCGCACTTCGAACTCGACTTTCGTACATAACTTGCTAAAGATCATTTTTCGGCAAGTAGTCATTTGTTTCAATTGAGATTTATGTCAATGTGTCTTTTCAACTCACTAATTCATTTGAAAGCAATTCGAACGAATTCTATTTTTGCACATCAAACAATGCTTTTGTGAATCACTTGGTAATGATCTTTTTAAGACAAGTATGCATTTGTTTTATGTTATATTCATGGCAATAAGTTTTTTCAAGAAAATAAGTTATTTCGAACCAAATGGAGAGAATGTTATTTTTGCATTTCAAACATGACTTTCACGCATAGCTTGGTTATGATTTTTTGAAGGCAAGTATGAATTTGTTTAATCTTAGAGTCGTCATCTCAATGTCTCTTTGAAAGTCACTAATTCATTTGAAAGCAATTAAAATGATTTCTATTTTCGCACTTCGAACTCGACTTTCGTACATAACTTGCTAAAGATCATTTTTGGGCAAGTAGTCATTTGTTTCAATTGAGATTTATGTCAATGTGTCTTTTCAACTCACTAATTCATTTGAAAGCAATTCGAACGAATTCTATTTTTCCACTTCAAACACTACTTTTGTGAATCACTTGTTAATGATCTTTTTAAGACAAGTATGCATTTGTTTTATGTTATATTCATGGCAATAAGTTTTTTCAAGAAAATAAGTTATTTCGAACCAAATGGAGAGAATGTTATTTTCGCATTTTAAACATGACTTTCGCGCACAGCTTGGTTATGATTTTTTGAAGGCAAGTATGAATTTGTTTAATCTTAGAGTTATCATCTCAATGTTTCTTTGAAAGTCACTAATTCATTTGAAAACAATTCAAACGAATTCTATTTTTCCACTTCAAACACTACCACATTCGCACATCACGTGCTAATAATCTTTTTAAGACAAGTATTGATTTGTTTTTTCTTATATTCATGTCAATGAATTTTTTCAAGAAAATAAATTATTTAGAAGCCATTGGAGCGACTACAATTTTCGCATTTCAAACATGACTTTCGCGCATAGCTTGGTTATGATTTTTTGAAGGCCAGTATGAATTTGTTTAATCTTAGAGTCATCATCTCAATGTCTCTTTGCAACTCACTAATTCATTTGAAAGCAACTAAAATGAATTCTATTTTCGCACTTCGAACCCGACTTTCGTACATAACTTGCTAATGATCATTTTAGGGCAAGTAGTCATTTGTTTCAATTGAGATTCTTGTCAATGAGTCTTTTCAACTCAGTAATCATTTGAAAGCAATTCGAACGAATTCTATTTTTCCACTTCAAACACTACTTTTGTGAATCACTTGTTAATGATCTTTTTAAGACAAGTATGCATTTGTTTTATGTTATATTCATGGCAATTAGTTTTTTCAAGAAAATAAATTATTTCGAACCCATGGGAGCGAATACTATTTTTGCATTTCAAACATTCCTTTAACGCATAGCTTGGTTATGATTTTTTGAAGGCAAGTATGAATTTGTTTAATCTTAGAGTCATCATCTCAATGTCTCTTTGAAAGTCACTAATTCATTTGAAAGCAATTAAAATAATTTCTATTTTCGCACTTCGAACTCGACTTTCGTACATAACTTGCTAATGATCATTTTAGGGCAAGTAGTCATTTGTTTCAATTGAGATTTATGTCAATGAGTCTTTTCAACTCACTAATTCATTTGAAAGCAATTCGAACGAATTCTATTTTTCCACTTCAAACACTACTTTTGTGAATCACTTGTTAATGATCTTTTTAAGACAAGTATGCATTTGTTTTATGTTATATTCATGGCAATTAGTTTTTTCAAGAAAATAAATTATTTCGAACCCATGGGAGCGAATACTATTTTTGCATGTCGAACATGACTTTCGCGCATAGCTTGGTTATGATTTTTTGAAGGCAAGTATGAATTTGTTTAATCTTAGAGTCATCATCTCAATGTTTCTTTGAAAGTCACTAATTCATTTGAAAACAATTCGAACGAATTCTATTTTTCCACTTCAAACACTACCACATTCGCGCATCACGTGCTAATGATCTTTTTAAGACAAGTATTGATTTGTTTTTTCTTATATTCATGTCAATGAATTTTTTCAAGAAAATAAATTATTTAGAAGCCATTGGAGCGACTACTATTTTTGCATTTCAAACATGACTTTCGCGCATAGCTTGGTTATGATTTTTTGAGGGCCAGTATGAATTTGTTTAATCTTAGAGTCATCATCTCAATGTCTCTTTGAAAGTCATTAATTCATTTGAAAGCAATTAAAATGAATTCTATTTTCGCACTTCGAACCCGACTTTCGTACATAACTTGCTAATGAGCATTTTAGGGCAAGTAGTCATTTGTTTCATTTGAGATTCATGTCAATGAGTCTTTTCAACTCACTAATCATTTGAAAGCAATTCGAACGAATTCTATTTTTCCACTTCAAACACTACTTTTGTGAATCACTTGTTAATGATCTTTTTAAGACAAGTATGCATTTGTTTTATGTTATATTCATGGCAATTAGTTTTTTCAAGAAAATAAATTATTTCGAACCCATGGGAGCGAATATTATTTTTGCATTTCAAACATTCCTTTAACGCATAGCTTGGTTATGATTTTTTGAAGGCAAGTAGGAATTTGTTTAATCTTAGAGTCATCATCTCAATGTCTCTTTGAAAGTCACTAATTCATTTGAAAGCAATTGAAATGATTTCTATTTTCGCACTTCGAACTCGACTTTCGTACATAACTTGCTAATGATCATTTTTTGGCAAGTAGTCATTTGTTTCAATTGAGATTTATGTCATTGTGTCTTTTCAACTCACTAATTCATTTGAAAGCAATTCGAACGAATTCTATTTTTCCACTTCAAACACGACTTTTGTGAATCACTTGTTAATGATCTTTTTAAGACAAGTATGCATTTGTTTTATGTTATATTCATGGCAATAAGTTTTTTCAAGAAAATAAGTTATTTCGAACCAAATGGAGAGAATGTTATTTTCGCATTTCAAACATGACTTTCGCGCACAGCTTGGTTATGATTTTTTGAAGGCAAGTATGAATTTGTTTAATCTTAGAGTTATCATCTCAATGTTTCTTTGAAAGTCACTAATTCATTTGAAAACAATTCGAACGAATTCTATTTTTCCACATCAAACACTACCACATTCGCGCATCACGTGCTAATAATCTTTTTAAGACAAGTATTGATTTGTTTTTTCTTATATTCATGTCAATGAATTTTTTCAAGAAAATAAATTATTTAGAAGCCATTGGAGCGACTACTACTTTCGCATTTCAAACATGACTTTCGCGCATAGCTTGGTTATGATTTTTTGAAGGCCAGTATGAATTTGTTTAATCTTAGAGTCATCATCTCAATGTCTCTTTGAAAGTCACTAATTCATTTAAAAGCAACTAAAATGAATTCTATTTTCGCACTTCGAACCCGACTTTCGTACATAACTTGCTAATGATCATTTTAGGGCAAGTAGTCATTTGTTTCAATTGAGATTCATGTCAATGAGTCTTTTCAACTCAGTAATCATTTGAAAGCAATTCGAACGAATTCTATTTTTCCACTTCAAACACTACTTTTGTGAATCACTTGTTAATGATCTTTTTAAGACAAGTATGCATTTGTTTTATGTTATATTCATGGCAATTAGTTTTTTCAAGAAAATTAAATATTTCGAACCCATGGGAGCGAATACTATTTTTGCATGTCGAACATGACTTTCGCGCATAGCTTGGTTATGATTTTTTGAAGGCAAGTATGAATTTGTTTAATCTTAGAGTCATCATCTCAATGTTTCTTTGAAAGTCACTAATTCATTTGAAAACATATCGAACGAATTCTATTTTTCCACTTCAAACACTACCACATTCGCGCATCACGTGCTAATGATCTTTTTAAGACAAGTATTGATTTGTTTTTTCTTACATTCATGTCAATGAATTTTTTCAAGAAAATAAATTATTTAGAAGCCATTGGAGCGACTACTATTTTCGCATTTCAAACATGACTTTCGCGCATAGCTTGGTTATGATTTTTTGAAGGCCAGTATGAATTTGTTTAATCTTAGAGTCATCATCTCAATGTCTCTTTGAGAGTCACTAATTCATTTGAAAGCAATTAAAATGAATTCTATGTTCGCACTTCGAACCCGACTTTCGTACACAACTTTCTAATTATCATTTTAGGGCAAGTAGTCATTTGTTTCATTTGAGATTCATGTCACTGAGTCTTTTCAACTCACTAATTCATTTGAAAGCAATTCGAACGAATTCTATTTTTCCACTTCAAACACTACTTTTGTGAATCACTTGTTAATGATTTTTTTAAGACAAGTACGCATTTGTTTTACGTTATATTCATGGCAATTAGTTTTTTCAAGAAAATAAATTATTTCGAACCCATGGGAGCGAATACTATTTTTGCATTTCAAACATGACTTTCACGCATAGCTTTGTTATGATTTTTTGAAGGCAAGTATGAATTTGTTTAATCTTAGAGTCATCATCTCAATGTCTATTTCAAAGTCACTAATTCATTTGAAAGCAATTAAAATGATTTTTATTTTCGCACTTCGAACTCGACTTTCGTACATAACTTGCTAATGATCATTTTAGGGCAAGTAGTCATTTGTTTCAATTGAGATTTATGTCAATGTGTCTTTTCAACTCACTAATTCATTTGAAAGCAATTCGAACGAATTCTATTTTTGCACATCAAACACTACTTTTGTGAATCACTTGTTAATGATCTTTTAAAGACAAGTTTGCATTTGTTTTATGTTATATTCATGGCAATAAGTTTTTTCAAGAAAATAAGTTATTTCGAACCAAATGGAGAGAATGTTATTTTCGCATTTCAAACATGACTTTCGCGCATAGCTTGGTTATGATTTTTTGAAGGCAAGTATGAATTTGTTTAATCTTAGAGTTATCATCTCAATGTTTCTTTGAAAGTCACTAATTCATTTGAAAACAATTCGAACAAATTCTATTTTTCCACTTCAAACACCACCACATTCGCGCATCACGTGCTAATGATCTTTTTAAGACAAGTATTAATTTGTTTCTTCTTATATTCATGTCAATGAATTTTTTCCAGAAAATAAATTATTTAGAAGCCATTGGAGCGACTACTATTTTCGCATTTCAAACATGACTTTCGCGCATAGCTTGGTTATGATTTTTTGAGGGCCAGTATGAATTTGTTTAATCTTAGAGTCATCATCTCAATGTCTCTTTGAAAGTCATTAATTCATTTGAAAGCAATTAAAATGAATTCTATTTTCGCACTTCGAACCCGACTTTCGTACATAACTTGCTAATGATCATTTTAGGGCAAGTAGTCATTTGTTTCATTTGAGATTCATGTCAATGAGTCTTTTCAACTCACTAATCATTCGAAAGCAATTCGAACGAATTCTATTTTTCCACTTCAAACACTACTTTTGTGAATCACTTGTTAATAATCTTTTTAAGACAAGTATGCATTTGTTTTATGTTATATTCATGGCAATAAGTTTTTTTAAGAAAATAAGTTATTTCGAAGCTAATGGAGAGAATGTTATTTTCGCATTTCAAACATGTCTTTCGCGCATAGCTTGGTTATGATTTTTTGAAGGCAAGTATGAATTTGTTTAATCTTAGAGTCATCATCTCAATGTTTCTTTGAAAGTCACTAATTCATTTGAAAACAATTCGAACGAATTCTATTTTTCCACTTCAAACACTACCACATTCGCGCATCACGTGCTAATGATCTTTTTAAGACAAGTATTGATTTGTTTTTTCTTATATTCATGTCAATGAATTTTTTCAAGAAAATAAATTATTTAGAAGCCATTGGAGCGACTACTATTTTTGCAGTTCAAACATGACTTTCGCGCATAGCTTGGTTATGGTTTTTTGAAGGCCAGTATGAATTTGCTTAATCTTAGAGTCATCATCTCAATGTCTCTTTGAAAGTCACTAATTCATTTGAAAGCAACTAAAATGAATTCTATTTTTGCACTTCGAACCCGACTTTCGTACATAACTTGCTAACGATCATTTTAGGGCAAGTAGTCATTTGTTTCATTTGAGATTCATGTCAATGAGTCTTTTCCACTCACTAATCATTTGAAAGCAATTCGAACGAATTCTATTTTTCCACTTCAAACACTACTTTTGTGAATCACTTGTTAATGATCTTTTTAAGACAAGTATGCATTTGTTTTATGTTATATTCATGGCAATTAGTTTTTTCAAGAAAATAAATTATTTCGAACCCATGGGAGCGAATACTATTTTTGCATGTCGAACATGACTTTCGCGCATAGCTTGGTTATGATTTTTTGAAGGCAAGTATGAATTTGTTTAATCTTAGAGTCATCATCTCAATGTCTCTTTGAAAGTCACTAATTCATTTGAAAGCAATTAAAATAATTTCTATTTTCGCACTTCGAACTCGACTTTCGTACATAACTTGCTAATGATCATTTTAGGGCAAGTAGTCATTTGTTTCAATTGAGATTTATGTCAATGAGTCTTTTCAACTCACTAATTCATTTGAAAGCAATTCGAACGAATTCTATTTTTGCACATCAAACACTACTTTTGTGACTCACTTGTTCATGATCTTTTTAAGACAAGTATGCATTTGTTTTATGTTATATTCATGGCAATAAGTTTTTTCAAGAAAATAAGTTATTTCGAACCTAATGGAGAGAATGTTATTTTCGCATTTCAAACATGACTCTCGCGCATAGCTTGGTTATGATTTTTTGAAGGCAAGTATGACTTTGTTTAATCTTAGACTCATCATCTCAATGTTTCTTTGAAAGTCACTAATTCATTTGAAAACAATTCGAACGAATTCTATTTTTCAACTTCAAACACTACCACATTCGCGCATCACGTGCTAATGATCTTTTTAAGACAAGTATTGATTTGTTTTTTCTTATATTCATGTCAATGAATTTTTTCAAGAAAATAAATTATTTAGAAGCCATTGGAGCGACTACTATTTTCGCATTTCAAACATGACTTTCGCGCATAGCTTGGTTATGATTTTTTGAAGGCCAGTATGAATTTGTTTAATCTTAGAGTCATCATCTCAATGTCTCTTTGAAAGTCACTAATTCATTTGAAAGCAATTAAAATGATTTCTATTTTCGCACTTCGAACTCGACTTTCGTACATAACTTGCTAAAGATCATTTTTGGGCAAGTAGTCATTTGTTTCAATTGAGATTTATGTCAATGTGTCTTTTCAACTCACTAATTCATTTGAAAGCAATTCGAACGAATTCTATTTTTGCACATCAAACAATGCTTTTGTGAATCACTTGTTAATGATCTTTTTAAGACAAGTATGCATTTGTTTTATGTTATATTCATGGCAATAAGTTTTTTCAAGAAAATAAGTTATTTCGAACCAAATGGAGAGAATGTTATTTTCGTATTTTAAACATGACTTTCGCGCACAGCTTGGTTATGATTTTTTGAAGGCAAGTATGAATTTGTTTAATCTTAGAGTTATCATCTCAATGTTTCTTTGAAAGTCACTAATTCATTTGAAAACAATTCGAACGAATTCTATTTTTCCACTTCAAACACTACCACATTCGCACATCACGTGCTAATAATCTTTTTAAGACAAGTATTGATTTGTTTTTTCTTATATTCATGTCAATGAATTTTTTCAAGAAAATAAATTATTTAGAAGCCATTGGAGCGACTACTATTTTCGCATTTCAAACATGACTTTCGCGCATAGCTTGGTTATGATTTTTTGAAGGCCAGTATGAATTTGTTTAATCTTAGAGTCATCATCTCAATGTCTCTTTGAAAGTCACTAATTCATTTGAAAGCAATTAAAATGATTTCTATTTTCGCACTTCGAACTCGACTTTCGTACATAACTTGCTAAAGATCATTTTTGGGCAAGTAGTCATTTGTTTCAATTGAGATTTATGTCAATGTGTCTTTTCAACTCACTAATTCATTTGAAAGCAATTCGAACGAATTCTATTTTTGCACATCAAACAATGCTTTTGTGAATCACTTGTTAATGATCTTTTTAAGACAAGTATGCATTTGTTTTATGTTATATTCATGGCAATAAGTTTTTTCAAGAAAACAAGTTATTTCGACCTAATGGAGAGAATGTTATTTTCGCATTTCAAAAATGACTTTCGCGCATAGCTTGGTTATGATTTTTTGAAGGCAAGTATGAATTTGTTTAATCTTAGAGTCATCATCTCAATGTTTCTTTGAAAGTCACTAATTCATTTGAAAACAATTCGAACGAATTCTATTTTTCCACTTCAAACACTACCACATTCGCGCATCACGTGCTAATGATATTTTTAAGACAAGTATTGATTTGTTTCTTCTTATATTCATGTCAATGAATTTTTTCAAGAAAATAAATTATTTAGAAGCCATTGGAGCGACTACTATTTTCGCATTTCAAACATGACTTTCGCGCATAGCTTGGTTATGATTTTTTGAGGGCCAGTATGAATTTGTTTAATCTTAGAGTCATCATCTCAATGTCTCTTTGAAAGTCATTAATTCATTTGAAAGCAATTAAAATGAATTCTATTTTCGCACTTCGAACCCGACTTTCGTACATTACTTGCTAATGATCATTTTAGGGCAAGTAGTCATTTGTTTCATTTGAGATTCATGTCAATGAGTCTTTTCAACTCACTCATCATTTGAAAGCAATTCGAACGAATTCTATTTTTCCACTTCAAACACTACTTTTGTGAATCACTTGTTAATGATCTTTTTAAGACAAGTATGCATTTGTTTTATGTTATATTCATTGCAACGAGTTTTTTCGGGAAAATAAATTATTTGGAACCCATTTGAGCGAATACTATTTTCGCATTTCAAGCATGACTTTCGCGCATTGCTTGCTTATGATTTTTTTAAGGCAAGTATGAATTTGTTTAATCTTAGAGTCATCATCTCAATGTCTCTTTGAAAGTCACTAATTCATTTGAAAGCAATTAAAATGAATTCTATTTTCGCACTTCGAACCCGACTTTCGTACACAACTTGCTAATTATCATTTTAGGGCAAGTAGTCATTTGTTTCATTTGAGATTCATGTTAATGAGTCTTTTCAACTCACTAATTCATTTGAAAGCAATTCGAACGAATTCTATTTTTCCACTTCAAACACTACTTTTGTGAATCACTTGTTAATGATCTTTTTAAGACAAGTATGCATTTGTTTTATGTTATATTCATGGCAATAAGTTTTTTCAAGAAAATAAGTTATTTCGAACCAAATGGAGAGAATGTTATTTTCGCATTTCAAACATGACTTTCGCGCACAGCTTGGTTATGATTTTTTGAAGGCAAGTATGAATTTGTTTAATCTTAGAGTTATCATCTCAATGTTTCTTTGAAAGTCACTAATTCATTTGAAAACAATTCGAACGAATTCTATTTTTCCACTTCAAACAATACCACATTCGCGCATCACGTGCTAATAATCTTTTTAAGACAAGTATTGATTTGTTTTTTCTTATATTCATGTCAATGAATTTTTTCAAGAAAATAAATTATTTAGAAGCCATTGGAGCGACTACTATTTTCGCATTTCAAACATGACTTTCGCGCATAGCTTGGTTATGATTTTTTGAAGGCCAGTATGAATTTGTTTAATCTTAGAGTCATCATCTCAATGTCTCTTTGAAAGTCACTAATTCAATTAAAAGCAACTAAAATGAATTCTATTTTCGCACTTCGAACCCGACTTTCGTACATAACTTGCTAATGATCATTTTAGGGCAAGTAGTCATTTGTTTCAATTGAGATTCATGTCAATGAGTCTTTTCAACTCAGTAATCATTTGAAAGCAATTCGAACGAATTCTATTTTTCCACTTCAAACACTACTTTTGTGAATCACTTGTTAATGATCTTTTTAAGACAAGTATGCATTTGTTTTATGTTATATTCATGGCAATTAGTTTTTTCAAGAAAATTAATTATTTCGAACCCATGGGAGCGAATACTATTTTCGCATTTCAAACATGACTTTCGCGCATAGCTTGGTTATGATTTTTTGAAGGCAAGTATGACTTTGTTTAATCTTAGACTCATCATCTCAATGTTTCTTTGAAAGTCACTAATTCATTTGAAAACAATTCGAACGAATTCTATTTTTCAACTTCAAACACTACCACATTCGCGCATCACGTGCTAATGATCTTTTTAAGACAAGTATTGATTTGTTTTTTCTTATATTCATGTCAATGAATTTTTTCAAGAAAATAAATTATTTAGAAGCCATTGGAGCGACTACTATTTTCGCATTTCAAACATGACTTTCGCGCATAGCTTGGTTATGATTTTTTGAAGGCCAGTATGAATTTGTTTAATCTTAGAGTTATCATCTCGATGTCTCTTTGAAAGTCACTAATTCATTTGAAAGCAATTAAAATGAATTCTATTTTCGCACTTCGAACCCGACTTTCGTACACAAATTGCTAATTATCATTTTAGGGCAAGTAGTCATTTGTTTCATTTGAGATTCATGTCAATGAGTCTTTTCAACTCACTAATCATTTGAAAGCAATTCGAACGAATTCTATTTTTCCACTTCAAACACTACTTTTGTGAATCACTTGTTAATGATCTTTTTAAGACAAGTACGCATTTGTTTTACGTTATATTCATGGCAATTAGTTTTTTCAAGAAAATAAATTATTTCGAACCCATGGGAGCGAATACTATTTTTGCATTTCAAACATGACTTTCGCGCATAGCTAGGTTATGATTTTTTGAAGGCAAGTATGAATTTGTTTAATCTTAGAGTCATCATCTCAATGTCTCTTTGAAAGTCACTAATTCATTTGAAAGAAATTAAAATGATTTCTATTTTCGCACTTCGAACTCGACTTTCGTACATAACTTGCTAATGATCATTTTTGGGCAAGTAGTCATTTGTTTCAATTGAGATTTATGTCAATGAGTCTTTTCAACTCACTAATTTATTTGAAAGCAATTCGAACGAATTCTATTTTTGCACATCAAACACTACTTTTGTGAATCACTTGTTAATGATCTTTTTAAGACAAGTATGCATTTGTTTTATGTTATATTCATGGCAATAAGTTTTTTCAAGAAAATAAGTTATTTCGAACCTAATGGAGAGAATGTTATTTTCGCATTTCAAACATGACTTTCGCGCATAGCTTGGTTATGATTTTTTGAAGGCAAGTATGAATTTATTTAATCTTAGAGTCATCATCTCAATGTTTCTTTGAAAGTCACTAATTCATTTGAAAACAATTCGAACGAATTCTATTTTTCCACTTCAAACACTACCACATTCGCGCATCACGTGCTAATGATCTTTTTAAGACAAGTATTGATTTGTTTCTTCTTATATTCATGTCAATGAATTTTTTCCAGAAAATAAATTATTTAGAAGCCATTGGAGCGACTACTATTTTCGCATTTCAAACATGACTTTCGCGCATAGCTTGGTTATGATTTTTTGAGGGCCAGTATGAATTTGTTTAATCCTAGAGTCATCATCTCAATGTCTCTTTGAAAGTCATTAATTCATTTGAAAGCAATTAAAATGAATTCTATTTTCGCACTTCGAACCCGACTTTCGTACACAACTTGCTAATTATCATTTTAGGGCAAGTAGTCATTTGTTTCATTTGAGATTCATGTCAATGAGTCTTTTCAACTCACTAAATCATTTGAAAGCAATTCGAACGAATTCTATTTTTCCACTTCAAACACTACTTTTGTGAATCACTTGTTAATGATCTTTTTAAGACAAGTATGCATTTGTTTTATGTTATATTCATGGCAATTAGTTTTTTCAAGAGAATAAATTATTTCGAACCCATGGGAGCGAATACTATTTTTGCATGTCGAACATGACTTTCGCGCATAGCTTGGTTATGATTTTTTGAAGGCAAGTATGAATTTGTTTAATCTTAGAGTCATCATCTCAATGTTTCTTTGAAAGTCACTAATTCATTTGAAAACAATTCGAACGAATTCTATTTTTCCACTTCAAACACTACCACATTCGCGCATCACGTGCTAATGATCTTTTTAAGACAAGTATTGATTTGTTTTTTCTTATATTCATGTCAATGAATTTTTTCAAGAAAATAAATTATTTAGAAGCCATTGGAGCGACTACTATTTTTGCATTTCAAACATGACTTTCGCGCATAGCTTGGTTATGGTTTTTTGAAGGCCAGTATGAATTTGTTTAATCTTAGAGTCATCATCTCAATGTCTCTTTGAAAGTCACTAATTCATTTGAAAGCAACTAAAATGAATTCTATTTTTGCACTTCGAACCCGACTTTCGTACATAACTTGCTAACGATCATTTTAGGGCAAGTAGTCATTTGTTTCATTTGAGATTCATGTCAATGAGTCTTTTCAACTCACTAATCATTTGAAAGCAATTCGAACGAATTCTATTTTTCCACTTCAAACACTACCACATTCGCGCATCACGTGCTAATGATCTTTTTAAGACAAGTATTGATTTGTTTTTTCTTATATTCATGTCAATGAATTTTTTCAAGAAAATAAATTATTTAGAAGCCATTGGAGCGACTACTATTTTTGCATTTCAAACATGACTTTCGCGCATAGCTTGGTTATGGGTTTTTGAAGGCCAGTATGAATTTGTTTAATCTTAGAGTCATCATCTCAATGTCTCTTTGAAAGTCACTAATTCATTTGAAAGCAACTAAAATGAATTCTATTTTTGCACTTCGAACCCGACTTTCGTACATAACTTGCTAACGATCATTTTAGGGCAAGTAGTCATTTGTTTCATTTGAGATTCATGTCAATGAGTCTTTTCAACTCACTAATCATTTGAAAGCAATTCGAACGAATTCTATTTTTCCACTTCAAACACTACTTTTGTGAATCACTTGTTAATGATCTTTTTAAGACAAGTATGCATTTGTTTTATGTTATATTCATGGCAATGAGTTTTTTCAAGAAAATAAATTTTTTGGAGCCCATTGGAGCGAATACTATTTTCGCATTTCAAACATGACTTTCGCGCATAGCTTGGTTATGATTTTTTGAAGGCAAGTATGAATTTGTTTAATCTTAGACTCATCATCTCAATGTTTCTTTGAAAGTCACTAATTCATTTGAAAACAATTCGAACGAATTCTATTTTTCAACTTCAAACACTACCACATTCGCGCATCACGGGCTAATGATCTTTTTAAGACAAGTATTGATTTGTTTTTTCTTATATTCATGTCAATGAATTTTTTCAAGAAAATAAATTATTTAGAAGCCATTGGAGCGACTACTATTTTAGTATTTCAAACATGACTTTCGCGCATAGCTTGGTTATGATTTTTTGAAGGCCAGTATGAATTTGTTTAATCTTAGAGTTATCATCTCGATGTCTCTTTGAAAGTCACTAATTCATTTGAAAGCAATTAAAATGAATTCTATTTTCGCACTTCGAACCCGACTTTCGTACACAAATTGCTAATTATCATTTTAGGGCAAGTAGTCATTTGTTTCATTTGAGATTCATGTCAATGAGTCTTTTCAACTCACTAATCATTTGAAAGCAATTCGAACGAATTCTATTTTTCCACTTCAAACACTACTTTTGTGAATCACTTGTTAATGATCTTTTTAAGACAAGTACGCATTTGTTTTACGTTATTTCATGGCAATTAGTTTTTTCAAGAAAATAAATTATTTCGAACCCATGGGAGCGAATACTATTTTTGCATTTCAAACATGACTTTCGCGCATAGCTAGGTTATGATTTTTTGAAGGCAAGTATGAATTTGTTTAATCTTAGAGTCATCATCTCAATGTCTCTTTGAAAGTCACTAATTCATTTGAAAGAAATTAAAATGATTTCTATTTTCGCACTTCGAACTCGACTTTCGTACATAACTTGCTAATGATCATTTTTGGGCAAGTAGTCATTTGTTTCAATTGAGATTTATGTCAATGAGTCTTTTCAACTCACTAATTTATTTGAAAGCAATTCGAACGAATTCTATTTTTGCACATCAAACACTACTTTTGTGAATCACTTGTTAATGATCTTTTTAAGACAAGTATGCATTTGTTTTATGTTATATTCATGGCAATAAGTTTTTCCAAGAAAATAAGTTATTTCGAACCTAATGGAGAGAATGTTATTTTCGCATTTCAAACATGACTTTCGCGCATAGCTTGGTTATGATTTTTTGAAGGCAAGTATGAATTTATTTAATCTTAGAGTCATCATCTCAATGTTTCTTTGAAAGTCACTAATTCATTTGAAAACAATTCGAACGAATTCTATTTTTCCACTTCAAACACTACCACATTCGCGCATCACGTGCTAATGATCTTTTTAAGACAAGTATTGATTTGTTTCTTCTTATATTCATGTCAATGAATTTTTTCCAGAAAATAAATTATTTAGAAGCCATTGGAGCGACTACTATTTTCGCATTTCAAACATGACTTTCGCGCATAGCTTGGTTATGATTTTTTGAGGGCCAGTATGAATTTGTTTAATCCTAGAGTCATCATCTCAATGTCTCTTTGAAAGTCATTAATTCATTTGAAAGCAATTAAAATGAATTCTATTTTCGCACTTCGAACCCGACTTTCGTACACAACTTGCTAATTATCATTTTAGGGCAAGTAGTCATTTGTTTCATTTGAGATTCATGTCAATGAGTCTTTTCAACTCACTAAATCATTTGAAAGCAATTCGAACAAATTCTATTTTTCCACTTCAAACACTACTTTTGTGAATCACTTGTTAATGATCTTTTTAAGACAAGTATGCATTTGTTTTATGTTATATTCATGGCAATTAGTTTTTTCAAGAAAATAAATTATTTCGAACCCATGGGAGCGAATACTATTTTTGCATGTCGAACATGACTTTCGCGCATAGCTTGGTTATGATTTTTTGAAGGCAAGTATGAATTTGTTTAATCTTAGAGTCATCATCTCAATGTTTCTTTGAAAGTCACTAATTCATTTGAAAACAATTCGAACGAATTCTATTTTTCCACTTCAAACACTACCACATTCGCGCATCACGTGCTAATGATCTTTTTAAGACAAGTATTGATTTGTTTTTTCTTATATTCATGTCAATGAATTTTTTCAAGAAAATAAATTATTTAGAAGCCATTGGAGCGACTACTATTTTTGCATTTCAAACATGACTTTCGCGCATAGCTTGGTTATGGTTTTTTGAAGGCCAGTATGAATTTGTTTAATCTTAGAGTCATCATCTCAATGTCTCTTTGAAAGTCACTAATTCATTTGAAAGCAACTAAAATGAATTCTATTTTTGCACTTCGAACCCGACTTTCGTACATAACTTGCTAACGATCATTTTAGGGCAAGTAGTCATTTGTTTCATTTGAGATTCATGTCAATGAGTCTTTTCAACTCACTAATCATTTGAAAGCAATTCGAACGAATTCTATTTTTCCACTTCAAACACTACCACATTCGCGCATCACGTGCTAATGATCTTTTTAAGACAAGTATTGATTTGTTTTTTCTTATATTCATGTCAATGAATTTTTTCAAGAAAATAAATTATTTAGAAGCCATTGGAGCGACTACTATTTTTGCATTTCAAACATGACTTTCGCGCATAGCTTGGTTATGGTTTTTTGAAGGCCAGTATGAATTTGTTTAATCTTAGAGTCATCATCTCAATGTCTCTTTGAAAGTCACTAATTCATTTGAAAGCAACTAAAATGAATTCTATTTTTGCACTTCGAACCCGACTTTCGTACATAACTTGCTAACGATCATTTTAGGGCAAGTAGTCATTTGTTTCATTTGAGATTCATGTCAATGAGTCTTTTCAACTCACTAATCATTTGAAAGCAATTCGAACGAATTCTATTTTTCCACTTCAAACACTACTTTTGTGAATCACTTGTTAATGATCTTTTTAAGACAAGTATGCATTTGTTTTATGTTATATTCATGGCAATGAGTTTTTTCAAGAAAATAAATTTTTTGGAGCCCATTGGAGCGAATACTATTTTCGCATTTCAAACATGACTTTCGCGCATAGCTTGGTTATGATTTTTTGAAGGCAAGTATGAATTTGTTTAATCTTAGACTCATCATCTCAATGTTTCTTTAAAAGTCACTAATTCATTTGAAAACAATTCGAACGAATTCTATTTTTCAACTTCAAACACTACCACATTCACGCATCACGGGCTAATGATCTTTTTAAGACAAGTATTGATTTGTTTTTTCTTATATTCATGTCAATGAATTTTTTCAAGAAAATAAATTATTTAGAAGCCATTGGAGCGACTACTATTTTCGCATTTCAAACATGACTTTCGCGCATAGCTTGGTTATGATTTTTTGAAGGCCAGTATGAATTTGTTTAATCTTAGAGTTATCATCTCGATGTCTCTTTGAAAGTCACTAATTCATTTGAAAGCAATTAAAATGAATTCTATTTTCGCACTTCGAACCCGACTTTCGTACACAAATTGCTAATTATCATTTTAGGGCAAGTAGTCATTTGTTTCATTTGAGATTCATGTCAATGAGTCTTTTCAACTCACTAATCATTTGAAAGCAATTCGAACGAATTCTATTTTTCCACTTCAAACACTACTTTTGTGAATCACTTGTTAATGATCTTTTTAAGACAAGTACGCATTTGTTTTACGTTATTTCATGGCAATTAGTTTTTTCAAGAAAATAAATTATTTCGAACCCATGGGAGCGAATACTATTTTTGCATTTCAAACATGACTTTCGCGCATAGCTAGGTTATGATTTTTTGAAGGCAAGTATGAATTTGTTTAATCTTAGAGTCATCATCTCAATGTCTCTTTGAAAGTCACTAATTCATTTGAAAGAAATTAAAATGATTTCTATTTTCGCACTTCGAACTCGACTTTCGTACATAACTTGCTAATGATCATTTTTGGGCAAGTAGTCATTTGTTTCAATTGAGATTTATGTCAATGAGTCTTTTCAACTCACTAATTTATTTGAAAGCAATTCGAACGAATTCTATTTTTGCACATCAAACACTACTTTTGTGAATCACTTGTTAATGATCTTTTTAAGACAAGTATGCATTTGTTTTATGTTATATTCATGGCAATAAGTTTTTTCAAGAAAATAAGTTATTTCGAACCTAATGGAGAGAATGTTATTTTCGCATTTCAAACATGACTTTCGCGCATAGCTTGGTTATGATTTTTTGAAGGCAAGTATGAATTTATTTAATCTTAGAGTCATCATCTCAATGTTTCTTTGAAAGTCACTAATTCATTTGAAAACAATTCGAACGAATTCTATTTTTCCACTTCAAACACTACCACATTCGCGCATCACGTGCTAATGATCTTTTTAAGACAAGTATTGATTTGTTTCTTCTTATATTCATGTCAATGAATTTTTTCAAGAAAATAAATTATTTAGAAGCCATTGGAGCGACTACTATTTTCGCATTTCAAACATGACTTTCGCGCATAGCTTGGTTATGATTTTTTGAGGGCCGGTATGAATTTGTTTAATCCTAGAGTCATCATCTCAATGTCTCTTTGAAAGTCGTTAATTCATTTGAAAGCAATTAAAATGAATTCTATTTTCGCACTTCGAACCCGACTTTCGTACACAACTTGCTAATTATCATTTTAGGGCAAGTAGTCATTTGTTTCATTTGAGATTCATGTCAATGAGTCTTTTCAACTCACTAAATCATTTGAAAGCAATTCGAACGAATTCTATTTTTGCACATCAAACACTACTTTTGTGAATCACTTGTTAATGATCTTTTTAAGACAAGTATGCATTTGTTTTATGTTATATTCCTGGCAATGAGTTTTTTCAAGAAAATAAATTTTTTGGAGCCCATTGGAGCGAATACTATTTTCGCATTTCAAACATGACTTTCGCGCATAGGTTGGTTATGATTTTTTGAAGGCAAGTATGAATTTGTTTAATCTTAGAGTCATCATCTCAATGTCTCTTCGAAAATCACAAATTCATTTGAAAACAATTCGAACGAATTCTATTTTTCTACTTCTAACAACACCACATTCGCGCATCACGTGCTAATGATCTTTTTAAGACAAGTTTTGATTTGTTTTATCTTATATTCATGTCAATGAGTTTTTTCAAGAAAATAAATTATTTCGAAGCCATTGGAGCGAATACAATTTTCGCATTCCAAACATGACTTTCGCGCATAGCTGGGTTATGATTTTTTGAAGGCAAGTATGAATTTGTTTAATCTTAGAGTCATCATCTCAATGTCTCTTTGAAAGTCACTAATTCATTTGAAAGCAATTAAAATGAATTCTATCTTCGCACTTCGAACCTGACTTTCGTACATAACTTGCTAATGATCATTTTAGGGCAAGTAGTCATTTGTTTCATTTGAGATTCATGTCAATGAGTGTTTTCAACTCACTAATTCATATGAAAACAATTCGAGCAAATTCTATTTTTCCACTTCAAACACTACTTTTGTGAATCACTTGTTAATGATCTTTTTAAGACAAGTATGCATTTGTTTTATGTTATATTCCTGGCAATGAGTTTTTTCAAGAAAATAAATTTTTTGGAGCCCATTGGAGCGAATACTATTTTCGCATTTCAAACATGACTTTCGCGCATAGGTTGGTTATGATTTTTTGAAGGCAAGTATGAATTTGTTTAATCTTAGAGTCATCATCTCAATGTCTCTTCGAAAATCACAAATTCATTTGAAAACAATTCGAACGAATTCTATTTTTCTACTTCTAACAACACCACATTCGCGCATCACGTGCTAATGATCTTTTTAAGACAAGTTTTGATTTGTTTTATCTTATATTCATGTCAATGAGTTTTTTCAAGAAAATAAATTATTTCGAAGCCATTGGAGCGAATACAATTTTCGCATTCCAAACATGACTTTCGCGCATAGCTTGGTTATGATTTTTTGAAGGCAAGTATGAATTTGTTTAATCTTAGAGTCATCATCTCAATGTCTCTTTGAAAGTCACTAATTCATTTGAAAGCAATTAAAATGAATTCTATCTTCGCACTTCGAACCTGACTTTCGTACATAACTTGCTAATGATCATTTTAGGGCAAGTAGTCATTTGTTTCATTTGAGATTCATGTCAATGAGTGTTTTCAACTCACTAATTCATATGAAAGCAATTCGAACAAATTCTATTTTTCCACTTCAAACACTACTTTTGTGAATCACTTGTTAATGATCTTTTTAAGACAAGTATGCATTTGTTTTATGTTATATTCCTGGCAATGAGTTTTTTCAAGAAAATAAATTTTTTGGAGCCCATTGGAGAGAATACTATTTTCGCATTTCAAACATGACTTTCGCGCATAGGTTGGTTATGATTTTTTGAAGGCAAGTATGAATTTGTTTAATCTTAGAGCCATCATCTCAATGTCACTCCGAAAGTCACTAATTCATTTGAAAACAACTCGAACGAATTCTATTTTTCCACTTCTAACAACACCACATTCGCGATTGACGTGCTAATGATCTTTTTAAGACAAGTTTTGATTTGTTTTATCTTATATTCATGTCAATGAGTTTTTTCAAGAAAATATATTTTTTGGAGCCCATTGGAGCGAATACTATTTTCGCATTTCAAACATGACTTTCGTGCATAGCTTGGTTCTGATTTTTTGAAGGCAAGTATGAATTTGTTTAATCTTTGAGTCATCATCTCAATGTCTCTTTGAAAGTCACTAATTCATTTGAAAACAATTCGAACGAATTCTATTTTTCCACTTCTAACAACACCACATTCGCGCATCACGTGCTAATGATCTTTTTAAGACAAGTTTTGATTTGTTTTATCTTATATTCATGTCAATGAGTTTTTTCAAGAAAATAAATTATTTCGAAGCCATTGGAGCGAATACAATTTTCGCATTCCAAACATGACTTTCGCGCATAGCTTGGTTATGATTTTTTGAAGGCAAGTATGAATTTGTTTAATCTTAGAGTCATCATCTCAATGTCTCTTTGAAAGTCACTAATTCATTTGAAAGCAATTAAAATGAATTCTATCTTCGCACTTCGAACCTGACTTTCGTACATAACTTGCTAATGATCATTTTAGGGCAAGTAGTCATTTGTTTCATTTGAGATTCATGTCAATGAGTGTTTTCAACTCACTAATTCATATGAAAACAATTCGAGCAAATTCTATTTTTCCACTTCAAACACTACTTTTGTGAATCACTTGTTAATGATCTTTTTAAGACAAGTATGCATTTGTTTTATGTTATATTCCTGGCAATGAGTTTTTTCAAGAAAATAAATTTTTTGGAGCCCATTGGAGCGAATACTATTTTCGCATTTCAAACATGACTTTCGTGCATAGCTTGGTTCTGATTTTTTGAAGGCAAGTATGAATTTGTTTAATCTTTGAGTCATCATCTCAATGTCTCTTTGAAAGTCACTAATTCATTTGAAAACAATTCGAACGAATTCTATTTTTCCACTTCTAACAACACCACATTCGCGCATCACGTGCTAATGATCTTTTTAAGACAAGTTTTGATTTGTTTTATCTTATATTCATGTCAATGAGTTTTTTCAAGAAAATAAATTATTTCGAAGCCATTGGAGCGAATACAATTTTCGCATTCCAAACATGACTTTCGCGCATAGCTTGGTTATGATTTTTTGAAGGCAAGTATGAATTTGTTTAATCTTAGAGTCATCATCTCAATGTCTCTTTGAAAGTCACTAATTCATTTGAAAGCAATTAAAATGAATTCTATCTTCGCACTTCGAACCTGACTTTCGTACATAACTTGCTAACGATCATTTTAGGGCAAGTAGTCATTTGTTTCATTTGAGATTCATGTCAATGAGTCTTTTCAACTCACTAATCATTTGAAAGCAATTCGAACGAATTCTATTTTTCCACTTCAAACACTACTTTTGTGAATCACTTGTTAATGATATTTTTAAGACAAGTATGCATTTGTTTTATGTTATATTCATGGCAATGAGTTTTTTCAAGAAAATAAATTTTTTGGAGCCCATTGGAGCGAATACTATTTTCGCATTTCAAACATGACTTTCGCGCCTAGGTTGGTTATGATTTTTTAAAGGCAAGTATGAATTTGTTTAATCTTAGAGTCATCATCTCAATGTCTCTTCGAAAGTCACTAATTCATTTGAAAACAATTCGAACGAATTCTATTTTTCCACTTCTAACAACACCACATTCGCGCATCACGTGCTAATGATCTTTTTAAGACAAGTATTGATTTGTTTTATCTTATATTCATGTCAATGAGTTTTTTCAAGAAAATAAATTATTTAGAAGCCATTGGAGCGAATACTATTTTCGCATTTCAAACATGACTTTCGCGCATAGCTTGCATATGATATTTTGAAAGCAAGTATGAATTTGTTTAATCTTAGAGTCATCATCTCAATATCTCTTTGAAAGTCACTAATTCATTTGAAAGCAATTAAAATGAATTCTATTTTCGCACTTCGAACCCGACTTTCGTACATAACTTGCTAATGATCATTTCAGGGCAAGTAGTCATTTGTTTCAGTTGAGATTTATGTCAATGAGTCTTTTCAACTCACTAATTCATTTGAAAGCAATTCGAACAGATTCTATTTTTCCACTCCAAACACTACTTTTGTGAATCACTTGTTAATGATCTTTTTAAGACAAGTATGCATCTGTTTTATGTTATATTCATGGCAATCAGTTTTTTCAAGAAAATTAATTTTTTGGAGCCCATTGGAGCGAATACTATTTTCGCATTTCAAACATGACTTTCGCGCATAGGTTGGTTATGATTTTTTGAACGCAAGTATGAATTTGTTTAATCTTAGAGTCATCATCTCAATGTCTCTTCGAAAGTCACAAATTCATTTGAAAACAATTCGAACGAATTCTATTTTTCCACTTCTAACAACACCACATTCGCGCATCACGTGCTAATGATCTTTTTCAGACAAGTTTTGATTTGTTTTATCTTATATTCATGTCAATGAGTTTTCTCAAGAAAATAAATTATTTAGAAGCCATTGGAGCGAATACTATTTTCGCATTTCAAACATGACTTTCGCGCATAGCTTGGTTATGATTTTTTGAAGGCAAGTATGAATTTGTTTAATCTTAGAGTCATCATCTCAATGTCTCTTTGAAAGTCACTAATTCATTTGAAAGCAATTAACATGAATTCTATTTTCGCACTTCGAACCCGACTTTCGTACATAACTTGCTAACGATCATTTTAGGGCAAGTAGTCATTTGTTTCATTTGAGATTCATGTCAATGAGTCTTTTCAACTCACTAATTCATTTGAAAGCAATTCTAAAAAATTCTATTTTTCCACTTCAAACACTACTTTTGTGAATCACTTGTTAATGATCTTTTTAAGACAAGTATGCATTTGTTTTATGTTATATTCATGGCAATGAGTTTTTTCAAGAAAATTAATTTTTTGGAGCCCATTGGAGCGAATACTATTTTCGCATTTCAAACATGACTTTCGCGCATAGGTTGGTTATGATTTTTTGAACGCAAGTATGAATTTGTTTAATCTTAGAATCATCATCTCAATGTCTCTTCGAAAGTCACAAATTCATTTGAAAACAATTCGAACGAATTCTATTTTTCCACTTCTAACAACACCACATTCGCGCATCACGTGCTAATGATCTTTTTCAGACAAGTTTTGATTTGTTTTATCTTATATTCATATCAATGAGTTTTCTCAAGAAAATAAATTATTTAGAAGCCATTGGAGCGAATACTATTTTCGCATTTCAAACCTGACTTTCGCGCATAGCTTGGTTATGATTTTTTGAAGGCAAGTATGAATTTGTTTAATCTTAGAGTCATCATCTCAATGTCTCTTTCAAAGTCACTAATTCATTTGAAAGCAATTAAAATGAATTCTATTTTCGCACTTCGAACCCGACTTTCGTACATAACTTGCTAATGATCATTTTAGGGCAAGTAGTCATTTGTTTCATTTGAGATTCATGTCAATGAGTCTTTTCAACTCACTAATTCATTTGAAAGCAATTCGACCAGATTCTATTTTTCCACTTCAAACACTACTTTTGTGAATCACTTGTTAATGATCTTTTTAAGACAAGTATGCATTTGTTTTATGTTATATTCATGGCAATGAATTTTTTCAAGAAAATAAATTGTTTGGAGCCCATTGGAGCGAATACTATTTTCGCTTTTCAAACATGACTTTCGCGCATAGGTTGGTTATGATTTTTTAAAGGCAAGTATGAATTTGTTTAATCTTAGAGTCATCATCTCAATGTCTCTTTGAAAGTCACTAATTCATTTGAAAGCAATTAAAATGAATTCTATTTTCGCACTTCGAACCCGACTTTTGTACATAACTTGCTAATGATCATTTTAGGGCAAGTAGTCATTTGTTTCATTTGAGATTCATGTCAATGAGTCTTTTCAACTCACTAATTCATTTGAAAGCAATTCGAACAAATTCTATTTTTCCACTTCAAACACTACTTTTTTGAATCACTTGTTAATGATCTTTTTAAGACAAGTATGCATTTGTTTTATGTTATATTCATGGCAATGAGTTTTTTCAAGAAAATAAATTTTTTGGAGCCCATTGGAGCGAATACTATTTTCGCATTTCAAACATGACTTTCGCGCATAGGTTGGTTATGATTTTTTGAAGGCAAGTATGAATTTGTTTAATCTTAGAGTCATCATCTCAATGTCTCTTCGAAAATCACAAATTCATTTGAAAACAATTCGAACAAATTCTATTTTTCTACTTCTAACAACACCACATTCGCGCATCACGTGCTAATGATCTTTTTAAGACAAGTTTTGATTTGTTTTATCTTATATTCATGTCAATGAGTTTTTTCAAGAAAATAAATTATTTCGAAGCCATTGGAGCGAATACAATTTTCGCATTCCAAACATGACTTTCGCGCATAGCTGGGTTATGATTTTTTGAAGGCAAGTATGAATTTGTTTAATCTTAGAGTCATCATCTCAATGTCTCTTTGAAAGTCACTAATTCATTTGAAAGCAATTAAAATGAATTCTATCTTCGCACTTCGAACCTGACTTTCGTACATAACTTGCTAATGATCATTTTAGGGCAAGTAGTCATTTGTTTCATTTGAGATTCATGTCAATGAGTGTTTTCAACTCACTAATTCATATGAAAACAATTCGAGCAAATTCTATTTTTCCACTTCAAACACTACTTTTGTGAATCACTTGTTAATGATCTTTTTAAGACAAGTATGCATTTGTTTTATGTTATATTCCTGGCAATGAGTTTTTTCAAGAAAATAAATTTTTTGGAGCCCATTGGAGCGAATACTATTTTCGCATTTCAAACATGACTTTCGCGCATAGGTTGGTTATGATTTTTTGAAGGCAAGTATGAATTTGTTTAATCTTAGAGTCATCATCTCAATGTCTCTTCGAAAATCACAAATTCATTTGAAAACAATTCGAACGAATTCTATTTTTCTACTTCTAACAACACCACATTCGCGCATCACGTGCTAATGATCTTTTTAAGACAAGTTTTGATTTGTTTTATCTTATATTCATGTCAATGAGTTTTTTCAAGAAAATAAATTATTTCGAAGCCATTGGAGCGAATACAATTTTCGCATTCCAAACATGACTTTCGCGCATAGCTTGGTTATGATTTTTTGAAGGCAAGTATGAATTTGTTTAATCTTAGAGTCATCATCTCAATGTCTCTTTGAAAGTCACTAATTCATTTGAAAGCAATTAAAATGAATTCTATCTTCGCACTTCGAACCTGACTTTCGTACATAACTTGCTAATGATCATTTTAGGGCAAGTAGTCATTTGTTTCATTTGAGATTCATGTCAATGAGTGTTTTCAACTCACTAATTCATATGAAAGCAATTCGAACAAATTCTATTTTTCCACTTCAAACACTACTTTTGTGAATCACTTGTTAATGATCTTTTTAAGACAAGTATGCATTTGTTTTATGTTATATTCCTGGCAATGAGTTTTTTCAAGAAAATAAATTTTTTGGAGCCCATTGGAGAGAATACTATTTTCGCATTTCAAACATGACTTTCGCGCATAGGTTGGTTATGATTTTTTGAAGGCAAGTATGAATTTGTTTAATCTTAGAGCCATCATCTCAATGTCACTCCGAAAGTCACTAATTCATTTGAAAACAACTCGAACGAATTCTATTTTTCCACTTCTAACAACACCACATTCGCGATTGACGTGCTAATGATCTTTTTAAGACAAGTTTTGATTTGTTTTATCTTATATTCATGTCAATGAGTTTTTTCAAGAAAATATATTTTTTGGAGCCCATTGGAGCGAATACTATTTTCGCATTTCAAACATGACTTTCGTGCATAGCTTGGTTCTGATTTTTTGAAGGCAAGTATGAATTTGTTTAATCTTTGAGTCATCATCTCAATGTCTCTTTGAAAGTCACTAATTCATTTGAAAACAATTCGAACGAATTCTATTTTTCCACTTCTAACAACACCACATTCGCGCATCACGTGCTAATGATCTTTTTAAGACAAGTTTTGATTTGTTTTATCTTATATTCATGTCAATGAGTTTTTTCAAGAAAATAAATTATTTCGAAGCCATTGGAGCGAATACAATTTTCGCATTCCAAACATGACTTTCGCGCATAGCTTGGTTATGATTTTTTGAAGGCAAGTATGAATTTGTTTAATCTTAGAGTCATCATCTCAATGTCTCTTTGAAAGTCACTAATTCATTTGAAAGCAATTAAAATGAATTCTATCTTCGCACTTCGAACCTGACTTTCGTACATAACTTGCTAATGATCATTTTAGGGCAAGTAGTCATTTGTTTCATTTGAGATTCATGTCAATGAGTGTTTTCAACTCACTAATTCATATGAAAACAATTCGAGCAAATTCTATTTTTCCACTTCAAACACTACTTTTGTGAATCACTTGTTAATGATCTTTTTAAGACAAGTATGCATTTGTTTTATGTTATATTCCTGGCAATGAGTTTTTTCAAGAAAATAAATTTTTTGGAGCCCATTGGAGCGAATACTATTTTCGCATTTCAAACATGACTTTCGCGCATAGGTTGGTTATGATTTTTTGAAGGCAAGTATGAATTTGTTTAATCTTAGAGCCATCATCTCAATGTCACTCCGAAAGTCACTAATTCATTTGAAAACAACTCGAACGAATTCTATTTTTCCACTTCTAACAACACCACATTCGCGATTGACGTGCTAATGATCTTTTTAAGACAAGTTTTGATTTGTTTTATCTTATATTCATGTCAATGAGTTTTTTCAAGAAAATATATTTTTTGGAGCCCATTGGAGCGAATACTATTTTCGCATTTCAAACATGACTTTCGTGCATAGCTTGGTTCTGATTTTTTTAAGGCAAGTATGAATTTGTTTAATCTTTGAGTCATCATCTCAATGTCTCTTTGAAAGTCACTAATTCATTTGAAAACAATTCGAACGAATTCTATTTTTCCACTTCTAACAACACCACATTCGCGCATCACGTGCTAATGATCTTTTTAAGACAAGTTTTGATTTGTTTTATCTTATATTCATGTCAATGAGTTTTTTCAAGAAAATAAATTATTTCGAAGCCATTGGAGCGAATACAATTTTCGCATTCCAAACATGACTTTCGCGCATAGCTTGGTTATGATTTTTTGAAGGCAAGTATGAATTTGTTTAATCTTAGAGTCATCATCTCAATGTCTCTTTGAAAGTCACTAATTCATTTGAAAGCAATTAAAATGAATTCTATCTTCGCACTTCGAACCTGACTTTCGTACATAACTTGCTAACGATCATTTTAGGGCAAGTAGTCATTTGTTTCATTTGAGATTCATGTCAATGAGTCTTTTCAACTCACTAATCATTTGAAAGCAATTCGAACGAATTCTATTTTTCCACTTCAAACACTACTTTTGTGAATCACTTGTTAATGATATTTTTAAGACAAGTATGCATTTGTTTTATGTTATATTCATGGCAATGAGTTTTTTCAAGAAAATAAATTTTTTGGAGCCCATTGGAGCGAATACTATTTTCGCATTTCAAACATGACTTTCGCGCCTAGGTTGGTTATGATTTTTTAAAGGCAAGTATGAATTTGTTTAATCTTAGAGTCATCATCTCAATGTCTCTTCGAAAGTCACTAATTCATTTGAAAACAATTCGAACGAATTCTATTTTTCCACTTCTAACAACACCACATTCGCGCATCACGTGCTAATGATCTTTTTAAGACAAGTATTGATTTGTTTTATCTTATATTCATGTCAATGAGTTTTTTCAAGAAAATAAATTATTTAGAAGCCATTGGAGCGAATACTATTTTCGCATTTCAAACATGACTTTCGCGCATAGCTTGCATATGATATTTTGAAAGCAAGTATGAATTTGTTTAATCTTAGAGTCATCATCTCAATATCTCTTTGAAAGTCACTAATTCATTTGAAAGCAATTAAAATGAATTCTATTTTCGCACTTCGAACCCGACTTTCGTACATAACTTGCTAATGATCATTTCAGGGCAAGTAGTCATTTGTTTCAGTTGAGATTTATGTCAATGAGTCTTTTCAACTCACTAATTCATTTGAAAGCAATTCGAACAGATTCTATTTTTCCACTCCAAACACTACTTTTGTGAATCACTTGTTAATGATCTTTTTAAGACAAGTATGCATTTGTTTTATGTTATATTCATGGCAATCAGTTTTTTCAAGAAAATTAATTTTTTGGAGCCCATTGGAGCGAATACTATTTTCGCATTTCAAACATGACTTTCGCGCATAGGTTGGTTATGATTTTTTGAACGCAAGTATGAATTTGTTTAATCTTAGAGTCATCATCTCAATGTCTCTTCGAAAGTCACAAATTCATTTGAAAACAATTCGAACGAATTCTATTTTTCCACTTCTAACAACACCACATTCGCGCATCACGTGCTAATGATCTTTTTCAGACAAGTTTTGATTTGTTTTATCTTATATTCATGTCAATGAGTTTTCTCAAGAAAATAAATTATTTAGAAGCCATTGGAGCGAATACTATTTTCGCATTTCAAACATGACTTTCGCGCATAGCTTGGTTATGATTTTTTGAAGGCAAGTATGAATTTGTTTAATCTTAGAGTCATCATCTCAATGTCTCTTTGAAAGTCACTAATTCATTTGAAAGCAATTAACATGAATTCTATTTTCGCACTTCGAACCCGACTTTCGTACATAACTTGCTAACGATCATTTTAGGGCAAGTAGTCATTTGTTTCATTTGAGATTCATGTCAATGAGTCTTTTCAACTCACTAATTCATTTGAAAGCAATTCTAAAAAATTCTATTTTTCCACTTCAAACACTACTTTTGTGAATCACTTGTTAATGATCTTTTTAAGACAAGTATGCATTTGTTTTATGTTATATTCATGGCAATGAGTTTTTTCAAGAAAATTAATTTTTTGGAGCCCATTGGAGCGAATACTATTTTCGCATTTCAAACATGACTTTCGCGCATAGGTTGGTTATGATTTTTTGAACGCAAGTATGAATTTGTTTAATCTTAGAGTCATCATCTCAATGTCTCTTCGAAAGTCACAAATTCATTTGAAAACAATTCGAACGAATTCTATTTTTCCACTTCTAACAACACCACATTCGCGCATCACGTGCTAATGATCTTTTTCAGACAAGTTTTGATTTGTTTTATCTTATATTCATATCAATGAGTTTTCTCAAGAAAATAAATTATTTAGAAGCCATTGGAGCGAATACTATTTTCGCATTTCAAACCTGACTTTCGCGCATAGCTTGGTTATGATTTTTTGAAGGCAAGTATGAATTTGTTTAATCTTAGAGTCATCATCTCAATGTCTCTTTCAAAGTCACTAATTCATTTGAAAGCAATTAAAATGAATTCTATTTTCGCACTTCGAACCCGACTTTCGTACATAACTTGCTAATGATCATTTTAGGGCAAGTAGTCATTTGTTTCATTTGAGATTCATGTCAATGAGTCTTTTCAACTCACTAATTCATTTGAAAGCAATTCGACCAGATTCTATTTTTCCACTTCAAACACTACTTTTGTGAATCACTTGTTAATGATCTTTTTAAGACAAGTATGCATTTGTTTTATGTTATATTCATGGCAATGAATTTTTTCAAGAAAATAAATTGTTTGGAGCCCATTGGAGCGAATACTATTTTCGCTTTTCAAACATGACTTTCGCGCATAGGTTGGTTATGATTTTTTAAAGGCAAGTATGAATTTGTTTAATCTTAGAGTCATCATCTCAATGTCTCTTTGAAAGTCACTAATTCATTTGAAAGCAATTAAAATGAATTCTATTTTCGCACTTCGAACCCGACTTTTGTACATAACTTGCTAATGATCATTTTAGGGCAAGTAGTCATTTGTTTCATTTGAGATTCATGTCAATGAGTCTTTTCAACTCACTAATTCATTTGAAAGCAATTCGAACAAATTCTATTTTTCCACTTCAAACACTACTTTTTTGAATCACTTGTTAATGATCTTTTTAAGACAAGTATGCATTTGTTTTATGTTATATTCATGGCAATGAGTTTTTTCAAGAAAATAAATTTTTTGGAACCCATTGGAGCGAATACTATTTTCACATTTCAAACATGACTTTCGCGCATAGCTTGGTTATGATTTTTTGAAGGCAAGTATGAATTTGTTTAATCTTAGAGTCATCATCTCAACGTCTCTTTGAAAGTCACTAATTCATTTGAAAGCAATTAAAATGAATTCTATTTTCGCACTTCGAACTCGACTTTCGTACATAACTTGCTAATGATTATTTCAGGGCAAGTAGTCATTTGTTTCATTTGAGATTCATGTCAATGAGTCTTTTCAACTCACGAATTCATTTGAAAGAAATTCGAACGAATTCTATTTTTGCACATCAAACACTACTTTTGTGAATCACTTGTTAATGATCTTTTTAAGACAAGTATGCATTTGTTTTATGTTATATTCATGGCAATGAGTTTTTTCAAGAAAATAAATTTTTTGGAACCCATTGGAGCGAATACTATTTTCGCATTTCAAACATGACTTTCGCGCATAGCTTGGTTGTGATTTTTTGAAGGCAAGTATGAATTTGTTTAATCTTAGAGTCATCATCTCAACGTCTCTTTAAAAGTCACTAATTCATTTGAAAGCAATTAAAATGAATTCTATTTTCGCACTTCGAACTCGACTTTCGTACATAACTTGCTAATGATCATTTTAGGGCAAGTAGTCATTTGTTTCAATTGAGATTTATGTCAATGAGTCTTTTCGACTCACTAATTCATTTGAAAGCAATTCGAACGAATTCTATTTTTGCACATCAAACACTACTTTTGTGAATCACTTGTTAATGATCTTTTTAAGACAAGTATGCATTTGTTTTATGTTATATTCATGGCAATGAGTTTTTTCAAGAAAATAAATTTTTTGGAGCCCATTGGAGCGAATACTATTTTCGCATTTCAAACATGACTTTCGCACATAGGTTGGTTATGATTTTTTGAAGGCAAGTATGAATTTGTTTAATCTTAGAGTCATCATCTCAACGTCTCTTTGAAAGTCACTAATTCATTTGAAAGCAATTAAAATGAATTCTATTTTCGCACTTCGAACTCGACTTTCGTACATAACTTGCTAATGATCATTTTAGGGCATGTAGTCATTTGTTTCAATTGAGATTTATGTCAATGAGTCTTTTCAACTCACTAATTCATTTGAAAGCAATTCGAACGAATTCTATTTTTGCACATCAAACACTACTTTTGTGAATCACTTGTTAATGATCTTTTTAAGACAAGTATGCATTTGTTTTATGTTATATTCATGGCAATGAGTTTTTTCAAGAAAATAAATTTTTTGGAGCCCATTGGAGCGAATACTATTTTCGCATTTCAAACATGACTTTCGCGCATAGGTTGGTTATGATTTTTTGAACGCAAGTATGAATTTGTTTAATCTTAGAGTCATCATCTCAATGTCTCTTCGAAAGTCAAAAATTCATTTGAAAACAATTCGAACGAATTCTATTTTTCCACTTCTAACAACACCACATTCGCGCATCACGTGCTAATGATCTTTTTCAGACAAGTTTTGATTTGTTTTATCTTATATTCATATCAATGAGTTTTCTCAAGAAAATAAATTATTTAGAAGCCATTGGAGCGAATACTATTTTCGCATTTCAAACATGACTTTCGCGCATAGCTTGGTTATGATTTTTTGAAGGCAAGTATGAATTTGTTTAATCTTTGAGTCATCATCTCAATGTCTCTTTGAAAGTCACTAATTCATTTGAAAGCAATTAAAATGAATTCTATTTTCGCACTTCGAACCCGACTTTTGTACATAACTTGCTAATGATCATTTTAGGGCAAGTAGTCATTTGTTTCATTTGAGATTCATGTCAATGAGTCTTTTCAACTCACTAATTCATTTGAAAGCAATTCGAACAAATTCTATTTTTCCACTTCAAACACTACTTTTTTGAATCACTTGTTAATGATCTTTTTAAGACAAGTATGCATTTGTTTTATGTTATATTCATGACAATGAGTTTTTTCAAGAAAATAAATTTTTTGGAACCCATTGGAGCGAATACTATTTTCACATTTCAAACATGACTTTCGCGCATAGCTTGGTTATGATTTTTTGAAGGCAAGTATGAATTTGTTTAATCTTAGAGTCATCATCTCAACGTCTCTTTGAAAGTCACTAATTCATTTGAAAGCAATTAAAATGAATTCTATTTTTGCACTTCGAACTCGACTTTCGTACATAACTTGCTAATGATCATTTTAGGGCAAGTAGTCATTTGTTTCAATTGAGATTTATGTCAATGAGTCTTTTCGACTCACTAATTCATTTGAAAGCAATTCGAACGAATTCTATTTTTGCACATCAAACACTACTTTTGTGAATCACTTGTTAATGATCTTTTTAAGACAAGTATGCATTTGTTTTATGTTATATTCATGGCAATGAGTTTTTTCAAGAAAATAAATTTTTTGGAGCCCATTGGAGCGAATACTATTTTCGCATTTCAAACATGACTTTCGCGCATAGGTTGGTTATGATTTTTTGAAGGCAAGTATGAATTTGTTTAATCTTAGAGTCATCATCTCAATGTCTCTTCGAAAGTCACTAATTCATTTGAAAGCAATTAAAATGAATTCTATTTTCGCACTTCGAACTCGACTTTCGTACATAACTTGCTAATGATTATTTCAGGGCAAGTAGTCATTTGTTTCATTTGAGATTCATGTCAATGAGTCTTTTCAACTCACGAATTCATTTGAAAGAAATTCGAACGAATTCTATTTTTGCACATCAAACACTACTTTTGTGAATCACTTGTTAATGATCTTTTCAAGACAAGTATGCATTTGTTTTATGTTATATTCATGGCAATGAGTTTTTTCAAGAAAATAAATTTTTTGGAACCCATTGGAGCGAATACTATTTTCGCATTTCAAACATGACTTTCGCGCATAGCTTGGTTGTGATTTTTTGAAGGCAAGTATGAATTTGTTTAATCTTAGAGTCATCATCTCAACGTCTCTTTAAAAGTCACTAATTCATTTGAAAGCAATTAAAATGAATTCTATTTTCGCACTTCGAACTCGACTTTCGTACATAACTTGCTAATGATCATTTTAGGGCAAGTAGTCATTTGTTTCAATTGAGATTTATGTCAATGAGTCTTTTCGACTCACTAATTCATTTGAAAGCAATTCGAACGAATTCTATTTTTGCACATCAAACACTACTTTTGTGAATCACTTGTTAATGATCTTTTTAAGACAAGTATGCATTTGTTTTATGTTATATTCATGGCAATGAGTTTTTTCAAGAAAATAAATTTTTTGGAGCCCATTGGAGCGAATACTATTTTCGCTTTTCAAACATGACTTTCGCGCATAGGTTGGTTATGATTTTTTAAAGGCAAGTATGAATTTGTTTAATCTTAGAGTCATCATCTCAATGTCTCTTCGAAAGTCACTAATTCATTTTAAAACAATTCGAACGAATTCTATTTTTCCACTTCTAACAACACCACATTCGCGCATCACGTGCTAATGATCTTTTTAAGACAAGTTTTGATTTGTTTTATCTTATATTCATGTCAATGAGTTTTTTCAAGAAAATAAATTACTTAGAAGCCATTGGAGCGAATACTATTTTCGCATTTCAAACATGACTTTCGCGCATAGCTTGGTTATGATTTTTTGAAGGCAAGTATGAATTTGTTTAATCTTAGAGTCATCATCTCAATGTCTCTTTGAAAGTCACTAATTCATTTGAAAGCAATTAAAATGAATTCTATTTTCGCACTTCGAACCCGACTTTTGTACATAACTTGCTAATGATCATTTTAGGGCAAGTAGTCATTTGTTTCATTTGAGATTCATGTCAATGAGTCTTTTCAACTCACTAATTCATTTGAAAGCAATTCGAACAAATTCTATTTTTCCACTTCAAACACTACTTTTTTGAATCACTTGTTAATGATCTTTTTAAGACAAGTATGCATTTGTTTTATGTTATATTCATGACAATGAGTTTTTTCAAGAAAATAAATTTTTTGGAACCCATTGGAGCGAATACTATTTTCACATTTCAAACATGACTTTCGCGCATAGCTTGGTTATGATTTTTTGAAGGCAAGTATGAATTTGTTTAATCTTAGAGTCATCATCTCAACGTCTCTTTGAAAGTCACTAATTCATTTGAAAGCAATTAAAATGAATTCTATTTTCGCACTTCGAACTCGACTTTCGTACATAACTTGCTAATGATCATTTTAGGGCAAGTAGTCATTTGTTTCAATTGAGATTTATGTCAATGAGTCTTTTCGACTCACTAATTCATTTGAAAGCAATTCGAACGAATTCTATTTTTGCACATCAAACACTACTTTTGTGAATCACTTGTTAATGATCTTTTTAAGACAAGTATGCATTTGTTTTATGTTATATTCATGGCAATGAGTTTTTTCAAGAAAATAAATTTTTTGGAGCCCATTGGAGCGAATACTATTTTCGCATTTCAAACATGACTTTCGCGCATAGGTTGGTTATGATTTTTTGAAGGCAAGTATGAATTTGTTTAATCTTAGAGTCATCATCTCAATGTCTCTTCGAAAGTCACTAATTCATTTGAAAGCAATTAAAATGAATTCTATTTTCGCACTTCGAACTCGACTTTCGTACATAACTTGCTAATGATTATTTCAGGGCAAGTAGTCATTTGTTTCATTTGAGATTCATGTCAATGAGTCTTTTCAACTCACGAATTCATTTGAAAGAAATTCGAACGAATTCTATTTTTGCACATCAAACACTACTTTTGTGAATCACTTGTTAATGATCTTTTCAAGACAAGTATGCATTTGTTTTATGTTATATTCATGGCAATGAGTTTTTTCAAGAAAATAAATTTTTTGGAACCCATTGGAGCGAATACTATTTTCGCATTTCAAACATGACTTTCGCGCATAGCTTGGTTGTGATTTTTTGAAGGCAAGTATGAATTTGTTTAATCTTAGAGTCATCATCTCAACGTCTCTTTAAAAGTCACTAATTCATTTGAAAGCAATTAAAATGAATTCTATTTTCGCACTTCGAACTCGACTTTCGTACATAACTTGCTAATGATCATTTTAGGGCAAGTAGTCATTTGTTTCAATTGAGATTTATGTCAATGAGTCTTTTCGACTCACTAATTCATTTGAAAGCAATTCGAACGAATTCTATTTTTGCACATCAAACACTACTTTTGTGAATCACTTGTTAATGATCTTTTTAAGACAAGTATGCATTTGTTTTATGTTATATTCATGGCAATGAGTTTTTTCAAGAAAATAAATTTTTTGGAGCCCATTGGAGCGAATACTATTTTCGCTTTTCAAACATGACTTTCGCGCATAGGTTGGTTATGATTTTTTAAAGGCAAGTATGAATTTGTTTAATCTTAGAGTCATCATCTCAATGTCTCTTCGAAAGTCACTAATTCATTTTAAAACAATTCGAACGAATTCTATTTTTCCACTTCTAACAACACCACATTCGCGCATCACGTGCTAATGATCTTTTTAAGACAAGTTTTGATTTGTTTTATCTTATATTCATGTCAATGAGTTTTTTCAAGAAAATAAATTACTTAGAAGCCATTGGAGCGAATACTATTTTCGCATTTCAAACATGACTTTCGCGCATATCTTGCTTATGATTTTTTGAAGGCAAGTATGAATTTGTTTAATCTTAGAGTCATCATCTCAATGTCTCTTTGAAAGTCACTAATTCATTTGAAAGCAATTAAAATGAATTCTATTTTCGCACTTCGAACCCGACTTTCGTACATAACTTGCTAATGATCATTTTAGGGCAAGTAGTCATTTGTTTCATTTGAGATTCATGTCAATGAGTCTTTTCAACTCACTAATTCATTTGAAAGCAATTCGAACAAATTCTATTTTTCCACTTCAAACACTACTTCTTTGAATCACTTGTTAATGATCCTTTTAAGACAAGTATGCATTTGTTTTGTGTTATATTCATGGCAATGAGTTTTTTCAAGAAAATAAATTTTTTGGAACCCATTGGAGCGAATACTATTTTCACATTTCAAACATGACTTTCGCGCATAGCTTGGTTATGATTTTTTGAAGGCATGTATGAATTTGTTTAATCTTAGAGTCATCATCTCAACGTCTCTTTGAAAGTCACTAATTCATTTGAAAGCAATTAAAATGAATTCTATTTTCGCACTTCGAACTCGACTTTCGTACATAACTTGCTAATGATTATTTCAGGGCAAGTAGTCATTTGTTTCATTTGAGATTCATGTCAATGAGTCTTTTCAACTCACGAATTCATTTGAAAGAAATTCGAACGAATTCTATTTTTGCACATCAAACACTACTTTTGTGAATCACTTATTAATGATCTTTTCAAGACAAGTATGCATTTGTTTTATGTTATATTCATGGCAATGAGTTTTTTCAAGAAAATAAATTTTTTGGAACCCATTGGAGCGAATACTATTTTCGCATTTCAAACATGACTTTCGCGCATAGCTTGGTTGTGATTTTTTGAAGGCAAGTATGAATTTGTTTAATCTTAGAGTCATCATCTCAACGTCTCTTTAAAAGTCACTAATTCATTTGAAAGCAATTAAAATGAATTCTAGTTTCGCACTTCGAACTCGACTTTCGTACATAACTTGCTAATGATCATTTTAGGGCAAGTAGTCATTTGTTTCAATTGAGATTTATGTCAATGAGTCTTTTCGACTCACTAATTCATTTGAAAGCAATTCGAACGAATTCTATTTTTGCACATCAAACACTACTTTTGTGAATCACTTGTTAATGATCTTTTTAAGACAAGTATGCATTTGTTTTATGTTATATTCATGGCAATGAGTTTTTTCAAGAAAATAAATTTTTTGGAACCCATTGGAGCGAATACTATTTTCGCATTTCAAACATGACTTTCGCGCATAGCTTGGTTGTGATTTTTTGAAGGCAAGTATGAATTTGTTTAATCTTAGAGTCATCATCTCAACGTCTCTTTAAAAGTCACTAATTCATTTGAAAGCAATTAAAATGAATTCTATTTTCGCACTTCGAACTCGACTTTCGTACATAACTTGCTAATGATTATTTCAGGGCAAGTAGTCATTTGTTTCATTTGAGATTCATGTCAATGAGTCTTTTCAACTCACGAATTCATTTGAAAGAAATTCGAACGAATTCTATTTTTGCACATCAAACACTACTTTTGTGAATCACTTGTTAATGATCTTTTTAAGACAAGTATGCATTTGTTTTATGTTATATTCATGGCAATGAGTTTTTTCAAGAAAATAAATTTTTTGGAACCCATTGGAGCAAATACTATTTTCGCATTTCAAACATGACTTTCGCGCATAGCTTGGTTGTGATTTTTTGAAGGCAAGTATGAATTTGTTTAATCTTAGAGTCATCATCTCAACGTCTCTTTAAAAGTCACTAATTCATTTGAAAGCAATTAAAATGAATTCTATTTTCGCACTTCGAACTCGACTTTCGTACATAACTTGCTAATGATCATTTTAGGGCAAGTAGTCATTTGTTTCAATTGAGATTTATGTCAATGAGTCTTTTCGACTCACTAATTCATTTGAAAGCAATTCGAACGAATTCTATTTTTGCACATCAAACACTACTTTTGTGAATCACTTGTTAATGATCTTTTTAAGACAAGTATGCATTTGTTTTATGTTATATTCATGGCAATGAGTTTTTTCAAGAAAATAAATTTTTTGGAGCCCATTGGAGCGAATACTATTTTCGCATTTCAAACATGACTTTCGCGCATAGGTTGGTTATGATTTTTTGAAGGCAAGTATGAATTTGTTTAATCTTAGAGTCATCATCTCAATGTCTCTTCGAAAGTCACTAATTCATTTGAAAACAATTCGAACGAATTCTATTTTTCCACTTCTAACAACACCACATTCGCGCATCACGTGCTAATGATCTTTTTCAGACAAGTTTTGATTTGTTTTATCTTATATTCATGTCAATGAGTTTTTTCAAGAAAATAAATTATTTAGAACCCATTGGAGCGAATACTATTTTCGCATTTCAAACATGACTTTCGCGCATAGCTTGGTTGTGATTTTTTGAAGGCAAGTATGAATTTGTTTAATCTTAGAGTCATCATCTCAACGTCTCTTTAAAAGTCACTAATTCATTTGAAAGCAATTAAAATGAATTCTATTTTCGCACTTCGAACTCGACTTTCGTACATAACTTGCTAATGATCATTTTAGGGCAAGTAGTCATTTGTTTCAATTGAGATTTATGTCAATGAGTCTTTTCGACTCACTAATTCATTTGAAAGCAATTCGAACGAATTCTATTTTTGCACATCAAACACTACTTTTGTGAATCACTTGTTAATGATCTTTTTAAGACAAGTATGCATTTGTTTTATGTTATATTCATGGCAATGAGTTTTTTCAAGAAAATAAATTTTTTGGAGCCCATTGGAGCGAATACTATTTTCGCTTTTCAAACATGACTTTCGCGCATAGGTTGGTTATGATTTTTTAAAGGCAAGTATGAATTTGTTTAATCTTAGAGTCATCATCTCAATGTCTCTTCGAAAGTCACTAATTCATTTTAAAACAATTCGAACGAATTCTATTTTTCCACTTCTAACAACACCACATTCGCGCATCACGTGCTAATGATCTTTTTAAGACAAGTTTTGATTTGTTTTATCTTATATTCATGTCAATGAGTTTTTTCAAGAAAATAAATTACTTAGAAGCCATTGGAGCGAATACTATTTTCGCATTTCAAACATGACTTTCGCGCATATCTTGGTTATGATTTTTTGAAGGCAAGTATGAATTTGTTTAATCTTAGAGTCATCATCTCAATGTCTCTTTGAAAGTCACTAATTCATTTGAAAGCAATTAAAATGAATTCTATTTTCGCACTTCGAACCCGACTTTCGTACATAACTTGCTAATGATCATTTTAGGGCAAGTAGTCATTTGTTTCATTTGAGATTCATGTCAATGAGTCTTTTCAACTCACTAATTCATTTGAAAGCAATTCGAACAAATTCTATTTTTCCACTTCAAACACTACTTCTTTGAATCACTTGTTAATGATCCTTTTAAGACAAGTATGCATTTGTTTTATGTTATATTCAGGGCAATGAGTTTTTTCAAGAAAATAAATTTTTTGGAACCCATTGGAGCGAATACTATTTTCACATTTCAAACATGACTTTCGCGCATAGCTTGGTTATGATTTTTTGAAGGCATGTATGAATTTGTTTAATCTTAGAGTCATCATCTCAACGTCTCTTTGAAAGTCACTAATTCATTTGAAAGCAATTAAAATGAATTCTATTTTCGCACTTCGAACTCGACTTTCGTACATAACTTGCTAATGATCATTTTAGGGCAAGTAGTCATTTGTTTCAATTGAGATTTATGTCAATGAGTCTTTTCGACTCACTAATTCATTTGAAAGCAATTCGAACGAATTCTATTTTTGCACATCAAACACTACTTTTGTGAATCACTTGTTAATGATCTTTTTAAGACAAGTATGCATTTGTTTTATGTTATATTCATGGCATTGAGTTTTTTCAAGAAAATAAATTTTTTGGAGCCCATTGGAGCGAATACTATTTTCGCATTTCAAACATGACTTTCGCGCATAGGTTGGTTATGATTTTTTGAAGGCAAGTATGAATTTGTTTAATCTTAGAGTCATCATCTCAATGTCTCTTCGAAAGTCACTAATTCATTTGAAAGCAATTAAAATGAATTCTATTTTCGCACTTCGAACTCGACTTTCGTACATAACTTGCTAATGATTATTTCAGGGCAAGTAGTCATTTGTTTCATTTGAGATTCATGTCAATGAGTCTTTTCAACTCACGAATTCATTTGAAAGAAATTCGAACGAATTCTATTTTTGCACATCAAACACTACTTTTGTGAATCACTTGTTAATGATCTTTTCAAGACAAGTATGCATTTGTTTTATGTTATATTCATGGCAATGAGTTTTTTCAAGAAAATAAATTTTTTGGAACCCATTGGAGCGAATACTATTTTCGCATTTCAAACATGACTTTCGCGCATAGCTTGGTTGTGATTTTTTGAAGGCAAGTATGAATTTGTTTAATCTTAGAGTCATCATCTCAACGTCTCTTTAAAAGTCACTAATTCATTTGAAAGCAATTAAAATGAATTCTATTTTCGCACTTCGAACTCGACTTTCGTACATAACTTGCTAATGATCATTTTAGGGCAAGTAGTCATTTGTTTCAATTGAGATTTATGTCAATGAGTCTTTTCGACTCACTAATTCATTTGAAAGCAATTCGAACGAATTCTATTTTTGCACATCAAACACTACTTTTGTGAATCACTTGTTAATGATCTTTTTAAGACAAGTATGCATTTGTTTTATGTTATATTCATGGCAATGAGTTTTTTCAAGAAAATAAATTTTTTGGAGCCCATTGGAGCGAATACTATTTTCGCTTTTCAAACATGACTTTTGCGCATAGGTTGGTTATGATTTTTTAAAGGCAAGTATGAATTTGTTTAATCTTAGAGTCATCATCTCAATGTCTCTTTGAAAGTCACTAATTCATTTGAAAGCAATTAAAATGAATTCTATTTTCGCACTTCGAACCCGACTTTTGTACATAACTTGCTAATGATCATTTTAGGGCAAGTAGTCATTTGTTTCATTTGAGATTCATGTCAATGAGTCTTTTCAACTCACTAATTCATTTGAAAGCAATTCGAACAAATTCTATTTTTCCACTTCAAACACTACTTTTTTGAATCACTTGTTAATGATCTTTTTAAGACAAGTATGCATTTGTTTTATGTTATATTCATGGCAATGAGTTTTTTCAAGAAAATAAATTTTTTGGAACCCATTGGAGCGAATACTATTTTCACATTTCAAACATGACTTTCGCGCATAGCTTGGTTATGATTTTTTGAAGGCAAGTATGAATTTGTTTAATCTTAGAGTCATCATCTCAACGTCTCTTTGAAAGTCACTAATTCATTTGAAAGCAATTAAAATGAATTCTATTTTCGCACTTCGAACTCGACTTTCGTACATAACTTGCTAATGATTATTTCAGGGCAAGTAGTCATTTGTTTCATTTGAGATTCATGTCAATGAGTCTTTTCAACTCACGAATTCATTTGAAAGAAATTCGAACGAATTCTATTTTTGCACATCAAACACTACTTTTGTGAATCACTTGTTAATGATCTTTTTAAGACAAGTATGCATTTGTTTTATGTTATATTCATGGCAATGAGTTTTTTCAAGAAAATAAATTTTTTGGAACCCATTGGAGCGAATACTATTTTCGCATTTCAAACATGACTTTCGCGCATAGCTTGGTTGTGATTTTTTGAAGGCAAGTATGAATTTGTTTAATCTTAGAGTCATCATCTCAACGTCTCTTTAAAAGTCACTAATTCATTTGAAAGCAATTAAAATGAATTCTATTTTCGCACTTCGAACTCGACTTTCGTACATAACTTGCTAATGATCATTTTAGGGCAAGTAGTCATTTGTTTCAATTGAGATTTATGTCAATGAGTCTTTTCGACTCACTAATTCATTTGAAAGCAATTCGAACGAATTCTATTTTTGCACATCAAACACTACTTTTGTGAATCACTTGTTAATGATCTTTTTAAGACAAGTATGCATTTGTTTTATGTTATATTCATGGCAATGAGTTTTTTCAAGAAAATAAATTTTTTGGAGCCCATTGGAGCGAATACTATTTTCGCTTTTCAAACATGACTTTCGCGCATAGGTTGGTTATGATTTTTTGAAGGCAAGTATGAATTTGTTTAATCTTAGAGTCATCATCTCAATGTCTCTTCGAAAGTCACTAATTCATTTGAAAACAATTCGAACGAATTCTATTTTTCCACTTCTAACAAGACCACATTCGCGCATCACGTGCTAATGATCTTTTTCAGACAAGTTTTGATTTGTTTTATCTTATATTCATGTCAATGGGTTTTTTGAAGAAAATAAATTATTTAGAAGCCATTGGAGCGAATACTATTTTCGCATTTCAAACATGACTTTCGCGCATAGCTTGGTTATGATTTTTTGAAGGCAAGTATGAATTTGTTTAATCTTAGAGTCATCATCTCAATGTGTCTTTGAAAGTCACTAATTCATTTGAAAGCAATTAAAATGAATTCTATTTTCACACTTCGCACCCGACTTTCGTACATAACTTGCTAATGATCATTTTAGGGCAAGTAGTCATTTGTTTCATTTGAGATTCATGTCAATGAGTCTTTTCAACTCACTAATTCATTTGAAAGCAATTCGAACAAATTCTATTTTTCCACTTCAAACACTACTTTTTTGAATCACTTGTTAATGATCTTTTTAAGACAAGTATGCATTTGTTTTATGTTATATTCATGGCAATGAGTTTTTTCAAGAAAATAAATTTTTTGGAACCCATTGGAGCGAATACTATTTTCACATTTCAAACATGACTTTCGCGCATAGCTTCGTTATGATTTTTTGAAGGCAAGTATGAATTTGTTTAATCTTAGAGTCATCATCTCAACGTCTCTTTGAAAGTCACTAATTCATTTGAAAGCAATTAAAATGAATTCTATTTTCGCACTTCGAACTCGACTTTCGTACATAACTTGCTAATGATTATTTCAGGGCAAGTAGTCATTTGTTTCATTTGAGATTCATGTCAATGACTCTTTTCAACTCACGAATTCATTTGAAAGAAATTCGAACGAATTCTATTTTTGCACATCAAACACTACTTTTGTGAATCACTTGTTAATGATCTTTTCAAGACAAGTATGCATTTGTTTTATGTTATATTCATGGCAATGAGTTTTTTCAAGAAAATAAATTTTTTGGAACCCATTGGAGCGAATACTATTTTCGCATTTCAAACATGACTTTCGCGCATAGCTTGGTTGTGATTTTTTGAAGGCAAGTATGAATTTGTTTAATCTTAGAGTCATCATCTCAACGTCTCTTTAAAAGTCACTAATTCATTTGAAAGCAATTAAAATGAATTCTATTTTCGCACTTCGAACTCGACTTTCGTACATAACTTGCTAATGATCATTTTAGGGCAAGTAGTCATTTGTTTCAATTGAGATTTATGTCAATGAGTCTTTTCGACTCACTAATTCATTTGAAAGCAATTCGAACGAATTCTATTTTTGCACATCAAACACTACTTTTGTGAATCACTTGTTAATGATCTTTTTAAGACAAGTATGCATTTGTTTTATGTTACATTCATGGCAATGAGTTTTTTCAAGAAAATAAATTTTTTGGAGCCCATTGGAGCGAATACTATTTTCGCTTTTCAAACATGACTTTCGCGCATAGGTTGGTTATGATTTTTTAAAGGCAAGTATGAATTTGTTTAATCTTAGAGTCATCATCTCAATGTCTCTTTGAAAGTCACTAATTCATTTGAAAGCAATTAAAATGAATTCTATTTTCGCACTTCGAACCCGACTTTTGTACATAACTTGCTAATGATCATTTTAGGGCAAGTAGTCATTTGTTTCATTTGAGATTCATGTCAATGAGTCTTTTCAACTCACTAATTCATTTGAAAGCAATTCGAACAAATTCTATTTTTCCACTTCAAACACTACTTTTTTGAATCACTTGTTAATGATCTTTTTAAGACAAGTATGCATTTGTTTTATGTTATATTCATGGCCATGAGTTTTTTCAAGAAAATAAATTTTTTGGAACCCATTGGAGCGAATACTATTTTCACATTTCAAACATGACTTTCGCGCATAGCTTGGTTATGATTTTTTGAAGGCAAGTATGAATTTGTTTAATCTTAGAGTCATCATCTCAACGTCTCTTTGAAAGTCACTAATTCATTTGAAAGCAATTAAAATGAATTCTATTTTCGCACTTCGAACTCGACTTTCGTACATAACTTGCTAATGATTATTTCAGGGCAAGTAGTCATTTGTTTCATTTGAGATTCATGTCAATGAGTCTTTTCAACTCACGAATTCATTTGAAAGAAATTCGAACGAATTCTATTTTTGCACATCAAACACTACTTTTGTGAATCACTTGTTAATGATCTTTTTAAGACAAGTATGCATTTGTTTTATGTTATATTCATGGCAATGAGTTTTTTCAAGAAAATAAATTTTTTGGAACCCATTGGAGCGAATACTATTTTCGCATTTCAAACATGACTTTCGCGCATAGCTTGGTTGTGATTTTTTGAAGGCAAGTATGAATTTGTTTAATCTTAGAGTCATCATCTCAACGTCTCTTTAAAAGTCACTAATTCATTTGAAAGCAATTAAAATGAATTCTATTTTCGCACTTCGAACTCGACTTTCGTACATAACTTGCTAATGATCATTTTAGGGCAAGTAGTCATTTGTTTCAATTGAGATTTATGTCAATGAGTCTTTTCGACTCACTAATTCATTTGAAAGCAATTCGAACGAATTCTATTTTTGCACATCAAACACTACTTTTGTGAATCACTTGTTAATGATCTTTTTAAGACAAGTATGCATTTGTTTTATGTTATATTCATGGCAATGAGTTTTTTCAAGAAAATAAATTTTTTGGAGCCCATTGGAGCGAATACTATTTTCGCATTTCAAACATGACTTTCGCGCATAGGTTGGTTATGATTTTTTGAAGGCAAGTATGAATTTGTTTAATCTTAGAGTCATCATCTCAATGTCTCTTCGAAAGTCACTAATTCATTTGAAAACAATTCGAACGAATTCTATTTTTCCACTTCTAACAACACCACATTCGCGCATCACGTGCTAATGATCTTTTTCAGACAAGTTTTGATTTGTTTTATCTTATATTCATGTCAATGAGTTTTTTCAAGAAAATAAATTATTTAGAAGCCATTGGAGCGAATACTATTTTCGCATTTCAAACATGACTTTCGCGCATAGCTTGGTTATGATTTTTTGAAGGCAAGTATGAATTTGTTTAATCTTAGAGTCATCATCTCAATGTGTCTTTGAAAGTCACTAATTCATTTGAAAGCAATTAAAATGAATTCTATTTTCACACTTCGCACCCGACTTTCGTACATAACTTGCTAATGATCATTTTAGGGCAAGTAGTCATTTGTTTCATTTGAGATTCATGTCAATGAGTCTTTTCAACTCACTAATTCATTTGAAAGCAATTCGAACAAATTCTATTTTTCCACTTCAAACACTACTTTTGTGAATCACTTGGTAATGATCTTTTTAAGACAAGTATGCATTTGTTTTATGTTATATTCATGGCAATGAGTTTTTTCAAGAAAATAAATTTTTTGGAGCCCATTGGAGCGAATACTATTTTCGCATTTCAAACATGACTTTCGCACAGAGGTTGGTTATGATTTTTTGAAGGCAAGTATGAATTTGTTTAATCTTAGAGTCATCATCTCAACGTCTCTTTCAAAGTCACTAATTCATTTGAAAGCAATTAAAATGAATTCTATTTTCGCACTTCGAACTCGACTTTCGTACATAACTTGCTAATGATCATTTTAGGGCAAGTAGTCATTTGTTTCAATTGAGATTTATGTCAATGAGTCTTTTCGACTCACTAATTCATTTGAGAGCAATTCGAACGATTCTATTTTTGCACATCAAACACTACTTTTGTGAATCACTTGTTAATGATCTTTTTAAGACAAGTATGCATTTGTTTTATGTTATATTCATGGCAATGAGTTTTTTCAAGAAAATAAATTTTTTGGAGCCCATTGGAGCGAATACTATTTTCGCATTTCAAACATGACTTTCGCACATAGGTTGGTTATGATTTTTTGAAGGCAAGTATGAATTTGTTTAATCTTAGAGTCATCATCTCAACGTCTCTTTCAAAGTCACTAATTCATTTGAAAGCAATTAAAATGAATTCTATTTTCGCACTTCGAACTCGACTTTCGTACATAACTTGCTAATGATCATTTTAGGGCAAGTAGTCATTTGTTTCAATTGAGATTTATGTCAATGAGTCTTTTCAACTCACTAATTCATTTGAAAGCAATTCGAACGAATTCTATTTTTGCACATCAAACACTACTTTTGTGAATCACTTGTTAATGATCTTTTTAAGACAAGTATGCATTTGTTTTATGTTATATTCATGGCAATGAGTTTTTTCAAGAAAATAAATTTTTTGGAGCCCATTGGAGCGAATACTATTTTCGCATTTCAAACATGACTTTCGCGCATAGGTTGGTTATGATTTTTTGAAGGCAAGTATGAATTTGTGTAATCTTAGAGTCATCATCTCAACGTCTCTTTGAAAGTCACTAATTCATTTGAAAGCAATTAAAATGAATTCTATTTTCGCACTTCGAACTCGACTTCCGTACATAACTTGCTAATGATCATTTTAGGGCAAGTAGTCATTTGTTTCAATTGAGATTTATGTCAATGAGTCTTTTCAACTCACTAATTCATTTGAAAGCAATTCGAACGAATTCTATTTTTGCACATCAAACACTACTTTTGTGAATCACTTGTTAATGATCTTTTTAAGACAAGTATGCATTTGTTTTATATTATATTCATGGCAATGAGTTTTTTCAAGAAAATAAATTTTTTGGAGCCCATTGGAGCGAATACTATTTTCGCATTTCAAACATGACTTTCGCGCATAGGTTGGTTATGATTTTTTGACGGCAAGTATGAATTTGTGTAATCTTAGAGTCATCATCTCAACGTCTCTTTGAAAGTCACTAATTCATTTGAAAGCAATTAAAATGAATTCTATTTTCGCACTTCGAACTCGACTTCCATACATAACTTGCTAATGATCATTTTAGGGCAAGTTGTCATTTGTTTCAATTGAGATTTATGTCAATGAGTCTTTTCGACTCACTAATTCATTTGAAAGCAATTCGAACGAATTCTATTTTTGCACATCAAACACTACTTTTGTGAATCACTTGTTAATGATCTTTTTAAGACAAGTATGCATTTGTTTTATGTTATATTCATGGCAATGAGTTTTTTCAAGAAAATAAATTTTTTGGAGCCCATTGGAGCGAATACTATTTTCGCATTTCAAACATGACTTTCGCACATAGGTTGGTTATGATTTTTTGAAGGCAAGTATGAATTTGTTTAATCTTAGAGTCATCATCTCAACGTCTCTTTCAAAGTCACTAATTCATTTGAAAGCAATTAAAATGAATTCTATTTTCGCACTTCGAACTCGACTTTCGTACATAACTTGCTAATGATCATTTTAGGGCAAGTAGTCATTTGTTTCAATTGAGATTTATGTCAATGAGTCTTTTCAACTCACTAATTCATTTGAAAGCAATTCGAACGAATTCTATTTTTGCACATCAAACACTACTTTTGTGAATCACTTGTTAATGATCTTTTTAAGACAAGTATGCATTTGTTTTATGTTATATTCATGGCAATGAGTTTTTTCAAGAAAATAAATTTTTTGGAGCCCATTGGAGCGAATACTATTTTCGCATTTCAAACATGACTTTCGCGCATAGGTTGGTTATGATTTTTTGAAGGCAAGTATGAATTTGTGTAATCTTAGAGTCATCATCTCAACGTCTCTTTGAAAGTCACTAATTCATTTGAAAGCAATTAAAATGAATTCTATTTTCGCACTTCGAACTCGACTTCCGTACATAACTTGCTAATGATCATTTTAGGGCAAGTAGTCATTTGTTTCAATTGAGATTTATGTCAATGAGTCTTTTCAACTCACTAATTCATTTGAAAGAAATTCGAACGAATTCTATTTTTGCACATCAAACACTACTTTTGTGAATCACTTGTTAATGATCTTTTTAAGACAAGTATGCATTTGTTTTATGTTATATTCATGGCAATGAGTTTTTTCAAGAAAATAAATTTTTTGGAACCCATTGGAGCGAATACTATTTTCGCATTTCAAACATGACTTTCGCGCATAGCTTGGTTGTGATTTTTTGAAGGCAAGTATGAATTTGTTTAATCTTAGAGTCATCATCTCAACGTCTCTTTGAAAGTCACTAATTCATTTGAAAGCAATTAAAATGAATTCTATTTTCGCACTTCGAACTCGACTTTCGTACATAACTTGCTAATGATCATTTTAGGGCAAGTAGTCATTTGTTTCAATTGAGATTTATGTCAATGAGTCTTTTCAACTCACTCATTCATTTGAAAGCAATTCGAACGAATTCTATTTTTGCACATCAAACACTACTTTTGTGAATCACTTGTTAATGATCTTTTTAAGACAAGTATGCATTTGTTTTATGTTATATTCATGGCAATGAGTTTTTTCAAGAAAATAAATTTTTTGGAGCCCATTGGAGCGAATACTATTTTCGCATTTCAAACATGACTTTCGCGCATAGCTTGGTTATGATTTTTTGAAGGCAAGTATGAATTTGTTTAATCTTAGAGTCATCATCTCAACGTCTCTTTGAAAGTCACTAATTCATTTGAAAGCAGTTAAAATGAATTCTATTTTCGCACTTCGAACTCGACTTTCGTAAATAACTTGCTAATGATCATTTTAGGGCAAGTAGTCATTTGTTTCAATTGAGATTTATGTCAATGAGTCTTTTCAACTCACTAATTCATTTGAAAGCAATTCGAACGAATTCTATTTTTGCACATCAAACACTACTTTTGTGAATCACTTGTTAATGATCTTTTTAAGACAAGTATGCATTTGTTTTATATTATATTCATGGCAATGAGTTTTTTCAAGAAAATAAATTTTTTGGAGCCCATTGGAGCGAATACTATTTTCGCATTTCAAACATGACTTTCGCGCATAGGTTGGTTATGATTTTTTGACGGCAAGTATGAATTTGTGTAATCTTAGAGTCATCATCTCAACGTCTCTTTGAAAGTCACTAATTCATTTGAAAGCAATTAAAATGAATTCTATTTTCGCACTTCGAACTCGACTTCCATACATAACTTGCTAATGATCATTTTAGGGCAAGTAGTCATTTGTTTCAATTGAGATTTATGTCAATGAGTCTTTTCAACTCACTAATTCATTTGAAAGAAATTCGAACGAATTCTATTTTTGCACATCAAACACTACTTTTGTGAATCACTTGTTAATGATCTTTTTAAGACAAGTATGCATTTGTTTTATGTTATATTCATGGCAATGAGTTTTTTCAAGAAAATAAATTTTTTGGAACCCATTGGAGCGAATACTATTTTCGCATTTCAAACATGACTTTCGCGCATAGCTTGGTTGTGATTTTTTGAAGGCAAGTATGAATTTGTTTAATCTTAGAGTCATCATCTCAACGTCTCTTTGAAAGTCACTAATTCATTTGAAAGCAATTAAAATGAATTCTATTTTCGCACTTCGAACCCGACTTTCGTACATAACTTGCTAATGATCATTTTAGGGCAAGTAGTCATTTGTTTCAATTGAGATTTATGTCAATGAGTCTTTTCAACTCACTAATTCATTTGAAAGCAATTCGAACGAATTCTATTTTTGCACATCAAACACTACTTTTGTGAATCACTTGTTAATGATCTTTTTAAGACAAGTATGCATTTGTTTTATGTTATATTCATGGCAATGAGTTTTTTCAAGAAAATAAATTTTTTGGAGCCCATTGGAGCGAATACTATTTTCGCATTTCAAACATGACTTTCGCGCATAGCTTGGTTATGATTTTTTGAAGGCAAGTATGAATTTGTTTAATCTTAGAGTCATCATCTCAACGTCTCTTTGAAAGTCACTAATTCATTTGAAAGCAATTAAAATGAATTCTATTTTCGCACTTCGAACTCGACTTTCATACATAACTTGCTAATGATCATTTTAGGGCAAGTAGTCATTTGTTTCAATTGAGATTTATGTCAATGAGTCTTTTCAACTCACTAATTCATTTGAAAGAAATTTGAACGAATTCTATTTTTGCACATCAAACACTACTTTTGTGAATCACTTGTTAATGATCTTTTTAAGACAAGTATGCATTTGTTTTATGTTATATTCATGGCAATGAGTTTTTTCAAGAAAATAAATTTTTTGGAACCCATTGGAGCGAATACTATTTTCGCATTTCAAACATGACTTTCGCGCATAGCTTGGTTGTCATTTTTTGAAGGCAAGTATGAATTTGTTTAATCTTAGAGTCATCATCTCAACGTCTCTTTGAAAGTCACTAATTCATTTGAAAGCAATTAAAATGAATTCTATTTTCGCACTTCGAACTCGACTTTCGTACATAACTTGCTAATGATCATTTTAGGGCAAGTAGTCATTTGTTTCAATTGAGATTTATGTCAATGAGTCTTTTCAACTCACTCATTCATTTGAAAGCAATTCGAACGAATTCTATTTTTGCACATCAAACACTACTTTTGTGAATCACTTGTTAATGATCTTTTTAAGACAAGTATGCATTTGTTTTATGTTATATTCATGGCAATTAGTTTTTTCAAGAAAATAAATTTTTTGGAGCCCATTGGAGCGAATACTATTTTCGCATTTCAAACATGACTTTCGCGCATAGCTTGGTTATGATTTTTTGAAGGCAAGTATGAATTTGTTTAATCTTAGAGTCATCATCTCAACGTCTCTTTGAAAGTCACTAATTCATTTGAAAGCAATTAAAATGAATTCTATTTTCGCACTTCGAACTCGACTTTCGTAAATAACTTGCTAATGATCATTTTAGGGCAAGTAGTCATTTGTTTCAATTGAGATTTATGTCAATGAGTCTTTTCAACTCACTAATTCATTTGAAAGCAATTCGAACGAATTCTATTTTTGCACATCAAACACTACTTTTGTGAATCACTTGTTAATGATCTTTTTAAGACAAGTATGCATTTGTTTTATATTATATTCATGGCAATGAGTTTTTTCAAGAAAATAAATTTTTTGGAGCCCATTGGAGGGAATACTATTTTCGCATTTCAAACATGACTTTCGCGCATAGGTTGGTTATGATTTTTTGACGGCAAGTATGAATTTGTGTAATCTTAGAGTCATCATCTCAACGTCTCTTTGAAAGTCACTAATTCATTTGAAAGCAATTAAAATGAATTCTATTTTCGCACTTCGAACTCGACTTCCATACATAACTTGCTAATGATCATTTTAGGGCAAGTAGTCATTTGTTTCAATTGAGATTTATGTCAATGAGTCTTTTCAACTCACTAATTCATTTGAAAGAAATTCGAACGAATTCTATTTTTGCACATCAAACACTACTTTTGTGAATCACTTGTTAATGATCTTTTTAAGACAAGTATGCATTTGTTTTATGTTATATTCATGGCAATGAGTTTTTTCAAGAAAATAAATTTTTTGGAACCCATTGGAGCGAATACTATTTTCGCATTTCAAACATGACTTTCGCGCATAGCTTGGTTGTGATTTTTTGAAGGCAAGTATGAATTTGTTTAATCTTAGAGTCATCATCTCAACGTCTCTTTGAAAGTCACTAATTCATTTGAAAGCAATTAAAATGAATTCTATTTTCGCACTTCGAACCCGACTTTCGTACATAACTTGCTAATGATCATTTTAGGGCAAGTAGTCATTTGTTTCAATTGAGATTTATGTCAATGAGTCTTTTCAACTCACTAATTCATTTGAAAGCAATTCGAACGAATTCTATTTTTGCACATCAAACACTACTTTTGTGAATCACTTGTTAATGATCTTTTTAAGACAAGTATGCATTTGTTTTATGTTATATTCATGGCAATGAGTTTTTTCAAGAAAATAAATTTTTTGGAGCCCATTGGAGCGAATACTATTTTCGCATTTCAAACATGACTTTCGCGCATAGCTTGGTTATGATTTTTTGAAGGCAAGTATGAATTTGTTTAATCTTAGAGTCATCATCTCAACGTCTCTTTGAAAGTCACTAATTCATTTGAAAGCAATTAAAATGAATTCTATTTTCGCACTTCGAACTCGACTTTCATACATAACTTGCTAATGATCATTTTAGGGCAAGTAGTCATTTGTTTCAATTGAGATTTATGTCAATGAGTCTTTTCAACTCACTAATTCATTTGAAAGAAATTTGAACGAATTCTATTTTTGCACATCAAACACTACTTTTGTGAATCACTTGTTAATGATCTTTTTAAGACAAGTATGCATTTGTTTTATGTTATATTCATGGCAATGAGTTTTTTCAAGAAAATAAATTTTTTGGAACCCATTGGAGCGAATACTATTTTCGCATTTCAAACATGACTTTCGCGCATAGCTTGGTTGTGATTTTTTGAAGGCAAGTATGAATTTGTTTAATCTTAGAGTCATCATCTCAACGTCTCTTTGAAAGTCACTAATTCATTTGAAAGCAATTAAAATGAATTCTATTTTCGCACTTCGAACTCGACTTTCGTACATAACTTGCTAATGATCATTTTAGGGCAAGTAGTCATTTGTTTCAATTGAGATTTATGTCAATGAGTCTTTTCAACTCACTCATTCATTTGAAAGCAATTCGAACGAATTCTATTTTTGCACATCAAACACTACTTTTGTGAATCACTTGTTAATGATCTTTTTAAGACAAGTATGCATTTGTTTTATATTATATTCATGGCAATGAGTTTTTTCAAGAAAATAAATTACGTCGAACCCATTGGAGCGAATACTATTTTCGCATTTCAAACATGACTTTCGCACATTGCTTGGTTATGATTTTTCGAAGGCAGGTATGAATTTGTTTAATCTTAAAGTCATCATCTCAATGTCTCGTTGAAAGTCACTAATTCATTTGAAAGCAATTAAAATGAATTCTATTTTCGCACTTCGAACCCGGCTTTCGTAGATAACTTGCTAATGATCATTTCAGGACAAGTAGTCATTTGTTTCATTTGAGATTCATGTCAATGAGTCTTTTCAACTCACGAATTCATTTGAAAGCAATTCGAACGAATTCTATTTTTCCACTTCAAACACTACTTTTGTGAATCACTTGTTAATGATCTTTTTAAGAAAAGTATGCATTTCTTTTATGTGATATTCATGGCGATGAGTTTTTTCGAGAAAATAAATTATTTCGAACCCATTGGAGCGAATACTATTTTCGCATTTCAAACATGACTTTCGCACATAGCTGGGTTATGATTTTTTGAAGGCAAGTATGAATTTGTTTAATCTTAAAGTCATCATCTCAATGTCTCTTTGAAAGTCACTAATTCATTTGAAAGCAATTAAAATGAATTCTATTTTTGCACTTCGAACCCGGCTTTCGTAGATAACTTGCTAATGATCATTTTAGGGCAAGTAGTAATTTGTTTCATTTGAGATTCATGTCAATGAGTTTTATTAACTCACTAATTCATTTGAAAGCAATTCGAACGAATTCTATTTTTCCACTTCAATCACTACTTTTGTGAATCACTTGTTAATGATCTTTCTAAGACAAGTATGCATTTGTCTTATGTTATATTCATGGCAATGAGTTTTTTCAAGAAAATAAATTACGTCGAACCCATTGGAGCGAATACGATTTTCGCATTTCAAACATGACTTTCGCACATAGCTTGGTTATGATTTTTCGAAGGCAAGTATGAATTTGTTTAATCTTAAAGTCATCATCTCAATGTCTCTTTGAAAGTCACTAATTCATTTGAAAGCAATTAAAATGAATTCTATTTTCGCACTTCGAACCCGGCTTTCGTAGATAACTTGTTAATGATCATTTCAGGGCAAGTAGTCATTTGTTTCATTTGAGATTCATGTCAATGAGTCTTTTCAACTCACGAATTCATTTGAAAGCAATTCGAACGAATTCTATTTTTCCACTTCAAACACTACTTTTGTGAATCACTTGTTAATGATCTTTTTAAGACAAGTATGCATTTGTCTTATGTTATATTCATCGCAATGAGTTTTTTCACAAAAATAAATTACGTCGAACCCATTGGAGCGAATACTATTTTCGCATTTCAAACATGACTTTCGCACATAGCTTGGTTATGATTTTTCAAAGGCAAGTATGAATTTGTTTAATCTTAAAGTCATCATCTCAATGTCTCTTTGAAAGTCACTAATTCATTTGAAAGGAATTAAAATGAATTCTATTTTCGCACTTCGAACCCGGATTTCGTAGATAACTTGCTAATGATCAGTTTAGGGCAAGTAGTCATTTGTTTCATTTGAGATTCATGTCAATGAGTCTTTTCAACTCACGAATTCATTTGAAAGCAATTCGAACGAATTCTATTTTTCACTTCAAACACTACTTTTGTGAATCACTTGTTAATGATCTTGTTAAGACAAGTATGCATTTGTCTTATGTTATATTCATGGCAACGTGTTTTTTCATGAAAATAAATTACGTCGAACCCATTGGAGCGAATACCATTTTCGCATTTCAAACATGCCTTTCGCACATAGCTGGGTTATGATTTTTCGAAGGCAAGTATGAATTTGTGTAATCTTAAAGTCATCATCTCAATGTCTCTTTGAAAGTCACTAATTCATTTGAAAGCAATTAATATGAATTCTATTTTCGCACTTCGAACTCGGATTTCGTAGATAACTTGCTAATGATCATTTTAGGGCAAGTAGTCATTTGTTTCATTTGAGATTCATGTCAATGAGTCTTTTCAACTCACGAATTCATTTGAAAGCAATTCGAACGAATTCTATTTTTCCACTTCAATCCCTACTTTTGTTAATCACTTGTTAATGATCTTTTTAAGACAAGTATCCATTTATCTTATGTTATATTCATGGCAATGAGTTTTTTCAAGAAAATAAATTACGTCGAACCCATTGGAGCGAATACGATTTTCGCATTTCAAACATGACTTTCGCACATAGCTGGGTTATGATTTTTCGAAGGCAAGTATGAATTTGTTTAATCTTAAAGTCATCATCTCATTGTCTCTTTGAAAGTCACTAATTCATTTGAAAGCAATTAATATGAATTCTATTTTCGCACATCGAACTCGGATTTCGTAGATAACTTGCTAATGATCATTTTAGGGCAAGTAGTCATTTGTTTCATTTGAGATTCATGTCAATGAGTCTTTTCAACTCACGAATTCATTTGAAAGCAATTCGAACGAATTCTATTTTACCACTTCAAACACTACTTTTGTGAATCACTTGTTAATGATCTTGTTAAGACAAGTATGCATTTGTGTTATGTTATATTCATGGCAACGTGTTTTTTCATGAAAATAAATTACGTCAAACCCATTGGAGCGAATACCATTTTCGCATTTCAAACATGCCTTTCGCACATAGCTGGGTTATGATTTTTCGAAGGCAAGTATGAATTTGTGTAATCTTAAAGTCATCATCTCAATGTCTCTTTGAAAGTCACTAATTCATTTGAAAGCAATTAATATGAATTCTATTTTCGCACTTCGAACTCGGATTTCGTAGATAACTTGCTAATGATCATTTTAGGGCAAGTAGTCATTTGTTTCATTTGAGATTCATGTCAATGAGTCTTTTCAACTCACGAATTCATTTGAAAGCAATTCGAACGAATTCTATTTTTCCACTTCAAACACTACTTTTGTGAATCACTTGTTAATGATCTTTTTAAGAAAAGTATGCATTTGTTTTATGTGATATTCATGGCAATGAGTTTTTTCAAGAAAATAAATTACGTCGAACCCATTGGAGCGAATACTATATTCGCATTTCAAACATGACTTTCGCACATAGCTTGGTTATGATTTTTCGAAGGCAAGTATGAATTTGTTTAATCTTAGAGTCATCATCTCAATGTCTCTTTGAAAGTCACTAATTCATTTGAAAGCAATTAAAATGAATTCAATTTTCGCACTTCGAACCCGGCTTTCGTAGATAACTTGCTAATGATCAGTTTAGGGCAAGTAGTCATTTGTTTCATTTGAGATTCATGTCAATGAGTCTTTTCAACTCACGAATTCATTTGAAAGCAATTCGAACGAATTCTATTTTTCACTTCAAACACTACTTTTGTGAATCACTTGTTAATGATCTTTTTAAGACAAGTATCCATTTGTCTTATGTTATATTCATGGCAATGAGTTTTTTCACGAAAATAAATTACGTCGAACCCATTGGAGCCAATACGATTTTCGCATTTCAAACATGACTTTCGCACATAGCTTGGTTATGATTTTTCAAAGGCAAGTATGAATTTGTTTAATCTTAAAGTCATCATCTCAATGTCTCTTTGAAAGTCACTAATTCATTTGAAAGCAATTAAAATGAATTCTATTTTCGCACTTCAAATCCGAGTTTAGTGCATAACTTGCTAATGATCATTTCAGGGCAAGTAGTCATTTGTTTCCTTTGAGATTCATGTCAATGAGTTTTTTCAACTCACTAATTCATTTGAAAGCAATTCGAACAAATTCTATTTTTCAACTTCAAACACGACTTTTGTGAATCACTTGTTAATGATCTTTTTAAGACAAGTATGCATTTGTCTTATGTTATATTCATGGCAATAAGTTTTTTCACGAAAATAAATTACGTCGAACCCATGGGAGCGAATACTATTTTCGCATTTCAAAGATGACTTTCGCACATAGCTGGGTTATGATTTTTCGAAGGCAAGTATGAATTTGTTTAATCTTAAAGTCATCATCTCAATGTCTCTTTGAAAGTCACTAATTCATTTGAAAGCAATTAAAATGAATTCTATTTTCGCACTTCGAACCCGGCTTTCGTAGATAACTTGCTAATGATCATTTTAGGGCAAGTAGTCATTTGTTTCATTTGAGATTCATGTCAATGAGTCTTTTCAACTCACGAATTCATTTGAAAGCAATTCGAACGAATTCTATTTTTCCACTTCAAACACTACTTTTGTGAATCACTTGTTAATGATCTTTTTAAGAAAAGTATGCATTTGTTTTATGTGATATTCATGGCAATGAGTTTATTCAAGAAAATAAATTATTTGGAACCCATTGGAGCGAATACTATTTTCGCATTTCAAACATGACTTTCGCGCATAGCTTGGTTATGATTTTATGAAGGCAAGTATGAATTTGTTTATTCTTAGAGTCATCATCTCAATGTCTCTTTGAAAGTCACTAATTCATTTGAAAGCAATTAAAATGAATTCTAATTTCGCACTTCGAACCGGACTTTCGTACATAACTTGCTAATGATCATTTCAGGGCAAGTAGTCATTTGTTTCATTTGAGATTCATGTCAATGAGTTTTTTCAACTCACTAATTCATTTGAAAGCAATTCGAACAAATTCTATTGTTCCACCTCAAACACTACTTTTGTGAACCACTTGTTAATCATTTTTTTAAGACAAGTATGCATTTGTTTTATGTTATATTCGTGGGAATGAGTTTTTTCAAGAAAATAAATTATTTGGAACCCATTGGAGCGAATACTATTTCTACATTTCAAACATGACTTTCGCGCATAGCTTTGTTATGATTTTTTTAAGGCAAGTATAAATTTGTTTAATCTTAGAGTCGTCATCTCAATGTCTCTTTGAAAGTCACTAATTCATTTGAAAGCAATTAAAATGAATTCTATTTTCGCACTTCAAATCCGAGTTTAGTGCATAACTTGCTAATGATCATTTCAGGGCAAGTAGTCATTTGTTTCCTTTGAGATTCATGTCAATGAGTTTTTTCAACTCACTAATTCATTTGAAAGCAATTCGAACAAATTCTATTTTTCAACTTCAAACACGACTTTTGTGAATCACTTGTTAATGATCTTTTTAAGACAAGTATGCATTTGTTTTATGTTATATTCCTGGCAATGAGTTTTTTCAAGAAAATAAATTATTTTGAACCCATTGGAGCGAATACTATTTTCGCATTTCAAACATGACTTTCGCGCATAGCTTGTTTATGATTTTTTGAAGGCAAGTACGAATTTGTTTAATCTTAGAGTACTCATCTCAATGTCTCTTTGAAAGTCACTAATTCATTTGAAAGCAATTAAAATGAATTCTATTTTCGCACTTCAAACCTGACTTTCGTACATAACTTGCTAATGATCAATTTAGCGCAAGTAGTAATTTGTTTGATTTGAGATTCATGTCAACTAGTCTTTTTAAGTCACTAATTCATTTCAAAGCAATTGGAACGAATTCTATTTTTGCACTTCAAACACTACTTTTGTGAATCACTTGTTAATGATCTTTTTAAGACAAGTATGCATTTGTTTTATGTTTTAATCATGGCAATGAGTTTTTTCAAGAAAATAAATTATTTGGAACCCATTGGAGCGAATACTATTTTCGCATTTCAAACATGACTTTCGCGCATAGCTTGTTTATGATATTTTGAAGGCAAGTACGAATTTGTTTAATCTTAGAGTACTCATCTCAATGTCTCTTTGAAAGTCACTAATTCATTTGAAAGCAATTAAAATGAATTCTATTTTCGCACTTCAAACCTGACTTTCGTACATAACTTGCTAATGATCAATTTAGCGCAAGTAGTAATTTGTTTCATTTGAGATTCATGTCAACTAGTCTTTTTAAGTCACTAATTCATTTCAAAGCAATTGGAACGAATTTTATTTTTGCACTTCAAACACTACTTTTGTGAATCACTTGTTAATGATCTTTTTAAGACAAGTATGCATTTGTTTTATGTTATAATCATGGCAATGAGTTTATTCAAGAAAATAAATTATTTGGAACCCATTGGAGCTAATACTATTTTCGCATTTCAAACATGACTTTCGCGCATAGCTTGGTTATGATTTTATGAAGGCAAGTATGAATTTGTTTATTCTTAGAGTCATCATCTCAATGTCTCTTTGAAAGTCACTAATTCATTTGAAAGCAATTAAAATGAATTCTAATTTCGCACTTCGAACCGGACTTTCGTACATAACTTGCTAATGATCATTTCAGGGCAAGTAGTCATTTGTTTCATTTGAGATTCATGTCAATGAGTTTTTTCAACTCACTAATTCATTTGAAAGCAATTCGAACAAATTCTATTGTTCCACCTCAAACACTACTTTTGTGAACCACTTGTTAATCATTTTTTTAAGACAAGTATGCATTTGTTTTATGTTATATTCGTGGGAATGAGTTTTTTCAAGAAAATAAATTATTTGGAACCCATTGGAGCGAATACTATTTCTACATTTCAAACATGACTTTCGCGCATAGCTTTGTTATGATTTTTTTAAGGCAAGTATAAATTTGTTTAATCTTAGAGTCGTCATCTCAATGTCTCTTTGAAAGTCACTAATTCATTTGAAAGCAATTAAAATGAATTCTATTTTCGCACTTCAAATCCGAGTTTAGTGCATAACTTGCTTATGATCATTTCAGGGCAAGTAGTCATTTGTTTCCTTTGAGATTCATGTCAGTGAGTTTTTTCAACTCACTAATTCATTTGAAAGCAATTCGAACAAATTCTATTTTTCAACTTCAAACACGACCTTTGTGAATCACTTGTTAATGATCTTTTCAAGACAAGTATGCATTTGTTTTATGTTATATTCCTGGCAATGAGTTTTTTCAAGAAAATAAATTATTTTGAACCCATTGGAGCGAATACTATTTTCGCATTTCAAACATGACTTTCGCGCATAGCTTGTTTATGATTTTTTGAAGGCAAGTACGAATTTGTTTAATCTTAGAGTACTCATCTCAATGTCTCTTTGAAAGTCACTAATTCATTTGAAAGCAATTAAAATGAATTCTATTTTCGCACTTCAAACTTGACTTTCGTACATAACTTGCTAATGATCAATTTAGCGCAAGTAGTAATTTGTTTGATTTGAGATTCATGTCAACTAGTCTTTTTAAGTCACTAATTCATTTCAAAGCAATTGGAACGAATTCTATTTTTGCACTTCAAACACTACTTTTGTGAATCACTTGTTAATGATCTTTTTAAGACAAGTATGCATTTGTTTTATGTTATAATCATGGCAATGAGTTTTTTCAAGAAAATAAATTATTTGGAACCCATTGGAGCGAATACTATTTTCGCATTTCAAATATGACTTTCGCGCATAGCTTGTTTATGATTTTTTGAAGGCAAGAACGAATTTGTTTAATCTTAGAGTACTCATCTCAATGTCTCTTTGAAAGTCACTAATTCATTTGAAAGCAATTAAAATGAATTCTATTTTCGCACTTCAAACCTGACTTTCGTACATAACTTGCTAATGATCAATTTAGCGCAAGTAGTAATTTGTTTGATTTGAGATTCATGTCAACTAGTCTTTTTAAGTCACTAATTCATATCAAAGCAATTGGAACGAATTCTATTTTTGCACTTCAAACACTACTTTTGTGAATCACTTGTTAATGATCTTTTTAAGACAAGTATGCATTTATTTTATGTTATAATCATGGCAATGAGTTTATTCAAGAAAATAAATTATTTGGAACCCATTGGAGCGAATACTATTTTCGCATTTCAAACATGACTTTCGCGCATAGCTTGGTTCTGATTTTATGAAGGCAAGTATGAATTTGTTTATTCTTAGAGTCATCATCTCAATGTCTCTTTGAAAGTCACTAATTCATTTGAAAGCAATTAAAATGAATTCTAATTTCGCACTTCGAACCGGACTTTCGTACATAACTTGCTAATGATCATTTTAGGGCAAGTAGTCATTTGTTTCATTTGAGATTCATGTCAATGAGTCTTTTCAACTCACTAATTCATTTGAAAGCAATTCGAACGAATTCTATTTTTGCACTTCAAACACTACTTTTGTGAATCACTTGTTAATGATCTTTTTAAGACAAGTATGCATTTGTTTTATGTTATAATCATGGCAATGAGTTTATTCAAGAAAATAAATTATTTGGAACCCATTGGAGCTAATACTATTTTCGCATTTCAAACATGACTTTCGCGCATAGCTTGGTTATGATTTTATGAAGGCAAGTATGAATTTGTTTATTCTTAGAGTCATCATCTCAATGTCTCTTTGAAAGTCACTAATTCATTTGAAAGCAATTAAAATGAATTCTAATTTCGCACTTCGAACCGGACTTTCGTACATAACTTGCTAATGATCATTTCAGGGCAAGTAGTCATTTGTTTCATTTGAGATTCATGTCAATGAGTTTTTTCAACTCACTAATTCATTTGAAAGCAATTCGAACAAATTCTATTGTTCCACCTCAAACACTACTTTTGTGAACCACTTGTTAATCATTTTTTTAAGACAAGTATGCATTTGTTTTATGTTATATTCGTGGGAATGAGTTTTTTCAAGAAAATAAATTATTTGGAACCCATTGGAGCGAATACTATTTCTACATTTCAAACATGACTTTCGCGCATAGCTTTGTTATGATTTTTTTAAGGCAAGTATAAATTTGTTTAATCTTAGAGTCGTCATCTCAATGTCTCTTTGAAAGTCACTAATTCATTTGAAAGCAATTAAAATGAATTCTATTTTCGCACTTCAAATCCGAGTTTAGTGCATAACTTGCTTATGATCATTTCAGGGCAAGTAGTCATTTGTTTCCTTTGAGATTCATGTCAGTGAGTTTTTTCAACTCACTAATTCATTTGAAAGCAATTCGAACAAATTCTATTTTTCAACTTCAAACACGACCTTTGTGAATCACTTGTTAATGATCTTTTCAAGACAAGTATGCATTTGTTTTATGTTATATTCCTGGCAATGAGTTTTTTCAAGAAAATAAATTATTTTGAACCCATTGGAGCGAATACTATTTTCGCATTTCAAACATGACTTTCGCGCATAGCTTGTTTATGATTTTTTGAAGGCAAGTACGAATTTGTTTAATCTTAGAGTACTCATCTCAATGTCTCTTTGAAAGTCACTAATTCATTTGAAAGCAATTAAAATGAATTCTATTTTCGCACTTCAAACTTGACTTTCGTACATAACTTGCTAATGATCAATTTAGCGCAAGTAGTAATTTGTTTGATTTGAGATTCATGTCAACTAGTCTTTTTAAGTCACTAATTCATTTCAAAGCAATTGGAACGAATTCTATTTTTGCACTTCAAACACTACTTTTGTGAATCACTTGTTAATGATCTTTTTAAGACAAGTATGCATTTGTTTTATGTTATAATCATGGCAATGAGTTTTTTCAAGAAAATAAATTATTTGGAACCCATTGGAGCGAATACTATTTTCGCATTTCAAATATGACTTTCGCGCATAGCTTGTTTATGATTTTTTGAAGGCAAGAACGAATTTGTTTAATCTTAGAGTACTCATCTCAATGTCTCTTTGAAAGTCACTAATTCATTTGAAAGCAATTAAAATGAATTCTATTTTCGCACTTCAAACCTGACTTTCGTACATAACTTGCTAATGATCAATTTAGCGCAAGTAGTAATTTGTTTGATTTGAGATTCATGTCAACTAGTCTTTTTAAGTCACTAATTCATATCAAAGCAATTGGAACGAATTCTATTTTTGCACTTCAAACACTACTTTTGTGAATCACTTGTTAATGATCTTTTTAAGACAAGTATGCATTTATTTTATGTTATAATCATGGCAATGAGTTTATTCAAGAAAATAAATTATTTGGAACCCATTGGAGCGAATACTATTTTCGCATTTCAAACATGACTTTCGCGCATAGCTTGGTTCTGATTTTATGAAGGCAAGTATGAATTTGTTTATTCTTAGAGTCATCATCTCAATGTCTCTTTGAAAGTCACTAATTCATTTGAAAGCAATTAAAATGAATTCTAATTTCGCACTTCGAACCGGACTTTCGTACATAACTTGCTAATGATCATTTTAGGGCAAGTAGTCATTTGTTTCATTTGAGATTCATGTCAATGAGTCTTTTCAACTCACTAATTCATTTGAAAGCAATTCGAACGAATTCTATTTTTGCACTTCAAACACTACTTTTGTGAATCACTTGTTAATGATCTTTTTAAGACAAGTATGCATTTGTTTTATGTTATATTCATGGCGATGAGTTTTTTCAAGAAACTAAATTATTTCGAACCCATTGGAGAGAATACTATTTTCGCATTTCAAACATGACTTTCGCGCATAGCTTGGTTATGATTTTATGAAGGCAAGTATGAATTTGTTTAATCTTAGAGTCATCATCTCAATGTCTGTTTGAAAGTCACTAATTCATTTGAAAGCAACTAAATTGAATTCTATTTTCGCACTTCAAATCCGAGTTTAGTACATAACTTGCTAATGATCATTTCAGGGCAAGTAGTCATTTGTTTCCTTTCAGATTCATGTCAATGAGTTTTTTCAACTCACTAATTCATTTGAAAGCAATTCGAACAAATTCTATTTTTCAACTTCAAACACGACTTTTGTGAATCACTTGTTAATGATCTTTTTAAGACAAGGATGCATTTGTTTTATGTTATATTCATGGCAATGAGTTTTTTCAAGAAAATAAATTATTTTGAACCCATTGGAGCGAATACTATTTTCGCATTTCAAACATGACTTTCGCGCATAGCTTGTTTATGATTTTTTGAAGGCAAGTACGAATTTGTTTAATCTTAGAGTACTCATCTCGATGTCTCTTTGAAAGTCACTAATTCATTTGAAAGCAGTTAAAATGAATTCTATTTTCGTACTTCGAACCTGGCTTTCGTACATAACTTGCTAATGATCATTTTAGGGCGAGTAGTCATTTGTTTCATTTGAGATTCATGTCAACTAGTCTTTTTAAGTAACTAATTCATTTTAAAGCAATTGAAACGAATTCTATTTTTGCACTTCAAACACTACTTTTGTGAATCACTTGTTAATGATCTTTTTAAGACAAGTATGCATTTGTTTTATGTTATAATCATGGCAATGAGTTTTTTCAAGAAAATAAATTATTTGGAACCCATTGGAGCGAATACTATTTTCGCATTTCAAACATGACTTTCGCGCATAACTTGGTTATGATTTTATGAAGGCAAGTATGAATTTGTTTATTCTTAGAGTCATCATCTCAATGTCTCTTTGAAAGTCACTAATTCATTTGAAAGCAATTAAAATGAATTCTAATTTCGCACTTCGAACCGGACTTTCGTACATAACTTGCTAATGATCATTTTAGGGCAAGTAGTCATTTGTTTCATTTGAGATTCATGTCAATGAGTCTTTTCAACTCACTAATTCATTTGAAAGCAATTCAAACGAATTCTATTTTTGCACTTCAAACACTACTTTTGTGAATCACTTGTTAATGATCTTTTTAAGACAAGTATGCATTTGTTTTATGTTATATTCATGGCGATGAGTTTTTTCAAGAAACTAAATTATTTCGAACCCATTGGAGTGAATACTATTTTCGCATTTCAAACATGACTTTCGCGCATAGCTTGGTTATGATTTTATGAAGGCAAGTATGAATTTGTTTATTCTTAGAGTCATCATCTCAATGTCTCTTTGAAAGTCACTCATTCATTTGAAAGCAATTAAAATGAATTCTAATTTCGCACTTCGAACCGGACTTTCGTACATAACTTGCTAATGATCATTTTAGGGCAAGTAGTCATTTGCTTCATTTGAGATTCATGTAAATGAGCTTTTTCAACTCACTAATTCTTTTGAAAGAAATTCGAACAAATTCTATTTTTCCACTTCAAACACTACTTTTGTGCATCACTTGTTAATGATCTTTTTAGGACAAGTATGCATTTGTTTTATGTTATATTCATGGCAATGAGTTTTTTCAAGAAAATAAATTATTTTGAACCCATTGGAGCGAATACTATTTTCGCATTTCAAACATGACTTTCGCGCATAGCTTGTTTATGATTTTTTCAAGGCAAGTATAAATTTGTTTATTCTTAGAATCATCATCTCAATGTCGCTTTGGAAGTCACTAATTCATTTGAGAGCAATTAAAATGAATTCTATTTTCGCACTTCGAACCCGACTTTCGTACATAACTAGCTAATGATCATTTTAGGGCAAGTAGTCATTTGTTTCATTTGAGATTCATGTAAATGAGTTTTTTCAACTCACTAATTCTTTTGAAAGCAATTCGAACAAATTCTATTTTTCCACTTCAAACACTACTTTTGTGAATCACTTGTTAATGATCTTTTTAAGACAAGTATGCATTTGTTTTATGTTATATTCATGGCAATGAGTTTTTTTCAAGAAAATAAATTATTTTGAACCCATTGGAGCGAATACTATTTTAGCATTTCAAACATGACTTTCGCGCATAGCTTGGTTATGATTTTATGAAGGCAAGTATGAATTTGTTTATTCTTAGAGTCGTCATCTCAATGTCTCTTTTAAAGTCACTAATTCATTTGAAAGCAATTAAAATGAATTCTATTTTCGCACTTCAAATCCGACTTTAGTACATAACTTGCTAATGATCATTTTAGGGCAAGTAGTAATTTGTTTCATTTGAGATTCATATCAATGAGTCTTTTCAACTCACTAATTCATTTGAAAGCAATTCGAAAAAATTCTATTTTTCCACTTCAAACACTACTTTTGTGAATCACTTGTTAATGATCTTTTTGAGACAAGTATGCATTTGTTTTATGTTATATTCATGGCAATGAGTTTTTTCAAGAAAATAAATTATTTTGAACCCATTGGAGCGAATACTATTTTTGCATTTCAAACATGACTTTCGCGCATAGCTTGGTTATGATTTTATGAAGGCAAGTATGAATTTGTTTATTCTTAGAGTCATCATCTCAATGTCTCTTTGAAAGTCACTCATTCATTTGAAAGCAATTAAAATGAATTCTAATTTCGCACTTCGAACCGGACTTTCGTACATAACTTGCTAATGATCATTTTAGGGCAAGTAGTCATTCGCTTCATTTGAGATTCATGTAAATGAGCTTTTTCAACTCAGTAATTCTTTTGAAAGCAATTCGAACAAATTCTATTTTTCCACTTCAAACACTACTTTTGTGAATCACTTGTTAATGATCTTTTTAGGACAAGTATGCATTTGTTTTATGTTATATTCATGGCAATGAGTTTTTTCAAGAAAATAAATTATTTGGAACCCATTGGAGCGAATACTATTTTCGCATTTCAAACATGACTTTCGCGCATAGCTTGGTTATGATTTTTTCAAGGCAAGTATAAATTTGTTTATTCTTAGAATCATCATCTCAATGTCGCTTTGGAAGTCACTAATTCATTTGAGAGCAATTAAAATGAATTCTATTTTCGCACTTCGAACCCGACTTTCGTACATAACTACCTAATGATCATTTTAGGGCAAGTAGTCATTTGTTTCATTTGAGATTCATGTAAATGAGTTTTTTCAACTCACTAATTCTTTTGAAAGCAATTCGAACAAATTCTATTTTTCCACTTCAAACACTACTTTTGTGAATCACTTGTTAATGATCTTTTTAAGACAAGTATGCATTTGTTTTATGTTATATTCATGGCAATGAGTTTTTTCAAGAAAATAAATTATTTGGAACCCATTGGAGCGAATACTATTTTCGCATTTCAAACATGACTTTCACGCATAGCTTGGTTATGATTTTATGAAGGCAAGTATAAATTTGTTTATTCTTAGAGTCATCATCTCAATGTCGCTTTGAAAGTCACTAATTCATTTGAGAGCAACTAAAATGAATTCTATTTTTGCACTTCGAACCTGACTTTCGTACCTAACTAGCTAATGATCATTTTAGGGCAAGTAGTCATTTGTTTCATTTGAGATTCATGTAAATGAGGTTTTTCAACTCACTAATTCTTTTGAAAGCAATTCGAACGAATTCTATTTTTGCACTTCAAACACTACTTTTGTGAATCACTTGTTAATGATCTTTTTAAGACAAGTATGCATTTGTTTTATGTTATATTCATGGCGATGAGTTTTTTCAAGAAACTAAATTATTTGGAACCCATTGGAGAGAATACTATTTTCGCATTTCAAACATGACTTTCGCGCATAGCTTGGTTATGATTTTATGAAGGCAAGTATGAATTTGTTTATTCTTAGAGTCATCATCTCAATGTCTCTTTTAAAGTCACTAATTCATTTGAAAGCAATTAAAATGAATTCTACTTTCGCACTTCAAATCCGACTTTAGTACATAACTTGCTAATGATCATTTTAGGGCAAGTAGTCATTTGTTTCATTTGAGATTCATGTAAATGAGTTTTTTCAACTCACTAATTCTTTTGAAAGCAATTCGAACAAATTCTATTTTTCCACTTCAAACACTACTTTTGTGAATCACTTGTTAATGATCTTTTTAGGACAAGTATGCATTTGTTTTATGTTATATTCATGGCAATGAGTTTTTTCAAGAAAATAAATTATTTGGAACCCATTGGAGCGAATACTATTTTCGCATTTCAAACATGACTTTCGCGCATAGCTTGGTTATGATTTTTTCAAGGCAAGTATAAATTTGTTTATTCTTAGAATCATCATCTCAATGTCGCTTTGGAAGTCACTAATTCATTTGACAGCAATTAAAATGAATTCTAATTTCGCACTTCGAACCGGACTTTCGTACATAACTTGCTAATGATCATTTTAGGGCAAGTAGTCATTTGTTTCATTTGAGATTCATGTCAATGAGTCTTTTCAACTCACGAATTCATTTGAAAGCAATTCGAACGAATTCTATTTTTCCACTTCAAACACTACTTTTGTGAATCACTTGTTAATGATCTTTTTAAGAAAAGTATGCATTTCTTTTATGTGATATTCATGGCGATGAGTTTTTTCGAGAAAATAAATTATTTCGAACCCATTGGAGCGAATACTATTTTCGCATTTCAAACATGACTTTCGCACATAGCTGGGTTATGATTTTTTGAAGGCAAGTATGAATTTGTTTAATCTTAAAGTCATCATCTCAATGTCTCTTTGAAAGTCACTAATTCATTTGAAAGCAATTAAAATGAATTCTATTTTTGCACTTCGAACCTGACTTTCGTACCTAACTAGCTAATGATCATTTTAGGGCAAGTAGTCATTTGTTTCATTTGAGATTCATGTAAATGAGGTTTTTCAACTCACTAATTCTTTTGAAAGCAATTCGAACGAATTCTATTTTTGCACTTCAAACACTACTTTTGTGAATCACTTGTTAATGATCTTTTTAAGACAAGTATGCATTTGTTTTATGTTATATTCATGGCGATGAGTTTTTTCAAGAAACTAAATTATTTGGAACCCATTGGAGAGAATACTATTTTCGCATTTCAAACATGACTTTCACGCATAGCTTGGTTATGATTTTATGAAGGCAAGTATGAATTTGTTTATTCTTAGAGTCATCATCTCAATGTCTCTTTGAAAGTCAGTAATTCATTTGAAAGCAATTAAAATGAATTCTAATTTCGCACTTCGGACCGGACTTTCGTACATAACTTGCTAATGATCATTTTAGGGCAAGTAGTCATTTGTTTCATTTGAGATTCATGTCAATGAGTCTTTTCAACTCACTAATTCATTTGAAAGCAATTCGAAAGAATTCTATTTTTGCACTTCAAACACTACTTTTGTGAATCACTTGTTAATGATCTTTTTAAGACAAGTATGCATTTGTTTTATGTTATATTCATGGCGATGAGTTTTTTCAAGAAACTAAATTATTTCGAACCCATTGGAGAGAATACTATTTTCGCATTTCAAACATGACTTTCGCGCATAGCTTGGTTATGATTTTATGAAGGCAAGTATGAATTTGTTTAATCTTAGAGTCATCATCTCAATGTCTCTTTTAAAGTCACTAATTCATTTGAAAGCAATTAAAATGAATTCTATTTTCGCACTTGAAATCCGACTTTAGTACATAACTTGCTAATGATCATTTTAGGGCAAGTAGTCATTTGTTTCATTCGAGATTCATATCAATGAGTCTTTTCAACTCACTAATTCATTTGAAAGCAATTCGAACGAATTCTATTTTTGCACTTCAAACACTACTTTTGTGAATCACTTGTTAATGATCTTTTTAAGACAAGTATGCATTTGTTTTATGTCATATTCATGGCGATGAGTTTTTTCAAGAAAATAAATTATTTTGAACCCATTGGAGCGAATACTATTTTCGCATTTCAAACATGACTTTCACGCATAGCTTGGTTATGATTTTATGAAGGCAAGTATGAATTTGTTTAATCTTAGAGTCATCATCTCAATGTCTCTTTTAAAGTCACTAATTCATTTGAAAGCAATTAAAATGAATTCTACTTTCGCACTTCAAATCCGACTTTAGTACGTAACTTGCTAATGATCATTTTAGGGCAAGTAGTCATTTGTTTCATTTGAGATTCATGTCAATGAGTCTTTTCAACTCACTAATTCATTTGAAAGCAATTCGAACGAATTCTATTTTTGCACTTCAAACACTACTTTTGTGAATCACTTGTTAATGATCTTTTTAAGACAAGTATGCATTTGTTTTATGTTATATTCATGGCGATGAGTTTTTTCAAGAAACTAAATTATTTCGAACCCATTGGAGAGAATACTATTTTCGCATTTCAAACATGACTTCCGCGCATAGCTTGGTTATGATTTTATGAAGGCAAGTATGAATTTGTTTAATCTTAGAGTCATCATCTCAATGTCTCTTTTAAAGTCACTAATTCATTTGAAAGCAATTAAAATGAATTCTATTTTCGCACTTCAAATCCGACTTTAGTACATAACTTGCTAATGATCATTTTAGGGCAAGTAGTCATTTGTTTCATTTGAGATTCATGTCAATGAGTCTTTTCAACTCACTAATTCATTTGAAAGCAATTCGAACGAATTCTATTTTTGCACTTCAAACACTACTTTTGTGAATAACTTGTTAATGATCTTTTTAAGACAAGTATGCATTTGTTTTATGTTATATTCATGGCGATGAGTTTTTTCAAGAAACTAAATTATTTCGAACCCATTGGAGCGAATACTATTTTCGCATTTCAAACATGACTTTCGCGCATAGCTTGGTTATGATTTTATGAAGGCAAGTATAAATTTGTTTATTCTTAGAGTCATCATCTCAATGTCGCTTTGAAAGTCACTAATTCATTTGAGGGCAACTAAAATGAATTCTATTTTCGCACTTCGAACCCGACTTTCGTACATAACTAGCTAATGATCATTTTAGGGCAAGTAGTCATTTGTTTCATTTGAGATTCATGTAAATGAGTTTTTTCAACTCACTAATTCTTTTGAAAGCAATTCGAACAAATTCTATTTTTCAACTTCAAACACTACTTTTGTGAATCACTTGTTAATGATCTTTTTAAGACAAGTATGCATTTGTTTTATGTTATATTCATGGCAATGAGTTTTTTCAAGAAAATAAATTATTTGGAACCCATTGGAGCGAATACTATTTTCGCATTTCAAACATGACTTTCACGCATAGCTTGGTTATGATTTTATGAAGGTAAGTATGAATTTGTTTATTCTTAGAGTCATCATCTCAATGTCTCTTTGAAAGTCAGTAATTCATTTGAAAGCAATTAAAATGAATTCTAATTTCGCACTTCGAACCGGACTTTCGTACCTAACTTGCTAATGATCATTTTAGGGCAAGTAGTCATTTGTTTCATTTGAGATTCATGTCAATGAGTCTTTTCAACTCACTAATTCATTTGAAAGCAATTCGAACGAATTCTATTTTTGCACTTCAAACACTACTTTTGTGAATCACTTGTTAATGATCTTTTTAAGACAAGTATGCATTTGTTTTATGTTATATTCATGGCGATGAGTTTTTTCAAGAAACTAAATTATTTCGAACCCATTGGAGAGAATACTATTTTCGCATTTCAAACATGACTTTTGCGCATAGCTTGGTTATGATTTTATGAAGGCAAGTATGAATTTGTTTAATCTTAGAGTCATCATCTCAATGTCTCTTTTAAAGTCACTAATTCATTTGAAAGCAATTAAAATGAATTCTACTTTCGCACTTCAAATCCGACTTTAGTACATAACTTGCTAATGATCATTTTAGGGCAAGTAGTCATTTGTTTCATTTGAGATTCATGTAAATGAGTTTTTTCAACTCACTAATTCTTTTGAAAGCAATTCGAACAAATTCTATTTTTCCACTTCAAACACTACTTTTGTGAATCACTTGTTAATGATCTTTTTAGGACAAGTATGCATTTGTTTTATGTTATATTCATGGCAATGAGTTTTTTCAAGAAAATAAATTATTTGGAACCCATTGGAGCGAATACTATTTTCGCATTTCAAACATGACTTTCGCGCATAGCTTGGTTATGATTTTTTCAAGGCAAGTATAAATTTGTTTATTCTTAGAATCATCATCTCAATGTCGCTTTGGAAGTCACTAATTCATTTGACAGCAATTAAAATGAATTCTAATTTCGCACTTCGAACCGGACTTTCGTACATAACTTGCTAATGATCATTTTAGGGCAAGTAGTCATTTGTTTCATTTGAGATTCATGTCAATGAGTCTTTTCAACTCACTAATTCATTTGGAAGCAATTCGAACGAATTCTATTTTTGCACTTCAAACACTACTTTTGTGAATCACTTGTTAATGATCTTTTTAAGACGAGTATGCATTTGTTTTATGTTATATTCATGGCGATGAGTTTTTTCAAGAAACTAAATTATTTCGAACGCATTGGAGAGAATACTATTTTCGCATTTCAAACATGACTTTCACGCATAGCTTGGTTATGATTTTATGAAGCAAGTATGAATTTGTTTAATCTTAGAGTCATCATCTCAATGTCTCTTTTAAAGTCACTAATTCATTTGAAAGCAATTAAAATGAATTCTATTTTCGCACTTTCGTACATAACTAGCTAATGATCATTTTAGGGCAAGTAGTCATTTGTTTCATTTGAGATTCATGTAAATGAGTTTTTTCAACTCACTAATTCTTTTGAAAGCAATTTGAACAAATTCTATTTTTCCACTTCAAACACTACTTTTGTGAATCACTTGTTAATGATCTTTTTAAGACAAGTATGCATTTGTGTTATGTTATATTCATGGCAATGAGTTTTTTCAAGAAAATAAATTATTTGGAACCCATTGGAGCGAATACTATTTTCGCATTTCAAACATGACCTTCACGCATTGCTTGGTTATGATTTTATGAAGGCAAGTATGAATTTGTTTATTCTTAGAGTCATCATCTCAATGTCTCTTTGAAAGTCACTAATTCATTTGAAAGCAATTAAAATGAATTCTAATTTCGCACTTCGAACCGGACTTTCGTACATAACTTGCTAATGATCATTTTAGGGCAAGTAGTCATTTGTTTCATTTGAGATTCATGTCAATGAGTCTTTTCAACTCACTAATTCATTTGAAAGCAATTCGAACGAATTCTATTTTTGCACTTCAAACACTACTTTTGTGAATCACTTGTTAATTATCTTTCTAAGACAAGTATGCATTTTTTTTATGTTATATTCATGGCAATGAGTTTTTTCAAGAAACTAAATTATTTCGAACCCATTGGAGAGAATACTATTTTCGCATTTCAAACATGACTTTTGCGCATAGCTTGGTTATGATTTTATGAAGGCAAGTATGAATTTGTTTAATCTTAGAGTCATCATCTCAATGTCTCTTTGAAAGTCACTAATTCATTTGAGAGCAACTAAAATGAATTCTATTTTCGCACTTTCGTACATAACTAGCTAATGATCATTTTAGGGCAAGTAGTCATTTGTTTCACTTGAGATTCATGTAAATGAGTTTTTTCAACTCACTAATTCTTTTGAAAGCAATTCGAACAAATTCTATTTTTCCACTTCAAACAGTACTTTTGTGAATCACTTGTTAATGATCTTTTTAAGACAAGTATGCATTTTTTTTATGTTATATTCATGGCAATGAGTTTTTTCAAGAAAATAAATTATTTGGAACCCATTGGAGCGAATACTATTTTCGCATTTCAAACATGACTTTCACGCATAGCTTGGTTATGATTTTATGAAGGCAAGTATGAATTTGTTTATTCTTAGAGTCATCATCTCAATGTCTCTTTGAAAGTCACTAATTCATTTGAGAGCAACTAAAATGAATTCTATTTTCGCACTTTCGTACATAACTAGCTAATGATCATTTTAGGGCAAGTAGTCATTTGTTTCATTTGAGATTCATGTAAATGAGTTTTTTCAACTCACTAATTCTTTTGAAAGCAATTCGAACAAATTCTATTTTTCCACTTCAAACAGTACTTTTGTGAATCACTTGTTAATGATCTTTTTAAGACAAGTATGCATTTTTTTTATGTTATATTCATGGCAATGAGTTTTTTCAAGAAAATAAATTATTTGGAACCCATTGGAGCGAATACTATTTTCGCATTTCAAACATGACTTTCACGCATAGCTTGGTTATGATTTTATGAAGGCAAGTATGAATTTGTTTATTCTTAGAGTCATCATCTCAATGTCTCTTTGAAAGTCAGTAATTCATTTGAAAGCAATTAAAATGAATTCTAATTTCGCACTTCGAACCGGACTTTCGTACATAACTTGCTAATGATCATTTTAGGGCAAGTAGTCATTTGTTTCGTTTGAGATTCATGTCAATGAGTCTTTTCAACTCACTAATTCATTTGAAAGCAATTCGAACGAATTCTATTTTTGCACTTCAAACACTACTTTTGTGAATCACTTGTTAATGATCTTTTTAAGACAAGTATGCATTTGTTTTATGTTATATTCATGGCGATGAGTTTTTTCAAGAAACTAAATTATTTCGAACCCATTGGAGAGAATACTATTTTCGCATTTCAAACATGACTTTTGCGCATAGCTTGGTTATGATTTTATGAAGGCAAGTATGAATTTGTTTAATCTTAGAGTCATCATCTCAATGTCTCTTTTAAAGTCACTAATTCATTTGAAAGCAATTAAAATGAATTCTATTTTCGCACTTCAAATCCGACTTTAGTACATAACTTGCTAATGATCATTTTAGGGCAAGTAGTCATTTGTTTCATTTGAGATTCATATCAATGAGTCTTTTCAACTCACTAATTCATTTGAAAGCAATTCGAATGAATTCTATTTTTGCACTTCAAACACTACTTTTGTGAATCACTTGTTAATGATCTTTTTAAGACAAGTATGCATTTGTTTTATGTTATATTCATGGCGATGAGTTTTTTCAAGAAAATAAATTATTTTGAACCCATTGGAGCGAATACTATTTTCGCATTTCAAACATGACTTTCACGCATAGCTTGGTTATGATTTTATGAAGGCAAGTATGAATTTGTTTAATCTTAGAGTCATCATCTCAATGTCTCTTTTAAAGTCACTAATTCATTTGAAAGCAATTAAAATGAATTCTACTTTCGCACTTCAAATCCGACTTTAGTACATAACTTCCTAATGATCATTTTAGGGCAAGTAGTCATTTGTTTCATTTGAGATTCATGTCAATGAGTCTTTTCAACTCACTAATTCATTTGAAAGCAATTCGAACGAATTCTATTTTTCCACTTCAATCACTACTTTTGCGAATCACTTGTTAATGATCTTTTTAAGACAAGTATGCATTTGTCTTATGTTATATTCATGGCAATGAGTTTTTTCACGAAAATAAATTACGTCGAACCCATTGGAGCGAATACTATTTTCGCATTTCAAACATGACTTTCGCACATAGCTGGGTTATGATTTTTCGAAGGCAAGTATAACTTTGTTTAATCTTAGAGTCGTTATCTCAATGTCTCTTTGAAAGTCACTAATTCATTTGAAAGCAATTAAAATGAAATCTATTTTCGCACTTCGAACCCAACTTTCGTACATAACTTGCTAATGATCATTTTAGGGCAAGTAGTCATTTGTTTCATTTGAGATTCATGTCAATTAGTCTTTTCAACTCACTAATTCATTTCAAAGCAATTGGACGAATTCTATTTTTGCACTTCAGACACTACTTTTGTGAATCAGTTGTTAATGATCTTTTTAAGACAAGTATGCATTTGTTTTATGTTATATTCATGGCAATGATTTTTTTCAAGAAAATTAATTATTTGGAACCCATTGGAGCGAATACTATTTTTGCATTTCAAAAATGACTTTCGCACATAGCTTGGTTATGATTTTTTCAAGGCAAGTATAACTTTGTTTAATCTTAGAGTCGTCATCTCAATGTCTCTTTGAAAGTCACTAATTTATTTGAAAGCAATTACAATGAATTCTATTTTCGCACTTCGAATCCGACTTTCGTACATAACTTGCTAATGATCATTTTAGGGGATTAGTCATTTGTTTCATTTGAGATTTATGTCAATGAGTCTTTTCAACTCACTAATTCATTTGAAAGCAATTCGAAAAAATTCTATTTTTCCACTACAAAGACTACTTTTGTGAATCACTTGTTAATGATCTTTTTGAGACAAGTATGCATTTGTTTTATGTTATATTCATGGCAATGAGTTTTTTCAAGAAAATAAATTATTTAGAAGCCATTGGAGCGAATACTATTTTCACATTTCAAACATGACTTTCGCGCATAGCTTGGTTATGATTTTTTGAAGGCAAGTATGAATTTGTTTAATCTTAGAGTCATCATCTCAATGTCTTTTTGAAAGTCACTAATTCATTTGAAAGCAATTACAATGAATTCTATTTTCGCACTTCGAATCCGACTTTCGTACATAACTTGCTAATGATCATTTTAGGGGATTAGTCATTTGTTTCATTTGAGATTTATGTCAATGAGTCTTTTCAACTCACTAATTCATTTGAAAGCAATTCGAAAAAATTCTATTTTTCCACTACAAAGACTACTTTTGTGAATCACTTGTTAATGATCATTTTGAGACAAGTATGCATTTGTTTTATGTTATATTCATGGCAATGAGTTTTTTCAAGAAAATAAATTATTTAGAAGCCATTGGAGCGAATACTATTTTCACATTTCAAACATGACTTTCGCGCATAGCTTGGTTATGATTTTTTGAAGGCAAGTATGAATTTGTTTAATCTTAGAGTAATCATCTCAATGTCTTTTTGAAAGTCACTAATTCATTTGAAAGCTATTAAAATGAATTCTATTTTCGCACTTCGAACCCGGCTTTTGTACATAACTTGCTAATGATCATTTTAGGGCAGGTAGTCATTTGTTTCGTTTGAGATTCACGTCAATGAGTTTTTTCAACTCACTAATTCATTTGAAATCAATTCGAACAAATTCTATTTTTCCACCTGAAAGACTACTTTGGTGAATCACTTGTTAGTGATCTTTTTGAGACAAGTATGCATTTGTTTTATGTTATATTCATGGCAATGAGGTTTTCAAGAAAATAAATTATTTGGAACCCATTGAAGCGAATACTATTTTCGCATTTCAAACATGACTTTCGCGCAAAGCTTGGTTATGATTTTTTGAAGGCAAGTTTGAATTTGTTTAATCTTAGAGTCATCATCTCAATGTCTCTTTGAAAGTCACTAATTCATTTGAAAGCTATTAAAGTGAATTCTATTTTCGCATTTCGAACCCGGCTTTCGTACATAACTTGCTAATGATCATTTTAGGGTAAGTAGTCATTTGTTTCATTTGAGATTGATCTCAATGAGTTTTTTCAACTCACTAATTCATTTGAAATCAACTCGAACAAATTCTATTTTTCCACTTCAAACACTACTTTTGTGAATCACTTGTTAATGATCTTTTTGAGACAAGTATGCATTTGTTTTATGTTATATTCATGGCAATGAGTTTTTTCAAGAAAATAAATTATTTTGAACCCATTGGACCGAATACTATTTCCGCATTTCAAACATCACTTTCGTGCATAGCTTGGTTATGATTTTTTGAAGGCAAGTATGAATTTGTTTAATCTTAGAGTCATCATCTCAATATCTCTTTGAAAGTCACTAATTCATGTGAAAGCAATTAAAATGAATTCTATTTTCGCACTTCGCACACGACTTTCGTACCTAACTTGTTAATGATCATTTTAGGGCAAGTAGTCATTTGTTTCATTTGAGATTCATGTCAATGAGTCTTTTCAACTCACTAATTTATTTGAAAGCAATTCGAAAAAATTCTATTTTTCCACTACAAACACTACTTTTGTGAATCACTTGTTAATGATCTTTTTGAGACAAGTATGCATTTGTTTTATGTTATATTCAGGGCAATGAGTTTTTTCAAGAAAATAAATTATTTTGAACCCAGTGGAGCGAATACTATTTCCGCATTTCAAACATCACTTTCGCGCATAGCTTGGTTATGACTTGTTGAAGGCAAGTATGAATTTGTTTAATCTTAGAGTCATCATCTCAATGTCTCTTTGAAAGTCACTAATTCATTTGAAAGCAATTAAAATGAATTCTTTTTTCGCACTTCGAACCCAGCTTTCGTACATAACTTGCTAATGATCATTTTAGGGCAAGTAGTCATTTGTTTCATTTGAGATTCATGTCAATGAGTTTTTTCAACTCACTAATTCATTTGAAATCAATTCGAACAAATTCTATTTTTCCACTTCAAACACTACTTTTGTGAATCACTTGTTAATGATCTTTTTGAGACAAGTATGCATTTGTTTTATGTTATATTCATGGCAATGAGGTTTTCAAGAAAATAAATTATTTGGAACCCATTGGAGCGAATACTATTTTCGCATTTCAAACATGACTTTCGCGCATAGCTTGGTTATGATTTTTTAAAGGCAAGTATGAATTTGTTTAATCTTAGAGTCATCATCTCAATGTCTCTTTGAAAGTCACTAATTCATTTGAAAGCAATTAAAATGAATTCTATTTTCGCACTTCAAACCCGACTTTCGTATATAATTTGCTAATGATCATTTTAGGGCAAGTAGTCATTTGTTTCATTTGAGATTCATGTCAATTAGTCTTTTCAAGTCACTAATTCATTTGAAAGCAGTTGGACGAATTCTATTTTTGCACTTCAGACACTACTTTTGTGAATCAGTTGTTAATGATCTTTTTCAGACAAGTATGCATTTGTTTTATGTTATATTCATGGCAATGAGTTTTTTCAAGAAAATAAATTATTTGGAACCCATTGGAGCGAATACTATTTTCGCATTTCAAACATGACTTTCGCACATAGCTTGGTTATGATTTTTTCAAGGCAAGTATAACTTTGTTTAATCTTAGAGTCGTCATCTCAATGTCTCTTTGAAAGTCACTAATTCATTTGAAAGCAATTAAAATGAAATCTATTTTCGCACTTCGAACCCAACTTTCGTACATAACCTGCTAACGATCATTTTAGGGCAAGTAGTCATTTGTTTCATTTGAGATTCATATCAATTAGTCTTTTCAACTCACTAATTCATTTCAAAGCAATTGGACGAATTCTATTTTTGCACTTCGGACACTACTTTTGTGAATCAGTTGTTAATGATCTTTTTAAGACAAGTATGCATTTGTTTTATGTTATATTCATGGCAATGATTTTTTTCAAGAAAATTAATTATTTGGAACCCATTGGAGCGAATACTATTTTTGCATTTCAAAAATGACTTTCGCACAAAGCTTGGTTATGATTTTTTCAAGGCAAGTATAACTTTGTTTAATCTTAGAGTCGTCATCTCAATGTCTCTTTGAAAGTCACTAATTTATTTGAAAGCAATTACAATGAATTCTATTTTCGCACTTCGAATCCGACTTTCGTACATAACTTGCTAATGATCATTTTAGGGGATTAGTCATTTGTTTCATTTGAGATTTATGTCAATGAGTCTTTTCAACTCACTAATTCATTTGAAAGCAATTCGAAAAAATTCTATTTTTCCACTTCAAACACTACTTTTGTGAATCACTTGTTAATGATCTTTTTGAGACAAGTATGCATTTGTTTTATGTTATATTCATGGAAATGAGTTTTTTCAAGAAAATAAATTATTTAGAAGCCATTGGAGCGAATACTATTTTCATATTTCAAACATGACTTTCGCGCATAGCTTGGTTATGATTTTTTGAAGGCAAGTATGAATTTGTTTAATCTTAGAGTCATCATCTCAATGTCTTTTTGAAAGTCACTAATTCATTTGAAAGCAATTACAATGAATTCTATTTTCGCACTTCGAATCCGACTTTCGTACATAACTTGCTAATGATCATTTTAGGGGATTAGTCATTTGTTTCATTTGAGATTTATGTCAATGAGTCTTTTCAACTCACTAATTCATTTGAAAGCAATTCGAAAAAATTCTATTTTTCCACTACAAAGACTACTTTTGTGAATCACTTGTTAATGATCTTTTTGAGACAAGTATGCATTTGTTTTATGTTATATTCATGGCAATGAGTTTTTTCAAGAAAATAAATTATTTAGAAGCCATTGGAGCGAATACTATTTTCACATTTCAAACATGACTTTCGCGCATAGCTTGGTTATGATTTTTTGAAGGCAAGTATGAATTTGTTTAATCTTAGAGTCATCATCTCAATGTCTTTTTGAAAGTCACTAATTCATTTGAAAGCAATTACAATGAATTCTATTTTCGCACTTCGAATCCGACTTTCGTACATAACTTGCTAATGATCATTTTAGGGGATTAGTCATTTGTTTCATTTGAGATTTATGTCAATGAGTCTTTTCAACTCCTTAATTCATTTGAAAGCAATTCGAAAAAATTCTATTTTTCCACTACAAAGACTAGTTTTGTGAATCACTTGTTAATGATCTTTTTGAGACAAGTATGCATTTGTTTTATGTTATATTCATGGCAATGAGTTTTTTCAAGAAAATAAATTATTTAGAAGCCATTGGAGCGAATACTATTTTCACATTTCAAACATGACATTCGCGCATAGCTTGGTTATGATTTTTTGAAGGCAAGTATGAATTTGTTTAATCTTAGAGTCACCATCTCAATGTCTCTTTGAAAGTCACTAGTTCATTTGAAAGCAATTAAAATGAATTCTATTTTCGCACTTCGAACTCGACTTTCGTACATAACGTGCTAATGATCATTTTGGCGCAACTAGTCATTTGTTTCATTTGAGATTCAGGTCAATGAGTATTTTCAACTCACTAATTCATTTGAAAGCAATTCGAAAAAATTCTATTTTTCCACTACAAAGACTAGTTTTGTGAATCACTTGTTAATGATCTTTTTGAGACAAGTATGCATTTGTTTTATGTTATATTCATGGCAATGTGTTTTTTCAAGAAAATAAATTATTTAGAAGCCATTGGAGCGAATACTATTTTCACATTTCAAACATGACTTTCGCGCATAGCTTGGTTATGATTTTTTGAAGGCAAGTATGAATTTGTTTAATCTTAGAGTCACCATCTCAATGTCTCTTTGAAAGTCACTAGTTCATTTGAAAGCAATTAAAATGAATTCTATTTTCGCACTTCGAACCCGGCTTTCGTACATAACTTGCTAATTATCATTTTAGGGTAAGTAGTCATTTGTCTCATTTGAGATTCATGTCAATGAGTCTTTTCAACTCACTAATTCATTTGGAAGCAATTCGAAAAAATTCTATTTTTCCACTTCAAACACTACTTTTTTGAATCACTTGTTAATGATGTTTTTTAGACAAGTATGCATTTGTTTTATGTTATATTCATGGCAATGAGTTTTTTCAAGAAAATAAATTATTTGGAACCCATGGGAGCAAATACTATTTTCGCATTTCAAACATGATTTTCGTGCATAGCTTGGTTATGATTTCTTGAAGGCAAGTATGAATTTGTTTAATCTTAGAGTCACCATCTCAATGTCTCTTTGAAAGTCACTAGTTCATTTGAAAGCAATTAAGATGAATTCTATTTTCGCACTTCGAACCCGGCTTTCGTACATAACTTGCTAATTATCATTTTAGGGTAAGTAGTTATTTGTCTCATTTGAGATTCATGTCAGTGAGTCTTTTCAACTCACTAATTCATTTGAAAGCAATTCGAACGAATTCTATTTTCCCACTTCAAACATTACTTTTGTGAATCACTTGTTAATGATCTTTTTAAGACAAGTATGCATTTGTTTTATGTTATATTCATGGCAATGAGTTTTCTCAAGAAAATAAATTATTTCGAACCCATTGGAGAGAATACTATTTTGGCATTTCAAACATGACTTTCGCGCATAGCTTGGTTATGATTTCTTGAAGGCAAGTATGAATTTGTTTAATCTTATAGTCATCATCTCAATGTCTTCTTGAAAGTCACTAATTCATTTGAAACCAATAAAAATGAATTCTATTTTCGCACTTCGAACCGGACTTTCGTACATAACGTGCTAATGATCATTTTGGCGCAAGTAGTCATTTGTTTCATTTGAGATTCATGTCAATGAGTCTTTTCAACTCACTAATTCATTTGAAAGCAATTCGAACGAATTCTATTTTTGCACTACAAAGACTACTTTTGTGAATCACTTGTTAATGATCTTTTTAAGACAAGTATGCATTTGTTTTATGTTATATTCATGGCAATGAGTTTTTTCAAGAAAATAAATTATTTGGAACCCATTGGAGCGAATACTATTTTCACATTTCAAATATGACTTTGGTGCATAGCTTGGTTATGATTTTTTGAAGGCAAGTATGAATTTGTTTAATCTTAGAGTCATCATCTCAATGTCTCTTTGAAAGTCACTAATTCAATCGAAAGCAATTAAAATGAATTCTATTTTCGCACTTCGAACCCGACTTTCGTACATAACTTTCTAATGATCATTTTAGGGCAAGTAGTCATTTGTTTCATTTGAGATTCATGTCAATGAGTCTTTTCAACTCACTAATTCAATTGAAAGCAATTCGAACGAATTCTATTTTCCCACTTCAAATACTACTTTTGTGAATCACTTGTTAATGATCTTTTTAAGACAAGTATGCATTTGTTTTATGTTATATTCATGGTAATGAGTTTTTTCAAGAAAATAAATTATTTCGAACTCATTGGAGTGAATACTATTTTTGCATTTCAAACATGATTTTCAGGCATAGCTTGGTTATGATTTTTTGAAGGCAAGTATGAATTTGTTGAATCTTGGAGTCACCATCTCAATGTCTCTTTGAAAGTCACTAGTTCATTTGAAAACAATTAAAATGAATTCTATTTTCGCACTTCGAACCCGGCTTTCGTACATAACTTGCTAATGATCATTTTAGGGCAAGTAGTCATTTGTTTCATATGAGATTCATGTCAATGAGTCTTTTCAACTCACTAATTCATTTGAAAGCAATCCAAACGAATTCTATTTTCCCACTTCAGACAGTACTTTTGTGAATCACTTGTTAATGATCTTTTTAATACAAGTATGCATTTGTTTTATGTTATATTCATGGTAATGAGTTTTTTCAAGAAAATAAATTATTTCGAACTCATTGGAGCGAATACTATTTTCGCATTTCAAACATGACTTTCCTGCATAGCTTGGTTATGATTTTTTGAAGGCAAGTATGAATTTGTTGAATCTTGGAGTCACCATCTCAATGTCTCTTTGAAAGTCACTAGTTCATTTGAAAACAATTAAAATGAATTCTATTTTCGCACTTCGAACCCGGCTTTCGTACATAACTTGCTAATGATCATTTTAGGGCAAGTAGTCATTTGTTTCATATGAGATTCATGTCAATGAGTCTTTTCAACTCACTAATTCATTTGAAAGCAATCCGAACGAATTCTATTTTCCCACTTCAAACGGTACTTTTGTGAATCACTTGTTTATAATCTTTTTAAGACATGTATGCATTTGTTTTATGTTATATTCATGGTAATGAGTTTTTTCAAGAAAATAAATTATTTCGAACTCATTGGAGCGAATACTATTTCTGCATTTCAAACATGACTTTCGGGCATAGCTTGGTTATGATTTTTTGAAGGCAAGTATGAATTTGTTTAATCTTAGAGTCATCATCTCAATTTCTCTTTGAAAGTCACTTATTCATTTGAAAGCAATTGAAATGAATTCTATTTTCGCAATTCGAACCCGACTTTCATACATAACTTGCTAATTATCATTTTAGGGCAAGTAGTCATTTGTTTCATTTGAGATTCATGTCAATGAGGCTTTTCAACTCACTAATTCATTCGAAAGCAATTCGAACGAATTCTATTTTTCCACTTCAAACACTACTTTTGTGAATCACTTGTTAATGATCTTTTTAAGACAAGTATGCATTTGTTTTATGTTATATTCACGGCCACGAGTTTTGTCAGGAAAATAAATTATTTCGAACCCATTGGAGCGAATACTATTTTCGCAGTTCAAAGATGACTTTCGCGCATAGCTTGGTTATGATTTTTTGAAGGCAAGTATGAATTTGTTTAATCTTAAAGTCATCATCTTAATGTCTTCCTGAAAGTCACTAATTCATTTGAAAGCAATTAAAATGAATTCTATTTTCGCACTTCAAACCCGACTTTCGTACATAACTTGCTAATGATCATTTTAGGGCAAGTAGTCATTTGTTTCATTTGAGATTCATGTCAATGAGTCTTTTCAACTCACTAATTCATTTGAAAGCAAATCGAACGAATTCTATTTTTCCACTCCCAACACTACTTTTGTGAATCACTTGTTAATGATCTTTTTAAGACAAGTATGCATTTGTTTTATGTTATATTCATGGCAATGAGTTTTTTCAAGAAAATAAATTATTTGGAACCCATTGGAGCGAATACTATTTTCGCATTTCAAACCTGACTTTCGTGCATAGCTTGGTTATGATTTTTTGAAGCCAAGTATGAATTTGTTTAATCTTAGAGTCACCATCTCAATGTCTTTTTGAAAGTCACTAGTTCATTTGAAAGCAATTAAAATGAATTCTATTTTCGCACTTCGAACCCGGCTTTCGTACATAACTTGCTAATGATCATTTTAGGGCAAGTAGTCATTTGTTTCATTTGAGATTCATGTCAATTACTCTTTTCAACTCACTAATTCTTTTGAAAGCAATTCGAACGAATTCTATTTTCCCACTTGAAACAGTACTTTTGTGAATCTACTTGTTAATGATCTTTTTAAGACAAGTATGCATTTGTTTTATGTTATATTCATGGTAATGACTTTTTTCAAGAAAATAAATTATTTCGAACTCATTGGAGCGAATACTATTTTCGCATTTCAAACATGACTTTCGTGCATAGCTTGGTTATGATTTTTTGAAGGCAAGTATGAATTTGTTTAATCTTAGAGTCATCATCTCAATGTCTCTTTGAAAGTCACTAATTCATTTGAAAGCACTTAAAATGAATTCTATTTTCGCACTTCGAACCCGACTTTCGTACATAACTTGCTAATGATCATTTTAGGGCAAGTAGTCATTTGTTTTATTTGAGATTCATGTGAATGAGTCTTTTCAACTCATTAATTCATTTGAAAGCAATTCGAACGAATTCTAATTTTTCCACTTCAAACACTACTTTTGTGAATCACTTGTTAATGATCTTTTTAAGACAAGTATGCATTTGTTTTATGTTATATTCATGGCAATGAGTTTTTTCAAGAAAATAAATTATTTGGAACCCATTGGAGCGAATACTATTTTCGGATTTCAAACATGACTTTCGTGCATAGCTTGGTTATGATTTTTCGAAGACAAGTATGAATTTGTTTAATCTTAGAGTCATCATCTCAATGTCCCTTTAAAAGTCACTAATTCATTTGAAAGCAATTAAAATGAATTCTATTTTCGGACTTCGAACCCGACTTTCGTACATAACTTGCTAATGATCATTTTAGTGCAAGTAGTCATTTGTTTTATTTGAGATTCATGTCAATGAATCTTTTCAACTCACTAATTCATTTGAAAGCAATTCGAACGAATTCTATTTTTCTACTTCAATCACTACTTTTGTGAATCACTTGTTAATGATCTTTTTGAGACAAGTATGCATTTGTTTTATGTTATATTCATGGCAACGAGTTTTTTCAAGAAAATAAATTATTTCGAACCCATTGGAGCGAATACTATTTTCGCATTTCAAACATGACTTTCGTGCATAGCTTGGTTATGATTTTTTGAAGGCAAGTATGAATTTGTTTAATCTTAAACTCACTATCTCAATGTCTCTTTGAAAGTCACTAGTTCATTTGAAAGGAATTAAAATGAATTCTATTTTCGCACTTCGAACCCAGCTTTCGTACATAACTTGCTAATGATCATTTTAGGGCAACTTGTCATTTGTTTTATTTGAGATTCATGTCAATGAGTCTTTTCAACTCACTAATTCATTTGAAAGCAATTCGAACGAATTATATTTTTCCACTTCAAACACTACTTTTATGAATCACTTGTTAATGATCTTTTTGAGACAAGTATTGATTTGTTTTATCTTATATTCATGTCAATGTGTTTTTTCAAGAAAAAAATTATTTAGAAGCCATTGAACCGAATACTTTTTTCGCATTTCAAACATTACTTTTGCACATAGCTTGCATATGATATTTTGAAGGCAAGTATGAATTTGTTTAATCTTAGAGTGATCATCTCAATGTCTCTTTGAAAGTCACTAATTCATTTGAAAGCAATTAAAATGAATTCTATTTTCGCACTTCGAACACGACTTTTGTACCTTACTTGCTAATGATCATTTTTGGGCAAGTAGTCATTTGTTTCATTTGAGATTCATGTCAATGAGTTTTTTTAACTCACTAATTCATTTGAAAGCAATTCGAACAAATTCTATTTTTCCACTTCAAACACTACTTTTGTGAATCACTTGTTAATGACCTTTTTAAGACAAGTATGCATTTGTTTTTTATCATATTCATGGCAATGATTTTTTTCAAGAAAATAAATTATTTTGAACCCATTGGAGCGAATACTATTTTCGCATTTCAAACATGATTTTCGTGCATAGCTTGGTTATGATTTTTTGAAGGCAAGTATGAATTTGTTTAATCTTAGAGTCACCATCTCAATGTCTCTTTGAAAGTCACAAATTTATTTGAAAGCAATTAAAATGAATTCTATTTTCGTACTTCGAACCCGACTTTCGTACATAACTTGCTAATGATCATTTTAGGGCAAGTAGTCATTTGTTTTATTTGAGATTCATGTCAATGAGTCTTTTCAACTCACTAATTCATTTGAAAGCAATTCGAACGAATTCTATTTTTCGACTTCAAACACTACTTTTGTGAATCACTTGTTAATGATCTTTTTAAGACAAGTATGCATTTGTTTTATGTTATATTCATTGCAATGACTTTTTTCAAGAAACTAAATTATTTGGAACCCATTGGAGCGAATACTATTTTCGCATTTCAAACATGACTTTCGCGCATAGCTTGGTTATGATTTTTTGAAGGCAAGTATGAATTTGTTTAATCTTAGAGTCATCATATCAATGTCTCTTTGAAAGTCACTAATTCAATTGAAAATAATTTGAACGAATTCTATTTTTCCACTTCAAACACCACCACATTCGCGCATCACGTGCTAATGATCTTTTTAAGACAAGTATTGATTTGTTTTATCTTATATTCATGTCAATGTGTTTTTTCAAGAAAAAAATTATTTAGAAGCCATTGAAGCGAATACTATTTTCGCATTTCAAACATTACTTTTGCACATAGCATGCATATGATATTTTGAAGGCAAGTATGCATTTGTTTAATCTTAGAGTTATCATCTCAATGTCTCTTTGAAAGTCACTAATTCATTTGAAAGCAATTAAAATGAATTCTATTTTCGCACTTCGAACACGACTTTCGTACCTTACTTGCTAATGATCATTTTAGGGCAAGTAGTCATTTGTTTCATTTGAGATTCATGTCAGTGAGTTTTTTTAACTCACTAATTCATTTGAAAGCAATTCGAACAAATTCTATTTTTCCACTTCAAACACTACTTTTGTGAATCACTTGTTAATGACCTTTTTAAGATAAGTATGCATTTGTTTTTTATTATATTCATGGCAATAATTTTTTTCAAGAAATTAAATTATTTCGAACTCATTGGAGCGAATACTATTTTCGCATTTCAAACATGACTTTCGTGCATAGCTTGGTTATGATTTTTTGAAGGCAAGTATGAATTTGTTTAATCTTAAAGTCATCATCTCAATGTCTTCTTGAAAGTCACTAATTCATTTCAAAAGCAATTAAAATGAATTCTATTTTCGCACTTCAAACCCGACTTTCATACATAACTTGCTAATGATCATTTTAGGGCAAGTAGTCATTTGTTTCATTTGAGATTCATGTTAATGAGTCTTTTCAACTCACTAATTCATTTGAAAGCAAATCGAACGAATTCTATTTTTCCACTCCCAACACTACTTTTGTGAATCACTTGTTAATGATCTTTTTAAGACAAGTATGCATTTGTTTTATGTTATATTCATGGCAATGAGTTTTTTCAAGAAAATAAATTATTTGGAACCCATTGGAGCGAATACTATTTTCGCATTTCAAACATAACTTTCGTGCATAGCTTGGTTATGATTTTTTGAAGGCAAGTATGAATTTGTTTAATCTTAGAGTCACCATCTCAATGTCTTTTTGAAAGTCACTAGTTCATTTGAAAGCAATTAAAATGAATTCTATTTTCGCACTTTGAACCCGGCTTTCGTACATAACTTGCTAATGATCATTTTAGGGCAAGTAGTCATTTGTTTCATTTGAGATTCATGTCAATTACTCTTTTCAACTCACTAATTCATTTGAAAGCAATTCGAACGAATTCTATTTTCCCACTTCAAACAGTACTTTTGTGAATCACTTGTTTATGATCTTTTTAAGACAAGTATGCATTTGTTTTATGTTATATTCATGGCAATGAGTTTTTTCTAGAAAATAAATTATTTGGAACCCATTGGAGCGAATACTATTTTCGAATTTCAAACATGACTTTCGTGCATAGCTTGGTTATGATTTTTTGAAGGCAAGTATGAATTTGTTTAATCTTAGAGTCATCATCTCAATGTCTCTTTGAAAGTCACAAATTTATTTGAAAGCAATTAAAATGAATTCTATTTTCGCACTTCGAACCCGACTTTCGTACATAACTTGCTAATGATCATTTTAGGGCAAGTAGTCATTTGTTTTATTTGAGATTCATGTCAATGAGTCTTTTCAACTCACTAATTCATTTGAAAGCAATTCGAACGAATTCAATTTTTCCACTTCAAACACTACTTTTGTGAATCACTTGTTAATGATCTTTTTGAGACAAGTATGCATTTGTTTTATGTTATATTCATGGCAACGAGTTTTTTCAAGAAAATAAATTATTTCGAACCCATTGGAGCGAATACTATTTTCGCATTTCAAACATGACTTTCGTGCATAGCTTGGTTATGATTTTTTGAAGGCAAGTATGAATTTGTTTAATCTTCGACTCACCATCTCAATGTCTCTTCGAAAGTCACTAGTTCATTTGAAAGCAATTAAAATGAATTCTATTTTCGCACTTCGAACCCGGCTTTCGTACATAACTTGCTAATGATCATTTTAGGGCAAGTAGTCATTTGTTTCATTTGAGATTCATGTCAATGAATCTTTTCAACTCACTAATTCATTTGAAAGCAATTCGAACGAATTCTATTTTCCCACTTCAAACATTACTTTTGTGAATCACTTGTTAATGATCTTTTTAAGACAAGTATGCATTTGTTTTATGTTATATTCATGGCAATGAGTTTTTTCTAGAAAATAAATTATTTGGAACCCATTGGAGCGAATACTATTTTCGCAGTTCAAACATGACTTTCGTGCATAGCTTGGTTATGATTTTTTGAAGGCAAGTATGAATTTGTTTAATCTTAGAGTCATCATCTCAATGTCTCTTTGAAAGTCACAAATTTATTTGAAAGCAATTAAAATGAATTCTATTTTCGCACTTCGAATCCGACTGTCGTACATAACTTGCTAATGATCATTTTAGGGCAAGTAGTCATTTGTTTTATTTGAGATTCATGTCAATGAGTCTTTTCAACTCACTAATTCATTTGAAAGCAATTCGAACGAATTCAATTTTTCCACTTCAAACACTACTTTTGTGAATCACTTGTTGATGATCTTTTTCAGACAAGTATGCATTTGTTTTATGTTATATTCATGGCAATGTGTTTTTTCAAGAAAATAAATTATTTCGAACCCATTGGAGCGAATACTATTTTCGCATTTCAAACATGACTTTTGTGCATAGCTTGGTTATGATTTTTTGAAGGCAAGTATGAATTTGTTTAATCTTAGAGTCATCATCTCAATGTCTCTTTCAAAGTCACAAATTTATTTGAAAGCAATTAAAATGAATTCTATTTTCGCACTTCGAACCCGACTTTCGTACATAACTTGCTAATGATCATTTTAGGGCATGTAGTCATTTGTTTCATTTGAGATTCATGTCAATGAGTCTTTTCAACTCACTAATTCATTTGAAAGCAATTCGAACGAATTCTATTTTCCCACTTCAAACAGTACTTTTGTGAATCACTTGTTTATGATCTTTTTAAGACAAGTATGCATTTGTTTTATGTTATATTCATGGCAATGAGTTTTTTCTAGAAAATAAATTATTTGGAACCCATTGGAGCGAATACTATTTTCGAATTTCAAACATGACTTTCGTGCATAGCTTGGTTATGATTTTTTGAAGGCAAGTATGAATTTGTTTAATCTTAGAGTCATCATCTCAATGTCTCTTTGAAAGTCACAAATTTATTTGAAAGCAATTAAAATGAATTCTATTTTCGCACTTCGAACCCGACTTTCGTACATAACTTGCTAATGATCATTTTAGGGCAAGTAGTCATTTGTTTCATTTGAGATTCATGTCAATGAGTCTTTTCAACTCACTAATTCATTTGAAAGCAATTCGAACGAATTCTATTTTTCGACTTCAAACACTACTTTTGTGAATCACTTGTTAATGATCTTTTTAAGACAAGTATGCATTTGTTTTATGTTATATTCATTGCAATGACTTTTTTCAAGAAACTAAATAATTTGGAACCCATTGGAGCGAATACTATTTTCGAATTTCAAACATGACTTTCGTGCATAGCTTGCTTATGATTTTTTGAAGGCAAGTATGAATTTGTTTAATCTTAGAGTCATCATCTCAATGTCTCTTTGAAAGTCACAAATTTATTTGAAAGGAATTAAAATGAATTCTATTTTCGCACTTCGAACCCGACTTTCGTACACAACTTGCTAATGATCATTTTTGGGCAAGTAGTCATTTGTTTCATTTGAGATTCATGTCAATGAGTTTTTTTAACTCACTAATTCATTTGAAAGCAATTCGAACAAATTCTATTTTTCCACTTCAAACACTACTTTTGTGAATCACTTGTTAATGACCTTTTTAAGACAAGTATGCATTTGTTTTTTATCATATTCATGGCAATGATTTTTTTCAAGAAAATAAATTATTTTGAACCCATTGGAGCGAATACTATTTTCGCATTTCAAACATGATTTTCGTGCATAGCTTGGTTATGATTTTTTGAAGGCAAGTATGAATTTGTTTAATCTTAGAGTCACCATCTCAATGTCTCTTTGAAAGTCACAAATTTATTTGAAAGCAATTAAAATGAATTCTATTTTCGTACTTCGAACCCGACTTTCGTACATAACTTGCTAATGATCATTTTAGGGCAAGTAGTCATTTGTTTTATTTGAGATTCATGTCAATGAGTCTTTTCAACTCACTAATTCATTTGAAAGCAATTCGAACGAATTCTATTTTTCGACTTCAAACACTACTTTTGTGAATCACTTGTTAATGATCTTTTTAAGACAAGTATGCATTTGTTTTATGTTATATTCATTGCAATGACTTTTTTCAAGAAACTAAATTATTTGGAACCCATTGGAGCGAATACTATTTTCGCATTTCAAACATGACTTTCGCGCATAGCTTGGTTATGATTTTTTGAAGGCAAGTATGAATTTGTTTAATCTTAGAGTCATCATATCAATGTCTCTTTGAAAGTCACTAATTCAATTGAAAATAATTTGAACGAATTCTATTTTTCCACTTCAAACACCACCACATTCGCGCATCACGTGCTAATGATCTTTTTAAGACAAGTATTGATTTGTTTTATCTTATATTCATGTCAATGTGTTTTTTCAAGAAAAAAATTATTTAGAAGCCATTGAAGCGAATACTATTTTCGCATTTCAAACATTACTTTTGCACATAGCATGCATATGATATTTTGAAGGCAAGTATGCATTTGTTTAATCTTAGAGTTATCATCTCAATGTCTCTTTGAAAGTCACTAATTCATTTGAAAGCAATTAAAATGAATTCTATTTTCGCACTTCGAACACGACTTTCGTACCTTACTTGCTAATGATCATTTTAGGGCAAGTAGTCATTTGTTTCATTTGAGATTCATGTCAGTGAGTTTTTTTAACTCACTAATTCATTTGAAAGCAATTCGAACAAATTCTATTTTTCCACTTCAAACACTACTTTTGTGAATCACTTGTTAATGACCTTTTTAAGATAAGTATGCATTTGTTTTTTATTATATTCATGGCAATAATTTTTTTCAAGAAATTAAATTATTTCGAACTCATTGGAGCGAATACTATTTTCGCATTTCAAACATGACTTTCGTGCATAGCTTGGTTATGATTTTTTGAAGGCAAGTATGAATTTGTTTAATCTTAAAGTCATCATCTCAATGTCTTCTTGAAAGTCACTAATTCATTTCAAAAGCAATTAAAATGAATTCTATTTTCGCACTTCAAACCCGACTTTCATACATAACTTGCTAATGATCATTTTAGGGCAAGTAGTCATTTGTTTCATTTGAGATTCATGTTAATGAGTCTTTTCAACTCACTAATTCATTTGAAAGCAAATCGAACGAATTCTATTTTTCCACTCCCAACACTACTTTTGTGAATCACTTGTTAATGATCTTTTTAAGACAAGTATGCATTTGTTTTATGTTATATTCATGGCAATGAGTTTTTTCAAGAAAATAAATTATTTGGAACCCATTGGAGCGAATACTATTTTCGCATTTCAAACATAACTTTCGTGCATAGCTTGGTTATGATTTTTTGAAGGCAAGTATGAATTTGTTTAATCTTAGAGTCACCATCTCAATGTCTTTTTGAAAGTCACTAGTTCATTTGAAAGCAATTAAAATGAATTCTATTTTCGCACTTTGAACCCGGCTTTCGTACATAACTTGCTAATGATCATTTTAGGGCAAGTAGTCATTTGTTTCATTTGAGATTCATGTCAATTACTCTTTTCAACTCACTAATTCATTTGAAAGCAATTCGAACGAATTCTATTTTCCCACTTCAAACAGTACTTTTGTGAATCACTTGTTTATGATCTTTTTAAGACAAGTATGCATTTGTTTTATGTTATATTCATGGCAATGAGTTTTTTCTAGAAAATAAATTATTTGGAACCCATTGGAGCGAATACTATTTTCGAATTTCAAACATGACTTTCGTGCATAGCTTGGTTATGATTTTTTGAAGGCAAGTATGAATTTGTTTAATCTTAGAGTCATCATCTCAATGTCTCTTTGAAAGTCACAAATTTATTTGAAAGCAATTAAAATGAATTCTATTTTCGCACTTCGAACCCGACTTTCGTACATAACTTGCTAATGATCATTTTAGGGCAAGTAGTCATTTGTTTTATTTGAGATTCATGTCAATGAGTCTTTTCAACTCACTAATTCATTTGAAAGCAATTCGAACGAATTCAATTTTTCCACTTCAAACACTACTTTTGTGAATCACTTGTTAATGATCTTTTTGAGACAAGTATGCATTTGTTTTATGTTATATTCATGGCAACGAGTTTTTTCAAGAAAATAAATTATTTCGAACCCATTGGAGCGAATACTATTTTCGCATTTCAAACATGACTTTCGTGCATAGCTTGGTTATGATTTTTTGAAGGCAAGTATGAATTTGTTTAATCTTCGACTCACCATCTCAATGTCTCTTCGAAAGTCACTAGTTCATTTGAAAGCAATTAAAATGAATTCTATTTTCGCACTTCGAACCCGGCTTTCGTACATAACTTGCTAATGATCATTTTAGGGCAAGTAGTCATTTGTTTCATTTGAGATTCATGTCAATGAATCTTTTCAACTCACTAATTCATTTGAAAGCAATTCGAACGAATTCTATTTTCCCACTTCAAACATTACTTTTGTGAATCACTTGTTAATGATCTTTTTAAGACAAGTATGCATTTGTTTTATGTTATATTCATGGCAATGAGTTTTTTCTAGAAAATAAATTATTTGGAACCCATTGGAGCGAATACTATTTTCGCAGTTCAAACATGACTTTCGTGCATAGCTTGGTTATGATTTTTTGAAGGCAAGTATGAATTTGTTTAATCTTAGAGTCATCATCTCAATGTCTCTTTGAAAGTCACAAATTTATTTGAAAGCAATTAAAATGAATTCTATTTTCGCACTTCGAATCCGACTGTCGTACATAACTTGCTAATGATCATTTTAGGGCAAGTAGTCATTTGTTTTATTTGAGATTCATGTCAATGAGTCTTTTCAACTCACTAATTCATTTGAAAGCAATTCGAACGAATTCAATTTTTCCACTTCAAACACTACTTTTGTGAATCACTTGTTGATGATCTTTTTCAGACAAGTATGCATTTGTTTTATGTTATATTCATGGCAATGTGTTTTTTCAAGAAAATAAATTATTTCGAACCCATTGGAGCGAATACTATTTTCGCATTTCAAACATGACTTTTGTGCATAGCTTGGTTATGATTTTTTGAAGGCAAGTATGAATTTGTTTAATCTTAGAGTCATCATCTCAATGTCTCTTTCAAAGTCACAAATTTATTTGAAAGCAATTAAAATGAATTCTATTTTCGCACTTCGAACCCGACTTTCGTACATAACTTGCTAATGATCATTTTAGGGCAAGTAGTCATTTGTTTCATTTGAGATTCATGTCAATGAGTCTTTTCAACTCACTAATTCATTTGAAAGCAATTCGAACGAATTCTATTTTCCCACTTCAAACAGTACTTTTGTGAATCACTTGTTTATGATCTTTTTAAGACAAGTATGCATTTGTTTTATGTTATATTCATGGCAATGAGTTTTTTCTAGAAAATAAATTATTTGGAACCCATTGGAGCGAATACTATTTTCGAATTTCAAACATGACTTTCGTGCATAGCTTGGTTATGATTTTTTGAAGGCAAGTATGAATTTGTTTAATCTTAGAGTCATCATCTCAATGTCTCTTTGAAAGTCACAAATTTATTTGAAAGCAATTAAAATGAATTCTATTTTCGCACTTCGAACCCGACTTTCGTACATAACTTGCTAATGATCATTTTAGGGCAAGTAGTCATTTGTTTCATTTGAGATTCATGTCAATGAGTCTTTTCAACTCACTAATTCATTTGAAAGCAATTCGAACGAATTTTATTTTTCGACTTCAAACACTACTTTTGTGAATCACTTGTTAATGATCTTTTTAAGACAAGTATGCATTTGTTTTATGTTATATTCATTGCAATGACTTTTTTCAAGAAACTAAATAATTTGGAACCCATTGGAGCGAATACTATTTTCGAATTTCAAACATGACTTTCGTGCATAGCTTGGTTATGATTTTTTGAAGGCAAGTATGAATTTGTTTAATCTTAGAGTCATCATCTCAATGTCTCTTTGAAAGTCACAAATTTATTTGAAAGGAATTAAAATGAATTCTATTTTCGCACTTCGAACCCGACTTTCGTACATAACTTGCTAATGATCATTTTAGGGCAAGTAGTCATTTGTTTTATTTGAGATTCATGTCAATGAGTCTTTTCAACTCACTAATTCATTTGAAAGCAATTCGAACGAATTCAATTTTTCCACTTTAAACACTACTTTTGTGAATCACTTGTTAATGATCTTTTTGAGACAAGTATGCATTTGTTTTATGTTATATTCATGGCAACGAGTTTTTTCAAGAAAATAAATTATTTCGAACCCATTGGAGCGAATACTATTTTCGCATTTCAAACATGACTTTCGTGCATAGCTTGGTTATGATTTTTTGAAGGCAAGTATGAATTTGTTTAATCTTAGACTCACCATCTCAATGTCTCTTCGAAAGTCACTAGTTCATTTGAAAGCAATTAAAATGAATTCTATTTTCGCACTTCGAACCCGGCTTTCGTACATAACTTGCTAATGATCATTTTAGGGCAAGTAGTCATTTGTTTCATTTGAGATTCTTGTCAATGAGTCTTTTCAACTCACTAATTCATTTGAAAGCAATTCGAACGAATTCTATTTTTCGACTTCAAACAGTACTTTTGTGAATCACTTGTTAATGATCTTTTTAAGACAAGTATGCATTTGTTTTATGTTATATTCATGGCAATGAGTTTTTTCAAGAAAATAAATTATTTGGAACCCATTGGAGCGAATACTATTTTCGCATTTCAAACATGACTTTCGTGCATAGCTTGGTTATGATTTTTTGAAGGCAAGTATGAATTTGTTTAATCTTAGAGTCACCATGTCAATGTCTTTTTGAAAGTCACTAGTTCATTTGAAAGCAATTAAAATGAATTCTATTTTCGCACTTTGAACCCGGCTTTCGTACATAACTTGCTAATGATCATTTTAGGGCAAGTAGCCATTTGTTTCATTTGAGATTCATGTCAATTACTCTTTTCAACTCACTAATTCATTTGAAAGCAATTCGAACGAATTCTATTTTCCCACTTCAAACAGTACTTTTGTGAATCACTTGTTTATGATCTTTTTAAGACAAGTATGCATTTGTTTTATGTTATATTCATGGCAATGAGCTTTTTCTAGAAAATAAATTATTTGGAACCCATTGGAGCGAATACTATTTTCGAATTTCAAACATGACTTTCGTGCATAGCTTGGTTATGATTTTTTGAAGGCAAGTATGAATTTGTTTAATCTTATAGTCATCATCTCAATGTCTCTTTGAAAGTCACAAATTTATTTGAAAGCAATTAAAATGAATTCTATTTTCGCACTTCGAACCCAACTTTCGTACATAACTTGCTAATGATCATTTTAGGGCAAGTAGCCATTTGTTTTATTTGAGATTCATGTCAATTACTCTTTTCAACTCACTAATTCATTTGAAAGCAATTCGAACGAATTCTATTTTCCCACTTGAAACAGTACTTTTGTGAATCACTTGTTTATGATCTTTTTAAGACAAGTATGCATTTGTTTTATGTTATATTCATGGCAATGAGTTTTTTCAAGAAACTAAATTATTTCGAACCCATTGGAGCGAATACTATTTTCGAATTTCAAACATGACTTTCGTGCATAGCTTGGTTATGATTTTTTGAAGGCAAGTATGAATTTGTTTAATCTTAGAGTCATCATCTCAATGTCTCTTTGAAAGTCACAAATTTATTTGAAAGCAATTAAAATGAATTCTATTTTCGCACTTCGAACCCGACTTTCGTACATAACATGCTAATGATCATTTTAGGGCAAGTAGTCATTTGTTTTATTTGAGATTCATGTCAATGAGTCTTTTCAACTGACTAATTCATTTGAAAGCAATTCGAACGAATTCAATTTTTCCACTTCAAACACTACTTTTGTGAATCACTTGTTAATGATCTTTTTGAGACAAGTATGCATTTGTTTTATGTTATATTCATGGCAACGAGTTTTTTCAAGAAAATAAATTATTTCGAACCCATTGGAGCGAATACTATTTTCGCATTTCAAACATGACTTTCGTGCATAGCTTGGTTATGATTTTTTGAAGGCAAGTATGAATTTGTTTAATCTTAGAGTCACCATCTCAATGTCTTTTTGAAAGTCACTAGTTCATTTGAAAGCATTTAAAATGAATTCTATTTTCGCACTTCGAACCCGGCTTTCGTACATAACATGCTAATGATCATTTTAGGGCAAGTAGTCATTTGTTTCATTTGAGATTCATGTCAATTACTCTTTTCAACTCACTAATTCATTTGAAAGCAATTCGAACGAATTCTATTTTCCCACTTCAAACAGTACTTTTGTGAATCACTTGTTTATGATCTTTTTAAGACAAGTATGCATTTGTTTTATGTTATATTCATGGCAATGAGTTTTTTCTAGAAAATGAATTATTTGGAACCCATTGGAGCGAATACTATTTTCGAATTTCAAACATGACTTTCGTGCATAGCTTGGTTATGATTTTTTGAAGGCAAGTATGAATTTGTTTAATCTTAGAGTCATCATCTCAATGTCTCTTTGAAAGTCACAGATTTATTTGAAAGCAATTAAAATGAATTCTATTTTCGCACTTCGAACCCGACTTTCGTACATAACTTGCTAATGATCATTTTAGGGCAAGTAGTCATTTGTTTTATTTGAGATTCATGTCAATGAGTCTTTTCAGCTCACTAATTCATTTGAAAGCAATTCGAACGAATTCAATTTTTCCACTTCAAACACTACTTTTGTGAATCACTTGTTAATGATCTTTTTAAGACAAGTATGCATTTGTTTTATGTTATATTCATGGCAATGACTTTTTTCAAGAAAATAAATTATTTGGAACCCATTGGAGCGAATACTATTTTCGCATTTCAAACATGACTTTCGTGCATAGCTTGGTTATGATTTTTTGAAGGCAAGTATGAATTTGTTTAATCTTAGAGTCACCATCTCAATGTCTCTTTGAAAGTCACTAGTTCATTTGAAAGCAATTAAAATGAATTCTATTTTCGCACTTCGAACCCAGCTTTCGTACATAACTTGCTAATGATCATTTTAGGGCAACTAGTCATTTGTTTTATTTGAGATTCATGTCAATGAGTCTTTTCAACTCACTAATTCATTTGAAAGCAATTGGAACGAATTATATTTTTCCACTTCAAACACTACTTTTATGAATCACTTGTTAATGATCTTTTTGAGACAATTATGCATTTGTTTTATGTTATATTCATGGCAATTAGTTTTTTCAAGAAAATAAATTATTTGGAACCCATTGGAGCGAATACTAACTTTGCATTTAAAACATGACTTTTATGCATAGCTTGGTTATGATTTTTTGAAGGCAAGTATGAATTTGTTTAATCTTAGAGTCACCATCTCAATGTCTCTTTGAAAGTCACTAGTTCATTTGAATGCAATTAAAATGAATTCTATTTTCGCACTTCGAACCCGACTTTCGTACATAACTTGCTAATGATCATTTTAAGGCAAGTAGTCATTTGTTTCATCTGAGATTCATGTGAATGAGTCTTTTCAACTCACTAATTCATTTGAAAGCAATTCGAGCGAATTCTATTTTTCGACTTCAAACACTACTTTTGTTAATCACTTGTTAATGATCTTTTTAAGACAAGTATGCATTTGTTTTATGTTATATTCATGGCAACGAGTTTTTTCAAGAAACTAAATAATTTGGAACCCATTGGAGCGAATACTATTTTCGCATTTCAAAGATGACTTTTGCGCATAGCTTGGTTATGATTTTTTGAAGGCAAGTATGAATTTGTTTAATCTTAGAGTCATCATATCAATGTCTCTTTGAAAGTCACTAATTCAATTGAAAATAATTTGAACGAATTCTATTTTTCCACTTCAAACACCACCACATTCGCGCATCACGTGCTAATCATCTTTTTAAGACAAGTATTGATTTGTTTTATCTTATATTCATGTCAATGTGTTTTTTCAAGAAAAAAATTATTTAGAAGCCATTGAACCGAATACTTTTTTCGCATTTCAAACATTACTTTTGCACATAGCTTGCATATGATATTTTGAAGGCAAGTATGAATTTGTTTAATCTTAGAGTGATCATCTCAATGTCTCTTTGAAAGTCACTAATTCATTTGAAAGCAATTAAAATGAATTCTATTTTCGCACTTCGAACACGACTTTCGTACCTTACTTGCTAATGATCATTTTTGGGCAAGTAGTCATTTGTTTCATTTGAGATTCATGTCAATGAGTTTTTTTAACTCACTAATTCATTTGAAAGCAATTCGAACAAATTCTATTTTTCCACTTCAAACACTACTTTTGTGAATCACTTGTTAATGACCTTTTTAAGACAAGTATGCATTTGTTTTTTATTATATTCATGGCAATGATTTTTTTCAAGAAATTAAATTATTTCGAACTCATTGGAGCGAATACTATTTTCGCATTTCAAACATGACTTTCGTGCATAGCTTGGTTATGATTTTTTGAAGGCAAGTATGAATTTGTTTAATCTTAAAGTCATCATCTCAATGTCTTCTTGAAAGTCACTAATTCATTTCAAAAGCAATTAAAATGAATTTTATTTTCGCACTTCAAACCCGACTTTCATACATAACTTGCTAATGATCATTTTAGGGCAAGTAGTCATTTGTTTTATTTGAGATTCATGTCAATGAGTCTTTTCAACTCACTAATTCATTCGAAAGCGAATCGAACGAATTCTATTTTTCCACTCCCATCACTACTTTTGTGAATCACTTGTTAATGATCTTTTTAAGACAAGTATGCATTTGTTTTATGTTATATTCATGGCAATGACTTTTTTCAAGAAAATAAATTATTTGGAACCCATTGGAGCGAATACTATTTTCGCATTTCAAACATGACTTTCGTGCATAGCTTGGTTATGATTTTTTGAAGGCAAGTATGAATTTGTTTAATCTTAGAGTCACCATCTCAATGTCTTTTTGAAAGGCACTAGCTCATTTGAAAGCAATTAAAATGAATTCTATTTTCGCACTTCGAACCCGGCTTTCGTACATAACTTGCTAATGATCATTTTAGGGCAAATAGTCATTTGTTTCATTTGAGATTCATGTCAATGAGTCTTTTCAACTCACTAATTCATTTGAAAGCAATTCAAACGAATTATATTTTTCCACTTCAAACACTACTTTTATGAATCACTTGTTAATGATCTTTTTGAGACAAGTATGCATTTGTTTTATGTTATATTCATGGCAATTAGTTTTTTCAAGAACATAAATTATTTGGAACCCATTGGAGCGAATACTAACTTTGCATTTAAAACATGACTTTCATGCATAGCTTGGTTATGATTTTTTTAAGGCAAGTATGAATTTGTTTAATCTTAGAGTCACCATCTCAATGTCTCTTTGAAAGTCACTAGTTCATTTGAAAGCAATTAAAATGAATTCTATTTTCGCACTTCGAACCCGACTTTCGTACATAACTTGCTAATGATCATTTTAGGGCAAGTAGTCATTTGTTTCATTTGAGATTCTTGTCAATGAGTCTTTTCAACTCACTAATTCATTTGAAAGCAATTCGAACGAATTCTATTTTTCGACTTCAAACACTACTTTTGTGAATCACTTGTTAATGATCTTTTTGTGACAAGTATGCATTTGTTTTATGTTATATTCATGGCAATTAGTTTTTTCAAGAAAATAAATTACTTGGAACCCATTGGAGCGAATACTAACTTTGCATTTAAAACATGACTTTCATGCATATCTTGGTTATGATTTTTTTAAGGCAAGTATGAATTTGTTTAATCTTAGAGTCACCATCTCAATGTCTCTTTGAAAGTCACTAGTTCATTTGAAAGCAATTAAAATGAATTCTATTTTCGCACTTCGAATCCGACTTTCGTACATAACTTGCTAATGATCATTTTAGGGCAAGTAGTCATTTGTTTCATTTGAGATTCATGTGAATGTGTCTTTTCAACTCACTAATTCATTTGAAAGCAATTCGAACGAATTCTATTTTTCGACTTCGAACACTACTTTTGTGAATCACTTGTTAATGATCTTTTTAAGACAAGTATGCATTTGTTTTATGTTATATTCATTGCAATGACTTTTTTCAAGAAACTAAATTATTTGGAACCCATTGGAGCGAATACTATTTTCGCATTTCGAACATGACTTTCGCGCATAGCTTGGTTATGATTTTTTGAAGGCAAGTATGAATTTGTTTAATCTTAGAGTCATCATATCAATGTCTCTTTGAAAGTCACTAATTCAATTGAAAATAATTTGAACGAATTCTATTTTTCCACTTCAAACACCACCACATTCGCGCATCACGTGCTAATGATCTTTTTAAGACAAGTATTGATTTGTTTTACCTTATATTCATGTCAATGTGTTTTTTCAAGAAAAAAATTATTTAGAAGCCATTGAAGCGAATACTATTTTCGCATTTCAAACATTACTTTTGCACATAGCTTGCATATGATATTTTGAAGGCAGGTATGAATTTGTTTAATCTTAGAGTTATCATCTCAATGTCTCTTTGAAAGTCACTAATTCATTTGAAAGCAATTAAAATGAATTCTATTTTCGCACTTCGAACCCGACTTTCGTACCTTACTTGCTAATGATCATTTTAGGGCAAGTAGTCATTTGTTTCATTTGAGATTCATGTCAATGAGTTTTTTTAACTCAATAATTCATTTGAAAGCAATTCGAACAAATTCTATTTTTCCACTTCAAACACTACTTTTGTGAATCACTTGTTAATGACCTTTTTAAGACAAGTATGGATTTGTTTTTTATTATATTCATGGCAATGATTTTTTTCAAGAAATTAAATTATTTCAAACTCATTGGAGCGAATACTATTTTCGCATTTCAAACATGACTTTCGTGCATAGCTTGGTTATGATTTTTTGAAGGCAAGTATGAATTTGTTTAATCTTAAAGTTATCATCTCAATGTCTCTTTGAAAGTCACTAATTCATTTGAAAGCAATTAAAATGAGTTCTATTTTCGCACTTCAAACCCGACTTTCATACATAACTTGCTAATGATCATTTTAGGGCAAGTAGTCATCTGTTTCATTTGAGATTCATGTCAATGAGTCTTTTCAACTCACTAATTCATTTGAAAGCAAATCGAACGAATTCTATTTTTCCACTCCCAACACTACTTTTGTGAATCAGTTGTTAATGATCTTTTTAAGACAAGTATTGATTTGTTTTATGTTATATTGATGTCAATGTGTTTTTTCAAGAAAATAAATTATTTGGAACCCGTTGGAGCGAATACTATTTTCGCATTTCAAACATGACTTTCGTGCATAGCTTGCATATGATATTTTGAAGGCAAGTATGAATTTGTTTAATCTTAGAGTTATCATCTCAATGTCTCTTTGAAAGTCACTAATTCATTTGAAAGCAATTCGAACAAATTCTATTTTTGCACTTCAAACACTACTTTTGTGAATCACTTGTTAATGATCTTTTTAAGAAGAGTATGCATTTGTTTTATGTTCTATTCATGGCAATGAGTTTTTTCAAGAAAATAAATTACTTGGAACCCATTGGAGCGAATACTATTTTCGCGTTTCAAACATGACTTTCGCGCATAGCTTGGTTATGATTTTTTGAAGGCAAGTATGAATTTGTTTAATCTTAAAGTCATCATCTCAATGTCTTCTTGAAAGTCACTAATTCATTTGAAAGCAATTAAAATAAATTCTATTTTCGCACTTCGAACCCGACTTTCGTACATAACGTGCTAATGATCATTTTAGTGCAAGTAGTCATTTGTTTCATTTGAGATTCATGTCAATGAGTCTTTTCAACTCACTAATTCATTTGCAAGCAATTCGAACGAATTCTATTTTTCCACTTCAAACACTACTTTTGTGAATCACTTGTTAATGATCTTTTTAAGAAGTGTATGCATTAATTTTATGTTATATTCATGGCAATGAGTTTTTTAAAGAAACTAAATTAATTGGAACCCATTGGAGCGAATACTATTTTCGCATTTCAAACATGACTTTCGCGCATAGCTTGGTTATGATTTTGTGAAGGCAAGTATGAATTTGTTTAATCTTAGAGTCATCATCTCAATGTCTCTTTGAAACTCACTAATTCATTTGAGAGCAATTAAAATGAATTCTATTTGCGCACTTCGAACTCGACTTTCGTACATAACTTGCTAATGATCATTGTAGGGCAAGTAGTCATTTGTTTCATTTGAGATTCATATCAATGAGTTTTTTCAACTCACTAATTTTTTTGAAAGCAATTCGAACAAATTCTATTTTTGCACTTCAAACACGACTTTTGTGAATCACTTGTTAATGATCTTTTTAAGAAGAGTATGCATTTGTTTTATGTTATATTCATGGCAATGAGTTTTTTCAAGAAACTAAATTAATTGGAACCCATTGGAGCGAATACTATTTTCGCATTTCAAACATGACTTTCGCGCATAGCTTGGTTATGATTTTGTGAAGGCAAGTATGAATTTGTTTAATCTTAGAGTCATCATCTCAATGTCTCTTTGAAAGTCACTAATTCATTTGAGAGCAATTAAAATGAATTCTATTTTCGCACTTGAAACCTGAGTTTCGTACATAACTTGCTAATGATCATTTTAGGGCAAGTAGTAATTTGTTTTGATTTAAGATTCATGTCAATTAGTCTTTTTAAGTCACTAATTCAATTGAAAGCAATTGGAACGAATTCTATTTTTGCACTTCAAACACTACTTTTGTGAATCACTTGTTAATGATCTTTTTAAGACAAGTATGCATTAGTTTTATGTTATATTCATGGCAATGAGTTTTTTCAAGAAACTAAATTAATTGGAACCCATTGGAGCGAATACTATTTTCGCATTTCAAACATGACTTTCGCGCATAGCTTGGTTATGATTTTGTGAAGGCAAGTATGAATTTGTTTAATCTTAGAGTCATCATCTCAATGTCTCTTTGAAAGTCACTAATTCATTTGAGAGCAATGAAAATGAATTTTATTTTCGCACTTCGGACCCGACTTTCGTACATAACTTGCTAATGATCATTTTAGGGCAAGTAGTCATTTGTTTCATTTGAGATTCATGTCAATGAGTCTTTTCAACTCACTAATTCATTTGAAAGCAATTCGAACGAATTCTATTCTTGCACTTCCAACACTACTTTTGTGAATCACTTGTTAATTATCTTTTTAAGACAAGTATGCATTTGTTTTATGTTATATTCATGGCAATGAGTTTTTTCAAGAAACTAAATTATTTCGAACCCATTGGAGCGAATACTATTTTCGCATTTCAAACATGACTTTCGCGCATAGCTTGGTTATGATTTTATGAAGGCATGTACGAATTTGTTTAATCTTAGAGTACTCATCTCAATGTCTCTTTGAAAGTCACTAATTCATTTGAAAGCAATTAAAATGAATTCTATTTTCGCACTTCAAACCTGACTTTCGTACATAACTTGCTAATGATCATTTTAGGGCAAGTAGTCATTTGTTTCATTTGAGATTCATGTCAATGAGTTTTTCAACTCACTACTTCATTTGAAAGCAATTCGAACGAATTCTATTTTCCCACTTCAAACACTACTTTTGTGAACCACTTGTTAATGTTCTTTTTAAGACAAGTATGCATTTGTTTTATGTTATATTCATGGCAATCAGTGTTTTTTCAAGAAAATAAATTATTTGGAACCCGTTGGAGCGAATACTATTTTCGCATTTCAAACATGACTTTCGTGCATAGCTTGCATATGATATTTTGAAGGCAAGTATGAATTTGTTTAATCTTAGAGTTATCATCTCAATGTCTCTTTGAAAGTCACTAATTCATTTGAAAGCAATTCGAACAAATTCTATTTTTGCACTTCAAACACTACTTTTGTGAATCACTTGTTAATGATCTTTTTAAGAAGAGTATGCATTTGTTTTATGTTCTATTCATGGCAATGAGTTTTTTCAAGAAAATAAATTACTTGGAACCCATTGGAGCGAATACTATTTTCGCGTTTCAAACATGACTTTCGCGCATAGCTTGGTTATGATTTTTTGAAGGCAAGTATGAATTTGTTTAATCTTAAAGTCATCATCTCAATGTCTTCTTGAAAGTCACTAATTCATTTGAAAGCAATTAAAATAAATTCTATTTTCGCACTTCGAACCCGACTTTCGTACATAACGTGCTAATGATCATTTTAGTGCAAGTAGTCATTTGTTTCATTTGAGATTCATGTCAATGAGTCTTTTCAACTCACTAATTCATTTGCAAGCAATTCGAACGAATTCTATTTTTCCACTTCAAACACTACTTTTGTGAATCACTTGTTAATGATCTTTTTAAGAAGTGTATGCATTAATTTTATGTTATATTCATGGCAATGAGTTTTTTAAAGAAACTAAATTAATTGGAACCCATTGGAGCGAATACTATTTTCGCATTTCAAACATGACTTTCGCGCATAGCTTGGTTATGATTTTGTGAAGGCAAGTATGAATTTGTTTAATCTTAGAGTCATCATCTCAATGTCTCTTTGAAACTCACTAATTCATTTGAGAGCAATTAAAATGAATTCTATTTGCGCACTTCGAACTCGACTTTCGTACATAACTTGCTAATGATCATTTTAGGGCAAGTAGTCATTTGTTTCATTTGAGATTCATATCAATGAGTTTTTTCAACTCACTAATTTTTTTGAAAGCAATTCGAACAAATTCTATTTTTGCACTTCAAACACGACTTTTGTGAATCACTTGTTAATGATCTTTTTAAGAAGAGTATGCATTTGTTTTATGTTATATTCATGGCAATGAGTTTTTTCAAGAAACTAAATTAATTGGAACCCATTGGAGCGAATACTATTTTCGCATTTCAAACATGACTTTCGCGCATAGCTTGGTTATGATTTTGTGAAGGCAAGTATGAATTTGTTTAATCTTAGAGTCATCATCTCAATGTCTCTTTGAAAGTCACTAATTCATTTGAGAGCAATTAAAATGAATTCTATTTTCGCACTTGAAACCTGAGTTTCGTACATAACTTGCTAATGATCATTTTAGGGCAAGTAGTAATTTGTTTTGATTTAAGATTCATGTCAATTAGTCTTTTTAAGTCACTAATTCAATTGAAAGCAATTGGAACGAATTCTATTTTTGCACTTCAAACACTACTTTTGTGAATCACTTGTTAATGATCTTTTTAAGACAAGTATGCATTAGTTTTATGTTATATTCATGGCAATGAGTTTTTTCAAGAAACTAAATTAATTGGAACCCATTGGAGCGAATACTATTTTCGCATTTCAAATATGACTTTCGCGCATAGCTTGGTTATGATTTTGTGAAGGCAAGTATGAATTTGTTTAATCTTAGAGTCATCATCTCAATGTCTCTTTGAAAGTCACTAATTCATTTGAGAGCAATGAAAATGAATTTTATTTTCGCACTTCGGACCCGACTTTCGTACATAACTTGCTAATGATCATTTTAGGGCAAGTAGTCATTTGTTTCATTTGAGATTCATGTCAATGAGTCTTTTCAACTCACTAATTCATTTGAAAGCAATTCGAACGAATTCTATTCTTGCACTTCCAACACTACTTTTGTGAATCACTTGTTAATTATCTTTTTAAGACAAGTATGCATTTGTTTTATGTTATATTCATGGCAATGAGTTTTTTCAAGAAACTAAATTATTTCGAACCCATTGGAGCGAATACTATTTTCGCATTTCAAACATGACTTTCGCGCATAGCTTGGTTATGATTTTATGAAGGCATGTACGAATTTGTTTAATCTTAGAGTACTCATCTCAATGTCTCTTTGAAAGTCACTAATTCATTTGAAAGCAATTAAAATGAATTCTATTTTCGCACTTCAAACCTGCCTTTCGTACATAACTTGCTAATGATCATTTTAGGGCAAGTAGTCATTTGTTTCATTTGAGATTCATGTCAATGAGTTTTTCAACTCACTACTTCATTTGAAAGCAATTCGAACGAATTCTATTTTCCCAGTTCAAACACTACTTTTGTGAACCACTTGTTAATGTTCTTTTTAAGACAAGTATGCATTTGTTTTATGTTATATTCATGGCAATCAGTGTTTTTTCAAGAAAATAAATTATTTGGAACCCGTTGGAGCGAATACTATTTTCGCATTTCAAACATGACTTTCGTGCATAGCTTGCATATGATATTTTGAAGGCAAGTATGAATTTGTTTAATCTTAGAGTTATCATCTCAATGTCTCTTTGAAAGTCACTAATTCATTTGAAAGCAATTCGAACAAATTCTATTTTTGCACTTCAAACACTACTTTTGTGAATCACTTGTTAATGATCTTTTTAAGAAGAGTATGCATTTGTTTTATGTTCTATTCATGGCAATGAGTTTTTTCAAGAAAATAAATTACTTGGAACCCATTGGAGCGAATACTATTTTCGCGTTTCAAACATGACTTTCGCGCATAGCTTGGTTATGATTTTTTGAAGGCAAGTATGAATTTGTTTAATCTTAAAGTCATCATCTCAATGTCTTCTTGAAAGTCACTAATTCATTTGAAAGCAATTAAAATAAATTCTATTTTCGCACTTCGAACCCGACTTTCGTACATAACGTGCTAATGATCATTTTAGTGCAAGTAGTCATTTGTTTCATTTGAGATTCATGTCAATGAGTCTTTTCAACTCACTAATTCATTTGCAAGCAATTCGAACGAATTCTATTTTTCCACTTCAAACACTACTTTTGTGAATCACTTGTTAATGATCTTTTTAAGAAGTGTATGCATTAATTTTATGTTATATTCATGGCAATGAGTTTTTTAAAGAAACTAAATTAATTGGAACCCATTGGAGCGAATACTATTTTCGCATTTCAAACATGACTTTCGCGCATAGCTTGGTTATGATTTTGTGAAGGCAAGTATGAATTTGTTTAATCTTAGAGTCATCATCTCAATGTCTCTTTGAAACTCACTAATTCATTTGAGAGCAATTAAAATGAATTCTATTTGCGCACTTCGAACTCGACTTTCGTACATAACTTGCTAATGATCATTTTAGGGCAAGTAGTCATTTGTTTCATTTGAGATTCATATCAATGAGTTTTTTCAACTCACTAATTTTTTTGAAAGCAATTCGAACAAATTCTATTTTTGCACTTCAAACACGACTTTTGTGAATCACTTGTTAATGATCTTTTTAAGAAGAGTATGCATTTGTTTTATGTTATATTCATGGCAATGAGTTTTTTCAAGAAACTAAATTAATTGGAACCCATTGGAGCGAATACTATTTTCGCATTTCAAACATGACTTTCGCGCATAGCTTGGTTATGATTTTGTGAAGGCAAGTATGAATTTGTTTAATCTTAGAGTCATCATCTCAATGTCTCTTTGAAAGTCACTAATTCATTTGAGAGCAATTAAAATGAATTCTATTTTCGCACTTGAAACCTGAGTTTCGTACATAACTTGCTAATGATCATTTTAGGGCAAGTAGTAATTTGTTTTGATTTAAGATTCATGTCAATTAGTCTTTTTAAGTCACTAATTCAATTGAAAGCAATTGGAACGAATTCTATTTTTGCACTTCAAACACTACTTTTGTGAATCACTTGTTAATGATCTTTTTAAGACAAGTATGCATTAGTTTTATGTTATATTCATGGCAATGAGTTTTTTCAAGAAACTAAATTAATTGGAACCCATTGGAGCGAATACTATTTTCGCATTTCAAACATGACTTTCGCGCATAGCTTGGTTATGATTTTGTGAAGGCAAGTATGAATTTGTTTAATCTTAGAGTCATCATCTCAATGTCTCTTTGAAAGTCACTAATTCATTTGAGAGCAATGAAAATGAATTTTATTTTCGCACTTCGGACCCGACTTTCGTACATAACTTGCTAATGATCATTTTAGGGCAAGTAGTCATTTGTTTCATTTGAGATTCATGTCAATGAGTCTTTTCAACTCACTAATTCATTTGAAAGCAATTCGAACGAATTCTATTCTTGCACTTCCAACACTACTTTTGTGAATCACTTGTTAATTATCTTTTTAAGACAAGTATGCATTTGTTTTATGTTATATTCATGGCAATGAGTTTTTTCAAGAAACTAAATTATTTCGAACCCATTGGAGCGAATACTATTTTCGCATTTCAAACATGACTTTCGCGCATAGCTTGGTTATGATTTTATGAGGGCAAGTACGAATTTGTTTAATCTTAGAGTACTCATCTCAATGTCTCTTTGAAAGTCACTAATTCATTTGAAAGCAATTAAAATGAATTCTATTTTCGCACTTCAAACCTGACTTTCGTACATAACTTGCTAATGATCATTTTAGGGCAAGTAGTCATTTGTTTCATTTGAGATTCATGTCAATGAGTTTTTCAACTCACTACTTCATTTGAAAGCAATTCGAACGAATTCTATTTTCCCACTTCAAACACTACTTTTGTGAACCACTTGTTAATGATCTTTTTAAGACAAGTATGCATTTGTTTTATGTTATATTCATGGCAATCAGTGTTTTCAAGAAACTAAATTATTTCGAACCCATTGGAGAGAATACTATTTTCGCATTTCAAACATGACTTTCGCGCATAGCTTGGTTATGATTTTGTGAAGGCAAGTATGAATTTGTTTAATCTTAGAGTCATCATCTCAATGTCTCTTTGAAAGTCACTAATTCATTTGAAAGCAATTAAAATGAATTCTATTTTTGCACTTCAAACCTGACTTTCGTACATAACTTGCTAATGATCATTTTAGGGCAAGTAGTCATTTGTTTCATTTGAGATTAATGTCAATGAGTTTTTTCAACTCACTAATTCTTTTGAAAGCAATTCAAACAAATTCTATTTTTGCACTTCAAACACTACTTTTGTGAATCACTTGTTAATGATCTTTTTAACACAAGTATGCATTTGTTTTATGTTATATTCAGGGCAATGAGTTTTTTCAAGAAACTAAATTATTTCGAACCCATTGGAGTGAATACTATTTTCGCATTTCAAACATGACTTTCGCGCATAGCTTGGTTATGATTTTATGAAGGCAAGTACGAATTTGTTTAATCTTAGAGTACTCATCTCAATGTCTCTTTGAAAGTCACTAATTCATTTGAAAGCAATTAAAATGAATTCTATTTTCGCACTTCAAACCTGACTTTCGTACATAACTTGCTAATGATCATTTTAGGGCAAGTAGTAATTTGTTTTGATTTAAGATTCATGTCAATTAGTCTTTTTAAGTCACTAATTCATTTGAAAGCAATTGGAACGAATTCTATTTTTGCACTTCAAACACTACTTTTGTGAATCACTTGTTAATGATCTTTTTAAGACAAGTATGCATTTGTTCTATGTTATATTCATGGCAATGAGTTTTTTCAAGAAACTAAATTATTTGGAACCCATTGGAGCGAATACTATTTTCGCATTTCAAACATGGCTTTCGCGCATAGCTTGGTTATGATTTTATGAAGGCAAGTACGAATTTGTTTAATCTTAGAGTACCCATCTCAATGTCTCTTTGAAAGTCACTAATTCATTTGAAAGCAATTAAAATGAATTCTATTTTCGCACTTCAAACCCGACTTTCGTACATAACTTGCTAATGATCATTTTAGGGCAAGTAGTAATTTGTTTTGATTTAAGATTCATGTCAATTAGTCTTTTTAAGTCACTAATTCATTTGAAAGCAATTGGAACGAATTCTATTTTTGCACTTCAAACACTAATTTTGTGAATCACTTGTTAATGATCTTTTTAAGACAAGTATGCATTTGTTTTATGTTATATTCATGGCAATGAGTTTTTTCAAAAAACTAAATTATTTCGAACCCATTGGAGCGAATACTATTTTCGCATTTCAAACATGACTTTCGCGCATAGCTTGGTTATGATTTTATGAAGGGAAGTACGAATTTGTTTAATCGTAGAGTACTTATCTCAATGTCTCTTTGAAAGTCACTAATTCATTTGAGAGCAATTAAAATGAATTCTATTTTCACACTTCAAACCTTACTTTCGTACATAACTTGCTAATGATCATTTTAGGGCAAGTAGTAATTTGTTTTGATTTAAGATTCATGTCAATTAGTCTTTTTAAGTCACTAATTCATTTGAAAGCAATTGGAACGAATTCTATTTTTGCACTTCAAACACTACTTTTGTGAATCACTTGTTAATGATCTTTTTAAGACAAGTATGCATTTGTTTTATGTTATATTCATGGCAATGAGTTTTGTCAAGAAAATAAATTATTTGGGACCCATTGGAGCGAATACTATTTTCGCATTTCAAACATGACTTTCGCGCATAGCTTGGTTATGATTTTATGAAGGGAAGTATGAATTTGTTTATTCTTAGAGTCATCATCTCAATGTCTCTTTGAAAGTCACTAATTCATTTGAAAGCAATTAAAATGAATTCTAATTTCACACTTCGAACCGGAATTTTAGGGCATTTTAGGGCAAGTAGTCCTTTGTTTCTTTTGAGATTCATGTCAATGAGTCTTTTCAACTCACTAATTCATTTGATAGCAATTCTAACGAATTCAATTTTTCCACTTCAAACACCACATTCGCGCATCACGTGCTAATGATCTTTTTATGACAAGTATGCATTTGTTTTATCTTATATTCATGTCAATGAGTCTATTCAAGTCACTAATTCATTTGAAAGCAATTCGAATGAATTCTATTTTTGCACTTCAATCACTACTTTTGTGAATCACTTGTTAATGATCTTTTTAACACAAGTATGCATTTGTTTTATGTCATATTCATGGCAATGAGTTTTTTCAAGAAAATAAATTATTGGGAACCCATTGGAGCGAATACTATTTTCGCATTTCAAACATGACTTTCGCGCATAGCTTGCATATGTTTTTTTCAAGGCAAGTATGAATGTGTTTAATCTTAGAGTTATCATGTCAATGTCTCTTTGAAAGTCACTAATTCATTTGATAGCAATTAAAATGAATTCTATTTTCGCACTTCGAACCCGATTTTCGTACATAATTTGCTAATGATCATTTTAGGGCAAACAGTCATTTGTTTCACTTGAGATTCATGTCAATGTGTCTTTTCAACTCACTAATTCACTTGAAAGCAATTAGAATGAATTATATTTTTTCACATCAAACACTACTTTTGTGAATTACTTAATGATCTTTTTAAGACAAGTTTGCATTGTTTTATGTTATATTCATGGCAATGAGTTTTTTCAAGAACATAAATTATTTGGAACCCATTGAACCGAATACTGTTTTCGCATTTCAAACATGACTTTCGCGCATAGCTTGGTTATGATTTTTTGAAGCCAAGTATGAATTTGTTTAATCTTAGAGGCATCATCTCAATGTCTCTTTTAAAGTCACTAATTCATTTGAGAGCAATTCAAATGAATTCTATTTTCGCACTTCGAACCTCACTTTCGTACATAACTTGCTAATGATCATTTTAGGGCAAGTAGTCATTTGTTTCATTTGAGATTCATGTCAATGAGTCTTTTCAACTCACTAATTCATTTGAAACTAATTCGAAGGAACTCTATTTTTCCACTTCAAACACTACTTTTGTGAATCACTTGTTAATGATCATTTTAACACAAGTATGCATTTGTTTTATGTCATATTCATGGCAATGAGTTTTTTCAAGAAGCTAAATTATTTGGAACCCATTGGAGCGAATACTATTTTCGCATTTCAAACATGACTTTCGCGCATAGCTCGGTTATGATTTTTTGAATGCACGAATGAATTTGTTTAATCTTAGAGTCATCATTTGAATGTCTCTTTGAAAGTCATTAATTCATTTGAAAGCAATTAAAATGAATTCTATTTTCGCACTTCGAACCCAACTTTCGTACATAACTTGCTAATGATCATTTTAGTGCAAGTAGTCATTTGTTTCATTTGAGATTCATGTCAATGAGTCTATTCACGTCACTAATTCATTTGAAAGAAATTCGAACGAATTCTATTTTTGCACTTCAATCACTACTTTTGTGAATCACTTGTTAATGATCTTTTTAACACAAGTGTGCATTTGTTTTATGTTATAGTCATGGCAATGAGTTTTTTCAAGAAACTAAATTATTTCGAACCCATTGGAGCGAATACTATTTTTGCATTTCAAACATGACTTTCTTGCATAGCTTGCATATGATTTTTTGAAGGCAAGTATGAATGTGTTTAATCTTAGAGTCATCATCTGAATGTCTCTTTGAAAGTCACTAAATCATTTGAAAGAAATTAAAATAAATTATGTTTCACACTTCGACCCCGACTTTCGTACGTAACTTGCTAATGATCATTTTAGGGCAAATAGTCATTTGTTTCATTTGAGATTCATTTCAATGAGTCTTTTCAACTCACTAATTACTTGAAAGCAATTCAAATGAATTCTATTTTTCCACTTCAACCACTACTTTTGTGAATCACTTGTTAATGATCTTTTTAACATAGGTACGCATTTGTTTTATGTTATATTCATGGCAATGAGTTTTTTCAGGAAAATAAATTATTTGGAACCCATTGGAGCTAATACTATTTTTGCATTTCAAACATGACTTTCGCGCATAGCTCGGTTATGATTTTTTGAAGGCAAGTATGAATTTGTTTAATCTTAGAGTCATCATCTCAATGTCTCTTTGAAAGTCACTAATTCGTTTGAAAGCAATTCGAACGAATTCTATTTTTGCACTTCAAACACTACTTTTGTGAATCACTTGTTAATGATCTTTTTAAGACAAGTATGCATTTGTTTTATGTTATATTCATGGCAATTAGTTTTTTCAAGAAAATAAATTATTTGGAACCCATCGGAACGAATACTATTTTCGCATTTCAAACATGACTTTCGCGCATAGCTTGCATATGATTTTATGAAGGCAAGTATGAATTTGTTTAATCTTAGAGTCATCATCTCAATGTCTCTTTGAAAGTCACTAATTCATTTGAAAGCAATTAAAATGAATTCTATTTTCGCACTTCGAACCCGACTTTCGTACATAACTTGCAAATGATCATTTTAGGGCAAGTAGTCATTTGTTTCATTTGAGATTCATGTCAATGAGTCTTTTCAAGTCACTAATTCATTTGAAAGCAATTCGAAGGAATTCTATATTTCCACTTCAAACACTACTTTTGTGAATCACTTGTTAATGATCTTTTTAACACAAGTGTGCATTTGTTTTATGTTATAGTCATGGCAATGAGTTTTTTCAAGAAACTAAATTATTTCGAACCCATTGGAGCGAATACTATTTTTGCATTTCAAACATGACTTTCTTGCATAGCTTGCATATGATTTTTTGAAGGCAAGTATGAATGTGTTTAATCTTAGAGTCATCATCTGAATGTCTCTTTGAAAGTCACTAATTCATTTGAAAGAAATTAAAATAAATTATGTTTCACACTTCGACCCCGACTTTCGTACATAACTTACGAATGATCATTTTAGGGCAAATAGTCATTTGTTTCGTTTGAGATTCATGTCAATGAGTCTTTTCAACTCACTAATTCACTTGAAAGCAATTCAAATGAATTCTATTTTTCCACTTCAATCACTACTTTTGTGAATCACTTGTTAATGATATTTTTAACACAAGTATGCATTTGTTTTATGTTATATTCATGGCAATTAGTTTTTTGAAGAAAATAAATTATTTGGAACCCATCGGAGCGAATACTATTTTCGCATTTCAAACATGACTTTTGTGCATAGCTTGGTTATGATTTTTTGAGGGCAAGTATGAATGTGTTTAATCTTAGAGTTATCATCTCAATGTCTATTTGAAAGTCACTAATTCATTTGAAAGCAATTAAAATAAATTCTATTTTCGCACTTCGAACCCGACTTTCGTACATAACTTGCTCATGATCATTTTAGCGCAAGTAGTCATTTGTTTCATTTGAGATTCATGTCAATGAGTCTTTTCAACTCACTAATTCATTTGAAAGCAATTCGAACGAATTCTATTTTTGCACTTCAAACACTACTTTTGTGAATCACTTGTTAATGATCTTTTTAAGACAAGTATGCATTTGTTTTATGTTATATTCATGCCAACGAGTTTTTTCAAGAAAATAAATTATTTGGAACCCATTTAAGCGAATACTATTTTCGCATTTCAAACAAGACTTTCGCTCATAGCTTTGTTATGATTTTTTGAAGGCAAGTATGAATTTGTTTAATCTTAGAGTCATCGGCTCAATGTCTCTTTGAAAGTCACTAATTCATTTGAAAACAATTCGTACGAATTCTATTTTTGCACTTCAAACACTACTTTAGTGATTCACTTGTTGATGATCTTTTTAAGACAAGTATGCATTTGTTTTATGTTATATTCATGGCAATGAGTTTTTTCAAGAAACTAAATTATTTCGAACCCATTGGAGCGAATACTATTTTTGCATTTCAAACATGACATTCTTGCATAGCTTGCATATGATTTTATGAAGGCAAGTATGAATTTGTTTAATCTTAGAGTCATCATCTCAATGTCTCTTTGAAAGTCACTAATTCATTTGAAAGCAATTAAAATGAATTCTATTTTCGCACTTCGAACCCGACTTTCGTACATAACTTGCAAATGATCATTTTAGGGCAAGTAGTCATTTGTTTCATTTGAGATTCATGTCAATGAGTCTTTTCAAGTCACTAATTCATTTGAAAGCAATTCGAAGGAATTCTATATTTCCACTTCAAACACTACTTTTGTGAATCACTTGTTAATGATCTTTTTAACACAAGTATGCATTTGTTGTATGTCATATTGATGGCAATGAGTTTTTTCAAGAAAATAAATTATTTCGAACCCATTGGAGCGAATACTATTTCCGCATTTCAAACAAGACTTTCGCGCATAGCTTGCATATGATTTTTTGAAGGCAAGTATGAATGTGTTTAATCTTAGAGTCATCATCTGAATGTCTCTTTGAAAGTCACTAATTCATTTGAAAGCAATTAAAATGAATTCTATGTCGCAGTTCGAACCCGACTTTCGTACAGAACTTGCTAATGACCATTTTTGGGTAAGTAGTCATTTGTTTCATTTGAGATTCATGTCAATGAGTCTTTCCAAGTCACTAATTCATTTGAAAGCAATTCGAACGAATTCTATTTTTCCACTTCAAACACTACTTTTGTGAATCACTTGTTAATGATCTTTTTAACACAAGTATGCATTTGTTTTATGTTATATTCATGGCAATTAGTTTTTTCAAGAAAATAAATTATTTGCAACCCATTGGAGCGAATACTATTTTCGCATTTCAAACATGACTTTCGCGCATAGCTTGGATATGATTTTTTGAAGGCAAGTATGAATATGTTTAATATTTGAGTTATCATCTCAATGTCTCTTTGAAAGTCACTAATTCATTTGAAAGCAATTAAAATGAATTCTATTTTCGCACTTCGAACCCGACTTTCGTACATAACTTACGAATGATCATTTTAGGGCAAATAGTCATTTGTTTCGTTTGAGATTCATGTCAATGAGTCTTTTCAACTCACTAATTCACTTGAAAGCAATTCAAATGAATTCTATTTTTCCACTTCAATCACTACTTTTGTGAATCACTTGTTAATGATATTTTTAACACAAGTATGCATTTGTTTTATGTTATATTCATGGCAATTAGTTTTTTGAAGAAAATAAATTATTTGGAACCCATCGGAGCGAATACTATTTTCGCATTTCAAACATGACTTTTGTGCATAGCTTGGTTATGATTTTTTGAAGGCAAGTATGAATTTGTTTAATCTTAGAGTCATCATCTCAATGTCTCTTTGAAAGTCACTAATTCATTTGAAAGCAATTAAAATGAATTCTATTTTCGCACTTCGAACCCGACTTTCGTACATAACTTGCAAATGATCATTTTAGGGCAAGTAGTCATTTGTTTCATTTGAGATTCATGTCAATGAGTCTTTTCAAGTCACTAATTCATTTGAAAGCAATTCGAAGGAATTCTATATTTCCACTTCAAACACGACTTTTGTGAATCACTTGTTAATGATCTTTTTAACACAAGTATGCATTTGTTGTATGTCATATTGATGGCAATGAGTTTTTTCAAGAAAATAAATTATTTCGAACCCATTGGAGCGAATACTATTTCCGCATTTCAAACATGACTTTCGCGCATAGCTTGCATATGATTTTTTGAAGGCAAGTATGAATGTGTTTAATCTTAGAGTCATCATCTGAATGTCTCTTTGAAAGTCACTAATTCATTTGAAAGCAATTAAAATGAATTCTATGTCGCAGTTCGAACCCGACTTTCGTACAGAACTTGCTTATGACCATTTTTGGGCAAGTAGTCATTTGTTTCATTTGAGATTCATGTCAATGAGTCTTTCCAAGTCACTAATTCATTTGAAAGCAATTCGAACGAATTCTATTTTTCCACTTCAAACACTACTTTTGTGAATCACTTGTTAATGATCTTTTTAACACAAGTATGCAGTTGTTTTATGTTATATTCATGGCAATTAGTTTTTTCAAGAAAATAAATTATTTGGAACCCATTGGAGCGAATACTATTTTCGCATTTCAAACATGACTTTCGCGCATAGCTTGGATATGATTTTTTGAAGGCAAGTATGAATGTGTTTAATATTTGAGTTATCATCTCAATGTCTCTTTGAAAGTCACTAATTCATTTGAAAGCAATTAAAATGAATTCTATTTTCGCACTTCGAACCCGACTTTTGTACATAACTTACGAATGATCATTTTAGGGCAAATAGTCATTTGTTTCATTTGAGATTCATGTCAATGAGTCTTTTCAACTCACTAATTCATTTGAAAGCAATTCGAACGAATTCTATTTTTGCACTTCAAACACTACTTTTGTGAATCACTTGTTAATGATCTTTTTAAGACAAGTATGCATTTGTTTTATGTTATATTCATGCCAACGAGTTTTCTCAAGAAAATAAATTATTTGGAACCATTTAAGCGAATACTATTTTCGCATTTCAAACAAGACTTTCGCTCATAGCTTTGTTATGATTTTTTGAAGGCAAGTATGAATTTGTTTAATCTTAGAGTCATCGGCTCAATGTCTCTTTGAAAGTCACTAATTCATTTGAAAACAATTCGTACGAATTCTATTTCTGCACTTCAAACACTACTTTAGTGATTCACTTGTTGAGGATCTTTGTAAGACAAGTATGCATTTGTTTTATGTTATATTCATGGCAATGAGTTTTTTCAAGAAACTAAATTATTTCGAACCCATTGGAGCGAATACTATTTTTGCATTTCAAACATGACTTTCTTGCATAGCTTGCATATGATTTTTTGAAGGCAAGTATGAATTTGTTTAATCTTAGAGTCATCATCTCAATGTCTCTTTGAAAGTCACTAATTCATTTGAAAGCAATTAAAATGAATTCTATTTTCACACTTCGAACCCGACTTTCATACATAACTTGCTAATGCTCATTTTAGCGCAAGTAGTCATTTGTTTCATTTGAGATTCAAGTCAATGAGTCTTTTCAAGTCACTAATTCATTTGAAAGCAATTCGAACGAATTCTATTTTTGCACTTCAAACACTACTTTTGTAAATCACTTGTTAATGATCTTTTTAAGACAAGTATGCATTTGTTTTATGTTATATTCATTGCAATGAGTTTTTTCAAGAAAATAAATTATTTGGAAACCATTGGAGCGAATACTATTTTCGTATTTCAAACATGACTTTCGCGCATAGCTTGCATATAATTTTTTGAAGGCAAGTATGAATGTGTTTAATCTTAGAGTCATCATCTCAATGCCTTTTTGAAAGTCACTAATTCATTTGAAAGCAATTAAAATGAATTCTATGTCGCACTACGAACCCGACTTTCGTACAGAACTTGCTAATGACCATTTTTGGGCAAGTAGTCATTTGTTTCATTTGAGATTCATGTCAATGAGTATTTTGAAGTCACTAATTCATTTGAAAGCAATTCGAAGGAATTCTATTTTTCCACTTCAAACACTACTTTTGTGAATCAGTGGTTAATGATCTTTTTAAGACAAGTATGCATTTGTTTTATGTTATATTCATGCCAACGAGTTTTTTCGAGAAAATAAATTATTTGGAACCCATTTAAGCGAATACTATTTTCGCATTTCAAACAAGACTTTCGCGCATAGCTTGGTTATGAATTTTTGAAGGCAAGTATGAATTTGTTTAATCTTAGAGTCATCATCTCAATGTCTCTTTGAAAGTCACTAATTCATTTGAAAGCAATTAAAATGAATTCTACTTTCGCACTTCGAACCCGACTTTCATACATATCTTGCTAATGATCATTTTCGCGCAAGTCGTCATTTGTTTCATTTGAGATTCAAGTCAATGAGTCTTTTCAAGTCACTAATTCATTTGAAAGCAATTCGAACGAATTCTATTTTTGCACTTCAAACACTACTTTTGTAAATCACTTGTTAATGATATTTTTAACACAAGTATGCATTTGTTTTATGTTATATTCATGGCAATTAGTTTTTTCAAGAAAATAAATTTTTTGGAACCCATTGGAGCGAATACTATTTTCGCATTTCAAACATGACTTTTGTGCATAGCTTGGTTATGATTTTTTGAATACAAGTATGAATGTGTTTAATCTTAGAGTCATCATCTGAATGTCTCTTTGAAAGTCACTAATTCATTTGAAAGCCATTAAAATGAATTCTATTTTCGCACTTCGAACCCGACTTTCGTACATAACTTGCTAATGATCATTTTAGGGCAAAAAGTCATTTGTTTCATTTGAGATTCATGTCAATGAGTCTTTCCAAGTCACTAATTCATTTGAAAGCAATTCGAAGGAATTCTATTTTTCCACTTCAAACACTACTTTTGTGAATCACTGGTTAATGATCTTTTTAAGACAAGTATGCATTTGTTTTATGTTATATTCATGCCAACGAGTTTTTTCGAGAAAATAAATTATTTGGAACCCATTTAAGCGAATACTATTTTCGCATTTCAAACAAGACTTTCGCGCATAGCTTGGTTATGAATTTTTGAAGGCAAGTATGAATTTGTTTAATCTTAGAGTCATCATCTCAATGTCTCTTTGAAAGTCACTAATTCATTTGAAAGCAATTAAAATGAATTCTATTTTCGCACTTCGAACCCGACTTTCGTACATAACTTGCTAATGATCATTTTAGGGCAAAAAGTCATTTGTTTCATTTGAGATTCAAGTCAATGAGTCTTTTCAAGTCACTAATTCATTTGAAAGCAATTCGAACGAATTCTATTTTTGCACTTCAAACACTACTTTTGTAAATCACTTGTTAATGATCTTTTTAAGACAAGTATGCATTTGTTTTATGTTATATTCATGGCAATGAGTTTTTTCAAGAAACTAAATTATTTCGAACCCATTGGAGCGAATACTATTTTTGCATTTCAAACATGACTTTCTTGCATAGCTTGCATATGATTTTTTGAAGGCAAGTATGAATTTGTTTAATCTTAGAGTCATCATCTCAATGTCTCTTTGAAAGTCACTAATTCATTTGAAAGCAATTAAAATGAATTCTATTTTGGCACTTCGAACCCGACTTTCATACATAACTTGGTAATGATCATTTTAGTGCAAGTAGTCATTTGTTTCATTTGAGATTCATGTCAATGAGTCGTTTCAACTCACTAATTCATTTGAAAGCAATTCGAACGAATTCTATTTTTGCACTTCAAACACTACTTTTGTGAATCAGTTGTTAATGATCTTTTTAAGACAAGTATGCATTTGTTTTATGTTATATTCATGCCAACGAGTTTTTTCGAGAAAATAAATTATTTGGAACCCATTTAAGCGAATACTATTTTCGCATTTCAAACAAGACTTTCGCGCATAGCTTGGTTATGAATTTTTGAAGGCAAGTATGAATTTGTTTAATCTTAGAGTCATCATCTCAATGTCTCTTTGAAAGTCACTAATTCATTTGAAAGCAATTAAAATGAATTCTACTTTCGCACTTCGAACCCGACTTTCATACATATCTTGCTAATGATCATTTTCGCGCAAGTCGTCATTTGTTTCATTTGAGATTCAAGTCAATGAGTCTTTTCAAGTCACTAATTCATTTGAAAGCAATTCGAACGAATTCTATTTTTGCACTTCAAACACTACTTTTGTAAATCACTTGTTAATGATATTTTTAACACAAGTATGCATTTGTTTTATGTTATATTCATGGCAATTAGTTTTTTCAAGAAAATAAATTTTTTGGAACCCATTGGAGCGAATACTATTTTCGCATTTCAAACATGACTTTTGTGCATAGCTTGGTTATGATTTTTTGAATACAAGTATGAATGTGTTTAATCTTAGAGTCATCATCTGAATGTCTCTTTGAAAGTCACTAATTCATTTGAAAGCCATTAAAATGAATTCTATTTTCGCACTTCGAACCCGACTTTCGTACATAACTTGCTAATGATCATTTTAGGGCAAAAAGTCATTTGTTTCATTTGAGATTCATGTCAATGAGTCTTTCCAAGTCACTAATTCATTTGAAAGCAATTCGAAGGAATTCTATTTTTCCACTTCAAACACTACTTTTGTGAATCACTGGTTAATGATCTTTTTAAGACAAGTATGCATTTGTTTTATGTTATATTCATGCCAACGAGTTTTTTCGAGAAAATAAATTATTTGGAACCCATTTAAGCGAATACTATTTTCGCATTTCAAACAAGACTTTCGCGCATAGCTTGGTTATGAATTTTTGAAGGCAAGTATGAATTTGTTTAATCTTAGAGTCATCATCTCAATGTCTCTTTGAAAGTCACTAATTCATTTGAAAGCAATTAAAATGAATTCTATTTTCGCACTTCGAACCCGACTTTCGTACATAACTTGCTAATGATCATTTTAGGGCAAAAAGTCATTTGTTTCATTTGAGATTCAAGTCAATGAGTCTTTTCAAGTCACTAATTCATTTGAAAGCAATTCGAACGAATTCTATTTTTGCACTTCAAACACTACTTTTGTAAATCACTTGTTAATGATCTTTTTAAGACAAGTATGCATTTGTTTTATGTTATATTCATGGCAATGAGTTTTTTCAAGAAACTAAATTATTTCGAACCCATTGGAGCGAATACTATTTTTGCATTTCAAACATGACTTTCTTGCATAGCTTGCATATGATTTTTTGAAGGCAAGTATGAATTTGTTTAATCTTAGAGTCATCATCTCAATGTCTCTTTGAAAGTCACTAATTCATTTGAAAGCAATTAAAATGAATTCTATTTTGGCACTTCGAACCCGACTTTCATACATAACTTGGTAATGATCATTTTAGTGCAAGTAGTCATTTGTTTCATTTGAGATTCATGTCAATGAGTCGTTTCAACTCACTAATTCATTTGAAAGCAATTCGAACGAATTCTATTTTTGCACTTCAAACACTACTTTTGTGAATCACTTGTTAATGATCTTTTTAAGACAAGTATGCATTTGTTTTATGTTATATTCATGCCAACGAGTTTTTTCAAGAAAATAAATTATTTGGAACCCATTTAAGCGAATACTATTTTCGTATTTCAAACATGACTTTCGCGCATAGCTTGCATATGATTTTTTGAAGGCAAGTATGAATGTGTTTAATCTTAGAGTCATCATCTCAATGTCTTTTTGAAAGTCACTAATTCATTTGAAAGCAATTAAAATGAATTCTATGTCGCAGTTCGAACCCGACTTTCGTACAGAACTTGCTAATGACCATTTTTGGGCAAGTAGTCATTTGTTTCATTTGAGATTCATGTCAATGAGTCTTTTGAAGTCACTAATTCATTTGAAAGCAATTCGAAGGAATTCTATTTTTCCACTTCAAACACTACTTTTGTGAATCACTTGTTAATGATCTTTTTAACACAAGTATGCACTTGTTTTCTGTCATATTCATGGCAATGAGTTTTTTCAAGAAAATAAATTTTTTGGAACCCATTGGAGCGAATACTATTTTCGCATTTCAAACATGACTTTCGCGCATAGCTTGCATATGATTTTTTGAATACAAGTATGAATGTGTTTAATCTTAGAGTCATCATCTGAATATCTCTTTGAAAGTCACTAATTCATTTGAAAGCCATTAAAATGAATTCTATTTTCGCACTTCGAACCCGACTTTCGTACATAACTTGCTAATGATCATTTTAGGGCAAAAAGTCATTTGTTTCATTTGAGATTCATGTCAATGAGTCTTTCCAAGTCACTAATTCATTTGAAAGCAATTCGAACGAATTCTATTTTTGCACTTCAAACACTACTTTTGTAAATCACTTGTTAATGATATTTTCAAGACAAGTATGCATTTGTTTTATGTTATATTCATGCCAACGAGTTTTTTCGAGAAAATAAATTATTTGGAACCCATTTAAGCGAATACTATTTTCGCATTTCAAACAAGACTTTCGCGCATAGCTTGGTTATGAATTTTTGAAGGCAAGTATGAATTTGTTTAATCTTAGAGTCATCATCTCAATGTTTCTTTGAAAGTCACTAATTCATTTGAAAGCAATTAAAATGAATTCTATTTTCGCACTTCGAACCCGACTTTCGTACATAACTTGCTAATGATCATTTTAGGGCAAAAAGTCATTTGTTTCATTTGAGATTCATGTCAATGAGTCTTTTCAACTCACTAATTCATTTGAAAGCAATTCGAACGAATTCTATTTTTGCACTTCAAACACTACTTTTGTGAATCACTTGTTAATGATCTTTTTAAGACAAGTATGCATTTGTTTTATGTTATATTCATGGCAATGAGTTTTTTCAAGAAACTAAATTATTTCGAACCCATTGGAGCGAATACTATTTTCGTATTTCAAACATGACTTTCGCGCATAGCTTGCATATGATTTTTTGAAGGCAAGTATGAATGTGTTTAATCTTAGAGTCATCATCTCAATGTCTTTTTGAAAGTCACTAATTCATTTGAAAGCAATTAAAATGAATTCTATGTCGCAGTTCGAACCCGACTTTCGTACAGAACTTGCTACTGACCATTTTTGGGCAAGTAGTCATTTGTTTCATTTGAGATTCATGTCAATGAGTCTTTTGAAGTCACTAATTCATTTGAAAGCAATTCGAAGGAATTCTATTTTTCCACTTCAAACACTACTTTTGTGAATCACTTGTTAATGATCTTTTGAACACAAGTATGCATTTGTTTTATGTCATATTCATGGCAATGAGTTTTTTCAAGAAAATAAATTTTTTGGAACCCATTGGAGCGAATACTATTTTCGCATTTCAAACATGAGTTTCGCGCATAGCTTGCATATGATTTTTTGAATACAAGTATGAATGTGTTTAATCTTAGAGTCATCATCTGAATGTCTCTTTGAAAGTCACTAATTCATTTGAAAGCAATTAAAATGAATTCTATGTCGCAGTTCGAACCCGACTTTCGTACAGAACTTGCTAATGACCATTTTTGGGCAAGTAGTCATTTGTTTCATTTGAGATTCATGTCAATGAGTCTTTCCAAGTCACTAATTCATGTGAAAGCAATTCGAACGAATTCTATTTTTCCACTTCAAACACTACTTTTGTGAATCACTTGTTAATGATCTTTTTAACACAAGTATGCATTTGTTTTATGTTATATTCATGGCAATTAGTTTTTTCAAGAAAATAAATTATTTGGAACCCATTGGAGCGAATACTATTTTCGCATTTCAAACATGACTTTCGCGCATAGCTTGGATATGATTTTTTGAAGGCAAGTATGAATGTGTTTAATCTTTGAGTTATCATCTCAATGTCTCTTTGAAAGTCACTAATTCATTTGAAAGCAATTAAAATGAATTCTATTTTCGCACTTCGAACCCGACTTTCGTACATAACTTACTAATGATCATTTTAGGCCAAATAGTCATTTGTTTCATTTGAGATTCATGTCAATGAGTCTTTTCAACTCACTAATTCACTTGAAAGCAATTCGAAGGAATACTATTTTTCCACTTCAATCACTACTTTTGTAAATCACTTGTTAATGATATTTTTAATACAAGTATGCATTTGTTTTATGTTATATTCATGGCAATTAGTTTTTTCAAGAAAATAAATTATTTGGAACCCATTGGAGAGAATACTATTTTCGCATTTCAAACACGACTTTCGTGCATAGCTTGGTTATGATTTTTTGAAGGCAAGTATATTCGTGTTTAATCTTAGAGTTATCATCTCAATGTCTTTTTGAAAGTCAATAATTCATTTGAAAGCAATTAAAATAAATTCTATTTTCGCACTTCAAACCCGACTTTCGTACATAACTTGCTAATGATCATTTTAGCGCAAGTAGTCATTTGTTTCATTTTAGATTCATGTCAATGAGGCTTTTCAACTCACTAATTTATTTGAAAGCAATTCGAACGAATTCTATTTTTGCACTTCAAACACTACTTTTGTGAATCACTTATTAATGATCTTTTTAACACAAGTATACATTTGTTTTATGTTATATTCATGGCAATGAGTTTTTTCAAGAAAATAAATTATTTGGAACCCATTGGAGCGAATACTATTTTTGCATTTCAGACATGAATTCGGCGCATAGCTTGCATATGATTTTTTGAAGGCAAGTATGAATGTGTTTAATCTTAGAGTTATCATGTCAATGTCTCTTTGAAGGTCACTAATTCATTTGATAGCAATTAAAATGAATTCTATTTTCGCACTCCGAACCCGATTTTCGTACATAATTTGCTAATGATCATTTTAGGGCAAACAGTCATTTGTTTCACTTGAGATTCATGTCAATGTGTCTTTTCAACTCACTAATTCACTTGAAAGCAATTAGAATGAATTATATTTTCTCACTTCAAACACTACTTTTGTGAATCACTTGTTAATGATCCGTTTAAGACAAGTATGCATTTGTTTTATGTTATATTCATGGAAATGAGTTTTTTCAAGAAAATAAATTATTTGGAACCCATTGGAGCGAATACTATTTTCGCATTCAAACATGACTTTCGTGCATAGCTTGGTTATGATTTTTTGAAGGCAAGTATGAATTTGTTTAATCTTAGAGTCATCATCTCAATGTCTCTTTGAAAGTCACTAATTCATTTGAAAGCAATTAAAATGAATTCTATTTTCGCACTTCGAACCCGACTTCCGTACATAACTTGCTAATGATCATTTTAGCGCAAGTAGTCATTTGTTTCATTTGAGATTCAAGTCAATGAGTCTTTTCAACTCACTAATTCATTTGAAAGCAATTCGAACGAATTCTATTTTTGCACTTCAAACACTACTTTTGTAAATCACTTGTTAATGATATTTTGAAGACAAGTATGCATTTGTTTTATGTTATATTCATGGCAATGAGTTTTTTCAAGAAAATAAATTATTTGGAACCCATTGGAGCGAATACTATTTTCGTATTTCAAACATGACTTTCGCGCATAGCTTGCATATGATTTTTTGAAGGCAAATATGAATGTGTTTAATCTTAGAGTCGTCATCTCAATGTCTTTTTGAAAGTCACTAATTAATTTGAAAGCAATTAAAATGAATTCAATGTCGCATTTCGAACCCGACTTTCGTACAGTACTTGCTAATGACCATTTTAGGGCAAGTAGTCATTTGTTTCATTTGAGATTCATGTCAATCAGTCTTTTAAAGTCACTAATTCATTTGAAAGCAATTCGAAGGAATTCTATTTTTCCACTTCAAACACTACTTTTGTGAATCACTTGTGAATGATCTTTTTAACACAAGTATGCAGTTGTTTTATGTCATATTCATGGCAATGAGTTTTTTCAAGAAAATAAATTATTTGGAACCCATTGGAGCGAATACTATTTTCGCATTTCAAACATGACTTTCGCGCATAGCTTGCATATGAGTTTTTGAATACAAGTATGAATGTGTTTAATCTTAGAGTCATCATCTCAATGTCTCTTTGAAAGTCACTAATTCATTTGAAAGCAATTAAAATGAATTCTATTTTCGCACTTCGAACCCGACTTTCGTACATAACTTGCAAATGATCATTTTAGGGCAAGTAGTCATTTGTTTCATTTGAGATTCATGTCAATGAGTCTTTTCAACTCACTAATTCATTTGAAAGCAATTCGAACGAATTTTATTTTTGCACTTCAAACACTACTTTTGTGAATCACTTGTTAATGACCTTTTTAAGACAAGTATGCATTTGTTTTATGTTATATTCATGGCAATGACTTTTTTGAAGAAAATAAATTATTTGGAACCCATTGGAGCGAATACTATTTTCGTATTTCAAATATGACCTTCGCGCATAGCTTGCATATGATTTTTTGAAGGCAAGTATGAATGTGTTTAATCTTAGAGTCATCATCTCAATGTCTCTTTGAAAGTCACTAATTCATTTGAAAGCAATTAAAATGAATTCTATTTTCGAACTTCGAACCCGACTTTCATACATAACTTGCTAATGATCATTTTAGGGCAAATAGTCTTTTGTTTCATTTGAGATTCATGTCAATGTGTCTTTTCAACTCACTAATTCACTTGAAAGCAATTAGAATGAATTATATTTTTTCACTTCAAACACTACTTTTGTGAATCACTTGTTAATGATCTTTTTAAGACAAGTATGCATTTGTTTTATGTTATATTCATGGAAATGAGTTTTTTCAAGAAAATAAATTATTTGGAAACCATTGGAGCGAATACTATTTTTGCATTTCAGACATGACTTTGGCGCATAGCTTGCATATGATTTTTTGAAGGCAAGTATGAATGTGTTTAATCTTAGAGTCATCATCTCAATGTCTCTTTGAAAGTCACTAATTCATTTGAAAGCAATTAAAATGAATTCTATTTTCGAACTTCGAACCCGACTTTCATACATAACTTGCTAATGATCATTTTAGGGCAAATAGTCTTTTGTTTCATTTGAGATTCATGTCAATGTGTCTTTTCAACTCACTAATTCACTTGAAAGCAATTAGAATGAATTATATTTTTTCACTTCAAACACTACTTTTGTGAATCACTTGTTAATGATCTTTTTAAGACAAGTATGCATTTGTTTTATGTTATATTCATGGAAATGAGTTTTTTCAAGAAAATAAATTATTTGGAAACCATTGGAGCGAATACTATTTTTGCATTTCAGACATGACTTTGGCGCATAGCTTGCATATGATTTTTTGAAGGCAAGTATGAATGTGTTTAATCTTAGAGTTATCATGTCAATGTCTCTTTGAAAGTCACTAATTCATTTGATAGCAATTAAAATGAATTCTATTTTCGCACTTCGAACCCGATTTTCGTACATAACTTGCTAATGATCATTTAAGGGCAAATAGTCATTTGTTTCATTTGAGATTCATGTCAATGTGTCTTTTCAACTCACTAATTCACTGGAAAGCAATTAGAATGAATTATAATTTTTCACTTCAAACACTACTTTTATGAATCATTTGTTAATGATCTTTTTAAGACAAGTATGCATTTGTTTTATGTTATATTCATGGAAATGAGTTTTTTCATGAAAATAAATTATTTGGAACCCATTGAAGCGGATACTATTTTTGCATTTCAAACATGACTTTCGCGCATAGCTTGCATATGATTTTTTGAAGGCAAGTATGAATGTGTTTAATCTTAGAGTCATCATCTCAATGTCTTTTTGAAAGTCACTAATTCATTTGAAAGCAATTAAAATGAATTCTATGTCGCACTTCGAACCCGACTTTCGTACAGTACTTGCTAATGACCATTTTAGGGCAAGTAGTCATTTGTTTCATTTGAGATTCATGTCAATGAGTCTTTTGAAGTCACTAATTCATTTGAAAGCAATTCGAAGGAATTCTATTTTTCCACTTCCAACACTACTTTTGTGAATCACTTGTTAATGATCTTTTTAACACAAGTATGCATTTGTTTTACGTCATATTCATGGCAATGAGTTTTTTCAAGAAAATAAATTATTTGGAACCCATTGGAGCGAATACTATTTTCGCATTTCAAAGATGACTTTCGCGCATAGCTTGCATATGAGATTTTGAATACAAGTATGAATGTGTTTAATCTTAGAGTCATCATCTCAATGTCTCTTTGAAAGTCACTAATTCATTTGAAAGCAATTAAAATGAATTCTATTTTCGCACTTCGAACCCGACTTTCGTACATAACTTGCAAATGATCATTTTAGGGCAAGTAGTCATTTGTTTCATTTGAGATTCATGTCAATGAGTCTTTTCAACCCACTAATTCATTTGAAAGCAATTCGAACGAATTATATTTTTTCACTTCAAACACTACTTTTATGAATCATTTGTTAATGATCTTTTTAAGACAAGTATGCATTTGTTTTATGTTATATTCATGGCAATGAGTTTTTTCAAGAAAATAAATTATTTGGAACCCATTGGAGCGAATACTATTTTCGCATTTCAAAGATGACTTTCGCGCATAGCGTGCATATGAGTTTTTGAATACAAGTATGAATGTGTTTAATCTTAGAGTCATCATCCCAATGTCTCTTTGAAAGTCACTAATTCATTTTAAAGCAATTAAAATGAATTCTATTTTCGCACTTCGAACCCGACTTCCGTACATAACTTGCTAATGATCATTTTAGGGCAAGTAGTCATTTGTTTCATTTGAGATTCATGTCAATGAGTCTTTTCAACTCACTAATTCATTTGAAAGCAATTCGAACGAATTTTATTTTTGCACTTCAAACATTACTTTTGTGAATCACTTGTTAATGATCTTTTTAAGACAAGTATGCATTTGTTTTATGTTATATTCATGGCAATGAGTTTTTTCAAGAAAATAAATTATTTGGAACCCATTGGAGCGAATACTATTTTCGTATTTCAAACATGACTTTCGCGCATAGCTTGCATATGATTTTTTGAAGGCAAGTATGAATTTGTTTAATCTTAGAGTCATCATCTCAATGTCTCTTTGAAAGTCACTAATTCATTTGAAAGCAATTAAAATGAATTCTATTTTTGCACTTTGAACCCGACTTCCGTACATAACTTGCTAATGATCATTTTAGCGCAAGTAGTCATTTGTTTCATTTGAGATTCAAGTCAATGAGTCTTTTCAAGTCACTAATTCATTTGAAAGGAATTCGAACAAATTCTATTTTTGCACTTCAAACACTACTTTTGTAAATCACTTGTTAATGATCTTTTTAAGACAAGTAAGCATTTGTTTTATGTTATATTCATGGCAATGAGTTTTTTCAAGAAAATAAATTATTTGGAACCCATTGGAGCGAATACTATTTTCGTATTTCAAACATGACTTTCGCGCATAGCTTGCATATGATTTTTTGAAGGCAAGTATGAATGTGTTTAATCTTAGAGTCATCATCTCAATGTCTTTTTGAAAGTCACTAATTCATTTGAAAGCAATTAAAATGAATTCTATGTCGCACTTCGAACCCGACGTTCGTACAGTACTTGCTAATGACCATTTTAGGGCAAGTAGTCATTTGTTTCATTTGAGATTCATGTCAATGAGTCTTTTGAAGTCACAAATTCATTTGAAAGCAATTCGAAGGAATTCTATTTTTCCACTTCAAACACTACTTTTGTGAATCACTTGTTAATGATGTTTTTAACACAAGTATGCATTTGTTTTACGTCATATTCATGGCAATGAGTTTTTTCAAGAAAATAAATTATTTGGAACCCATTGGAGCGAATACTATTTTCGCATTTCAAAGATGACTTTCGCGCATAGCTTGCATATGAGTTTTTGAATACAAGTATGAATGTGTTTAATCTTAGAGTCATCATCTCAATGTCTCTTTCAAAGTCACTAATTCATTTGAAAGCAATTAAAATGAATTCTATTTTCGCACTTCGAACCGGACTTTCATACATAACTTGCTAATGATCATTTTAGGGCAAATAGTCTTTTGTTTCATTTGAGATTCATGTCAATGTGTCTTTTCAACTCACTAATTCACTTGAAAGCAATTTGAATGAATTATATTTTTTCACTTCAAACACTACTTTTGTGAATCACTTGTTAATGATCTTTTTAAGACAAGTATGCATATGTTTTATGTTATATTCATGGAAATGAGTTTTTTCAAGAAAATAAATTATTTGGAAACCATTGGAGCGAATACTATTTTTGCATTTCAGACATGACTTTGGCGCATAGCTTGCATATGATTTTTTGAAGGCAAGTATGAATGTGTTTAATCTTAGAGTTATCATGTCAATGTCTCTTTGAAAGTCACTAATTCATTTGATAGCAATTAAAATGAATTCTATTTTCGCACTTCGAACCCGATTTTCGTACATAACTTGCTAATGATCATTTTAGGGCAAATAGTCATTTGTTTCATTTGAGATTCATGTCAATGTGTCTTTTCAACTCACCAATTCACTGGAAAGCAATTAGAATGAATTATAATTTTTCACTTCAAACACTACTTTTATGAATCATTTGTTAATGATCTTTTTAAGACAAGTATGCATTTGTTTTATGTTATATTCATGGAAATGAGTTTTTTCAAGAAAATAAATTATTTGGAACCCATTGAAGCGAATACTATTTTCGCATTTCAAACATGACTTTCGTGCATAGCTTGGTTATGATTTTTTGAATGCAAGTATGAATTTGTTTAATCTTAGAGTCATCATCTCAATGTCTCTTTGAAAGTCACTAATTCATTTTAAAGCAATTAAAATGAATTCTATTTTCGCACTTCGAACCCGACTTCCGTACATAACTTGCTAATGATCATTTTAGGGCAAGTAGTCATTTGTTTCATTTGAGATTCATGTCAATGAGTCTTTTCAACTCACTAATTCATTTGAAAGCAATTCGAACGAATTTTATTTTTGCACTTCAAACATTACTTTTGTGAATCACTTGTTAATGATCTTTTTAAGACAAGTATGCATTTGTTTTATGTTATATTCATGGCAATGAGTTTTTTCAAGAAAATAAATTATTTGGAACCCATTAGAGCGAATACTATTTTCGTATTTCAAACATGACTTTCGCGCATAGCTTGCATATGATTTTTTGAAGGCAAGTATGAATGTGTTTAATCTTAGAGTCATCATCTCAATGTCTTTTTGAAAGTCACTAATTCATTTGAAAGCAATTAAAATGAATTCTATGTCGCACTTCGAACCCGACGTTCGTACAGTACTTGCTAATGACCATTTTAGGGCAAGTAGTCATTTGTTTCATTTGAGATTCATGTCAATGAGTCTTTTGAAGTCACAAATTCATTTGAAAGCAATTCGAAGGAATTCTATTTTTCCACTTCAAACACTACTTTTGTGAATCACTTGTTAATGATGTTTTTAACACAAGTATGCATTTGTTTTACGTCATATTCATGGCAATGAGTTTTTTCAAGAAAATAAATTATTTGGAACCCATTGGAGCGAATACTATTTTCGCATTTCAAAGATGACTTTCGCGCATAGCTTGCATATGAGTTTTTGAATACAAGTATGAATGTGTTTAATCTTAGAGTCATCATCTCAATGTCTCTTTGAAAGTCACTAATTCATTTGAAAGCAATTAAAATGAATTCTATTTTCGCACTTTGAACCTGATTTTCGTACATAACTTGCTAATGATCATTTTAGGGCAAATAGTCATTTGTTTCATTTGAGATTCATGTCAATGTGTCTTTTCAACTCACTAATTCACTGGAAAGCAATTAGAATGAATTATATTTTTTCACTTCAAACACTACTTTTATGAATCATTTGTTAATGATCTTTTTAAGACAAGTGTGCATTTGTTTTATGTTATATTCATGGCAATGAGTTTTTTCAAGAAAATAAATTATTTGGAACCCATTGGAGCGAATACTATTTTCGCATTTCAAAGATGACTTTCGCGCATAGCTTGCATATGAGTTTTTGAATACAAGTATGAATGTGTTTAATCTTAGAGTCATCATCCCAATGTCTCTTTGAAAGTCACTAATTCATTTTAAAGCAATTAAAATGAATTCTATTTTCGCACTTCGAACCCGACTTCCGTACATAACTTGCAAATGATCATTTTAGGGCAAGTAGTCATTTGTTTCATTTGAGATTCATGTCAATGAGTCTTTTCAACTCACTAATTCATTTGAAAGCAATTCGAACGAATTTTATTTTTGCACTTCAAACATTACTTTTGTGAATCACTTGTTAATGATCTTTTTAAGACAAGTATGCATTTGTTTTATGTTATATTCATGGCAATGAGTTTTTTCAAGAAAATAAATTATTTGGAACCCATTGGAGCGAATACTATTTTCGTATTTCAAACATGACTTTCGCGCATAGCTTGCATATGATTTTTTGAAGGCAAGTATGAATGTGTTTAATCTTAGAGTCATCATCTCAATGTCTCTTTGAAAGTCACTATTTCATTTGAAAGCAATTAAAATGAATTCTATTTTCGCACTTCGAACCCGACTTTCGTACATAACTTGCAAATGATCATTTTAGGGCAAGTAGTCATTTGTTTCATTTGAGATTCATGTCAATGAGTCTTTTCAACTCACTAATTCATTTGAAAGCAATTCGAACGAATTTTATTTTTGCACTTCAAACACTACTTTTGTGAATCACTTGTTAATGATCTTTTTAAGACAAGTATGCATTTGTTTTATGTTATATTCATGGCAATGGGTTTTTTCAAGAAAATAAATTATTTGGAACCCATTGGAGCGAATACTATTTTCATATTTCAAACATGACTTTCGCGCATTGCTTGCATATGATTTTTTGAAGGCAAGTATGAATGTGTTTAATCTTAGAGTCATCATCTCAATGTCTCTTTGAAAGTGACTAATTCATTTGAAAGCAATTAAAATGAATTCTATTTTCGCACTTCAAATCCGACTTTCATACATAACTTGCTAATGATCATTTTAGGGCAAATAGTCTTTTGTTTCATTTGAGATTCATGTCAATGTGTCTTTTCAACTCACTAATTCACATGAAAGCAATTAGAATGAATTATATTTTTGCACTTCAAACACTACTTTTGTGAATCACTTGTTAATGATCTTTTTCAGACAAGTATGCATTTGTTTTATGTTATATTCATGGAAATGAGTTTTTTCAAGAAAAAAAATTATTTGGAAACCATTGGAGCGACTACTGTTTTTGCATTTCAGACATGACTTTGGCGCATAGCTTGCATATGATTTTTTGAAAGCAATTATGAATGTGTTTAATCTTAGAGTTATCATGTCAATGTCTCTTTGAAAGTCACTAATTCATTTGATAGCAATTAAAATGAATTCTATTTTCGCACTTCGAACCCGACGTTCGTACATAGGTTGCTAATGATCATTTTAGCGCAGGTAGTCATTTGTTTCATTTGAGATTCATGTCAATGAGTCTTTTCAACTCACTAATTCATTTGAAAGCAATTCGAACGAATTTTATTTTTGCACTTCAAACATTACTTTTGTGAATCACTTGTTAATGATCTTTTTAACACAAGTATGCATTTGTTTTACGTCATATTCATGGCAATGAGTTTTTTCAAGAAAATAAATTATTTGGAACCCATTAGAGCGAATACTATTTTCGTATTTCAAACATGACTTTCGCGCATAGCTTGCATATGATTTTTTGAAGGCAAGTATGAATGTGTTTAATCTTAGAGTCATCATCTCAATGTCTTTTTGAAAGTCACTAATTCATTTGAAAGCAATTAAAATGAATTCTATGTCGCACTTCGAACCCGACGTTCGTACAGTACTTGCTAATGACCATTTTAGCGCAAGTAGTCATTTGTTTCATTTGAGATTCATGTCAATGAGTCTTTTGAAGTCACAAATTCATTTGAAAGCAATTCGAAGGAATTCTATTTTTCCACTTCAAACACTACTTTTGTGAATCACTTGTTAATGATGTTTTTAACACAAGTATGCATTTGTTTTACGTCATATTCATGGCAATGAGTTTTTTCAAGAAAATAAATTATTTGGAACCCATTGGAGCGAATACTATTTTCGCATTTCAAAGATGACTTTCGCGCATAGCTTGCATATGAGTTTTTGAATACAAGTATGAATCTGTTTAATCTTAGAGTCATCATCTCAATGTCTCTTTGAAAGTCACTAATTCATTTGAAAGCAATTAAAATGAATTCTATTTTCGCACTTTGAACCTGATTTTCGTACATAACTTGCTAATGATCATTTTAGGGCAAATAGTCATTTGTTTCATTTGAGATTCATGTCAATGTGTCTTTTCAACTCACTAATTCACTGGAAAGCAATTAGAATGAATTATATTTTTTCACTTCAAACACTACTTTTATGAATCATTTGTTAATGATCTTTTTAAGACAAGTGTGCATTTGTTTTATGTTATATTCATGGCAATGGGTTTTTTCAAGAAAATAAATTATTTGGAACCCATTGGAGCGAATACTATTTTCATATTTCAAACATGACTTTCGCGCATAGCTTGCATATGATTTTTTGAAGGCAAGTATGAATGTGTTTAATCTTAGAGTCATCATCTCAATGTCTCTTTGAAAGTGACTAATTCATTTGAAAGCAATTAAAATGAATTCTATTTTCGCACTTCAAATCCGACTTTCATACATAACTTGCTAATGATCATTTTAGGGCAAATAGTCTTTTGTTTCATTTGAGATTCATGTCAATGTGTCTTTTCAACTCACTAATTCACATGAAAGCAATTAGAATGAATTATATTTTTGCACTTCAAACACTACTTTTGTGAATCACTTGTTAATGATCTTTTTCAGACAAGTATGCATTTGTTTTATGTTATATTCATGGAAATGAGTTTTTTCAAGAAAAAAAATTATTTGGAAACCATTGGAGCGACTACTGTTTTTGCATTTCAGACATGACTTTGGCGCATAGCTTGCATATGATTTTTTGAAAGCAATTATGAATGTGTTTAATCTTAGAGTTATCATGTCAATGTCTCTTTGAAAGTCACTAATTCATTTGATAGCAATTAAAATGAATTCTATTTTCGCACTTCGAACCCGACGTTCGTACATAGGTTGCTAATGATCATTTTAGCGCAGGTAGTCATTTGTTTCATTTGAGATTCATGTCAATGAGTCTTTTCAACTCACTAATTCATTTGAAAGCAATTCGAACGAATTTTATTTTTGCACTTCAAACATTACTTTTGTGAATCACTTGTTAATGATCTTTTTAAGACAAGTATGCATTTGTTTTATGTTATATTCATGGCAATGAGTTTTTTCAAGAAAATAAATTATTTGGAACCCATTGGAGCGAATACTATTTTCGTATTTCAAACATGACATTCGCGCATAGCTTGCATATGATTTTTTGAAGGCAAGTATGAATGTGTTTAATCTTAGAGTCATCATCTGAATGTCTCTTTGAAAGTCACTAATTCATTTGAAAGAAATTAAAATAAATTCTGTTTCGCACTTCGAACCCGACGTTCGTACATAGGTTGCTAATGATCATTTTAGCGCAGGTAGTCATTTGTTTCATTTGAGATTCATGTCAATGAGTCTTTTCAACTCACTAATTCATTTGAAAGCAATTCGAACGTATTTTATTTTTGCACTTCAAACATTACTTTTGTGAATCACTTGTTATTGATCTTTTTAAGACAAGTATGCATTTGTTTTATGTTATATTCATGGCAATGAGTTTTTTCAAGAAAATAAATTATTTGGAAACCATTGAAGCGAATACTATTTTCGCATTTCAAACATGACTTTCGTGCATAGCTTGGTTATGATTTTTTGAATGCAAGTATGAATTTGTTTAATCTTAGAGTCATCATCTCAATGTCTCTTTGAAAGTCACTAATTCATTTTAAAGCAATTAAAATGAATTCTATTTTCGCACTTTGAACCTGACTTCCGCACATAACTTGCAAATGATCATTTTAGCGCAAGTAGTCATTTGTTTCATTTGAGATTCAAGTCAATGAGTCTTTTCAAGTCACTAATTCATTTGAAAGCAATTCGAACGAATTCTATTTTTGCACTTCAAACACTACTTTTGTAAATCACTTGTTAATGATCTTTTTAAGACAAGTATGCATTTGTTTTATGTTATATTCATGGCAATGAGTTTTTTCAAGAAAATAAATTATTTGGAACCCATTGGAGCGAATACTATTTTCGCATTTTAAAGATGACTTTCGCGCATAGCTTGCATATGAGTTTTTGAATACAAGTATGAATGTGTTTAATCTTAGAGTCATCATCTCAATGTCTCTTTGAAAGTCACTAATTCATTTGAATGCAATTAAAATGAATTCTATTTTCGCACTTCGAACCCGACTTTCGTACATAACTTGCAAATGATCATTTTAGGGCAAGTAGTCATTTGTTTCATCTGAGATTCATGTCAATGAGTCTTTTCAACTCACTAATTCATTTGAAAGCAATTCGAACGAATTTTATTTTTGCACTTCAAACATTACTTTTGTGAATCACTTGTTAATGATCTTTTTAAGACAAGTATGCATTTGTTTTATGTTATATTCATGGCAATGAGTTTTTTCAAGAAAATAAATTATTTGGAACCCATTGGAGCGAATACTATTTTCGTATTTCAAACATGACTTTCGCGCATAGCTTGCATATGAGTTTTTGAATACAAGTATGAATGTGTTTAATCTTAGAGTCATCATCTCAATGTCTCTTTGAAAGTCACTAATTCATTTGAATGCAATTAAAATGAATTCTATTTTCGCACTTCGAACCCGACGTTCGTACATAGGTTGCTAATCATCATTTTAGCGCAGGTAGTCATTTGTTTCATTTGAGATTCATGTCAATGAGTCTTTTCAACTCACTAATTCATTTGAAAGCAATTCGAACGAATTTTATTTTTGCACTTCAAACATTACTTTTGTGAATCACTTGTTAATGACCTTTTTAAGACAAGTATGCATTTGTTTTATGTTATATTCATGGCAATGAGTTTTTTCAAGAAAATAAATTATTTGGAACCCATTGGAGCGAATACTATTTTCGTATTTCAAACATGACATTCGCGCATAGCTTGCATATGATTTTTTGAAGGCAAGTATGAATGTGTTTAATCTTAGAGTCATCATCTGAATGTCTCTTTGAAAGTCACTAATTCATTTGAAAGAAATTAAAATAAATTCTGTTTCGCACTTCGAACCCGACGTTCGTACATAGGTTGCTAATGATCATTTTAGCGCAGGTAGTCATTTGTTTCATTTGAGATTCATGTCAATGAGTCTTTTCAACTCACTAATTCATTTGAAAGCAATTCGAACGTATTTTATTTTTGCACTTCAAACATTACTTTTGTGAATCACTTGTTATTGATCTTTTTAAGACAAGTATGCATTTGTTTTATGTTATATTCATGGCAATGAGTTTTTTCAAGAAAATAAATTATTTGGAAACCATTGAAGCGAATACTATTTTCGCATTTCAAACATGACTTTCGTGCATAGCTTGGTTATGATTTTTTGAATGCAAGTATGAATTTGTTTAATCTTAGAGTCATCATCTCAATGTCTCTTTGAAAGTCACTAATTCATTTTAAAGCAATTAAAATGAATTCTATTTTCGCACTTTGAACCTGACTTCCGCACATAACTTGCAAATGATCATTTTAGCGCAAGTAGTCATTTGTTTCATTTGAGATTCAAGTCAATGAGTCTTTTCAAGTCACTAATTCATTTGAAAGCAATTCGAACGAATTCTATTTTTGCACTTCAAACACTACTTTTGTAAATCACTTGTTAATGATCTTTTTAAGACAAGTATGCATTTGTTTTATGTTATATTCATGGCAATGAGTTTTTTCAAGAAAATAAATTATTTGGAACCCATTGGAGCGAATACTATTTTCGCATTTTAAAGATGACTTTCGCGCATAGCTTGCATATGAGTTTTTGAATACAAGTATGAATGTGTTTAATCTTAGAGTCATCATCTCAATGTCTCTTTGAAAGTCACTAATTCATTTGAATGCAATTAAAATGAATTCTATTTTCGCACTTCGAACCCGACTTTCGTACATAACTTGCAAATGATCATTTTAGGGCAAGTAGTCATTTGTTTCATTTGAGATTCATGTCAATGAGTCTTTTCAACTCACTAATTCATTTGAAAGCAATTCGAACGAATTTTATTTTTGCACTTCAAACATTACTTTTGTGAATCACTTGTTAATGATCTTTTTAAGACAAGTATGCATTTGTTTTATGTTATATTCATGGCAATGAGTTTTTTCAAGAAAATAAATTATTTGGAACCCATTGGAGCGAATACTATTTTCGTATTTCAAACATGACTTTCGCGCATAGCTTGCATATGAGTTTTTGAATACAAGTATGAATGTGTTTAATCTTAGAGTCATCATCTCAATGTCTCTTTGAAAGTCACTAATTCATTTGAATGCAATTAAAATGAATTCTATTTTCGCACTTCGAACCCGACGTTCGTACATAGGTTGCTAATCATCATTTTAGCGCAGGTAGTCATTTGTTTCATTTGAGATTCATGTCAATGAGTCTTTTCAACTCACTAATTCATTTGAAAGCAATTCGAACGAATTTTATTTTTGCACTTCAAACATTACTTTTGTGAATCACTTGTTAATGACCTTTTTAAGACAAGTATGCATTTGTTTTATGTTATATTCATGGCAATGAGTTTTTTCAAGAAAATAAATTATTTGGAACCCATTGGAGCGAATACTATTTTCGTATTTCAAACATGACATTCGCGCATAGCTTGCATATGATTTTTTGAAGGCAAGTATGAATGTGTTTAATCTTAGAGTCATCATCTGAATGTCTCTTTGAAAGTCACTAATTCATTTGAAAGAAATTAAAATAAATTCTGTTTCGCACTTCGAACCCGACGTTCGTACATAGGTTGCTAATGATCATTTTAGCGCAGGTAGTCATTTGTTTCATTTGAGATTCATGTCAATGAGTCTTTTCAACTCACTAATTCATTTGAAAGCAATTCGAACGAATTTTATTTTCGCACTTCAAACATTACTTTTGTGAATAACTTGTTAATGATCTTTTTAAGACAAGTATGCATTTGTTTTATGTTATATTCATCGCAATGAGTTTTTTCAAGAAAATAAATTATTTGGAAACCATTGAAGCGAATACTATTTTCGCATTTCAAACATGACTTTCGTGCATAGCTTGGTTATGATTTTTTGAATGCAAGTATGAATTTGTTTAATCTTAGAGTCATCATCTCAATGTCTCTTTGAAAGTCACTAATTCATTTTAAAGCAATTAAAATGAATTCTATTTTCGCACTTCGAACCCGACTTCCGCACATAACTTGCAAATGATCATTTTAGCGCAAGTAGTCATTTGTTTCATTTGAGATTCAAGTCAATGAGTCTTTTCAAGTCACTAATTCATTTGAAAGCAATTCGAACGAATTCTATTTTTGCACTTCAAACACTACTTTTGTAAATCACTTGTTAATGATCTTTTTAAGACAAGTATGCATTTGTTTTATGTTATATTCATGGCAATGAGTTTTTTCAGGAAAATAAATTATTTGGAACCCATTGGAGCGAATACTATTTTCGCATTTCAAAGATGACTTTTGCGCATAGCTTGCATATGAGTTTTTGAATACAAGTATGAATGTGTTTAATCTTAGAGTCATCATCTCAATGTCTCTTTGAAAGTCACTAATTCATTTCAATGCAATTAAAATGAATTCTATTTTCGCACTTCGAACCTGACTTTCGTACATGACTTGCTAATGATCATTTTAGCGCAAGTAGTCATTTGTTTCATTTGAGATTCAAGTCAATGAGTCTTTTCAAGTCACTAATTCATTTGAAAGCAATTCGAACGAATTCTATTTTTGCACTTCAAACACTACTTTTGTAAATCACTTGCTAATGATCTTTTTAAGACAAGTATGCATTTGTTTTATGTTATATTCATGGCAATGAGTTTTTTCAAGAAAATAAATTATTTGGAACCCATTGAAGCGAATACTATTTTCGCATTTCAAACATGACTTTCGTGCATAGCTTGGTTATGATTTTTTGAGTGCAAGTATAAATTTGTTTAATCTTAGAGTCATCATCTCAATGTCTCTTTGAAAGTCACTAATTCATTTTAAAGCAATTAAAATGAATTCTATTTTCGCACTTCGAACCCGACTTCCGTACATAACTTGCAAATGATCATTTTAGCGCAAGTAGTCATTTGTTTCATTTGAGATTCAAGTCAATGAGTCTTTTCAAGTCACTAATTCATTTGAAAGCAATTCGAACGAATTCTATTTTTGCACTTCAAACACTACTTTTGTAAATCACTTGTTAATGATCTTTTTAAGACAAGTATGCATTTGTTTTATGTTATATTCATGGCAATGAGTTTTTTCAAGAAAATAAATTATTTGGAACCCATTGGAGGGAATACTATTTTCGCATTTCAAAGATGACTTTCGCGCATAGCTTGCATATGAGTTTTTGAATACAAGTATGAATGTGTTTAATCTTAGAGTCATCATCTCAATGTCTCTTTGAAGTCACTAATTCATTTGAATGCAATTAAAATGAATTCTATTTTCGCACTTCGAACCCGACTTTCGTACATAACTTGCAAATGATCATTTTAGGGCAAGTAGTCATTTGTTTAATTTGAGATTCATGTCAATGAGTCTTTTCAACTCACTAATTCATTTGAAAGCAATTCGAACGAATTTTATTTTTGCACTTCAAACATTACTTTTGTGAATCACTTGTTAATGATCTTTTTAAGACAAGTATGCATTTGTTTTATGTTATATTCATGGCAATGAGTTTTTTCAAGAAAATAAATTATTTGGAACCCATTGAAGCGAATACTATTTTCGCATTTCAAACATGACTTTCGTGCATAGCTTGGTTATGATTTTTTGAATGCAAGTATGAATTTGTTTAATCTTAGAGTCATCATCTCAATGTCTCTTTGAAAGTCACTAATTCATTTTAAAGCAATTAAAATGAATTCTATTTTCGCACTTCGAACCCGACTTCCGTACATAACTTGCTAATGATCATTTTAGCACAAGTAGTCATTTGTTTCATTTGAGATTCAAGTGAATGAGTCTTTTCAAGTCACTAATTCATTTGAAAGCAATTCGAACGAATTCTATTTTTGCACTTCAAACACTACTTTTGTAAATCACTTGTTAATGATCTTTTTAAGACAAGTATGCATTTGTTTTATGTTATATTCATGGCAATGAGTTTTTTCAGGAAAATAAATTATTTGGAACCCATTGGAGCGAATACTATTTTCGTATTTCAAACATGACTTTCGCGCATAGCTTGCATATGATTTTTTGAAGGCAAGTATGAATGTGTTTAATCTTAGAGTCATCATCTCAATGTCTTTCTGAAAGTCACTAATTCATTTGAAAGCAATTAAAATGAATTCTATGTCGCACTTCGAACCCGACTTTCGTACAGTACTTGCTAATGACCATTTTAGGGCAAGTAGTGATTTGTTTCATTTGAGATTCATGTCAATGAGTCTTTTGAAGTCACTAATTCATTTGAAAGCAATTCGAAGGAATTCTATTTTTCCACTTCAAACACTACTTTTGTGAATCACTTGTTAATGATCTTTTTAACGCAAGTATGCATTTGTTTTACGTCATATTCATGGCAATCAGTTTTTTCAAGAAAATAAATTAGTTGGAACCCATTGTAGCGAATACTATTTTCGCATTTCAAAGATGACTTTCGCGCATAGCTTGCAGATGAGTTTTTGAATACAAGTATGAATGTGTTTAATCTTAGAGTCATCATCTCAATGTCTTTCTGAAAGTCACTAATTCATTTGAAAGCAATTAAAATGAATTCTATGTCGCACTTCGAACCCGACTTTCGTACAGTACTTGCTAATGACCATTTTAGGGCAAGTAGTCATTTGTTTCATTTGAGATTCATGTCAATGAGTCTTTTGAAGTCACTAATTCATTTGAGAGCAATTCGAAGGAATTCTATTTTTCCACTTCAAACACTACTTTTGTGAATCACTTGTTAATGATCTTTTTAACACAAGTATGCATTTGTTTTACGTCATATTCATGGCAATGAGTTTTTTCAAGAAAATAAATTAGTTGGAACCCATTGGAGCTAATACTATTTTCGTATTTCAAACATGACTTTCGCGCATAGCTTGCATATGATTTTTTGAAGGCAAGTATGAATTTCTTTAATCTTAGAGTCATCAGCTCAATGTCTCTTTGAAAGTCACTACTTCATTTGAAAGCAATTAAAATCAATTCTATTTTCGCATTTCGAACCCGACTTTCGTACATAACTTGCTAATGATCATTTTAGCGCAACTAGTCATTTGTTTCATTTGAGATTAATGTCAATGAGTCTTTTCAATTCACTAATTCATTTGAAAGGAATTCCAACGAATTCTATTTTTCAACTTCAAACACTACTTCTGTGAATCACTTATTAATGATCTTTTTAACACAAGTATGCATTTGTTTTATGTTATATTCATGGCAATGAGTTTTTTCAAGAAAATAAATTATTTCGAACCCATTGAAGCTAATACTATTTTTGCATTTGAAACATGACTTTCGGGCATAGCTCGGTTATGAGTTTTTGAAGTCAACTATGAATTTGTTTAATCTTAGAGTCATCATCTCAATGTCTCTTTGAAAGTCACTAATTCATTTGAAAGCAATTCGAACGAATTCTATTTTCCCACTTCAAACACTAGTTTAGTGAATCACTTGTTAATGATCTTTTTAAGACAAGTATGTATTTTTTTTATGTTATATTCATGGCAATGAGTTTTTTCAAGAAAATAAATTATCTGGAACCCATTGGAGCTAATACAATTTTTGCATTTCAAACATGACTTTCGCGCATAGCTCGGTTATGATTTTTTGAATGCAACTATGAGTTTGTTTCATCTTAGAGACATCAGCTCAATGTCTCTTTGAAAGTCACTAATTCATTTCAAAACAATTCGTACGAATTCTATTTTTGCACTTCAAACACTACTTTAGTGATTCACTTGTTGATGATCTTTTTAAGACAAGTATGCATTTGTTTTATGTTATATTCATGGCAATGAGTTTTTTCAAGAAACTAAATTATTTCGAACCCATTGGAGCGAATACTATTTTTGCATTTCAAACATGACTTTCTTGCATAGCTTGCATATGATTTTTTGAAGGCAAGTATGAATTTGTTTAATCTTAGAGTCATCATCTCAATGTCTCTTTGAAAGTCACTAATTCATTTGAAAGCAATTAAAATGAATTCTATTTTCACGCTTCGAACCCGACTTTCATACATAACTTGCTAATGATCATTTTAGTGCAAGTAGTCATCTGTTTCATTTGAGATTCAAGTCAATGAGTCTTTTCAAGTCACTAATTCATTTGAAAGCAATTCGAACGAATTCTATTTTTGCACCTCAAACACTACTTTTGTAAATCACTTGTTAATGATCTTTTTAAGACACGTATGCATTTGTTTTATGTTATATTCATGGCAATGAGTTTTTTCAAGAAAATAAATTATTTGGAAACCATTGGAGCGAATACTATTTTCGTATTTCAAACATGACTTTCGCGCATAGCTTGCATATGATTTTTTGAAGGCAAGTATGAATGTGTTTAATCTTAGAGTCATCATCTCAATGTCTTTTTGAAAGTCACGAATTCATTTGAAAGCAATTAAAATGAATTCTATGTCGCACTTCGAACCCGACTTTCGTACAGAACTTGCTAATGACCATTTTTGGGCAAGTAGTCATTTGTTTCATTTGAGATTCATGTCAATGAGTATTTTGAAGTCACTAATTCATTTGAAAGCAATTCGAAGGAATTCTATTTTTCCACTTCAAACACTACTTTTGTGAATCACTTGTTAATGATCTTTTTAAGACAAGTATGCATTTGTTTTATGTTATATTCATGCCAACGAGTTGTTTCGAGAAAATAAATTATTTGGAACCCATTTAAGCGAATACTATTTTCGCATTTCAAACAAGACTTTCGCGCATAGCTTGGTTATGAATTTTTGAAGGCAAGTATGAATTTGTTTAATCTTAGAGTCATCATCTCAATGTCTCTTTGAAAGTCACTAATTCATTTGAAAGCAATTAAAATGAATTCTATTTTCGCACTTCGAACCCGACTTTCATACATATCTTGCTAATGATCATTTTAGCGCAAGTAGTCATTTGTTTCATTTGAGATTCAAGTCAATGAGTCTTTTCAAGTCACTAATTCATTTGAAAGCAATTCGAACGAATTCTATTTTTGCACTTCAAACACTACTTTTGTGAATCACTTGTTAATGATCTTTTTAAGACAAGTATGCATTTGTTTTATGTTATATTCATGGAAATGAGTTTTTTCAATAAACTAAATTATTTCGAACCCATTGGAGCTAATACTATTTTTGCATTTCAAACATGACTTTCTTGCATAGCTTGCATATGATTTTTTGAAGGCAAGTATGAATTTGTTTAATCTTAGAGTCATCATCTCAATGTCTCTTTGAAAGTCACTAATTCATTTGAAAGCAATGAAAATGAATTCTATTTTCGCACCTCGAACACGACTTTTGTACCTAACTTGGTAACGATCATTTTAGGGCAAGTAGTCATTTGTTTCATTTGAGATTCAAGTCAGTGAGTCTTTTCAAGTCACTAATTCATTTGAAAGCAATTCGAACGAATTCTATTTTTGCACTTCAAACTCTACTTTTGTAAATCACTTGTTAGTGATCTTTTTAAGACAAGTATGCATTTGTTTTATGTTATATTCATGGCAATGAGTTTTTTCAAGAAAAGAAATCATTTGGAAACCATTGGAGCGAATACTATTTTCGTATTTCAAACATAACTTTCGCGCATAGCTAGCATATGATTTTTTGAATACAAGTATGAATGTGTTTAATCTTAGAGTCATCATCTCAATGTCTTCTTGAAAGTCACTAATTCATTTGAAAGAAATTAAAATGAATTCTATGTCGCACTTCGAACCCGACTTTCGTACATAACTTGCTAATGACCATTTTTGGGCAAGTAGTCATTTGTTTCATTTGAGATTCATGTCAATGAGTCTTTTAAAGTCACTAATTCATTTGAAAGCAATTCGAAAGAATTCTATTTTTCCACTTCAAACACTACTTTTGTGAATCACTTGTTAATGATCTTTTTAACACAAGTATGCATTTGTTTTATGTCATATTCATGGCAATGAGTTTTTTCAAGAAAATAAATTTTTTGGAACCCATTGGAGCGAATACTATTTTCGCATTTCAAACATGACTTTCGCGCATAGCTTGCATATGATTTTTTGAATACAAGTATGAATGTGTTTAATCTTAGAGTCATCATCTGAATGTCTCTTTGAAAGTCACTAATTCATTTGAAAGAAATTAAAATAAATTCTACTTCGCACTTCGAACCCGACGTTCGTACATAGGTTGCTAATGATCATTTTAGCACAAGTAGTCATTTGTTTCATTTGAGATTCATGTCAAAGAGTCTTTTCAAGTCACTAATTCATTTGAAAGCAATTTGAAAGAATTCTATTTTTCCACATCAAACACTACTTTTGTGACTCACTTGTTAATGATCTTTTTAACACAAGTATGCATTTGTTTTATGTTATATTCATGGCAATGAGTTTTTTCAAGAAAATAAATTATTTGGAACCCATTGGAGCGAATACTATTTTTGCATTTCAAACATGACTTTCGTGCATAGCTTGCATATGACTTTTTGAATACAAGTATCAATGTGTTTAATCTTAGAGTCATCATCTGAATGTCTCTTTGAAAGTCACTAATTCATTTGAAAGAAATTAAAATAAATTCTGTTTCGCACTTCGAACCCGACGTTCGTACATAACTTGCTAATGATCATTTTAGCGCAAGTAGTCATTTGTTTCATTTGAGATTCATGTCAATGAGTCTTTTCAAGTCACTAATTCATTCTAAAGCAATTCGAAGGAATTCTATTTTTCCACTTCCAACACTACTTTTGTGAATCACTTGTTAATGATCTTTTTAACACAAGTATGCATTTGTTTTATGTTATATTCATGGCAATTAGTTTTTTCAAGAAAATAAATTATTTGGAACCCATTGAAGCGAATACTATTTTCGCATTTCAAACATGACTTTCGTGCATAGCTTGGTTATGATTTTTTGAGTGCAAGTATAAATTTGTTTAATCTTAGAGTCATCATCTCAATGTCTCTTTGAAAGTCACTAATTCATTTTAAAGCAATTAAAATGAATTCTATTTTCGCACTTCGAACCCGACTTCCGTACATAACTTGCAAATGATCATTTTAGCGCAAGTAGTCATTTGTTTCATTTGAGATTCAAGTCAATGAGTCTTTTCAAGTCACTAATTCATTTGAAAGCAATTCGAACGAATTCTATTTTTGCACTTCAAACACTACTTTTGTAAATCACTTGTTAATGATCTTTTTAAGACAAGTATGCATTTGTTTTATGTTATATTCATGGCAATGAGTTTTTTCAAGAAAATAAATTATTTGGAACCCATTGGAGGGAATACTATTTTCGCATTTCAAAGATGACTTTCGCGCATAGCTTGCATATGAGTTTTTGAATACAAGTATGAATGTGTTTAATCTTAGAGTCATCATCTCAATGTCTCTTTGAAGTCACTAATTCATTTGAATGCAATTAAAATGAATTCTATTTTCGCACTTCGAACCCGACTTTCGTACATAACTTGCAAATGATCATTTTAGGGCAAGTAGTCATTTGTTTAATTTGAGATTCATGTCAATGAGTCTTTTCAACTCACTAATTCATTTGAAAGCAATTCGAACGAATTTTATTTTTGCACTTCAAACATTACTTTTGTGAATCACTTGTTAATGATCTTTTTAAGACAAGTATGCATTTGTTTTATGTTATATTCATGGCAATGAGTTTTTTCAAGAAAATAAATTATTTGGAACCCATTGAAGCGAATACTATTTTCGCATTTCAAACATGACTTTCGTGCATAGCTTGGTTATGATTTTTTGAATGCAAGTATGAATTTGTTTAATCTTAGAGTCATCATCTCAATGTCTCTTTGAAAGTCACTAATTCATTTTAAAGCAATTAAAATGAATTCTATTTTCGCACTTCGAACCCGACTTCCGTACATAACTTGCTAATGATCATTTTAGCACAAGTAGTCATTTGTTTCATTTGAGATTCAAGTGAATGAGTCTTTTCAAGTCACTAATTCATTTGAAAGCAATTCGAACGAATTCTATTTTTGCACTTCAAACACTACTTTTGTAAATCACTTGTTAATGATCTTTTTAAGACAAGTATGCATTTGTTTTATGTTATATTCATGGCAATGAGTTTTTTCAGGAAAATAAATTATTTGGAACCCATTGGAGCGAATACTATTTTCGTATTTCAAACATGACTTTCGCGCATAGCTTGCATATGATTTTTTGAAGGCAAGTATGAATGTGTTTAATCTTAGAGTCATCATCTCAATGTCTTTCTGAAAGTCACTAATTCATTTGAAAGCAATTAAAATGAATTCTATGTCGCACTTCGAACCCGACTTTCGTACAGTACTTGCTAATGACCATTTTAGGGCAAGTAGTGATTTGTTTCATTTGAGATTCATGTCAATGAGTCTTTTGAAGTCACTAATTCATTTGAAAGCAATTCGAAGGAATTCTATTTTTCCACTTCAAACACTACTTTTGTGAATCACTTGTTAATGATCTTTTTAACGCAAGTATGCATTTGTTTTACGTCATATTCATGGCAATCAGTTTTTTCAAGAAAATAAATTAGTTGGAACCCATTGTAGCGAATACTATTTTCGCATTTCAAAGATGACTTTCGCGCATAGCTTGCAGATGAGTTTTTGAATACAAGTATGAATGTGTTTAATCTTAGAGTCATCATCTCAATGTCTTTCTGAAAGTCACTAATTCATTTGAAAGCAATTAAAATGAATTCTATGTCGCACTTCGAACCCGACTTTCGTACAGTACTTGCTAATGACCATTTTAGGGCAAGTAGTCATTTGTTTCATTTGAGATTCATGTCAATGAGTCTTTTGAAGTCACTAATTCATTTGAGAGCAATTCGAAGGAATTCTATTTTTCCACTTCAAACACTACTTTTGTGAATCACTTGTTAATGATCTTTTTAACACAAGTATGCATTTGTTTTACGTCATATTCATGGCAATGAGTTTTTTCAAGAAAATAAATTAGTTGGAACCCATTGGAGCTAATACTATTTTCGTATTTCAAACATGACTTTCGCGCATAGCTTGCATATGATTTTTTGAAGGCAAGTATGAATTTCTTTAATCTTAGAGTCATCAGCTCAATGTCTCTTTGAAAGTCACTACTTCATTTGAAAGCAATTAAAATCAATTCTATTTTCGCATTTCGAACCCGACTTTCGTACATAACTTGCTAATGATCATTTTAGCGCAACTAGTCATTTGTTTCATTTGAGATTAATGTCAATGAGTCTTTTCAATTCACTAATTCATTTGAAAGGAATTCCAACGAATTCTATTTTTCAACTTCAAACACTACTTCTGTGAATCACTTATTAATGATCTTTTTAACACAAGTATGCATTTGTTTTATGTTATATTCATGGCAATGAGTTTTTTCAAGAAAATAAATTATTTCGAACCCATTGAAGCTAATACTATTTTTGCATTTGAAACATGACTTTCGGGCATAGCTCGGTTATGAGTTTTTGAAGTCAACTATGAATTTGTTTAATCTTAGAGTCATCATCTCAATGTCTCTTTGAAAGTCACTAATTCATTTGAAAGCAATTCGAACGAATTCTATTTTCCCACTTCAAACACTAGTTTAGTGAATCACTTGTTAATGATCTTTTTAAGACAAGTATGTATTTTTTTTATGTTATATTCATGGCAATGAGTTTTTTCAAGAAAATAAATTATCTGGAACCCATTGGAGCTAATACAATTTTTGCATTTCAAACATGACTTTCGCGCATAGCTCGGTTATGATTTTTTGAATGCAACTATGAGTTTGTTTCATCTTAGAGACATCAGCTCAATGTCTCTTTGAAAGTCACTAATTCATTTCAAAACAATTCGTACGAATTCTATTTTTGCACTTCAAACACTACTTTAGTGATTCACTTGTTGATGATCTTTTTAAGACAAGTATGCATTTGTTTTATGTTATATTCATGGCAATGAGTTTTTTCAAGAAACTAAATTATTTCGAACCCATTGGAGCGAATACTATTTTTGCATTTCAAACATGACTTTCTTGCATAGCTTGCATATGATTTTTTGAAGGCAAGTATGAATTTGTTTAATCTTAGAGTCATCATCTCAATGTCTCTTTGAAAGTCACTAATTCATTTGAAAGCAATTAAAATGAATTCTATTTTCACGCTTCGAACCCGACTTTCATACATAACTTGCTAATGATCATTTTAGTGCAAGTAGTCATCTGTTTCATTTGAGATTCAAGTCAATGAGTCTTTTCAAGTCACTAATTCATTTGAAAGCAATTCGAACGAATTCTATTTTTGCACCTCAAACACTACTTTTGTAAATCACTTGTTAATGATCTTTTTAAGACACGTATGCATTTGTTTTATGTTATATTCATGGCAATGAGTTTTTTCAAGAAAATAAATTATTTGGAAACCATTGGAGCGAATACTATTTTCGTATTTCAAACATGACTTTCGCGCATAGCTTGCATATGATTTTTTGAAGGCAAGTATGAATGTGTTTAATCTTAGAGTCATCATCTCAATGTCTTTTTGAAAGTCACGAATTCATTTGAAAGCAATTAAAATGAATTCTATGTCGCACTTCGAACCCGACTTTCGTACAGAACTTGCTAATGACCATTTTTGGGCAAGTAGTCATTTGTTTCATTTGAGATTCATGTCAATGAGTATTTTGAAGTCACTAATTCATTTGAAAGCAATTCGAAGGAATTCTATTTTTCCACTTCAAACACTACTTTTGTGAATCACTTGTTAATGATCTTTTTAAGACAAGTATGCATTTGTTTTATGTTATATTCATGCCAACGAGTTGTTTCGAGAAAATAAATTATTTGGAACCCATTTAAGCGAATACTATTTTCGCATTTCAAACAAGACTTTCGCGCATAGCTTGGTTATGAATTTTTGAAGGCAAGTATGAATTTGTTTAATCTTAGAGTCATCATCTCAATGTCTCTTTGAAAGTCACTAATTCATTTGAAAGCAATTAAAATGAATTCTATTTTCGCACTTCGAACCCGACTTTCATACATATCTTGCTAATGATCATTTTAGCGCAAGTAGTCATTTGTTTCATTTGAGATTCAAGTCAATGAGTCTTTTCAAGTCACTAATTCATTTGAAAGCAATTCGAACGAATTCTATTTTTGCACTTCAAACACTACTTTTGTGAATCACTTGTTAATGATCTTTTTAAGACAAGTATGCATTTGTTTTATGTTATATTCATGGAAATGAGTTTTTTCAATAAACTAAATTATTTCGAACCCATTGGAGCTAATACTATTTTTGCATTTCAAACATGACTTTCTTGCATAGCTTGCATATGATTTTTTGAAGGCAAGTATGAATTTGTTTAATCTTAGAGTCATCATCTCAATGTCTCTTTGAAAGTCACTAATTCATTTGAAAGCAATGAAAATGAATTCTATTTTCGCACCTCGAACACGACTTTTGTACCTAACTTGGTAACGATCATTTTAGGGCAAGTAGTCATTTGTTTCATTTGAGATTCAAGTCAGTGAGTCTTTTCAAGTCACTAATTCATTTGAAAGCAATTCGAACGAATTCTATTTTTGCACTTCAAACTCTACTTTTGTAAATCACTTGTTAGTGATCTTTTTAAGACAAGTATGCATTTGTTTTATGTTATATTCATGGCAATGAGTTTTTTCAAGAAAAGAAATCATTTGGAAACCATTGGAGCGAATACTATTTTCGTATTTCAAACATAACTTTCGCGCATAGCTAGCATATGATTTTTTGAATACAAGTATGAATGTGTTTAATCTTAGAGTCATCATCTCAATGTCTTCTTGAAAGTCACTAATTCATTTGAAAGAAATTAAAATGAATTCTATGTCGCACTTCGAACCCGACTTTCGTACATAACTTGCTAATGACCATTTTTGGGCAAGTAGTCATTTGTTTCATTTGAGATTCATGTCAATGAGTCTTTTAAAGTCACTAATTCATTTGAAAGCAATTCGAAAGAATTCTATTTTTCCACTTCAAACACTACTTTTGTGAATCACTTGTTAATGATCTTTTTAACACAAGTATGCATTTGTTTTATGTCATATTCATGGCAATGAGTTTTTTCAAGAAAATAAATTTTTTGGAACCCATTGGAGCGAATACTATTTTCGCATTTCAAACATGACTTTCGCGCATAGCTTGCATATGATTTTTTGAATACAAGTATGAATGTGTTTAATCTTAGAGTCATCATCTGAATGTCTCTTTGAAAGTCACTAATTCATTTGAAAGAAATTAAAATAAATTCTACTTCGCACTTCGAACCCGACGTTCGTACATAGGTTGCTAATGATCATTTTAGCACAAGTAGTCATTTGTTTCATTTGAGATTCATGTCAAAGAGTCTTTTCAAGTCACTAATTCATTTGAAAGCAATTTGAAAGAATTCTATTTTTCCACATCAAACACTACTTTTGTGACTCACTTGTTAATGATCTTTTTAACACAAGTATGCATTTGTTTTATGTTATATTCATGGCAATGAGTTTTTTCAAGAAAATAAATTATTTGGAACCCATTGGAGCGAATACTATTTTTGCATTTCAAACATGACTTTCGTGCATAGCTTGCATATGACTTTTTGAATACAAGTATCAATGTGTTTAATCTTAGAGTCATCATCTGAATGTCTCTTTGAAAGTCACTAATTCATTTGAAAGAAATTAAAATAAATTCTGTTTCGCACTTCGAACCCGACGTTCGTACATAACTTGCTAATGATCATTTTAGCGCAAGTAGTCATTTGTTTCATTTGAGATTCATGTCAATGAGTCTTTTCAAGTCACTAATTCATTCGAAAGCAATTCGAAGGAATTCTATTTTTCCACTTCCAACACTACTTTTGTGAATCACTTGTTAATGATCTTTTTAACACAAGTATGCATTTGTTTTATGTTATATTCCTGGCAATGAGTTTTTTCAAGAAAATAAATTATTTGGAACCCATTGGAGCGAATACTATTTTCGCATTTCAAACATGACTTTCGCGCATCGCTTGGATATGATTTTTTGAAGGCAAGTATGAATGTGTTTAATCTTTGAGTTATCATCTCAATGTCTCTTTGAAAGTCACTAATTCATTTGAAAGCAATTAAAATGAATTCTATTTTCGCACTTCGCACCCGACTTTCGTACATAACTTACTAATGATCATTTTAGGGCAAATAGTCATTTGTTTCATTTGAGATTCATGTCAATGAGTCTTTTCAACTCACTAATTCACTTGAAAGCAATTCGAAGGATTTCAATTTTTCCACTTCAATCACTACTTTTGTAAATCACTAGTTAATGATATTTTTAACACAAGTATGCATTTGTTTTATGTTATATTCATGGCAATTAGTTTTTTCAAGAAAATAAATTATTTGGAACCCATTGGAGCGAATACTATTTTCGCATTTCAAACATGACTTTCATGCATAGCTTGGTTATGATTTTTTGAAGGCAAGTATGAATGTGTTTAATCTTAGAGTCATAATCTCAATGTCTCTTTGAAAGTCACTAATTCATTTGAAAGCAATTAAAATGAATTCAATGTCGCACTTCGAATCCGACTTTCGTACAGTACTTGCTAATGATCATTTTAGCGCAAGTAGTCATTTGTTTCATTTGAGATTCATGTCAATGAGTCTTTTGAAGTCACTAATTCATTTGAAAGCAATTCGAAGGAATTGTATTTTTCCACTTCAAACACTACTTTTGTGAATCACTTGTTAATGATCTTTTTAACACAAGTATGCATTTGTTTTATGTCATATTCATGGCAATGTGTTTTTTTAAGAAAATAAATTATTTGGAACCCATTGGAGCGAATACTATTTTCACATTTCAAACATGACTTTCGCGCATAGCTTGCATATGATTTATTGAATACAAGTATCAATGTGTTTAATCTTAGCGTCATCATCTGAATGTCTCTTTGAAAGTCACTAATTCATTTGAAAGAAATTAAAATAAATTCTGTTTCGCACTTCGAACCCGACGTTCGTACATAGCTTGCCAATGATCATTTTAGCGCAAGTAGTCATTTGTTTCATTTGAGATTCATGTCAATGAGTCTTTTCAAGTCACTAATTCATTTGAAAGCAATTCGAAGGAATTCTATTTTTCCACTTCAAACACTACTTTTGTGAATCACTTGTTAATGATCTTTTTAACACAAGTATGCATTTGTTTTATGTTATATTCATGGCAATGAGTTTTTTCAAGAAAATAAATTACTTGGAACCCATTGGAGCGAATACTATTTTCGCATTTCAAACATAACTTTCGCGCATAGCTTGGATATGATTTTTTGAAGGCAAGTATGAATGTGTTTAATCTTTGAGTTATCATCTCAATGTCTTTTTGAAAGTCACTAATTCATTTGAAAGCAATTAAAATGAATTCTATTTTCGCACTTCGAACCCGACTTTCGTACATAACTTACTAATGATCATTTTAGGGCAAATAGTCATTTGTTTCATTTGAGATTCATGTCAATGAGTCTTTTCAACTCACTAATTCACTTGAAAGCAATTCGAAGGAATTCTATTTTTCCACTTCAATCACTACTTTTGTAAATCACTTGTTAATGATATTTTTAACACAAGTATGCATTTGTTTTATGTTATATTCATGGCAATTAGTTTTTTCAAGAAAATAAATTATTTTGAACCCATTGGAGCGAATACTATTTTCGCATTTCAAACATGACTTTCGTGCATAGCTTGGTTATGATTTTTTGAAGGCAAGTATGAATGTGTTTAATCTTAGAGTTATCATCTCAATGTCTTTTTGAAAGTGACTAATTCATTTGAAAGCAATTAAAATAAATTCTATTTTCGCACTTCGAACCCGACTTTCGTACATAACTTGCTAATGATCATTTTAGCGCAAGTAGTCATTTGTTTCATTTGAGATTCATGTCAATGAGTCTTTTCAACTCACTAATTCATTTGAAAGCAATTCGAACAAATTCTATTTTTGCACTTCAAACACTACTTTTGTGAATCACTTATTAATGATCTTTTTAGCACAAGTATACATTTGTTTTATGTTATATTCATGGCAATGAGTTTTTTCAACAAAATAAATTATTTGGAACCCATTGGAGCGAATACTATTTTTGCATTTCAGACATGACTTTGGCGCATAGCTTGCATATGATTTTTTGAAGGCAAGTATGATCGTGTTTAATCTTAGAGTTATCATGTCAATGTCTCTTTGAAAGTCACTAATTCATTTGATAGCAATTAAAATGAATTCTATTTTCGCACTTCGAACCCGATTTTCGTACATAACTTGCTAATGATCATTTTAGGGCAAATAGTCATTTGTTTCATTTGAGATTCATGTCAATGTTTCTTTTCAACTCACTAATTCACTTGAAAGCAATTAAAGTGAATTATATTTTTTCACTTCAAACACTACTTTTGTGAATCACTTGTTAATGATCTTTTTAAGACAAGTATGCATTTGTTTTATGTTATATTCATGGCAATGAGTTTTTTCAAGAAAATAAATAATTTGGAACCCATTGGAGCGAATACTATTTTCGCATTTCAAACATGACTTTCGTGCATAGCTTGGTTATGATTTTTTGAAGGCAAGTATGAATGTGTGTAATCTTTGAGTTATCATCCCAATGTCTCTTTGAAAGTCACTAATTCATTTGAAAGCAATTAAAATGAATTCTATTTTCGCACTTCGAACCCGACTTTCGTACATAACTTACTAATGATCATTTTAGGGCAAATAGTCATTTGTTTCATTTGAGATTCATGTCAACGAGTCTTTTCAACTCACTAATTCACTTGAAAGCAATTCGAAGGAATTCTATTTTTCCACTTCAATCACTACTTTTGAAAATCACTTGTTAATGATATTTTTAACACAAGTATGCATTTGTTTTATGTTATATTCATGGCAATTAGTTTTTTCAAGAAAATAAATAATTTGGAACCCATTGGAGCGAATACTATTTTCGCATTTCAAACATGACTTTCGTGCGTAGCTTGGTTATGATTTTTTGAAGGCAAGTATGAATGTGTTTAATCTCAGAGTTATCATCTCAATGTCTTTTTGAAAGTCACTAATTCATTTGAAAGCAATTAAAATAAATTCTATTTTCGCACTCCGAACCCGACTTTCGTACATAACTTGCTAATGATCATTTTAGCGCAAGTAGTCATTTGTTTCATTTGAGATTCATGTCAATGAGTCTTTTCAACTCACTAATTCATTTGAAAGCAATTCGAACGAATTCTATTTTTGCACTTCAAACACTACTTTTGTGAATCACTTATTAATGATCTTTTTAGCACAAGTGTACATTTGTTTTATGTTATATTCATGGCAATGAGTTTTTTCAAGAAAATAAATTATTTCGAACCCATTGGAGCGAATACTATTTTTGCATTTCAGACATGACTTTGGCGCATAGCTTGCATATGATTTTTTGAAGGCAAGTATGAATGTGTTTAATCTTAGAGTTATCATGTCAATGTCTCTTTGAAAGTCACTAATTCATTTGATGGCAATTAAAATGAATTCTATTTTCGCACTTCGAACCCGATTTTCGTACATAACTTGCTAATGATCATTTTACGGCAAATAGTCATTTGTTTCATTTGAGATTCATGTCAATGAGTCTTTTCAAGTCACTAATTCATTTGAAAGCAATTCGAAGGAATTCTATTTTTCCACTTCAAACACTACTTTTGTGAATCACTTGGTAATGATCTTTTTAACACAAGTATGCATTTGTTTTATGTTATATTCATGGCAATGAGTTTTTTCAAGAAAATAAATTATTTGGAACCCATTGGAGCGAATACTATTTTCGCATTTCAAACATGACTTTCGCGCATAGCTTGGATATGATTTTTTGAAGGCAAGTATGAATGTGTTTAATCTTTGAGTTATCATCTCAATGTCTTTTTGAAAGTCACTAATTCATTTGAAAGCAATTAAAATGAATTCTGTTTTCGCACTTCGAACCTGACTTTCGTACATAACTTACTAATGATCATTTTAGGGCAAATAGTCATTTGTTTCATTTGAGATTCATGTCAATGAGTCTTTTCAACTCACTGATTCACTTGAAAGCAATTCGAAGGAATTCTATTTTTCCACTTCAATCACTACTTTTGTAAATCACTTGTTAATGATATTTTTAACACAAGTATGCATTTGTTTTATGTTATATTCATGGCAATTAGTTTTTTCAAGAAAATAAATTATTTTGAACCCATTGGAGCGAATACTATTTTCGCATTTCAAACATGACTTTCGTGCATAGCTTGGTTATGATTTTTTGAAGGCAAGTATGAATGTGTTTAATCTTAGAGTTATCATCTCAATGTCTTTTTGAAAGTGACTAATTCATTTGAAAGCAATTAAAATAAATTCTATTTTCGCACTTCGAACCCGACTTTCGTACATAACTTGCTAATGATCATTTTAGCGCAACTAGTCATTTGTTTCATTTGAGATTCATGTCAATGAGTCTTTTCAACTCACTAATTCATTTGAAAGCAATTCGAACGAATTCTATTTTTGCACTTCAAACACTACTTTTGTGAATCACTTATTAATGATCTTTTTAGCACAAGTATACATTTGTTTTATGTTATATTCATGGCAATGAGTTTTTTCAAGAAAATAAATTATTTGGAACCCATTGGAGCGAATACTATTTTCGCATTTCAAACATAACTTTCGCGCATAGCTTGGATATGATTTTTTGAAGGCAAGTATGAATGTGTTTAATCTTTGAGTTATCATCTCAATGTCTTTTTGAAAGTCACTAATTCATTTGAAAGCAATTAAAATGAATTCTATTTTCGCACTTCGAACCCGACTTTCGTACATAACTTACTAATGATCATTTTAGGGCAAATAGTCATTTGTTTCATTTGAGATTCATGTCAATGAGTCTTTTCAACTCACTAATTCACTTGAAAGCAATTCGAAGGAATTCTATTTTTCCACTTCAATCACTACTTTTGTAAATCACTTGTTAATGATATTTTTAACACAAGTATGCATTTGTTTTATGTTATATTCATGGCAATTAGTTTTTTCAAGAAAATAAATTATTTTGAACCCATTGGAGCGAATACTATTTTCGCATTTCAAACATGACTTTCGTGCATAGCTTGGTTATGATTTTTTGAAGGCAAGTATGAATGTGTTTAATCTTAGAGTTATCATCTCAATGTCTTTTTGAAAGTGACTAATTCATTTGAAAGCAATTAAAATAAATTCTATTTTCGCACTTCGAACCCGACTTTCGTACATAACTTGCTAATGATCATTTTAGCGCAACTAGTCATTTGTTTCATTTGAGATTCATGTCAATGAGTCTTTTCAACTCACTAATTCATTTGAAAGCAATTCGAACGAATTCTATTTTTGCACTTCAAACACTACTTTTGTGAATCACTTATTAATGATCTTTTTAGCACAAGTATACATTTGTTTTATGTTATATTCATGGCAATGAGTTTTTTCAACAAAATAAATTATTTGGAACCCATTGGAGCGAATACTATTTTTGCATTTCAGACATGACTTTGGCGCATAGCTTGCATATGATTTTTTGAAGGCAAGTATGATCGTGTTTAATCTTAGAGTTATCATGTCAATGTCTCTTTGAAAGTCACTAATTCATTTGATAGCAATTAAAATGAATTCTATTTTCGCACTTCGAACCCGATTTTCGTACATAACTTGCTAATGATCATTTTAGGGCAAATAGTCATTTGTTTCATTTGAGATTCATGTCAATGTTTCTTTTCAACTCACTAATTCACTTGAAAGCAATTAAAGTGAATTATATTTTTTCACTTCAAACACTACTTTTGTGAATCACTTGTTAATGATCTTTTTAAGACAAGTATGCATTTGTTTTATGTTATATTCATGGCAATGAGTTTTTTCAAGAAAATAAATAATTTGGAACCCATTGGAGCGAATACTATTTTCGCATTTCAAACATGACTTTCGTGCATAGCTTGGTTATGATTTTTTGAAGGCAAGTATGAATGTGTGTAATTTGAGTTATCATCCCAATGTCTCTTTGAAAGTCACTAATTCATTTGAAAGCAATTAAAATGAATTCTATTTTCGCACTTCGAACCCGACTTTCGTACATAACTTACTAATGATCATTTTAGGGCAAATAGTCATTTGTTTCATTTGAGATTCATGTCAACGAGTCTTTTCAACTCACTAATTCACTTGAAAGCAATTCGAAGGAATTCTATTTTTCCACTTCAATCACTACTTTTGAAAATCACTTGTTAATGATATTTTTAACACAAGTATGCATTTGTTTTATGTTATATTCATGGCAATTAGTTTTTTCAAGAAAATAAATAATTTGGAACCCATTGGAGCGAATACTATTTTCGCATTTCAAACATGACTTTCGTGCGTAGCTTGGTTATGATTTTTTGAAGGCAAGTATGAATGTGTTTAATCTCAGAGTTATCATCTCAATGTCTTTTTGAAAGTCACTAATTCATTTGAAAGCAATTAAAATAAATTCTATTTTCGCACTCCGAACCCGACTTTCGTACATAACTTGCTAATGATCATTTTAGCGCAAGTAGTCATTTGTTTCATTTGAGATTCATGTCAATGAGTCTTTTCAACTCACTAATTCATTTGAAAGCAATTCGAACGAATTCTATTTTTGCACTTCAAACACTACTTTTGTGAATCACTTATTAATGATCTTTTTAGCACAAGTGTACATTTGTTTTATGTTATATTCATGGCAATGAGTTTTTTCAAGAAAATAAATTATTTCGAACCCATTGGAGCGAATACTATTTTTGCATTTCAGACATGACTTTGGCGCATAGCTTGCATATGATTTTTTGAAGGCAAGTATGAATGTGTTTAATCTTAGAGTTATCATGTCAATGTCTCTTTGAAAGTCACTAATTCATTTGATGGCAATTAAAATGAATTCTATTTTCGCACTTCGAACCCGATTTTCGTACATAACTTGCTAATGATCATTTTACGGCAAATAGTCATTTGTTTCATTTGAGATTCATGTCAATGAGTCTTTTCAAGTCACTAATTCATTTGAAAGCAATTCGAAGGAATTCTATTTTTCCACTTCAAACACTACTTTTGTGAATCACTTGGTAATGATCTTTTTAACACAAGTATGCATTTGTTTTATGTTATATTCATGGCAATGAGTTTTTTCAAGAAAATAAATTATTTGGAACCCATTGGAGCGAATACTATTTTCGCATTTCAAACATGACTTTCGCGCATAGCTTGGATATGATTTTTTGAAGGCAAGTATGAATGTGTTTAATCTTTGAGTTATCATCTCAATGTCTTTTTGAAAGTCACTAATTCATTTGAAAGCAATTAAAATGAATTCTGTTTTCGCACTTCGAACCTGACTTTCGTACATAACTTACTAATGATCATTTTAGGGCAAATAGTCATTTGTTTCATTTGAGATTCATGTCAATGAGTCTTTTCAACTCACTGATTCACTTGAAAGCAATTCGAAGGAATTCTATTTTTCCACTTCAATCACTACTTTTGTAAATCACTTGTTAATGATATTTTTAACACAAGTATGCATTTGTTTTATGTTATATTCATGGCAATTAGTTTTTTCAAGAAAATAAATTATTTTGAGCCCATTGGAGCGAATACTATTTTCGCATTTCAAACATGACTTTCGTGCATAGCTTGGTTATGATTTTTTGATGGCAAGTATGAATGTGTTTAATCTTAGAGTTATCATCTCAATGTCTTTTTGAAAGTGACTAATTCATTTGAAAGCAATTAAAATAAATTCTATTTTCGCACTTCGAACCCGACTTTCGTACATAACTTGCTAATGATCATTTTAGCGCAAGTAGTCATTTGTTTCATTTGAGATTCATGTCAATGAGTCTTTTCAACTCACTAATTCATTTGAAAGCAATTCGAACAAATTCCATTTTTGCACTACAAACACTACTTTTGTGAATCACTTATTAATGATCTTTTTAGCACAAGTATACATTTGTTTTATGTTATATTCATGGCAATGAGTTTTTTCAACAAAATAAATTATTTGGAACCCATTGGAGCGAATACTATTTTTGCATTTCAGACATGACTTTGGCGCATAGCTTGCATATGATTTTTTGAAGGCAAGTATGAATGTGTTTAATCTTAGAGTTATCATGTCAATGTCTCTTTGAAAGTCACTAATTCATTTGATAGCAATTAAAATGAATTCTATTTTCGCACTTCGAACCCGATTTTCGTACATAACTTGCTAATGATCATTTTAGCGCAAGTAGTCATTTGTTTCATTTGAGATTCATGTCAATGAGTCTTTTCAACTCACTAATTCATCTGAAAGCAATTCGAACGAATTCTATTTTTGCACTTCAAACACTACTTTTGTGAATCACTTATTAATGATCTTTTTAGCACAAGTATACATTTGTTTTATGTTATATTCATGGCAATGAGTTTTTTCAACAAAATAAATTATTTGGAACCCATTGGAGCGAATACTATTTTTGCATTTCAGACATGACTTTGGCGCATAGCTTGCATATGATTTTTTGAAGGCAAGTATGAATGTGTTTAATCTTAGAGTTATCATGTCAATGTCTCTTTGAAAGTCACTAATTGATTTGATGGCAGTTAAAATGAATTCTATTTTCGCACTTCGAACCCGATTTTCGTACATAACTTGCTAATGATCATTTTAGGGCAAATAGTCATTTGTTTCATTGGAGATTCATGTCAATGTGTCTTTTCAACTCACTAATTCACTTGAAAGCAATTAGAATGAATTATATTTTTTCACTTCAAACACTACTTTTGTGAATCACTTGTTAATGATCTTTTTAAGACAAGTATGCATTTGTTTTATGTTATATTCATGGAAATGAGTTTTTTCAAGAAAATAAATTATTTGGAACCCATTGGAGCGAATACTATTTTTGCATTTCAAACATGACTTTCGTGCATAGCTTGGTTATGATTTTTTGAAGGCATGTATGAATTTGTTTAATCTTAGAGTCATCATCTCAATGTCTCTTTGAAAGTCACTAATTCATTTGAAAGCAATTAAAATGAATTATATTTTCGCACTTCGAACCCGACTTCCGTACATAACTTGCTAATGATCATTTTAGCGCAAGTAGTCATTTGTTTCATTTGAGATTCAAGTCAATGAGTCTTTTCAAGTCTCTAATTCATTTGAAAGCAATTCGAACGAATTCTATTTTTGCACTTCAAACACAACTTTTGTAAATCACTTGTTAATGATCTTTTTAAGACAAGTATGCATTTGTTTTATGTTATATTCATGGCAATGAGTTTTTTCAAGAAAATAAATTATTTGGAACCCATTGGAGCGAATACTATTTTCGTATTTCACACATGACTTTCGCGCATAGCTTGCATATGAGTTTTTGAATACAAGTATGAATGTGTTTAATCTTAGAGTCATCATCTCAATGTCTTTTTGAAAGTCACTAATTCATTTGAAAGCAATTAAAATGAATTCTATGTCGCACTTCGAACCCGACTTTCGTACAGTACTTGCTAATGACCATTTTAGGGCAAGTAGTCATTTGTTTCATTTGAGATTCATGTCAATGAGTCTTTTGAAGTCACTAATTCATTTGAACGCAATTCGAAGGAATTCTATTTTTCCACTTCAAACACTACTTTTGTGAATCACTTGTTAATGATCTTTTTAACACAAGTATGCATTTGTTTTACGTCATATTCATGGCAATGAGTTTTTTCAAGAAAATAAATTATTTGGAATCCATTGGAGCGAATACTATTTTCGCATTTCAAACATGACTTTCGCGCATAGCTTGCATATGAGTTTTTGAAGGCAAGTATGAATGTGTTTAATCTTAGAGTCATCATCCCAATGTCTTTTTGAAAGTCACTAATTCATTTGAAAGCAATTAAAATGAATTCTATGTCGCACTTCGAACCCGACTTTCGTACAGTACTTGCTAATGACCATTTTAGGGCAAGTAGTCATTTGTTTCATTAGAGATTCATGTCAATGAGTCTTTTGAAGTCACTAATTCATTTGAACGCAATTCGAAGGAATTCTATTTTTCCACTTCAAACACTACTTTTGTGAATCACTTGTTAATGATCTTTTTAACACAAGTATGCATTTGTTTTACGTCATATTCATGGCAATGAGTTTTTTCAAGAAAATAAATTATTTGGAACCCATTGGAGCGAATACTATTTTCGCATTTCAAACATGACTTTCGCGCATAGCTTGCATATGAGTTTTTGAATACAAGTATGAATGTGTTTAATATTAGAGTCATCATCTCAATGTCTCTTTGAAAGTCACTAATTCATTTGAAAGCAATTAAAATGAATTCTATTTTCGCACTTCGAACCCGACTTTCGTACATAACTTGCAAATGATCTTTTTAGGGCAAGTAGTCATTTGTTTCATTTGAGATTCATGTCAATGAGTCTTCTCAACTCACTAATTCATTTGAAAGCAATTCGAACGAATTTTATTTTTGCACTTCAAACACTACTTTTGTGAATCACTTGTTAATGATCTTTTTAAGACAAGTATGCATTTGTTTTATGTTATATTCATGGCAATGAGTTTTTTCAAGAAAATAAATTATTTGGAACCCATTGGTGCGAATACTATTTTCGTATTTCAAACATGACTTTCGTGCATAGCTTGCATATGATTTTTTGAAGGCAAGTATGAATGTGTTTAATCTTAGAGTCATCATCTCAATGTCTCTTTGAAAGTCACTAATTCATTTGAAAGCAATTAAAATGAATTCTATTTTCGCACTTCGAACCCGACTTTCATACATAACTTGCTAATGATCATTTTAGGGCAAATAGTCTTTTGTTTCATTTGAGATTCATGTCAATGTGTCTTTTCAACTCACTAATTCACTTGAAAGCAATTAGAATGAATTATATTTTTTCACATCAAACACTACTTTTGTGAATCACTTGTTAATGAACTTTTTAAGACAAGTCTGCATTTGTTTTATGTTATATTCATGGCAATGAGTTTTTTCAAGAAAATAAATTATTTGGAACCCATTGGAGCGAATACTATTTTTGCATTTCAGACATGACTTTGGCGCATAGCTTGCATATGATTTTTTGAAGGCAAGTATGAATGTGTTTAATCTTAGAGTTATCATGTCAATGTCTCTTTGAAAGTCACTAATTCATTTGATAGCAATTAAAATGAATTCTATTTTCGCACTTCGAACCCGATTTTCGTACATAACTTGCTAATGATCATTTTAGGGCAAATAGTCATTTGTTTCATTTGAGATTCATGTCAATGTGTCTTTTCAACTCACTAATTCACTTGAAAGTAATTAGAATGAATTATATTTTTTCACTTCAAACATTACTTTTATGAATCATTTGTTAATGATCTTTTTAAGACAAGTATGCATTTGTTTTATGTTATATTCATGGAAATGAGTTTTTTCAAGAAAATAAATTATTTGGAACCCATTGAAGCGAATACTATTTTCGCATTTCAAACATGACTTTCGTGCATAGCTTGGTTATGATTTTTTTAATGCAAGTATGAATTTGTTTAATCTTACAGTCATCATCTCAATGTCTCTTTGAAAGTCACTAATTCATTTTAAAGCAATTAAAATGAATTCTATTTTCGCACTTCGAACCCGACTTCCGTACATAACTTGCTAATGATCATTTTAGCGCAAGTAGTCATTTATTTCATTTCAGATTCAAGTCAATGTGTCTTTTCAAGTCACTAATTCATTTGAAAGCAATTCGAACGAATTCTATTTTTGCACTTCAAACACTACTTTTGTAAATCACTTGTTAATGATCTTTTTAAGACAAGTATGCATTGTTTTATGTTATATTCATGGCAATGAGTTTTTTCAAGAAAATAAATTATTTGGTACCCATTGGAGCGAATACTATTTTCGCATTTCAAACATGACTTTCGCGCATAGCTTGCATATGAGTTTTTGAATACAAGTATGAATGTGTTTAATCTTAGAGTCATCATCTCAATGTCTCTTTGAAAGTCACTAATTCGTTTGAAAGCAATTAAAATGAATTCTATTTTCGCACTTCGAACCCGACTTTCGTACATAACTTGCAAATGATCATTTTAGGGCAAGTAGTCATTTGTTTCATTTGAGATTCATGTCAATGAGTCTTTTCAACTCACTAATTCATTTGAAAGCAATTCGAACGAATTTTATTTTTGCACTTCAAACACTACTTTTGTGAATCACTTGTTAATGATCTTTTTAAGACAAGTATGCATTTGTTTTATGTTATATTCATGGCAATGAGTTTTTTCAAGAAAATAAATTATTTGGAACCCGTTGGAGCGAATACTATTTTCGTATTTCAAACATGACTTTCGCGCATTGCTTGCATATGATTTTTTGAAAGCAAGTATGAATGTGTTTAATCTTAGAGTCATCATCTGAATGTCTCTTTGAAAGTCACTAATTCATTTGAAAGCAATTAAAATGAATTCTATTTTCGCACTTCGAACCCGACTTTCATACATAACTTGCTAATGATCATTTTAGGGCAAATAGTCTTTTGTTTCATTTGAGATTCATGTCAATGTGTCTTTTCAACTCACTAATTCACTTGAAAGCAATTAGAATGAATTATATTTTTTCACATCAAACACTACTTTTGTGAATCACTTGTTAATGAACTTTTTAAGACAAGTCTGCATTTGTTTTATGTTATATTCATGGCAATGAGTTTTTTCAAGAAAATAAATTATTTGGAACCCATTGGAGCGAATACTATTTTTGCATTTCAGACATGACTTTGGCGCATAGCTTGCATATGATTTTTTGAAGGCAAGTATGAATGTGTTTAATCTTAGAGTTATCATGTCAATGTCTCTTTGAAAGTCACTAATTCATTTGATAGCAATTAAAATGAATTCTATTTTCGCACTTCGAACCCGATTTTCGTACATAACTTGCTAATGATCATTTTAGGGCAAATAGTCATTTGTTTCATTTGAGATTCATGTCAATGTGTCTTTTCAACTCACTAATTCACTTGAAAGTAATTAGAATGAATTATATTTTTTCACTTCAAACATTACTTTTATGAATCATTTGTTAATGATCTTTTTAAGACAAGTATGCATTTGTTTTATGTTATATTCATGGAAATGAGTTTTTTCAAGAAAATAAATTATTTGGAACCCATTGAAGCGAATACTATTTTCGCATTTCAAACATGACTTTCGTGCATAGCTTGGTTATGATTTTTTGAATGCAAGTATGAATTTGTTTAATCTTACAGTCATCATCTCAATGTCTCTTTGAAAGTCACTAATTCATTTTAAAGCAATTAAAATGAATTCTATTTTCGCACTTCGAACCCGACTTCCGTACATAACTTGCTAATGATCATTTTAGCGCAAGTAGTCATTTGTTTCATTTGAGATTCAAGTCAATGAGTATTTTCAAGTCACTAATTCATTTGAAAGCAATTCGAACGAATTCTATTTTTGCACTTCAAACACTACTTTTGTAAATCACTTGCTAATGATCTTTTTAAGACAAGTATGCATTTGTTTTATGTTATATTCATGGCAATGAGTTTTTTCAAGAAAATAAATTATTTGGAACCCATTGGAGCGAATACTATTTTCGTATTTCAAACATGACTTTCGCGCATAGTTTGCATATGATTTTTTGAAGGCAAGTATGAATGTGTTTAATCTTAGAGTCATCATCTCAATGTCTTTTTGAAAGTCACTAATTCATTTGAAAGCAATTAAAATGAATTCTATGTCGCACTTCGAACCCGACTTTCGTACAGTACTTGCTAATGACCATTTTAGGGCAAGTAGTCATTTGTTTCATTTGAGATTCATGTCAATGAGTATTTTGAAGTCACTAATTCATTTGAACGCAATTCGAAGGAATTCTATTTTTCCACTTCAAACACTACTTTTGTGAATCACTTGTTAATGATCTTTTTAACACAAGTATGCATTTGTTTTACGTCATATTCATGGCAATGAGTTTTTTCAAGAAAATAAATTATTTGGAACCCATTGGAGCGAATACTATTTTCGCATTTCAAACATGACTTTCGCGCATAGCTTGCATATGAGTTTTTGAATACAAGTATGAATGTGTTTAATATTAGAGTCATCATCTCAATGTCTCTTTGAAAGTCACTAATTCATTTGAAAGCAATTAAAATGAATTCTATTTTCGCACTTCGAACCCGACTTTCGTACATAACTTGCAAATGATCATTTTAGGGCAAGTAGTCATTTGTTTCATTTGAGATTCATGTCAATGAGTCTTTTCAACTAATTAATTCAGTTGAAAGCAATTCGAACGAATTCTATTTTTCCACTTCAAACACTACTTTTGTGAATCACTTGTTAATGATCTTTCTAAGACAAGTATGCATTTGTTTTATGTTATATTCACGGAAATGAGTTTTTTCAAGAAAATAAATTATTTGGAACCCATTGAAGCGAATACTGTTTTCGCATTTCAAACATGACTTTCGTGCATAGCTTGGTTATGATTTTTTGAATGCAAGTATGAATTTGTTTAATCTTACAGTCATCATCTCAATGTCTCTTTGAAAGTCACTAATTCATTTTAAAGCAATTAAAATGAATTCTATTTTCGCACTTCGAACCCGACTTCCGTACATAACTTGCTAATGATCATTTTAGCGCAAGTAGTCATTTGTTTCATTTGAGATTCAAGTCAATGAGTATTTTCAAGTCACTAATTCATTTGAAAGCAATTCGAACGAATTCTATTTTTGCACTTCAAACACTACTTTTGTAAATCACTTGCTAATGATCTTTTTAAGACAAGTATGCATTTGTTTTATGTTATATTCATGGCAATGAGTTTTTTCAAGAAAATAAATTATTTGGAACCCATTGGAGCGAATACTATTTTCGTATTTCAAACATGACTTTCGCGCATAGTTTGCATATGATTTTTTAAGGCAAGTATGAATGTGTTTAATCTTAGAGTCATCATCTCAATGTCTTTTTGAAAGTCACTAATTCATTTGAAAGCAATTAAAATGAATTCTATGTCGCACTTCGAACCCGACTTTCGTACAGTACTTGCTAATGACCATTTTAGGGCAAGTAGTCATTTGTTTCATTTGAGATTCATGTCAATGAGTCTTTTGAAGTCACTAATTCATTTGAACGCAATTCGAAGGAATTCTATTTTTCCACTTCAAACACTACTTTTGTGAATCACTTGTTAATGATCTTTTTAACACAAGTATGCATTTGTTTTACGTCATATTCATGGCAATGAGTTTTTTCAAGAAAATAAATTATTTGGAACCCATTGGAGCGAAGACTATTTTCGCATTTCAAACATGACTTTCGCGCATAGCTTGCATATGAGTTTTTGAATACAAGTATGAATGTGTTTAATATTAGAGTCATCATCTCAATGTCTCTTTGAAAGTCACTAATTCATTTGAAAGCAATTAAAATGAATTCTATTTTCGCACTTCGAACCCGACTTTCGTACATAACTTGCAAATGATCATTTTAGGGCAAGTAGTCATTTGTTTCATTTGAGATTCATGTCAATGAGTCTTTTCAACTAATTAATTCAGTTGAAAGCAATTCGAACGAATTCTATTTTTCCACTTCAAACACTACTTTTGTGAATCACTTGTTAATGATCTTTCTAAGACAAGTATGCATTTGTTTTATGTTATATTCATGGCAATGAGTTTTTTCAAGAAAATAAATTATTTGGAACCCATTGGAGCGAATACTATTTTCCCATTTCAAACATGACTTTCGCGCATAGCTTGGTTATGATTTTTTGAAGGCAAGTACGAATTTGTTTAATCCTAGAGGCATCATCTCAATCTCTCTTCGAAAGTCACTAATTCATTTGAATTCAATTAAAATGAATTCTATTTTCGCACTTCGAACCCGACTTTCGTACATAACTTGCTAATGATCATTTTAGGGAAACTAGTCGTTGGTTTCATTTGAGATTCATGTCAATGAGTCTTTTCAAGTCACTAATTCATTTGAAAGCAATTCGAACGAATTCTTTTTTTCTACTTCAAACACTACTTTTGTGAATCACTTGTTAATGATCTTTCTAAGACAAGTATGCATTTGTTTTATGTTATATTCATGGCAATGAGTCTTTTCAAGAAAATAAATTATTTTGAACCCATTGGACCGAATACTGTTTTCGCATTTCAAACATGATTTTCGCGCATAGCTTGGTTATGATTTTTTGAAGGCAAGTACGAATTTGTTTAATCTTAGAGTCATCATCTCAATGTCTCTTTGAAAGTCACTAATTCATTTGAAAGCAATTAAAATGAATTCTATTTTCGCACTTCAAACCCGACTTTCGTACATAACTTGCTAATGATCATTTTAGCGCAAGTAGTCTTTTGTTTCATTTGAGATTCATGTCAATGAGTCTTTTCAAGTCACTAATTCATTTGGAAGCAATTCGAACGAATTCTTTTTTTCCACTTCAAACACTACTTTTGTGAATCACTTGTTAATGATCTTTTTAAGACAAGTATGCGTTTGTTTTATGTTATATTCATGGCAATGAGTATTTTCAAGAAACTAAATTATTTTGAACCCATTGGACCGAATACTGTTTTCGCATTTCAAACATGACTTTCGCGCATAGCTTGGTTATGATTTTTTGAAGGCAAGTATGAATTTGTTTAATCTTAGAGTCATCATCTCAATGTCTCTTCGAAAGCCACTAATTCATTTGAAAGCAATGAAAATGAATTCTATTTTTGCACTTCGAACCTGACATTTGTACATAACTTGCTAATGATCATTTTAGGGGAAGTAGTCATTTGTTTCATTTGAGATTCATGTCAATGAGTCTTTTCAACTCACTAATTCAGTTGAAAGCAATTCGAACGAATTCTATTTTTCCACTTCAAGCACTACTTTTGTGAATCACTTGTTAATGATCTTTTTAAGACAAGTATGCATTGTTTTATGTTATATTCATGGCAATGAGTTTTTTCAAGAAAATAAATTATTTGGAACCCATTGGAGCGAATACTATTTTCGCATTTCAAACATGACTTTCGCGCATAGTTTGGTTATGATTTTTTGAAGGCAAGTATGAATTTGTTTAATCTTAGAGGCACCATCTCAATGTCTCTTCAAAAGTCACTAATTCATTTCAATTCAATTAAAATGAATTCTATTTTCGCACTTCGAACCCGACTTTCGTACATACCTTGCTAATGATCATTTTAGGGAAAGTAGTCATTTGTTTCATTTGAGATTCATGTCAATGAGTCTTTTCAAGTCACTAATTCATTTGGAAGCAATTCGAACGAATTCTTTTTTTCGACTTCAAACACTACTTTTGTGAATCACTTGTTAATGATCTTTCTAAGACAAGTATGCATTTGTTTTATGTTATATTGATGGCAATGAGTTTTTTCAAGAAAATAAATTATTTTGAACCCATTGGACCGAATACGGTTTTCGCATTTCAAACATGATTTTCGCGCATAGCTTGGTTATGATTTTTTGAAGGCAAGTACGAATTTGTTTAATCTTAGAGTCATCATCTCAATGTCTCTTTGAAAGGCACTAATTCATTTGAAAGCAATTAAAATGAATTCTATTTTCGCACTTCGAACCTGACATTTGTACATAACTTGCTAATGATCATTTTAGGGCAAGTAGTCATTTGTTTCATTTGAGATTCATGTCAATGAGTCTTTTCAACTAATTAATTCAGTTGAAAGCAATTCGAACGAATTCTATTTTTCCACTTCAAACACTACTTTTGTGAATCACTTGTTAATGATCTTTTTAAGACAAGTATGCATTGTTTTATGTTATATTCATGGCAATGAGTTTTTTCAAGAAAATAAATTATTTGGAACCCATTGGAGCGAATACTATTTTCCCATTTCAAACATGACTTTCGCGCATAGCTTGGTTATGATTTTTTGAAGGCAAGTATGAATTTGTTTAATCCTAGAGGCATCATCTCAATGTCTCTTCGAAAGTCACTAATTCATTTGAATTCAATTAAAATGAATTCTATTTTCGCACTTCAAACCCGACTTTCGTACATAACTTGCTAATGATCATTTTAGCGCAAGTAGTCCTTTGTTTCATTTGAGATTGAGTCAAGGAGTCTTTTCAACTCACTAATTCATTTGAAAGCAATTCGAACGAATTCTATTTTTCCACTTCAAACACTACTTTTGTGAATGACTTGTTAATGATCTTTTTAAGACAAGTATGCATTGTTTTATGTTATATTCATGGCAATGAGTTTTTTCAAAAAAATAAATTATTTGGAACCCATTGGAACGAATACTATTTTCGCATTTCAAACATGACTTTCGCGCATAGTTTGGTTATGATTTTTTGAAGGCAAGTATGAATTTGTTTAATCTTAGAGGCATCATCTCAATGTCTCTTCAAAAGTCACTAATTCATTTCAATTCAATTAAAATGAATTCTATTTTCGCACTTCGAACCCGACTTTCGTACATAACTTGCTAATGATCATTTTGGGGAAAGTAGTCATTTGTTTCATTTGAGATTCATGTCAATGAGTCTTTTCAACTCACTAATTCATTTGAAAGCAATTCGAACGAATTCTTTTTTTCGACTTCAAACACTACTTTTGTGAATCACTTGTTAATGATCTTTCTAAGACAAGTATGCATTGTTTTATGTTATATTCATGGCAATGAGTTTTTTCAAGAAAATAAATTATTTGGAACCCATTGGAGCGAATACTATTTTCCCATTTCAAACATGACTTTCGCGCATTACTTGGTTATGATTTTTTGAAGGCAAGTATGAATTTGTTTAATCCTAGAGGCATCATCTCAATGTCTCTTCGAAAGTCACTAATTCATTTGAATTCAATTAAAATGAATTCTATTTTCGCACTTCGAACCCGACTTTCGTACCTAACTTGCTAATGATCATTTTGGGGAAAGTAGTCATTTGTTTCATTTGAGATTCATGTCAATGAGTCTTTTCAACTCACTAATTCATTCGAAAGCAATTCGAACAAATTCTTTTTTTCCACTTCAAACAGTACTTTTGTGAATCACTTGTTAATGATCTTTTTAGGACAAGTATGCATTTGTTTTATGTTATATTCATGGCAATGAGTATTTTCAAGAAAATAAATTATTTTGAACCCATTGGACCGAATACTATTTTCGCATTTCAAACATGACTTTCGCGCATTGCTTGGTCATGATTTTTTGAAGGCAAGTATGAATTTGTTTAATCCTAGAGTCATCATCTCAATGTCCCTTTGAAAGTCACTAATTCATTTGAATTCAATTAAAATGAATTCTATTTTCGCACTTCGAACCCGACTTTCGTACATAACTTGCTAATGATCATTTTGGGGAAAGTAGTCATTTGTTTCATTTGAGATTCATGTCAATGTGTCTTTTCAACTCACTAATTCATTTGAAAGCAATTCGAACGAATTCTTTTTTTCGACTTCAAACACTACTTTTGTGAATCACTTGTTAATGATCTTTCTAAGACAAGTATGCATTGTTTTATGTTATATTCATGGCAATGAGTTTTTTCAAGAAAATAAATTATTTGGAACCCATTGGAGCGAATACTATTTTCCCATTTCAAACATGACTTTCGCGCATTGCTTGGTTATGATTTTTTGAAGGCAAGTATGAATTTGTTTAATCCTAGAGGCATCATCTCAATGTCTCTTCGAAAGTCACTAATTCATTTGAATTCAATTAAAATGAATTCTATTTTCGCACTTCGAACCCGACTTTCGTACATAACTTGCTAATGATCATTTTAGGGAAAGTAGTCATTTGTTTCATTTGAGATTCATGTCAATGAGTCTTTTCAATTCACTAATTCATTTGAAAGCAATTCGAACGAATTCTTTTTTTCCACTACAAACACTACTTTTGTGAATCACTTGTTAATGATCTTTCTATGACAAGTATGCATTTGTTTTATGTTATATTCATGGCAATGAGTTTTCTCAAGAAAATAAATTATTTTGAACCCATTGGACCGAATACTGTTTTCGCATTTCAAACATGACTTTCGCGCATAGCTTGGTCATGATTTTTTGAAGGCAAGTATGAATTTGTTTAATCTTAGAGTCATCATCTCAATGTCTCTTTGAAAGTCACTATTTCATTTGAAAGTAATTAAAATGAATTCTATTTTCGCACTTCGAACCTGACATTTGTACATAACTTGCTAATGATCATTTTAGGGCAAGTAGTCATTTGTTTCATTTGAGATTGATGTCAATGAGTCTTTTCAACTAATTAATTCAGTTGAAAGCAATTCGAACGAATTCTATTTTTCCACTTCAAACACTACTTTTGTGAATCACTTGTTAATGATCTTTTTAAGACAAGTATGCATTTGTTTTATGTTATATTCATGGAAATGAGTTTTTTCAAGAAAATAAATTATTTTGAACCCATTGGACCGAATACTGTTTTCGCATTTCAAACATGATTTTCGCGCATAGCTTGGTTATGATTTTTTGAAGGCAAGTACGAATTTGTTTAATCTTAGAGGCATCATCTCAATGTCTCTTCGAAAGTCACTAATTCATTTGAATTCAATTAAAATGAATTCTATTTTCGCACTTCGAACCCGACTTTCGTACATAACTTGCTAATGATCATTTTAGGGAAAGTAGTCATTTGTTTCATTTGAGATTCATGTCAATGAGTCTTTTCAACTCACTAATTCATTTGAAAGCAATTCGAACGAATTCTTTTTTTCCACTTCAAACACTACTTTTGTGAATCACTTGTTAATGATCTTTCTATGACAAGTATGCATTTGTTTTATGTTATATTCATGGCAATGAGTTTTTGCAAGAAAATAAATTATTTTGAACCCATTGGACCGAATACTGTTTTCGCACTTCAAACATGATTTTCGCGCATAGCTTGGTTATGATTTTTTGAAGGCAAGTACGAATTTGTTTAATCTTAGAGTCATCATCTCAATGTCTCTTTGAAAGTCACTAATTCATTTGAAAGCAATTAAAATAAATTCTATTTTCGCACTTCAAAACTGACTTTCGTACATAACTTGCTAATGATCATTTTAGCGCAAGTAGTCATTTGTTTCATTTGAGATTCATGTCAATGAGTCTTTTCAACTCACTAATTCTTTTGAAAGCAATTCGAACGAATTCTTTTTTTCCACTTCAAACACTACTTTTGTGAATCACTTGTTAATGATCTTTCTAAGACAACTATGCATTTGTTTTATGTTATATTGATGGCAATGAGTTTTTTCAAGAAAATAAATTATTTTGAACCCATTGGACCGAATACTGTTTTCGCATTTCAAACATGATTTTCGCGCATAGCTTGGTTATGATTTTTTGAAGGCAAGTACGAATTTGTTTAATCTTAGAGTCATCATCTCAATGTCTCTTTGAAAGTCACTAATTCATTTGAAAGCAATTAAAATGAATTCTATTTTCGCACTTCGAACCCGACTTTTGTACATAACTTGCTAATGATCATTTTAGCGCAAGTTGTCTTTTGTTTCATTTGAGATTCATGTCAATGAGTCTTTTCAACTCACTAATTCATTTGAAAGCAATTCGAACGAATTCTTTTTTTCCACTTCAAACACTACTTTTGTGAATCACTTGTTAATGATCTTTCTATGACAAGTATGCATTTGTTTTATGTTATATTCATGGCAATGAGTTTTTTCAAGAAAATAAATTATTTTGAACCCATTGGACCGAATACTGTTTTCGCATTTCAAACATGACTTTCGCGCATAGCTTGGTTATGATTTTTTGAAGGGATGTATGATTTTGTTTAAACTTAGAGTCATCATCTCAATGTCTCTTTGAAAGTCACTAATTCATTTGAAAGCAATTAAAATGAATTCTATTTTCGCACTTCGAACCCGACTTTCGTACATAACTTGCTAATGATCATTTTAGGGAAAGTAGTCATTTGTTTCATTTGAGATTCATGTCAATGAGTCTTTTCAATTCACTAATTCATTTGAAAGCAATTCGAACGAATTCTTTTTTTCCACTACAAACACTACTTTTGTGAATCACTTGTTAATGATCTTTCTATGACAAGTATGCATTTGTTTTATGTTATATTCATGGCAATGAGTTTTCTCAAGAAAATAAATTATTTTGAACCCATTGGACCGAATACTGTTTTCGCATTTCAAACATGACTTTCGCGCATAGCTTGGTCATGATTTTTTGAAGGCAAGTATGAATTTGTTTAATCTTAGAGTCATCATCTCAATGTCTCTTTGAAAGTCACTATTTCATTTGAAAGTAATTAAAATGAATTCTATTTTCGCACTTCGAACCTGACATTTGTACATAACTTGCTAATGATCATTTTAGGGCAAGTAGTCATTTGTTTCATTTGAGATTGATGTCAATGAGTCTTTTCAACTAATTAATTCAGTTGAAAGCAATTCGAACGAATTCTATTTTTCCACTTCAAACACTACTTTTGTGAATCACTTGTTAATGATCTTTTTAAGACAAGTATGCATTTGTTTTATGTTATATTCATGGAAATGAGTTTTTTCAAGAAAATAAATTATTTTGAACCCATTGGACCGAATACTGTTTTCGCATTTCAAACATGATTTTCGCGCATAGCTTGGTTATGATTTTTTGAAGGCAAGTACGAATTTGTTTAATCTTAGAGGCATCATCTCAATGTCTCTTCGAAAGTCACTAATTCATTTGAATTCAATTAAAATGAATTCTATTTTCGCACTTCGAACCCGACTTTCGTACATAACTTGCTAATGATCATTTTAGGGAAAGTAGTCATTTGTTTCATTTGAGATTCATGTCAATGAGTCTTTTCAACTCACTAATTCATTTGAAAGCAATTCGAACGAATTCTTTTTTTCCACTTCAAACACTACTTTTGTGAATCACTTGTTAATGATCTTTCTATGACAAGTATGCATTTGTTTTATGTTATATTCATGGCAATGAGTTTTTGCAAGAAAATAAATTATTTTGAACCCATTGGACCGAATACTGTTTTCGCACTTCAAACATGATTTTCGCGCATAGCTTGGTTATGATTTTTTGAAGGCAAGTACGAATTTGTTTAATCTTAGAGTCATCATCTCAATGTCTCTTTGAAAGTCACTAATTCATTTGAAAGCAATTAAAATAAATTCTATTTTCGCACTTCAAAACTGACTTTCGTACATAACTTGCTAATGATCATTTTAGCGCAAGTAGTCATTTGTTTCATTTGAGATTCATGTCAATGAGTCTTTTCAACTCACTAATTCTTTTGAAAGCAATTCGAACGAATTCTTTTTTTCCACTTCAAACACTACTTTTGTGAATCACTTGTTAATGATCTTTCTAAGACAACTATGCATTTGTTTTATGTTATATTGATGGCAATGAGTTTTTTCAAGAAAATAAATTATTTTGAACCCATTGGACCGAATACTGTTTTCGCATTTCAAACATGATTTTCGCGCATAGCTTGGTTATGATTTTTTGAAGGCAAGTACGAATTTGTTTAATCTTAGAGTCATCATCTCAATGTCTCTTTGAAAGTCACTAATTCATTTGAAAGCAATTAAAATGAATTCTATTTTCGCACTTCGAACCCGACTTTTGTACATAACTTGCTAATGATCATTTTAGCGCAAGTTGTCTTTTGTTTCATTTGAGATTCATGTCAATGAGTCTTTTCAACTCACTAATTCATTTGAAAGCAATTCGAACGAATTCTTTTTTTCCACTTCAAACACTACTTTTGTGAATCACTTGTTAATGATCTTTTTAAGACAAGTATGCATTTGTTTTATGTTATATTCATGGCAATGAGTTTTTTCAAGAAAATAAATTATTTTGAACCCATTGGACCGAATACTGTTTTCGCATTTCAAACATGACTTTCGCGCATAGCTTGGTTATGATTTTTTGAAGGGATGTATGATTTTGTTTAAACTTAGAGTCATCATCTCAATGTCTCTTTGAAAGTCACTAATTCATTTGAAAGCAATTAAAATGAATTCTATTTTCGCACTTCGAATCTGACATTTGTACATAACTTGCTAATGATCATTTTAGGGCAAGTAGTCATTTGTTTCATTTGAGATTGATGTCAATGAGTCTTTTCAACTAATTAATTCAGTTGAAAGCAATTCGAACGAATTCTATTTTTCCACTTCAAACACTACTTTTGTGAATCACTTGTTAATGATCTTTTTAAGACAAGTATGCATTTGTTTTATGTTATATTCATGGAAATGAGTTTTTTCAAGAAAATAAATTATTTTGAACCCATTGGACCGAATACTGTTTTCGCATTTCAAACATGACTTTCGCGCATAGCTTGGTTATGATTTTTTGAAGGCAAGTATGAATTTGTTTAATCCTAGAGGCATCATCTCAATGTCTCTTCGAAAGTCACTAATTCATTTGAATTCAATTAAAATGAATTCCATTTTCGCACTTCGAAGCCGACTTTCGTACATAACTTGCTAATGATCATTTTAGGGAAACTAGTCATTTGTTTCATTTGAGATTCATGTCAATGAGTCTTTTCAACTCACTAATTCATTTGAAAGCAATTCGAACGAATTCTATTTTTCCACTTCAAACACTACTTTTGTGAATGACTTGTTAATGATCTTTTTAAGACAAGTATGCATTTGTTTTATGTTATATTCATGGCAATGAGTTTTTTCAAGAAAATAAATTATTTGGAACCCATTGGAGCGAATACTGTTTTCGCATTTCAAACATGACTTTCACGCATAGCTTGGTTATGATTTTTTGAAGGCAAGTATGAATTTGTTTAATCTTAGAGTCATCATCTCAATGTCTCTTTGAAAGTCACTAATTCATTTGAATTCAATTAAAATGAATTCTAATTTCGCACTTCGAACCCGACTTTCGTACATAACTTGCTAATCATCATTTTAGGGAAAGTAGTCATTTGTTTCATTTGAGATTCATGTCAATGAGTCTTTTCAACTCACTAATTCATTTGAAAGCAATTCGAAGGAATTCTTTTTCTCCACTTCAAACACTACTTTTGTGAGTCACTTTTTAAAGATCTTTTTAAGACAAGTATGCATTTGTTTTATGTTATATTCATGGCAATGAGTTTTTTCAAGAAAATAAATTATTTGGAACCCATTGGAGCGAATACTGTTTTCGCATTTTAAACACGACTTTCACGCATAGCTTGGTTATTTTTTTTTGAAGGCAAGTATGAATTTGTTTAATCTTAGAGTCATCATCTCAATGTCTCTTTGAAAGTCACTACTTCATTTGAAAGCAATTAAAATGAATTCCATTTTCGCACTTCGAACCTGACATTCGTACATAACTTGCTAATGATCATTTTAGGGCAAGTAGTCATTTGTTTCATTTGAGATTCATATCAATGGGTATTTTCAACTCACTAATTCAGTTGAAAGCAATTCGAACGAATTCTATTTTTCCACTTCAAACACTACTTTTGTGAATGACTTGTTAATGATCTTTTTAAGACAAGTATGCATTTGTTTTATGTTATATTCATGGCAATGAGTTTTTTCAAGAAAATAAATTATTTGGAATCCATTGGACCGAATACTGTTTTCGCATTTCAAACAATACTTTCGCGCACAGCTTGGTTATGATATTTTTAAGGCAAGTATGAATTTGTTTAATCTTAGAGTCATCTCCTCAATGTCTCTTTCAAAGTCACTAATTCATTTGAATTCAATTAAAATGAATTCTAATTTCGCACTTCGAACCCGACTTTCGTACATAACTTGCTAATCATCATTTTAGGGAAAGTAGTCATTTGTTTCATTTGAGATTCATGTCAATGAGTCTTTTCAACTCACTAATTCATTCGAAAGCAATTCGAAGGAATTCTTTTTTTCCACTTCAAACACTACTTTTGTGAATGACTTGTTAATGATCTTTTTAAGACAAGTATGCATTTGTTTTATGTTATATTCATGGCAATGAGTTTTTTCAAGAAAATAAATTATTTGGAACCCATTGGAGCGAATTATGTTTTCGCATTTTAAACATGACTTTCACGCATAGCTTGGTTATTTTTTTTTGAAGGCAAGTATGAATTTGTTTGATCTTAGTGTCATCATCTCAATGTCTCTTTGAAAGTCACTAATTCATTTGAATTCAATTAAAATGAATTCCATTTTCGCACTTCGAACCCGACATTCGTACATAACTTGCTAATAATCATTTTAGGGCAAGTAGTCATTTGTTTCATTTGAGATTCATGTCAATGAGTCTTTTCAGCTCACTAATTCATTTGAAAGGAATTCAAACGAATTCTATTTTTCCACTTCAAACACTACTTTTGTGAATGAATTGTTAATGATATTTTTAAGACAAGTATGCATTTGTTTTATGTTATATTCATGGCAATGAGTTGTTTCAAGAAAATAAATTATTTGGAACCCATTGGACCGAATACTGTTTTCGCATTTCAAACATGACTTTCGCGCATAGCTTGGTTATGATTTTTTGAAGGCAAGTATGAATTTGTTTAATCTTAGAGTCATCATCTCAATGTCTCTTTGAAAGTCACTAATTCATTTGAATTCAATTAAAATGAATTCTAATTTCGCACTTCGAACCCGACTTTCGTACATAACTTGCTAATGATCATTTTAGGGAAAGTAGTCATTTGTTTCATTTGAGATTCATGTCAATGAGTCTTTTCAACTCACTAATTCATTTGAAAGCAATTCGAATGAATTCTATTTTTCCACTTCAAACACTACTTTTGTGAATCACTTGTTAATGATCTTTGTAAGACAAGTATGCATTGTTTTATGTTATATTCATGGCAATGAGTTTTTTGAAGAAAATAAATTGTTTGGAACCCATTGGAGCGATGACTATTTTCGCATTTCAAACAATACTTTCGCGCATAGCTTGGTTATGATATTTTGAAGGCAAGTATGAATTTGTTTAATCTTAGAGTCATCTTCTCAATGTCTCTTTGAAAGTCACTAATTCATTTGAATTCAATTAAAATGAATTCTATTTTCGCACTTCGAACCCGACTTTCGTACATAACTTGCTAATGATCATTTTAGGGCAAGTAGTCATTTGTTTCATTTGAGATTCATGTCAATGAGTCTTTTCAACTCACTAATTCATTTGAAAGCAATTCGAACGAATTCTATTTTTCCACTTCAAACACTACTTTTGTGAATGACTTGTTAATGATCTTTTTAAGACAAGTATGCATTTGTTTTATGTTATATTCATGGCAATGAGTTTTTTCAAGAAAATAAATTATTTGGAACCCATTGGAGCGAATACTGTTTTCGCATTTCAAACATGACTTTCGCGCATAGCTTGGTTATGATTTTTTGAAGGCAAGTATGAATTTGTTTAATCTTAGAGTCATCATCTCAATGTCTCTTTGAAAGTCACTAATTCATGTGAATTCAATTAAAATGAATTCTAATTTCGCACTTCGAACCCGACTTTCGTACATAACTTGCTAATCATCATTTTAGGGAAAGTAGTCATTTGTTTCATTTGAGATTCATGTCAATGAGTCTTTTCAACTCACTAATTCATTTGAAAGCAATTCGAATGAATTCTATTTTTCCACTTCAAACACTACTTTTGTGAATCACTTGTTAATGATCTTTGTAAGACAAGTATGCATTGTTTTATGTTATATTCATGGCAATGAGTTTTTTGAAGAAAATAAATTGTTTGGAACCCATTGGAGCGATGACTATTTTCGCATTCCAAACAATACTTTCGCGCATAGCTTGGTTATGATATTTTGAAGGCAAGTATGAATTTGTTTAATCTTAGAGTCATCTTCTCAATGTCTCTTTGAAAGTCACTAATTCATTTGAATTCAATTAAAATGAATTCTATTTTCGCACTTCGAACCCGACTTTCGTACATAACTTGCTAATGATCATTTTAGGGCAAGTAGTCATTTGTTTCATTTGAGATTCATGTCAATGAGTCTTTTCAACTCACTAATTCATTTGAAAGCAATTCGAACGAATTCTATTTTTCCACTTCAAACACTACTTTTGTGAATGACTTGTTAATGATCTTTTTAAGACAAGTATGCATTTGTTTTATGTTATATTCATGGCAATGAGTTTTTTCAAGAAAATAAATTATTTGGAACCCATTGGAGCGAATACTGTTTTCGCATTTCAAACATGACTTTCGCGCATAGCTTGGTTATGATTTTTTGAAGGCAAGTATGAATTTGTTTAATCTTAGAGTCATCATCTCAATGTCTCTTTGAAAGTCACTAATTCATTTGAATTCAATTAAAATGAATTCTAATTTCGCACTTCGAACCCGACTTTCGTACATAACTTGCTAATCATCATTTTAGGGAAAGTAGTCATTTGTTTCATTTGAGATTCATGTCAATGAGTCTTTTCAACTCACTAATTCATTTGAAAGCAATTCGAACGAATTCTATTTTTCCACTTCAAACACAACTTTTGTGAATGACTTGCTAATGATCTTTTAAAGACAAGTATGCATTTGTTTTATGTTATATTCATGGCAATGAGTTTTTTCAAGAAAATAAATTATTTGGAATCCATTGGACCGAATACTGTTTTCGCATTTCAAACATGACTTTCGCGCATAGCTTGGTTATGATTTTTTGAAGGCAAGTATGAATTTGTTTAATCTTAGAGTCATCATCTCAATGTCTCTTTGAAAGTCACTAATTCATTTGAATTCAATTAAAATGAATTCTAATTTCGCACTTCGAACCCGACATTCGTACATAACTTGCTAATGATCATTTTAGGGCAAGTAGTCATTTGTTTCATTTGAGATTCATGTCAATGAGTCTTTTCAACTCACTAATTCAGTTGAAAGCAATTCGAACGAATTCTATTTTTCCACTTCAAACACTACTTTTGTGAATGACTTGTTAATGATCTTCTTAAGACAAGTATGCATTTGTTTTATGTTATATTCATGGCAATGAGTTTTTTCAAGAAAATAAATTATTTGAAATCCATTGGACCGAATACTGTTTTCGCATTTCAAACATGACTTTCGCGCATAGCTTGGTTATGATTTTTTGAAGGCAAGTATGAATTTGTTTAATCTTAGAGTCATCATCTCAATGTCTCTTTGAAAGTCACTAATTCATTTGAATTCAATTAAAATGAATTCTAATTTCGCACTTCGAACCCGACTTTCGTACATAACTTGCTAATGATCATTTTAGGGAAAGTAGTCATTTGTTTCATTTGAGATTCATGTCAATGAGTCTTTTCAACTCACTAATTCATTTGAAAGCAATTCGAACGAATTCTATTTTTCCACTTCAAACACTACTTTTGTGAATGACTTGTTAATGATCTTCTTAAGACAAGTATGCATTTGTTTTATGTTATATTCATGGCAATGAGTTTTTTCAAGAAAATAAATTATTTGAAATCCATTGGACCGAATACTGTTTTCGCATTTCAAACATGACTTTCGCGCATAGCTTGGTTATGATTTTTTGAAGGCAAGTATGAATTTGTTTAATCTTAGAGTCATCATCTCAATGTCTCTTTGAAAGTCACTAATTCATTTGAATTCAATTAAAATGAATTCTAATTTCGCACTTCGAACCAGACTTTCGTACATAACTTGCTAATGATCATTTTAGGGAAAGTAGTCATTTGTTTCATTTGAGATTCATGTCAATGAGTCTTTTCAACTCACTAATTCATTTGAAAGCAATTCGAACGAATTCTTTTTTTCCACTTCAAACACTACTTTTGTGAATGACTTGTTAATGATCTTCTTAAGACAAGTATGCATTTGTTTTATGTTATATTCATGGCAATGAGTTTTTTCAAGAAAATAAATTATTTGGAATCCATTGGACCGAATACTGTTTTCGCATTTCAAACATGAATTTCGCGCATAGCTTGGTTATGATTTTTTGAAGGCAAGTATGAATTTGTTTAATCTTAGAGTCATCATCTCAATGTCTCTTCGAAAGTCACTAATTCATTTGAATTCAACTAAAATGAATTCTAATTTCGCACTTCGAACCCGACTTTCGTACATAACTTGCTAATGATCATTTTAGGGAAAGTAGTCATTTGTTTCATTTGAGATTCATGTCAATGAGTCTTTTCAACTCACTAATTCATTAGAAAGCAATTCGAACGAATTCTATTTTTCCACTTCAAACACTACTTTTGTGAATCACTTGTTAATGATCTTTTTAAGACAAGTATGCATTTGTTTTATGTTATATTCATGGCAATGAGTATTTTCAAGAAAATAAATTATTTTGAACCCATTGGACTGAATACTATTTTCGCATTTCAAACATGACTTTCGCGCATAGCTTGGTTATGATAGTTTGAAGGCAAGTATAAATTTGTTAAATCTTAGTGTCAGCATCTCAATGTCTCGTTGAAAGTCACTAATTCATTTGAATTCAATTAAAATGAATTCTATTTTCGCACTTCGAACCCGACTTTCGTACATAACTTGCTAATGATCATTTTAGGGCAAGTAGTCATTTGTTTCATTTGAGATTCATGTCAATGAGTCTTTTCAACTCACTAATTCATTTGAAAGCAATTCGAACGAATTCTATTTTTCCACTTCAAACACAACTTTTGTGAATGACTTGCTAATGATCTTTTAAAGACAAGTATGCATTTGTTTTATGTTATATTCATGGCAATGAGTTTTTTCAAGAAAATAAATTATTTGGAATCCATTGGACCGAATACTGTTTTCGCATTTCAAACATGACTTTCGCGCATAGCTTGGTTATGATTTTTTGAAGGCAAGTATGAATTTGTTTAATCTTAGAGTCATCATCTCAATGTCTCTTTGAAATTCACTAATTCATTTGAATTCAATTAAAATGAATTCTAATTTCGCACTTCGAACCCGACTTTCGTACATAACTTGCTAATGATCATTTTAGGGAAAGTAGTCATTTGTTTCATTTGAGATTCATGTCAATGAGTCTTTTCAACTCACTAATTCATTTGAAAGCAATTCGAACGAATTCTATTTTTCCACTTCAAACACTACTTTTGTGAATCACTTGTTAATGATCTTCTTAAGACAAGTATGCATTTGTTTTATGTTATATTCAGGGCAATGAGTTTTTTCAAGAAAATAAATTATTTGGAACCCGTTGGAGCGAATACTATTTTCGCATTTTAAACATGACTTTCACGCATAGCTTGGTTATTTTTTTTTTGAAGGCAAGTATGAATTTGTTTAATCTTAGAGTCATCATCTCAATGTCTCTTTGCAAGTCACTAATTCATTTGAAAGCAATTAAAATGAATTCCATTTTCGCACTTCGAACCTGACATTCGTACATAACTTGCTAATGATCATTTTAGGGCAAGTAGTCATTTGTTTCATTTGAGATTCATATCAATGGGTATTTTAAACTCGCTAATTCAGTTGAAAGAAATTCGAACGAATTCTATTTTTCCACTTCAAACACTACTTTTGTGAATCACTTGTTAATGATCTTTTTAAGACAAGTATGCATTTGTTTTATGTTATATTCATGGCAATGAGTTTTTTGAAGAAAATAAATTATTTGGAACCCATTGGAGCGAATACTGTTTTCGCATTTCAAACATGACTTTCGCGGATAGCTTGGTTATGATTTTTTGAAGGCAAGTATGAATTTGTTAAATCTTAGTGTCAGCATCTCAATGTCTCGTTGAAAGTCACTAATTCATTTGTATTCAATTAAAATGAATTCTATTTTCGCACTTCGAACCCGACTTTCGTACATAACTTGCTAATGATCATTTTAGGGCAAGTAGTCATTTGTTTCATTTGAGATTCAAGTCAATGAGTCTTTTCAACTCACTAATTCATTTGAAAGCAATTCGAACGAATTCTATTTTTCCACTTCAAACACAACTTTTGTGAATGACTTGCTAATGATCTTTTAAAGACAAGTATGCATTTGTTTTATGTTATATTCATGGCAATGAGTTCTTTCAAGAAAATAAATTATTTGGAATCCATTGGACCGAATACTGTTTTCGCATTTCAAACATGACTTTCGTGCATAGCTTGGTTATGTTTTTTTGAAGGCAAGTATGAATTTGTTTAATCTTAGAGTCATCATCTCAATGTCTCTTTGAAAGTCACTAATTCATTTGAATTCAATTAAAATGAATTCTAATTTCGCACTTCGAACCCGACTTTCGTACATAACTTGCTAATGATCATTTTAGGGAAAGTAGTCATTTGTTTCATTTGAGATTCATGTCAATGAGTCTTTTCAACTCACTAATTCATTTGAAAGCAATTCGAACGAATTCTATTTTTCCACTTCAAACACTACTTTTGTGAATGACTTGTTAATGATCTTCTTAAGACAAGTATGCATTTGTTTTATGTTATATTCATGGCAATGAGTTTTTTCAAGAAAATAAATTATTTGGAATCCATTGGACCGAATACTGTTTTCGCATTTCAAACATGACTTTCGCGCATAGCTTGGTTATGATTTTTTGAAGGCAAGTATGAATTTGTTTAATCTTAGAGTCATCATCTCAATGTCTCTTTGCAAGTCACTAATTCATTTGAAAGCAATTAAAATGAATTCCATTTTCGCACTTCGAACCTGACATTCGTACATAACTTGCTAATGATCATTTTAGGGCAAGTAGTCATTTGTTTCATTTGAGATTCATATCAATGGGTATTTTAAACTCGCTAATTCAGTTGAAAGAAATTCGAACGAATTCTATTTTTCCACTTCAAACACTACTTTTGTGAATCACTTGTTAATGATCTTTTTAAGACAAGTATGCATTTGTTTTATGTTATATTCATGGCAATGAGTTTTTTGAAGAAAATAAATTATTTGGAACCCATTGGAGCGAATACTGTTTTCGCATTTCAAACATGACTTTCGCGGATAGCTTGGTTATGATTTTTTGAAGGCAAGTATGAATTTGTTAAATCTTAGTGTCAGCATCTCAATGTCTCGTTGAAAGTCACTAATTCATTTGAATTCAATTAAAATGAATTCTATTTTCGCACTTCGAACCCGACTTTCGTACATAACTTGCTAATGATCATTTTAGGGAAAGTAGTCATTTGTTTCATTTGAGATTCAAGTCAATGAGTCTTTTCAACTCACTAATTCATTTGAAAGCAATTCGAACGAATTCTATTTTTCCACTTCAAACACAACTTTTGTGAATGACTTGCTAATGATCTTTTAAAGACAAGTATGCATTTGTTTTATGTTATATTCATGGCAATGAGTTCTTTCAAGAAAATAAATTATTTGGAATCCATTGGACCGAATACTGTTTTCGCATTTCAAACATGACTTTCGTGCATAGCTTGGTTATGTTTTTTTGAAGGCAAGTATGAATTTGTTTAATCTTAGAGTCATCATCTCAATGTCTCTTTGAAAGTCACTAATTCATTTGAATTCAATTAAAATGAATTCTAATTTCGCACTTCGAACCCGACTTTTGTACATAACTTGCTAATGATCATTTTAGGGAAAGTAGTCATTTGTTTCATTTGAGATTCATGTCAATGAGTCTTTTCAACTCACTAATTCATTTGAAAGCAATTCGAACGAATTCTATTTTTCCACTTCAAACACTACTTTTGTGAATGACTTGTTAATGATCTTCTTAAGACAAGTATGCATTTGTTTTATGTTATATTCATGGCAATGAGTTTTTTCAAGAAAATAAATTATTCGGAATCCATTGGACCGAATACTGTTTTCGCATTTCAAACATGACTTTCGCGCATAGCTTGGTTATGATTTTTTGAAGGCAAGTATGAATTTGTTTAATCTTAGAGTCATCATCTCAATGTCTCTTTGAAAGTCACTAATTCATTTGAATTCAATTAAAATGAATTATAATTTCGCACTTCGAACCCGACTTTCGTACATAACTTGCTAATGATCATTTTAGGGAAAGTAGTCATTTGTTTCATTTGAGATTCATGTCAATGAGTCTTTTCAACTCACTAATTCATTTGAAAGCAATTCGAACGAATTCTATTTTTCCACTTCAAACACTACTTTTGTGAATGACTTGTTAATGATCTTCTTAAGACAAGTATGCATTTGTTTTATGTTATATTCATGGCAATGAGTTTTTTCAAGAAAATAAATTATTTGGAATCCATTGGACCGAATACTGTTTTCGCATTTCAAACATGAATTTCGCGCATAGCTCGGTTATGATTTTTTGAAGGCAAGTATGAATTTGTTTAATCTTAGAGTCATCATCTCAATGTCTCTTCGAAAGTCACTAATTCATTTGAATTCAATTAAAATGAATTCTAATTTCGCACTTCGAACCCGACTTTCGTACATAACTTGCTAATGATCATTTTAGGGAAAGTAGTCATTTGTTTCATTTGAGATTCATGTCAATGAGTCTTTTCAACTCACTAATTCATTTGAAAGCAATTCGAACGAATTCTATTTTTCCACTTCAAACACTACTTTTGTGAATGACTTGTTAATGATCTTTTTAAGACAAGTATGCATTTGTTTTATGTTATATTCACGGCAATGAGTTTTTTGAAGAAAATAAATTATTTGGAACCCGTTGGAGCGAATACTATTTTCGCATTTTAAACATGACTTTCGCGCATAGCTTGGTTATGATTTTTTGAAGGCAAGTATGAATTTGTTTAATCTTAGAGTCATCATCTCAATGTCTCTTTGAAAGTCACTAATTCATTTGAAAGCAATTAAAATGAATTCCATTTTCGCACTTCGAACCTGACATTCGTACATAAGTTGCTAATGATCATTTTAGGGCAAGTAGTCATTTGTTTCATTCGAGATTCATATCAATGGGTATTTTCAACTCACTAATTCATTTGAAAGCAATTCGAACGAATTCTATTTTTCCACTTCAAACACTACTTTTGTGAATCACTTGTTAATGATCTTTGTAAGACAAGTATGCATTTGTTTTATGTTATATTCATGGCAATGTGTTTTTTCAAGAAAATAAATTATTTGGAATCCATTGGACCGAATACTGTTTTCGCATTTCAAACATGACTTTCGCGGATAGCTTGGTTATGATTTTTTGAAGGCAAGTATGAATTTGTTTAATCTTAGAGTCATCATCTCAATGTCTCTTCGAAAGTCACTAATTCATTTGAATTCAATTAAAATGAATTCTAATTTTGCACTTCGAACCCGACATTCGTACATTACTTGCTAATGATCATTTTAGGGAAAGTAGTCATTTGTTTCATTTGAGATTCATATCAATGAGTCTTTTCAACTCACTAATTCATTTGAAAGCAATTCGAACGAATTCGATTTTTCCACTTCAAACACTACTTTTGTGAATGACTTGTTAATGATCTTTGTAAGACAAGTATGCATTTGTTTTATGTTATATTCATGGCAATGAGTTTTTTGAAGAAAATAAATTATTTGGAACCCATTGGAGCGAATACTGTTTTCGCATTTCAAACATGACTTTCGCGGATAGCTTGGTTATGATTTTTTGAAGGCAAGTATGAATTTGTTTAATCTTAGAGTCATCATCTCAATGTCTCTTCGAAAGTCACTAATTCATTTGAATTCAATTAAAATGAATTCTAATTTCGCACTTCGAACCCGACTTTCGTACATAACTTGCTAATGATCATTTTAGGGAAAGTAGTCATTTGTTTCATTTGAGATTCATGTCAATGAGTCTTTTCAACTCACTAATTCAGTTGAAAGCAATTCGAACGAATTCTATTTTTCCACTTCAAACACTACTTTTGTGAATGACTTGTTAATGATCTTTGTAAGACAAGTATGTATTTGTTTTATGTTATATTCATGGCAATGAGTTTTTTCAAGAAAATAAATTATTTGGAACCCATTGGACCGAATACTGTTTTCGCATTTCAAACATGACTTTCGCGCATAGCTTGGTTATGATTTTTTGAAGGCAAGTATGAATTTGTTTAATCTTAGAGTCATCATCTCAATGTCTCTTCGAAAGTCACTAATTCATTTGAATTCAATTAAAATGAATTCTAATTTCGCACTTCGAACCCGACATTCGTACATAACTTGCTAATGATCATTTTAGGGCAAGTAGTCATTTGTTTCATTTGAGATTCATGTCAATGAGTCTTTTCAACTCACTAATTCAGTTGAAAGCAATTCGAACGAATTCTATTTTTCCACTTCAAACACTACTTTTGTGAATGACTTGTTAATGATCTTTGTAAGACAAGTATGTATTTGTTTTATGTTATATTCATGGCAATGAGTTTTTTGAAGAAAATAAATTATTTGGAACCCATTGGAGCGAATACTGTTTTCGCATTTCAAACATGACTTTCGCGCATAGCTGGGTTATGATTTTTTGAAGGCAAGTATGAATTTGTTTAATCTTAGAGTCATCATCTCAATGTCTCTTTCAAAGTCACTAATTCATTTGAAAGCAATTAAAATGAATTCCATTTTCGCACTTCGAACCTGACTTTCGTACATAACTTGCTAATGATCATTTTAGGGAAAGTAGTCATTTGTTTCATTTGAGATTCATGTCAATGAGTCTTTTCAACTCACTAATTCATTTGAAAGCAATTCGAACGAATTCTATTTTTCCACTTCAAGCACTACTTTTGTGAATCACTTGTTAATGATCTTTTTAAGACAAGTATGCATTTGTTTTATGTTATATTCATGGCAATGAGTTTTTTCAAGAAAATAAATTATTTGGAATCCATTGGACCGAATACTGTTTTCGCATTTCAAACATGACTTTCGCGCATAGCTCGGTTATGATTTTTTGAAGGCAAGTATGAATTTGTTTAATCTTAGAGTCATCATCTCAATGTCTCTTTGAAAGTCACTAATTCATTTGAATTCAATTAAAATGAATTCTAATTTCGCACTTCGAACCCGACTTTCGTACATAACTTGCTAATGATCATTTTAGGGAAAGTAGTCATTTGTTTCATTTGAGATTCATGTCAGTGAGTCTTTTCAACTCACTAATTCATTTGAAAGCAATTCGAACGAATTCTATTTTTCCACTTCAAACACTACTTTTGTGAATGACTTGTTAATGATCTTTTTAAGACAAGTATGCATTTGTTTTATGTTATATTCATGGCAATGAGTTTTTTCAAGAAAATAAATTATTTGGATTCCATTGGACCGAATACTGTTTTCGCATTTTAAACATGACTTTCACGCATAGCTTGGTTATTTTTTTTTTAAAGGCAAGTATGAATTTGTTTAATCTTAGAGTCATCATCTCAATGTCTCTTTGAAAGTCACTAATTCATTTGAAAGCAATTAAAATGAATTCCATTTTCGCACTTCGAACCTGACATTCGTACATAAGTTGCTAATGATCATTTTAGGGCAAGTAGTCATTTGTTTCATTCGAGATTCATATCAATGGGTATTTTCAACTCACTAATTCATTTGAAAGCAATTCGAACGAATTCTATTTTTCCACTTCAAACACTACTTTTGTGAATCACTTGTTAATGATCTTTGTAAGACAAGTATGCATTTGTTTTATGTTATATTCATGGCAATGTGTTTTTTCAAGAAAATAAATTATTTGGAATCCATTGGACCGAATACTGTTTTCGCATTTCAAACATGACTTTCGCGGATAGCTTGGTTATGATTTTTTGAAGGCAAGTATGAATTTGTTTAATCTTAGAGTCATCATCTCAATGTCTCTTCGAAAGTCACTAATTCATTTGAATTCAATTAAAATGAATTCTAATTTTGCACTTCGAACCCGACATTCGTACATTACTTGCTAATGATCATTTTAGGGAAAGTAGTAATTTGTTTCATTTGAGATTCATATCAATGAGTCTTTTCAACTCACTAATTCATTTGAAAGCAATTCGAACGAATTCGATTTTTCCACTTCAAACACTACTTTTGTGAATGACTTGTTAATGATCTTTGTAAGACAAGTATGCATTTGTTTTATGTTATATTCATGGCAATGAGTTTTTTCGAGAAAATAAATTATTTGGAATCCATTGGACCGAATACTGTTTTCGCATTTCAAACATGACTTTCGCGCATAGCTTGGTTATGATTTTTTGAAGGCAAGTATGAATTTGCTTAATCTTAGAGTCATGATCTCAATCTCTCTTTGAAAGTCACTAATTCATTTGAATTCAATTAAAATGAATTCTAATTTCGCACTTCGAACCCGACTTTCGTACATAACTTGCTAATGATCATTTTAGGGAAAGTAGTCATTTGTTTCATTTGAGATTCATGTCAATGAGTCTTTTCAACTCACTAATTCATTTGAAAGCAATTCGAACGAATTCTATTTTTCCACTTCAAGCACTACTTTTGTGAATCACTTGTTAATGATCTTTTTAAGACAAGTATGCATTTGTTTTATGTTATATTCATGGCAATGAGTTTTTTGAAGAAAATAAATTATTTGGAACCCATTGGAGCGAATACTGTTTTCGCATTTCAAACATGACTTTCGCGCATAGCTTGGTTATTTTTTTTTTGAAGGCAAGTATGAATTTGTTTAATCTTAGAGTCATCATCTCAATGTCTCTTGGAAAGTCACTAATTCATTTGAAAGCAATTAAAATGAATTCCATTTTCGCACTTCGAACCTGACATTCGTACATAACTTGCTAATGATCATTTTAGGGCAAGTAGTCATTTGTTTCATTTGAGATTCATATCAATGGGTATTTTAAACTCACTAATTCAGTTGAAAGAAATTCGAACGAATTCTATTTTTCCACTTCAAACACTACTTTTGTGAATCACTTGTTAATGATCTTTTTAAGACAAGTATGCATTTGTTTTATGTTATATTCATGGCAATGAGTTTTTTCGAGAAAATAAATTATTTGGAATCCATTGGACCGAATACTGTTTTCGCATTTCAAACATGACTTTCGCGCATAGCTTGGTTATGATTTTTTGAAGGCAAGTATGAATTTGCTTAATCTTAGAGTCATGATCTCAATCTCTCTTTGAAAGTCACTAATTCATTTGAATTCAATTAAAATGAATTCTAATTTCGCACTTCGAACCCGACTTTCGTACATAACTTGCTAATGATCATTTTAGGGAAAGTAGTCATTTGTTTCATTTGAGATTCATGTCAATGAGTCTTTTCAACTCACTAATTCATTTGAAAGCAATTCGAACGAATTCTATTTTTCCACTTCAAACACTACTTTTGTGAATCACTTGTTAATGATCTTTTTAAGACAAGTATGCATTTGTTTAATGTTATATTCATGGCAATGAGTTTTTTGAAGAAAATAAATTATTTGGAACCCATTGGAGCGAATACTGTTTTCGCATTTCAAACATGACTTTCGCGCATAGCTTGGTTATGATTTTTTGAAGGCAAGTATGAATTTGTTTAATCTTAGAGTCATCATCTCAATGTCTCTTTGAAAGTCACTAATTCATTTGAATTCAATTAAAATGAATTCTAATTTCGCACTTCGAACCCGACTTTCGTACATAACTTGCTAATCATCATTTTAGGGAAAGTAATCATTTGTTTCATTTGAGATTCATGTCAATGAGTCTTTTCAACTCACTAATTCATTTGAAAGCAATTCGAACGAATTCTATTTTTCCACTTCAAACACTACTTTTGTGAATCACTTGTTAATGATCTTTTTAAGACAGGTATGCATTTGTTTTATGTTATATTCATGGGAATAAGTTTTTTCAAGAAAATAAATTATTTGGAACCCATTGGATGGAATACTATTTTCGCATTTCAAACCTGACTTTCGCGCATTGCTTGGTTATGATTTTTTGAAGGCAAGTATGAATTTGTTTAATCTTAGAGTCATCATCTCAATGTCTCTTTGAAAGTCACTAATTCATTTGAATTCAATTAAAATGAATTCTAATTTCGCACTTCGAACCCGACTTTCATACATAACTTGCTAATGATCATTTTAGGGAAAGTAGTCATTTGTTTCATTTGAGATTCATGTCAATGAGTCTTTTCAACTCACTAATTCATTTGAAAGCAATTCGAACGAATTCTATTTTTCCACTTCAAACACTACTTTTGTGAATCACTTGTTAATGATCTTTTTAAGACAAGTATGCATTTGTTTTATGTTATATTCATGGCAATGAGTTTTTTGAAGAAAATAAATTATTTGGAACCCATTGGAGCGAATACTGTTTTCGCATTTCAAACATGACTTTCGCGCATAGCTTGGTTATGATTTTTTGAAGGCAAGTATGAATTTGTTTAATCTTAGAGTCATCATCTCAATGTCTCTTTGAAAGTCACTAATTCATTTGAATTCAATTAAAATGAATTCTAATTTCGCACTTCGAACCCGACTTTCGTACATAACTTGCTAATCATCATTTTAGGGAAAGTAGTCATTTGTTTCATTTGAGATTCATGTCAATGAGTCTTTTCAACTCACTAATTCATTTGAAAGCAATTCGAAGGAATTCTTTTTTCCCACTTCAAACACTACTTTTGTGAGTCACTTTTTAATGATCTTTTTAAGACAAGTATGCATTTGTTTTATGTTATATTCATGGCAATGAGTTTTTTGAAGAAAATAAATTATTTGGAACCCATTGGAGCGAATACTATTTTCGCATTTTAAACATGACTTTCCCGCATAGCTTGGTTATTTTTTTTTGAAGGCAAGTATGAATTTGTTTAATCTTAGAGTCATCATCTCAATGTCTCTTTGAAAGTCACTAATTCATTTGAAAGCAATTAAAATGAATTCCATTTTCGCACTTCGAACCTGACATTCGTACATAACTTGCTAATGATCATTTTAGGGCAAGTAGTCATTTGTTTCATTTGAGATTCATGTCAATGAGTCTTTTCAACTCACTAATTTTTTTGAAAGCAATTCGAACGAATTCTATTTTTCCACTTCAAACACTACTTTTGTGAATGACTTGTTAATGATCTTTTTAAGACAAGTATGCATTTGTTTTATGTTATATTCATGGCAATGAGTTTTTTCAAGAAAATAAATTATTTGGAATCCATTGGACCGAATACTGTTTTCGCATTTCAAACATGAATTTCGCGCATAGCTTGGTTATGATTTTTTGAAGGCAAGTATGAATTTGTTTAATCTTAGAGTCATCATCTCAATGTCTCTTTGAAAGTCACTAATTCATTTGAATTCAATTAAAATGAATTCTAATTTCGCACTTCGAACCCAACTTTCGTACATAACTTCCTAATCATCATTTTAGGGAAAGTAGTCATTTGTTTCATTTGAGATTCATGTCAATGAGCCTTTTCAACCCACTAATTCATTTGAAAGCAATTCGAACGAATTCTATTTTTCCACTTCAAACACTACTTTTGTGAATGACTTGTTAATGATCTTTTTAAGACAAGTATGCATTTGTTTTATGTTATATTCATGGCAATGAGTTTTTTGAAGAAAATCAATTATTTGGAACCCATTGGACCGAATACTGTTTTCGCATTTCAAACATGACTTTCGCGCATAGCTTGGTTATGATTTTTTGAAGGCAAGTATGAATTTGTTTAATCTTAGAGTCATCATCTCAATGTCTCTTTGAAAGTCACTAATTCATTTGAATTCAATTAAAATGAATTCTAGTTTCGCACTTCGAAACCGACTTTCGTACATAACTTGCTAATGATCATTTTAGGGAAAGTAGTCATTTGTTTCATTTGAGATTCATGTCAATGAGTCTTTTCAACTCACTAATTCATTTGAAAGCAATGCGAACGAATTCTATTTTTCCACTTCAAACACTACTTTTGTGAATGACTTGTTAATGATCATTTTAAGACAAGTATGCATTTGTTTTATGTTATATTCATGGCAATGAGTTTTTTCAAGAAAATAAATTATTTGGAATCCATTGGACCGAATACTGTTTTCGCATTTCAAACATGACTTTCGCGCATAGCTTGGTTATGATTTTTTGAAGGCAAGTATGAATTTGTTTAATCTTAGAGTCATCATCTCAATGTCTCTTTGAAAGTCACTAATTCATTTGAATTCAATTAAAATGAATTCTAGTTTCGCACATCGAAACCGACTTTCGTACATAACTTGCTAATGATCATTTTAGGGAAAGTAGTCATTTGTTTCATTTGAGATTCATGTCAATGAGTCTTTTCAACTCACTAATTCATTTGAAAGCAATGCGAACGAATTCTATTTTTCCACTTCAAACACTACTTTTGTGAATGACTTGTTAATGATCTTTTTAAGACAAGTATGCATTTGTTTTATGTTATATTCATGGCAATGAGTTTTTTCAAGAAAATAAATTATTTGGAATCCATTGGACCGAATACTATTTTCGCATTTCAAACATGACTTTCGCGCATAGCTTGGTTATGATTTTTTGAAGGCAATTACGAATTTGTTTAATCTTAGAGTCATCATCTCAATGTCTCTTTGAAAGTCACTAATTCATTTGAATTCAATTAAAATGAATTCTAATTTCGCACTTCGAACCCGACTTTCGTATATAACTTGCTAATGATCATTTTAGGGCAAGTAGTCATTTGTTTCATTTGAGATTCATGTCAATGAATCTTTTCAACTCACTAATTCATTTGAAAGCAATTCGAACGAATTCTTTTTTTCCACTTCAAACACTACTTTTGTGAATCACTTTTTAATGATCTTTTTAAGACAAGTATGCATTTGTTTTATGTTATATTCATGGCAATGAGTTTTTTCAAGAAAATAAATTATTTTGAACCCATTGGACCGAATACTATTTTTGCATTTCAAACATGACTTTCGCGCATCGCTTGGTTCTGATTTTTTGAAGGCAAGTATGAATATGTTTAATCTTAGAGTCATCATCTCAATGTCTCTTTGAAAGTCACTAATTCATTTGAAAGCAATTAAAATGAATTCTATTTTCGCACTTCGAACCCGACTTTCGTATATAACTTGCTAATGATCATTTTAGGGCAAGTAGTCATTTGTTTCATTTGAGATTCATGTCAATGAGTCTTTTCAACTCACTAATTCATTTGAAAGCAATTCGAACGAATTCTTTTTTTCGACTTGAAACACTACTTTTGTGAATCACTTGTTAATGATCTTTTTAAGACAACTATGCATTTGTTTTATGTTATATTCACTGCAATGAGTTTTTTCAAGAAAATAAATTATTTTGAACCCATTGGACCGAATACTGTTTTCGCATTTCAAACATGACTTTCACGCATAGCTTGGTTATGATTTTTTGAAGGCAAGTATGAATTTGTGTAATCTTAGAGTCATCATCTCAATGTCTCTTTGAAAGTCACTAATTCATTTGAATTCAATTAAAATGAATTCTATTTTCACACTTCGAACCCCACTTTCGTACATAACTTGCTAATGATCATTTTAGGGAAAGTAGTCATTTGTTTCATTTGAGATTCATGTCAATGAGTCTTTTCAACTCACTAATTCATTTGAAAGCAATTCGAACGAATTCTTTTTTTCCACTTCAAACACTACTTTTGTGAATCACTTGTTAATGATCTTTTTAAGACAAGTATTCATTTGTTTTATGTTATATACATGGCAATGAGTTTTTTTAAGAAAATAAATTATTTGGAACCCATTGGAGCGAATACTATTTTCGCATTTCAAACATGACTTTCGCGCATAGCTTGGTTATGGTAGTTTGAAGGCAAGTATGAATTTGTTTAATCTTAGTGTCATCATCTCAATGTCTCTTTTCAAGTCACTAATTTATTTGAAAGCAATTTGAACGAATTCTATTTTTCCACCTCAAACACCACATTTGCGCATCACGTGCTAATGATCAATTTCAGACAAGTATGCATTTGTTTTATATTATATTCATGTCAATGAGTTTTTTCAAGAAAATAAGTTATTTGGAATCCATTACAGCGAATACTATTTTCGCATTTCAAACATGACTTTCGCGCATAGCATGGTTATGATTTTTTGAAGGCAAGTATGAATTTGTTTAATCTTAGAGTCATCATCTCAATGTCTCTTTGAAAGTCACTAATTCATTAGAAAGCAATTAAAATGAATTCTATTTTCGCACTTCGAACCCGACTTTCGTATATAACTTGCTAATGATCATTTTAGGGCAAGTAGTCATTTGTTTCATTTGAGATTCATGTCAATTAGTCTTTTCAACTCACTAATTCAGTTGAAAGCAATTCAAACGAATTCTATTTTTCCACTTCAAACACAACATTCGCGCATCACGTGCTAATGATCAATTTAAGACAAGTATGCATTTGTTTTATCTTATATTCATGTCAATGAGTTTTTTCAAGAAAATAAATTATTTGGAACCCATTGGAGCGAATACTATTTTCACATTTCAAACACCACTTTCGCGAATAGCTTGCATATGATTATTTTAACGGAAGTATGAATTTGTTTAATCTTAGAGTCATCATATCATTGTCTCCTTGAAAATCACTAATTCATTTGAATTCAATTAAAATGAATTCTTTTTTCGCACTTCGAACCCGACTTTCGTACATAACTTGCTAATGATCATTTTAGGGCAAGTAGTCATTTGTTTCATTTGAGATTCATGTCAATGAATCTTTTCAACTCACTAATTCAGTTCAAAGCAATTCGAACGAATTCTATTTTTCCACGTTAAACACCACATTCGCGCATCACGTGCTAATGATCAATTTAAGACAAGTATGCATTTGTTTTATCTTATATTCATGTCAATGAGTTTTTTCAAGAAAATAAGTTATTTGGAACCCATTGGAGCGAATACTATTTTCGCATTTCAAACTTGACTTTCGCGCATTGCTTGGCTATGATTTTTTGAAGGCAAGTATGAATTTGTGTAATCTTAGAGTCATCATCTCAATGACTCTTTGAAAGTCACTAATTCATTTGAAAGCAATTAAAATGAATTCTATTTTCCCACTTCGAACCCGACTTTCGTACATAACTTGATAATGATCATTTTAGCGCAAGTAGTCATTTGTTTCATTTGAGATTCATGTCAATGAGCCTTTTCAAGTCACTAATTCATTTGATAGCAATTCGAACGAATTCGATTTTTCCACTTCAAACACTACTTTTGTGAATCACTTGTTAATGATGTTTTTAAGACAAGTGTGCATTTGTTTTCTGTTATATTCATGGCAATGAGTATTTTCAAGAAAATAAATTATTTTGAACCAATTGGATCGAATACTATTTTCACATTTCAAACATGAGTTTCGCGCATAGCTTGGTTATGATTTTTTGATGGCAAGTATGAATTTGTTTAATCTTAGAGTCACCAAATCAATGTCGCTTTGAAAGTCACTAATTCATTTCAAAGCCATTAAAATGAATTCTATTTTCGCACTTCGAACCCGACTTTCGTACATAACTTGCTAATGATCATTTTAGGGCAAGTAGTCATTTGTTTCATTTTAGATTCATGTCAATGAGTCTTTTCAACTCACTAACTCAGTTGAAAGCAATTCGAACAAATTCTATTTTTCCATTTCAAACACCACATTCACGCATCACATGCTAATGATCTTTTTAAGACAAGTATGCATTTGTTTTATGTTATATTCATGGCAATGAGCTTTTTGAAGAAAATAAATTATTTGGAACCCATTGGAGCGAATACTATATTCGCATTTCAAACATGACTTTCGCGCATAGCTTGGTTATGATTTTTTGAAGGCAAGTATGAATTTGTTTAATCTTAGAGTCATTATATCAATGTCTCTTTGAAAGTCACTAATTCATTTGAAAGCAATTAAAATGAATTCTATTTTCGCACTTCGAACCCGACTTTCGTACATAACTTGCTAATGATCATTTTAGCGCAAGTAGTCATTTGTTTCATTTGAGATTCATGTCAATGAGTCTTTTCAACTCACTAATTCATTTGAAAGCAATTCGAACGAATTCTATTTTTCCACTTCAAACACTACTTTTGTGAATCACTTGATAATGATCTTTTTAAGACAGGTATGCATTTGTTTTATGTTATATTCATGGGAATAAGTTTTTTCAAGAAAATAAATTATTTGGAACCCATTGGATCGAATACTCTTTTCGCATTTCAAACCTGACTTTCGCGCATTGCTTGGTTATGATTTTTTGAAGGCAAGTATGAATTTGTTTAATCTTAGAGTCATCATCTCAATGACTCTTTGAAAGTCACTAATTCATTTGAAAGGAATTAAAATGAATTCTATTTTCGCACTTCGAACCAGACTTTCGTACATAACTTGCTAATGATCATTTTTGGGCAAGTAGTCATTTGTTTCATTTGAGATTCATGTCAATGAATCTTTTCAACTCACTAATTCATTTGAAAGCAATTCGAACGAATTCTATTTTTCCACTTCAAACACTACTTTTGTGAATCACTTGTTAATGATCTTTTTAAGACAGGTATGCATTTGTTTTATGTTATATTCATGGCAATGAGTTTTTTCAAGAAAATAAATTATTTGGAACCCATTGGATGGAATACTATTTTTGCATTTCAAACCTGACTTTCGCGCATTGCTTGGTTATGATTTTTTGAAGGCAAGTATGAATTTGTTTAATCTTAGAGTCATCATCTCAATGACTCTTTGAAAGTCACTAATTCATTTGAAAGGAATTAAAATGAATTCTATTTTCGCACTTCGAACCAGACTTTCATACATAACTTGCTAATGATCATTTTTGGGCAAGTAGTCATTTGTTTCATTTGAGATTCATGTCAATGAATCTTTTCAACTCACTAATTCATTTGAAAGCAATTCGAACGAATTCTATTTTTCCACTTCCAACACTACTTTTGTGAGTCACTTGTTAATGATCTTTTTAAGACAAGTATGCATTTGTTTTATGTTATATTCATGGCAATGAATTTTTCATAGCTTGGTTATGATTTTTTGAAGGCAAGAATGAATTTGTTTAATCTAAGTGTCATCATCTCAATGTCTCTTTGAAAGTCACAAATTCATTTGAAAGCAATTCGAACGAATTCTATTTTTCCACTTCAAACACTACTTTTGTGAATCACTTGTTAATGATCTTTTTAAGACAAGTATGCATTTGTTTTATGTTATATTCATGGCAATGAGTTTTATCAAGAAAATAAATTATTTTGAACCCATTGGAGCGAATACTATTTTCGCATTTCAAACATGACTTTCGCGCATTGCTTGGTTATGATTTTTTGAAGGCAAGTATGAATTTGTTTAATCTTAGAGTTATCATCTCAATGACTCTTTGAAAGTCTATTCATTTGAAAGCAATTAAAATGAATTCTATTTTCGCACTTCGAACCCGACTTTCGTACATAACTTGCTAATGATCATTTTAGCGCAAGTAGTCATTTGTTTCATTTGAGATTCATGTCAATGAGTCTTTTCAACTCACAATTCATTTGAAAGCAATTCGAACGAATTCTATTTTGCACTTTAAAAACTACTTTTGTGAATCACTTGTTAATGATCTTTTTAAGACTAGTATGCATTTGTTTTATGTTATATTCATGGCAATGAGTTTTTTCAAGAAACTAAATTATTTGGAATCCGTTGGAGCGAATACTACTTTCGCATTTCAAACATCACTTTTGCGCATAGCTTGGTTATGCTTTTTTCAAGGCAAGTATGAATTTGTTTAATCGTAGATTCATCATCTCAATGTCTCTTTGAAAGTCACTAATTCATTTGAAAGCAATTAAAATGAATTCTATTTTCGCACTTCGAACCCGACTTTCGTATACATAACTTGCTGATGATCATTTTAGGGCAAGTAGCCATTTGTTTCATTTGAGATTCATGTCAATGAGTCTTTTCAACTCACTAATTCATTTGAAAGCAATTCGAACGAATTCTATTTTTCCACTTCAAACACTACTTTTGTGAATGACTTGTTAATGATCTTTTTAAGACAAGTATGCATTTGTTTTATGTTATATTCATGGCAATGAGCTTTTTTAAGAAAATAAATTATTTGGAATCCATTGGAGCGAATACTATTTTCGCATTTCAAACATGACTTTGGCACATAGCTTGGTTATGCTTTTTTCAAGGGAAGTATGAATTTGTTTAATCGTAGAGTCATCATCTCAATGTCTCTTTGAAAGTCACTAATTCATTTGAAAGCAATTAAAATGAATTCTATTTTCGCACTTCGAACCCGACTTTCGTACATAACTTGCTAATGATCATTTTAGGGCAAGCAGTCATTTGTTTCATTTGAGATTCATGTCAATGAATCTTTTCAACTCAGTAATTCATTTGAAAGCAATTAGAACGAATTCTATTTTACCACTTCAAACACTACTTTTGTGAATCACTTGTTAATGATCTTTTTAAGACAAGTATGCATTTGTTTTATGTTATATTCATGGCAATGAGTTTTTTCAAGAAAATAAATTATTTTGAACCAATTGGACCGAATATTGTTTTCGCATTTCAAACATGACTTTCGCGCATAGCTTGGTTATGATATTTTGAAGGCAAGTATGACTTTGTTTAATCGTAGAGTCATCATCTCAATGTCTCTTTGAAAGTCACTAATTCATTTGAAAGCAATTAAAATGAATTCTATTTTCGCACTTCGAACCCGACTTTCGTACATAACGTGCTAATGATCATTTTAGGGCAAGTAGCCATTTGTTTCAATTGAGATTCATGTCAATGTCTCTTTGAAAGTCACTAATTCATTTGAAAGCAATTCGAACGAATTCTATTTTTGCACTTCAAACACTACTTTTGTGAATCACCTGTTAATGATCTTTTTAAGACAAGTATGCATTTGTTTTATGTTATATTCATGGCAATGAGTTTTTTCAAGAAACTAAATTATTTTGAACCCATTGGAGCGAATACTATTTACGCATTTCAAACATGACTTTCGCGCATAGCTTGGTTATGATTTTTTGAAGGCAAGTATGAATTTGTTTAATCTTAGAGTCACCATATCAATGTCTCTTTGAAAGTCACTAATTCATTTGAAAGCAATTAAAATGAATTCTTTTTTCGCACTTCGAACCTGACCTTCATACATAACTTGCTAATCGTCATTTTTGCGCAGGTAGTCATTTGTTTCATTTGAGATTCATGTCAATGAGTCTTTTCAATTCACTAATTCATTTGGAAGCGATTCGAACGAATTCTATTCTTGCACTTCAAACACTACTTTTGTGAATCACTTGTTAATGATATTTTTAAAACAAGTATGCATTTGTTTTATTTTATATTCATGGCAATGAGTTTTTTCAAGAAAATAAATTATTTGGAACCCATTGAAGCGAATACTATTTTCGCATTTCAAACATGACTTTCGCGCATAGCTTGGTTATGCTTTTTTCAAGGCAAGTATGAATTTGTTTAATCGTAGATTCATCATCTCAATGTCTCTTTGAAAGTCACTAATTCATTTGAAAGCAATTAAAATGAATTCTATTTTCGCACTTCGAACCCGACTTTCGTATACATAACTTGCTGATGATCATTTTAGGGCAAGTAGCCATTTGTTTCATTTGAGATTCATGTCAATGAGTCTTTTCAACTCACTAATTCATTTGAAAGCAATTCGAACGAATTCTATTTTTCCACTTCAAACACTACTTTTGTGAATGACTTGTTAATGATCTTTTTAAGACAAGTATGCATTTGTTTTATGTTATATTCATGGCAATGAGTTTTTTGAAGAAAATCAATTATTTGGAACCCATTGGACCGAATACTGTTTTCGCATTTCAAACATGACTTTCGCGCATAGCTTGGTTATGATTTTTTGAAGGCAAGTATGAATTTGTTTAATCTTAGAGTCATCATCTCAATGTCTCTTTGAAAGTCACTAATTCATTTGAATTCAATTAAAATGAATTCTAGTTTCGCACTTCGAACCCGACTTTCGTACATAACTTGCTAATGATCATTTTAGGGCAAGCAGTCATTTGTTTCATTTGAGATTCATGTCAATGAATCTTTTCAACTCAGTAATTCATTTGAAAGCAATTAGAACGAATTCTATTTTACCACTTCAAACACTACTTTTGTGAATCACTTGTTAATGATCTTTTTAAGACAAGTATGCATTTTTTTTATGTTATATTCATGGCAATGAGTTTTTTCAAGAAAATAAATTATTTTGAACCAATTGGACCGAATACTGTTTTCGCATTTCAAACATGACTTTCGCGCATAGCTTGGTTATGATTTTTTGAAGGCAAGTATGACTTTGTTTAATTGTAGAGTCATCATCTCAATGTCTCTTTGAAAGTCACTAATTCATTTGAAAGCAATTAAAATGAATTCTATTTTCGCACTTCGAACCCGACTTTCGTACATAACGTGCTAATGATCATTTTAGGGCAAGTAGCCATTTGTTTCAATTGAGATTCATGTCAATGTCTCTTTGAAAGTCACTAATTCATTTGAAAGCAATTCGAACGAATTCTATTTTTGCACTTCAAACACTACTTTTGTGAATCACCTGTTAATGATCTTTTTAAGACAAGTATGCATTTGTTTTATGTTATATTCATGGCAATGAGTTTTTTCAAGAAACTAAATTATTTTGAACCCATTGGAGCGAATACTATTTACGCATTTCAAACATGACTTTCGCGCATAGCTTGGTTATGATTTTTTGAAGGCAAGTATGAATTTGTTTAATCTTAGAGTCACCATATCAATGTCTCTTTGAAAGTCACTAATTCATTTGAAAGCAATTAAAATGAATTCTTTTTTCGCACTTCGAACCTGACCTTCATACATAACTTGCTAATCGTCATTTTTGCGCAGGTAGTCATTTGTTTCATTTGAGATTCATGTCAATGAGTCTTTTCAATTCACTAATTCATTTGGAAGCGATTCGAACGAATTCTATTTTTGCACTTCAAACACTACTTTTGTGAATCACTTGTTAATGATATTTTTAAAACAAGTATGCATTTGTTTTGTTTTATATTCATGGCAATGAGTTTTTTCAAGAAAATAAATTATTTGGAACCCATTGAAGCGAATACTATTTTCGCATTTCAAACATGACTTTCGCGCATAGCTTGGTTATGCTTTTTTCATGGCAAGTATGAATTTGTTTAATCGTAGATTCATCATCTCAATGTCTCTTTGAAAGTCACTAATTCATTTGAAAGCAATTAAAATGAATTCTATTTTCGCACTTCGAACCCGACTTTCGTATACATAACTTGCTGATGATCATTTTAGGGCAAGTAGCCATTTGTTTCATTTGAGATTCATGTCAATGAGTCTTTTCAACTCACTAATTCATTTGAAAGCAATTCGAACGAATTCTATTTTTCCACTTCAAACACTACTTTTGTGAATGACTTGTTAATGATCTTTTTAAGACAAGTATGCATTTGTTTTATGTTATATTCATGGCAATGAGTTTTTTGAAGAAAATCAATTATTTGGAACCCATTGGACCGAATACTGTTTTCGCATTCCAAACATGACTTTCGCGCATAGCTTGGTTATGATTTTTTGAAGGCAAGTATGAATTTGTTTAATCTTAGAGTCATCATCTCAATGTCTCTTTGAAAGTCACTAATTCATTTGAATTCAATTAAAATGAATTCTAGTTTCGCACTTAGAACCCGACTTTCGTACATAACTTGCTAATGATCATTTTAGGGCAAGCAGTCATTTGTTTCATTTGAGATTCATGTCAATGAATCTTTTCAACTCAGTAATTCATTTGAAAGCAATTAGAACGAATTCTATTTTACCACTTCAAACACTACTTTTGTGAATCACTTGTTAATGATCTTTTTAAGACAAGTATGCATTTGTTTTATGTTATATTCATGGCAATGAGTTTTTTCAAGAAAATAAATTATTTTGAACCAATTGGACCGAATACTGTTTTCGCATTTCAAACATGACTTTCGCGCATAGCTTGGTTATGATTTTTTGAAGGCAAGTATGAATTTGTTTAATCGTAGAGTCATCATCTCAATGTCTCTTTGAAAGTCACTAATTCATTTGAAAGCAATTAAAATGAATTCTATTTTCGCACTTCGAACCCGACTTTCGTACATAACGTGCTAATGATCATTTTAGGGCAAGTAGCCATTTGTTTCAATTGAGATTCATGTCAATGTCTCTTTGAAAGTCACTAATTCATTTGAAAGCAATTCGAACGAATTCTATTTTTGCACTTCAAACACTACTTTTGTGAATCACCTGTTAATGATCTTTTTAAGACAAGTATGCATTTGTTTTATGTTATATTCATGGCAATGAGTTTTTTCAAGAAACTAAATTATTTTGAACCCATTGGAGCGAATACTATTTACGCATTTCAAACATGACTTTCGCGCATAGCTTGGTTATGATTTTTTGAAGGCAAGTATGAATTTGTTTAATCTTAGAGTCACCATATCAATGTCTCTTTGAAAGTCACTAATTCATTTGAAAGCAATTAAAATGAATTCTTTTTTCGCACTTCGAACCTGACCTTCATACATAACTTGCTAATCGTCATTTTTGCGCAGGTAGTCATTTGTTTCATTTGAGATTCATGTCAATGAGTCTTTTCAATTCACTAATTCATTTGGAAGCGATTCGAACGAATTCTATTTTTGCACTTCAAACACTACTTTTGTGAATCACTTGTTAATGATATTTTTAAAACAAGTATGCATTTGTTTTATTTTATATTCATGGCAATGAGTTTTTTCAAGAAAATAAATTATTTGGAACCCATTGAAGCGAATACTATTTTCGCATTTCGAACATGACTTTCGGGCGTACCTTGCATATTATTTTTTGAAGGCAAGTATGAATTTGTTTAATCTTAGAGTTATCATCTCAATGTCTCTTTGAAAGTCACTAATTCATTTGAAAGCAATTAAAATGAATTCTATTTTCGCACTTCGAACCCGACTTTCGTACATAACTTGCTAACAATCATTTTACGGGAAGTAGTCATTTGTTTCATTAGAGATTCATGTCAATGAGTCTTTTCAAGTCACTAATTCATTTTTAAGCAATTCGAACGAATTCTGTTTTTGCACTTCAAACACTACTTTTGTGAATCACTTGTTAATGATCTTTTTAAGACTAGTATGCATTTGTTTTATGTTATATTCATGGCAATGAGTATTTTCAAGAAACTAAATAATTTGGAACCCATTGGAGCGAATACTATTTTCGCATTTCAAACATGACTTTCGCGCATAGCTGGGTTATGCTTTTTTGATGGCAAGTATGAATTTGTTTAATCGTAGAGTCATCACCTCAATGTCTCTTTGAAAGTCACTAATTCATTTGAAAGCAATTAAAATGAATTCTATTTTCGCACTTCGAACCCGACTTTCGTACATAACTTGCTAATGATCATTTTAGGGCAAGTAGCCATTTGTTTCAATTGAGATTCATGTCAATGTCTCTTTGAAAGTCACTAATTCATTTGAAAGCAATTCGAACGAATTCTATTTTTGCACTTCAAACACTACTTTTGTGAATCACCTGTTAATGATCTTTTTAAGACAAGTATGCATTTGTTTTATGTTATATTCATGGCAATGAGTTTTTTCAAGAAAATAAATTATTTGGAACCCATTGAAGCGAATACTATTTTCGCATTTCGAACATGACTTTCGGGCGTACCTTGCATATGATTTTTTGAAGGCAAGTATGAATTTGTTTAATCTTAGAGTTATCATCTCAATGTCTCTTTGAAAGTCACTAATTCATTTGAAAGCAATTAAAATGAATTCTATTTTCGCACTTCGAACCCGACTTTCGTACATAACTTGCTAACGATCATTTTACGGGAAGTAGTCATTTGTTTCATTTGAGATTCATGTCAATGAGTCTCTTCAAGTCACTAATTCATTTTAAAGCAATTCGAACGAATTCTGTTTTTGCACTTCAAACACTACTTTTGTGAATCACTTCTTAATGATCTTTTTAAGACTAGTATGCATTTGTTTTATGTTATATTCATGGCAATGAGTTTTTTCAAGAAAATAAATAATTTGGAACCCATTGAAGCGAATACTATTTTCGCATTTCGAACATGACTTTCGGGCGTACCTTGCATATGATTTTTTGAAGGCAAGTATGAATTTGTTTAATCTTAGAGTTATCATCTCAATGTCTCTTTGAAAGTCACTAATTCATTTGAAAGCAATTAAAATGAATTCTATTTTCGCACTTCGAACCCGACTTTCGTACATAACTTGCTAACGATCATTTTACGGGAAGTAGTCATTTGTTTCATTTGAGATTCATGTCAATGAGTCTCTTCAAGTCACTAATTCATTTTAAAGCAATTCGAACGAATTCTGTTTTTGCACTTCAAACACTACTTTTGTGAATCACTTCTTAATGATCTTTTTAAGACTAGTATGCATTTGTTTTATGTTATATTCATGGCAGTGAGTTTTTTCAAGAAAATAAATTATTTGGAACCCATTGAAGCGAATACTATTTTCGCATTTCGAACATGACTTTCGGGCGTACCTTGCATATGATTTTTTGAAGGCAAGTATGAATTTGTGTAATCTTAGAGTTATCATCTCAATGTCTCTTTGAAAGTCACTAATTCATTTGAAAGCAATTAAAATTAATTCTATTTTCGCACTTCGAACCCGACTTTCGTACATAACTTGCTAACGATCATTTTACGGGAAGTAGTCATTTGTTTCATTTGAGATTCATGTCAATGAGTCTTTTCAAGTCACTAATTCATTTTAAAGCAATTCGAACGAATTCTGTTTTTGCACTTCAAACACTACTTTTGTGAATCACTTGTTAATGATCTTTTTAAGACTAGTATGCATTTGTTTTACGTTATATTCATGGCAATGAGTATTTTCAAGAAACTAAATAATTTGGAACCCATTGGAGCGAATACTATTTTCGCATTTCAAACATGACTTTCGCGCATAGCTGGGTTATGCTTTTTTGAAGGCAAGTATGAATTTGTTTAATCGTAGAGTCATCATCTCAATGTCTCTTTGAAAGTCACTAATTCATTTGAAAGCAATTAAAATGAATTCTATTTTCGCACTTCGAACCCGACTTTCGTACATAACTTGCTAATGATCATTTTTTGGCAAGTAGCCATTTGTTTCATTTGAGATTCATGTCAATGTCTCTTTGAAAGTCACTAATTCATTTGAAAGCAATTCGAACGAATTTTATTTTTCCACTTCAAACACTACTTTTGTGACTCACCTGTTAATGATCTTTTTAAGGCAAGTACGCATTTTTTTATGTTACATTCATGGCAATGAGTTTTTTCAAGAAACTAAATTATTTGGAACCCATTGGAGCGAATACTATTTATGCATTTCAAACATGACTTTCGCGCATAGCTTGGTTATGATTTTTTGAAGGCAAGAATGAATTTGTTTAATCTTAGAGTCATCATCTCAATGTCTCTTTGAAAGTCACTAATTCATTTGAATTCAATTAAAATGAATTCTATTTTCGCACTTCAAACTCGACTTTCGTAAATAACTTGCTAATGATCATTTTTGGGAAAGTAGTCATTTGTTTCATTTGAGATTCATGTCAATGAGTCTTTTCAACTCACTAATTCATTTGAAAGCAATTCGAACGAATTCTATTTTTGCACTTCAAACACTACTATTGTGAATCACTTCTTAATGATCTTTTTAAGAGAAGTATGCATTTTTTATGTTATATTCATGGCAATGAGTTTTTTCAAGAAAATAATTTATTTGGAACCCATCGGAGCAAATACTATTTTCGCATTTCAAACATGACTTTCGCGCACAGCTTGGTTATGATATTTTGAAGGCAAGTACGAATTTGTTTAATCTTAGAGTCATCATCTCAATGTCTCTTTGAAAGTCACTAATTCATTTGAAAGCAAATAAAATGAATTCTATTTTCGCACTTCGAACCCGACTTTGGTACATAACTTGCTAATGGTCATTTTAGCGCAAGTCGTCATTTGTTTCATTTGAGATTCATGTCAATGAGTCTTTTCAAGTCACTAATTCATTTTAAAGCAAATAAAAAGAATTCTATTTTTGCACTTCAAACACTACTTTTGTGAATCACTTGTTAATGATCTTTTTAAGACTAGTATGCATTTGTTTTATGTTATATTCATGGCAATGAGTATTTTCAAGAAACTAAATTATTTGGAACCCATTGGAGCGAATACTATTTTCGCATTTCAAACATGACTTTCGCGCATAGCTGGGTTATGCTTTTTTGAAGGCAAGTATGAATTTGTTTAATCGTAAAGTCATCATCTCAATGTCTCTTTGAAAGTCACTAATTCATTTGAAAGCAATTAAAATGAATTCTATTTTCGCACTTCGAACCCGACTTTCGTACATAACTTGCTAACGATCATTTTACGGGAAGTAGTCATTTGTTTCATTTGAGATTCATGTCAATGAGTCTCTTCAAGTCACTAATTCATTTTAAAGCAATTCGAACGAATTCTGTTTTTGCACTTCAAACACTACTTTTGTGAATCACTTCTTAATGATCTTTTTAAGACTAGTATGCATTTGTTTTATGTTATATTCATGGCAGTGAGTTTTTTCAAGAAAATAAATTATTTGGAACCCATTGAAGCGAATACTATTTTCGCATTTCGAACATGACTTTCGGGCGTACCTTGCATATGATTTTTTGAAGGCAAGTATGAATTTGTGTAATCTTAGAGTTATCATCTCAATGTCTCTTTGAAAGTCACTAATTCATTTGAAAGCAATTAAAATTAATTCTATTTTCGCACTTCGAACCCGACTTTCGTACATAACTTGCTAACGATCATTTTACGGGAAGTAGTCATTTGTTTCATTTGAGATTCATGTCAATGAGTCTTTTCAAGTCACTAATTCATTTTAAAGCAATTCGAACGAATTCTGTTTTTGCACTTCAAACACTACTTTTGTGAATCACTTGTTAATGATCTTTTTAAGACTAGTATGCATTTGTTTTACGTTATATTCATGGCAATGAGTATTTTCAAGAAACTAAATAATTTGGAACCCATTGGAGCGAATACTATTTTCGCATTTCAAACATGACTTTCGCGCATAGCTGGGTTATGCTTTTTTGAAGGCAAGTATGAATTTGTTTAATCGTAGAGTCATCATCTCAATGTCTCTTTGAAAGTCACTAATTCATTTGAAAGCAATTAAAATGAATTCTATTTTCGCACTTCGAACCCGACTTTCGTACATAACTTGCTAATGATCATTTTTTGGCAAGTAGCCATTTGTTTCATTTGAGATTCATGTCAATGTCTCTTTGAAAGTCACTAATTCATTTGAAAGCAATTCGAACGAATTTTATTTTTCCACTTCAAACACTACTTTTGTGACTCACCTGTTAATGATCTTTTTAAGGCAAGTACGCATTTTTTTATGTTATATTCATGGCAATGAGTTTTTTCAAGAAACTAAATTATTTGGAACCCATTGGAGCGAATACTATTTATGCATTTCAAACATGACTTTCGCGCATAGCTTGGTTATGATTTTTTGAAGGCAAGAATGAATTTGTTTAATCTTAGAGTCATCATCTCAATGTCTCTTTGAAAGTCACTAATTCATTTGAATTCAATTAAAATGAATTCTATTTTCGCACTTCAAACTCGACTTTCGTAAATAACTTGCTAATGATCATTTTTGGGAAAGTAGTCATTTGTTTCATTTGAGATTCATTTCAATGAGTCTTTTCAACTCACTAATTCATTTGAAAGCAATTCGATCGAATTCTATTTTTGCACTTCAAACACTACTATTGTGAATCACTTCTTAATGATCTTTTTAAGACAAGTATGCATTTTTTATGTTATATTCATGGCAATGAGTTTTTTCAAGAAAATAATTTATTTGGAACCCATCGGAGCAAATACTATTTTCGCATTTCACACATGACTTTCGCGCACAGCTTGGTTATGATATTTTGAAGGCAAGTACGAATTTGTTTAATCTTAGAGTCATCATCTCAATGTCTCTTCGAAAGTCACTAATTCATTTGAAAGCAAATAAAATGAATTCTATTTTCGCACTTCGAACCCGACTTTGGTACATAACTTGCTAATGGTCATTTTAGCGCAAGTAGTCATTTGTTTCATTTGAGATTCATGTCAATGAGTCTTTTCAAGTCACTAATTCATTTTAAAGCAAATAAAAAGAATTCTATTTTTGCACTTCAAACACTACTTTTGTGAATCACTTGTTAATGATCTTTTTAAGACTAGTATGCATTTGTTTTATGTTATATTCATGGCAATGAGTATTTTCAAGAAACTAAATTATTTGGAACCCATTGGAGCGAATACTATTTTCGCATTTCAAACATGACTTTCGCGCATAGTTGGGTTATGCTTTTTTGAAGGCAAGTATGAATTTGTTTAATCGTAAAGTCATCATCTCAATGTCTCTTTGAAAGTCACTAATTCATTTGAAAGCAATTAAAATGAATTCTATTTTCGCACTTCGAACCCGACTTTCGTACATAACTTGCTAATGATCATTTTTGGGCAAGTAGCCATTTGTTTCATTTGAGATTCATGTCAATGTCTCTTTGAAAGTCACTAATTCATTTGAAAGCAATTCGAACGAATTTTATTTTTGCATTTCAAACACTACTTTTGTGAATCACCTGTTAATGATCTTTTTAAGACAAGTATGGATTTGTTTTATGTTATATTCATGGCAATGAGTTTTTTCAAGAAACTAAATTATTTGGAACCCATTGGAGCGAATACTATTTATGCATTTCAAACGTGACTTTCGCGCATAGCTTGGTTATGATTTTTTGAAGGCAAGTATGAATTTGTTTAATCTTAGAGTCATCATATCACTGTCTCTTTGAAAGTCACTAATTCATTTGAAAACAATTCGAACGAATTCTAATTTTCAACTTCAAACACCACCACATTCGCGCATCACGTGCTAATGATCTTTTTAAGACAGGTATTGATTTGTTTTATCTTATATTCATATCAATGAGTTTTTTCAAGAAAATAATTTATTCGGAACCCATCGGAGCAAATACTATTTTCGCATTTCAAACATGACTTTCGCGCACAGCTTGGTTATGATATTTTGAAGGCAAGTATGAATTTGTTTAATCTTAGAGTCATCATCTCAATGTCTCTTTGAAAGTCACTAATTCATTTGAAAGCAAATAAAATGAATTCTATTTTCGCACTTCGAACCCGACTTTCGTACATAACTTGCTAATGGTCATTTTTGCGCAAGTAGTCATTTGTTTTATTTGAGATTCATGTCAATGAGTCTTTTCAAGTCACTAATTCATTTTAAAGCAATTCGAACGAATTCTGTTTTTGCACTTCAAACACTACTTTTGTGAATCACTTGTTAATGATCTTTTTAAGACTAGTATGCATTTGTTTTATGTTATATTCATGGCAATGAGTATTTTCAAGAAACTAAATTATTTGGAACCCATTGGAGCGAATACTATTTATGCATTTCAAACGTGACTTTCGCGCATAGCTTGGTTATGATTTTTTGAAGGCAAGTATGAATTTGTTTAATCTTAGAGTCATCATATCAATGTCTCTTTGAAAGTCACTAATTCATTTGAAAACAATTCGAACAAATTCTATTTTTCAACTTCAAACACCACCACATTCGCGCATCACGTGCTAATGATCTTTTTAAGACAAGTATTGATTTGTTTTATCTTATATTCATATCAATGAGTTTTTTCAGGAAAATAAATTATTTAGGAGCCATTTGAGCGAATACTATTTTCGCATTTCAAACATGACTTTCGCGCATAGCTTGGTTAGGATTTTTTGAAGGCAAGTATGAATTTGTTTAATCTTAGATTCATCATCTAAATGTCTCTTTGAAAGTCACTAATTCATTTCAATTCAATTAAAATGAATTCTATTTTCGCACTTCGAACCCGACTTTCGTACATAACTTGCTAATGATCATTTTTGGGAAAGTAGTCATTTGTTTCATTTGAGATTCATGTCAATGAGTCTTTTCAACTCACTAATTCATTTGAAAGCAATTCGAACGAATTCTATTTTTGCACTTCAAACACTACTATTGTGAATCACTTCTTAATGATCTTTTTAAGACAAGTATGCATTTGTTTTATGTTATATTCATGGCAATGAGTACTTTCAAGAAACTAAATTATTTGGAACCCATTGGAGCGAATACTATTTTCGCATTTCAAACATGACTTTCGCGCATAGCTGGGTTATGCTTTTTTGAAGGCAAGTATGAATTTGTTTAATCTTAGAGTCATCATCTCAATGTCTCTTTGAAAGTCACTCATTCATTTGAAAGCAAATAAAATGAATTCTATTTTCGCACTTCGAACCCGACTTTCATACATAACTTGCTAATGGTCATTTTAGCGGAAGTAGTCATTTGTTTCATTTGAGATTCATGTCAATGAGTCTTTTCAAGTCACTAATTCATTTTAAAGCAAATCGAACGAATTCTATTTTTGCACTTCAAACACTACTTTTGTGAATCACTTGTTAATGATCTTTTTAAGACTAGTATGCATTTGTTTTATGTTATATTCATGGCAATGAGTATTTTCAAGAAACTAAATTATTTGGAACCCATTGGAGCGAATACTATTTTCGCATTTCAAACATGACTTTCGCGCATAGCTGGGTTATGCTTTTTTGAAGGCAAGTATGAATTTGTTTAATCGTAAAGTCATCATCTCAATGTCTCTTTGAAAGTCACTAATTCATTTGAAAGCAATTAAATTGAATTCTATTTCAGCACTTCGAACCCGACTTTCGTACATACCTTGCTAATTATCATCTTAGGGCAAGTAGCCATTTGTTTCATTTGAGATTCATGTCAATGTCTCTTTGAAAGTCACTAATTCATTTGAAAGCAATTCGAACGAATTTTATTTTTGCATTTCAAACACTACTTTTGTGAATCACCTGTTAATTATCTTTTTAAGACAAGTATGCATTTGTTTTATGTTATATTCATGGCAATGAGTTTTTTTCAAGAAACTAAATTATTTGGAACCCATTGGAGCGAATACTATTTATGCATTTCAAACGTGACTTTCGCGCATAGCTTGGTTATGATTTTTTGAAGGCAAGTATGAATTTGTTTAATCTTAGAGTCATCATATCAATGTCTCTTTGAAAGTCACTAATTCATTTGAAAACAATTCGAACGAATTCTATTTTTCAACTTCAAACACCACCACATTCGCGCATCACGTGGTAATGATCTTTTTAAGACAAGTATTGATTTGTTTTATCTTATATTCATATCAATGAGTTTTTTCAAGAAAATAAATTATTTAGAAGCCATTTGAGCGAATACTATTTTCGCATTTCAAACATGACTTTCGCGCATAGCTTGGTTAGGATTTTTTGAAGGCAAGTATGAATTTGTTTAATCTTAGATTCATCATCTCAATGTCTCTTTGAAAGTCACTAATTCATTTCAATTCAATTAAAATGAATTCTATTTTCGCACTTCGAACCCGACTTTCGTACATAACTTGCTAATGATCATTTTTGGGAAAGTAGTCATTTGTTTCATTTCAGATTCATGTCAATGAGTCTTTTCAACTCACTAATTCATTTGAAAGCAATTTGAACGAATTCTAATTTTGCACTTCAAACACTACTATTGTGAATCACTTCTTAATGATCTTTTTAAGACAAGTATGCATTTTTTATGTTATATTCATGGCAATGAGTTTTTTCAAGAAAATAATTTATTTGGAACCCATCGGAGCAAATACGATTTTCGCATTTCAAACATGACTTTCGCGCACAGCTTGGTTATGATATTTTGATGGCAAGTATGAATTTGTTTAATCCTAGAGTCATCATCTCAATGTCGCTTTGAAAGTCACTAATTCATTTGAAAGCAATTAAAATGAATTCTATTTTCGCACTTCGAACCCGACTTTCGTACATAACTTGCTAATGGTCATTTTAGTGCAAGTAGTCATTTGTTTCATTTGAGATTCATGTCAATGAGTCTTTTCAAGTCACTAATTCATTTTAAAGCAATTCAAACGAATTCTGTTTTTGCACTTCAGACACTACTTTTGTGAATCACTTGTTAATGATCTTTTTAAGACTAGTATGCATTTGTTTTATGTTATATTCATGGCAATGAGAATTTTCAAGAAACTAAATTATTTGGAACCCATTGGAGCGAATACTATTTTCGCATTTCAAACATGACTTTCGCGCATAGCTGGGTTATGCTTTTTTGAAGGCAAGTATGAATTTGTTTAATCGTAGAGTCATCATCTCAATGTCTCTTTGAAAGTCACTAATTCATTTGAAAGCAATTAAAATGAATTCTATTTTCGCACTTCGAACCCGACTTTCGTACTTAACTTGCTAATGATCATTTTTGGGCAAGTAGCCATTTGTTTCATTTGAGATACATGTCAATGTCTCTTTGAAAGTCACTAATTCATTTGAAAGCAATTCGAACGAATTTTATTTTTGCATTTCAAACACTACATTTGTGAATCACCTGTTAATGATCTTTTTAAGACAAGTATGCATTGTTTTTATGTTATATTCATGGCAATGAGTTTTTTCAAGAAACTAAATTATTTGGAACCCATTGGAGCGAATACTATTTATGCATTTCAAACATGACCCATCACGCATAGCTAGGTTATGATTTTTTGAAGGCAAGTATGAATTTGTTTAATCTTAGCGTCATCATATCAATGTCTTTTTTGTAAGTCACTAATTCATTTGAAAACAATTCGAACGAATTCTATTTTTCAACTTCAAACACCACCACATTCGCGCATCACGTGCTAATGATCTTTTTAAGACAAGTATTGATTTGTTTTATCTTATATTCATATCAATGAGTTTTTTCAAGAAAATAAATTATTTAGAAGCCATTTGAGCGAATACTATTTTCGCATTTCAAACATGACTTTCGCGCATAGCTTGGTCATGATTTTTTGAAGGCAAGTATGAATTTGTTTAATCTTAGAGTCATCATCTCAATGTCTCTTTGAAAGTCACTAATTCATTTGAATTCAATTAAAATGAATTCTATTTTCGCACTTCGAACTCGACTTTCGTAAATAACTTGCTAATGATCATTTTTGGGAAAGTAGTCATTTGTTTCATTTGAGATTCATGTCAATGAGTCTTTTCAACTCACTAATTCATTTGAAAGCAATTCGAACGAATTCTATTTTTGCACTGCAAACACTACTCTGGTGAATCACTTCTTAATGATCTTTTTAAGACAAGTATGCATTTTTTATGTTATATTCATGGCAATGAGTTTTTTCAAGAAAATAATTTATTTGGAACCCATCGGAGCAAATACGATTTTCGCATTTCAAACATGACTTTCGCGCACAGCTTGGTTATGATATTTTGATGGCAAGTATGAATTTGTTTAATCCTAGAGTCATCATCTCAATGTCGCTTTGAAAGTCACTAATTCATTTGAAAGCAATTAAAATGAATTCTATTTTCGCACTTCGAACCCGACTTTCGTACATAACTTGCTAATGGTCATTTTAGTGCAAGTAGTCATTTGTTTCATTTGAGATTCATGTCAATGAGTCTTTTCAAGTCACTAATTCATTTTAAAGCAATTCAAACGAATTCTGTTTTTGCACTTCAGACACTACTTTTGTGAATCACTTGTTAATGATCTTTTTAAGACTAGTATGCATTTGTTTTATGTTATATTCATGGCAATGAGTATTTTCAAGAAACTAAATTATTTGGAACCCATTGGAGCGAATACTATTTTCGCATTTCAAACATGACTTTCGCGCATAGCTGGGTTATGCTTTTTTGAAGGCAAGTATGAATTTGTTTAATCGTAGAGTCATCATCTCAATGTCTCTTTGAAAGTCACTAATTCATTTGAAAGCAATTAAAATGAATTCTATTTTCGCACTTCGAACCCGACTTTCGTACATAACTTGCTAATGATCATTTTGGGCAAGTAGCCATTTGTTTCATTTGAGATTCATGTCAATGTCTCTTTGAAAGTCACTAATTCATTTGAAAGCAATTCGAACGAATTTTATTTTTGCATTTCAAACACTACTTTTGTGAATCACCTGTTAATGATCTTGTTAAGACAAGTATGCATTTGTTTTATGTTATATTCATGGCAATGAGTTTTTTCAAGAAACTAAATTATTTGGAACCCATTGCAGCGAATACTATTAATGCATTTCAAACATGACTTTCGCGCATAGCTAGGTTATGATTTTTTTAAGGCAAGTATGAATTTGTTTAATCTTAGAGTCATCATATCAATGTCTCCTTTGAAAGTCACTAATTCGTTTGAAAACAATTCGAACGAATTCTAATTTTCAACTTCAAACACCACCACATTCGCGCATCACGTGCTAATGATCTTTTTAAGACAAGTATTGATTTGTTTTATCTTATATTCATATCAATGAGTTTTTTCAAGAAAATAATTTATTTGGAACCCATCGGAGCAAATACTATTTTCGCATTTCAAACATGACTTTCGCGCACAGCTTGGTTATGATATTTTGAAGGCAAGTATGAATTTGTTTAATCTTAGAGTCATCATCTCAATGTCTCTTTGAAAGTCACTAATTCATTTGAAAGCAAATAAAATGAATTCTATTTTCGCACTTCGAACCCGACTTTGGTACATAACTAGCTAATGGTCATTTTAGCGCAAGTAGTCATTTGTTTGATTTGAGATTCATGTCAATGAGTCTTTTCAAGTCACTAATTCATTTTAAAGCAAATCGAACGAATTCTATTTTTGCACTTCAAACACTACTTTTGTGAATCACTTGTTAATGATCTTTTTAAGACTAGTATGCATTTGTTTTATGTTATATTCATGGCAATGAGTATTTTCAAGAAACTAAATTATTTGGAACCCATTGGAGCGAATACTATTTTCGCATTTCAAACATGACTTTCGCGCATAGCTGGGTTATGCTTTTTTGAAGGCAAGTATGAATTTGTTTAATCGTAAAGTCATCATCTCAATGTCTCTTTGAAAGTCACTAATTCGTTTGAAAGCAATTAAAATGAATTCTATTTTCGCACTTCGAACCCGACTTTCATATATAACTTGCTAATGATCATTTTTGGGCAAGTAGCCATTTGTTTCATTTGAGATTCATGTCAATGTCTCTTTGAAAGTCACTAATTCATTTGAAAGCAATTCGAACGAATTTTATTTTTGCATTTCAAACACTACTTTTGTGAATCACCTGTTAATGATCTTTTTAAGACAAGTATGCATTTGTTTTATGTTATATTCAGGGCAATGAGTTTTTTCAAGAAACTAAATTATTTGGAACCCATCGGAGCGAATACTATTTTTGCATTTCAAACATGACTTTCGCGCACAGCTTGGTTATGATATTTTGAAGGCAAGTATGAATTTGTCTAATCTTAGAGTAGTCATCTCAATGTCTCTTTGAAAGTCACTAATTCATTTGAAAGCAATTAAAATGAATTCTATTTTCGCACTTCGAAACCGACCTTCGTACATAACTTGCTAATCGTCATTTTTGCACAAGTAGTCATTTGTTTCATTTGAGATTCATGTCAATGAGTCTTTTCAAGTCACTAATTCATTTGAAAGCAATTCGAACGATATCTATTTTTGCACTTCAAACACTACTTTGGTGAATCACTTGTTAATGATCTTTTTAAGACAAGTATGCATTTGTTTTATGTTATATTCATGGCAATGAGTTTTTTCAAGAAAATAAATTATTTGGAACCCATTGAAGCGAATACTATTTTCGCATTTCAAAGATGACTTTTGGGCATAGCTTGGGTATGATTTTTTGAAGGCAAGTATGAATTTGTTTAATCTTAGAGTTATCATCTCAATGTCTCTTTGAAAGTCACTAATTCATTTGAAAGCAATTAAAATGAATTCTATTTTCGCACTTCGAACCCGACTTTCGTACATAACTTGCTAACGATGATTTTAGGGGAAGTAGTCATTTGTTTCATTTGAGATTCATGTCAATGAGTCCTTTCAAGTCACTAATTCATTTGAAAGCAATTCGAACGAATTCTATTTTCGCACTTCAAACACTACTTTTGTGAATCACTTGTTAATGATCTTTTTATGACAAGTATGCATTTGTTTTATGTTATATTCATGGCAATAAGTTTTTTCAAGAAAATAAATTATTTGGAACCCATTGGAGTGAATACTATTTATGCATTTCAAACACGACTTTCGCGCATAGCTCGGTTATGATTTTTTGAACGCAAGTATGAATTTGTTTAATCTTAGAGTCATCATCTCAATGTCTCTTTGAAAGTTACTGATTCATTGGAAAGCAATTCGAACTAATTCTATTTTTGCACTTCAGACACTACTTTTGTGAATCACTTGTTAATGATCTTTTTAAGACAAGTTTGTATTTGTTTTATGTTATATTCATGGCAATGAGTTTTTTTAAGAAACTAAATTATTTGGAACCCATTGGAGCGAATACAATTTTCCCATTTCAAACATGACTTTCGCGCATAGCTTGGTTATGATTTTTTGAAGGCAGTATGAATTTGTTTAATTTTAGCGTACTCAACTCAATGTCTCTTTGAAAGTCACTAATTCATTTGAAAGCAAATAAAATGAATTCTATTTTCGCACTTCGAACCCAACTTTCGTACATAACTTGCTAATCGTCATTTTAGCGCAAGTAGTCATTTGTTTCATTCGAGATTCATGTCAATGAGTCTTTTCAAATCACTAATTCATTTGAAAGCAATTCGAACGAATTATACTTTTACACTTCAAACACTACTTTTGTTTATCACTTGTTAATGATCTTTTTAAGACAAGTATGCATTTGTTTTATGTTATATTCATGGCAATGAGTTTTTTCAAGAAACTAAATTATTTGAAACCCATTGGAGCGAATACTATTTTCGCATTTCAAACTTGACTTTCGCGCATAGCTTGGTTATTATTTTTTGAAGGCAAGTATGAATTTGTTTATTCTTAGAGTCATCATCTCAATGTCTCTTTGAAAATCACTAATTCAATTGAAAGCAATTAAAATGAATTCTATTTTCGCACTTCGAACCCGACTTTCGTACATAACTTGCCAACGATCATTTTAGGGGAAGTAGTCATTTGTTTCATTTGAGATTCATGTCAATCAGTCCTTTCAAGTCACTAATTCATTTGAAACCAATTCGAACGAATTATATTTTTGCACTTCAAACACCACTTTTGTTTATCACTTGTTAATGATCTTTTTAAGACAAGTATGCATTTGTTTTATGTTATATTCATGGCAATGAGTTTTTTCAAGAAATTATTGGGAACCCATCGGAGCGAATACTATTTTTGCATTTCAAACATGACTTTCGCGCACAGCTTGGTTATGATATTTTGAAGGCAAGTATGAATTTGTCTAATCTTAGAGTCATCATCTCAATGACTCTTTGAAAGTCACTAATTCATTTGAAAGCAGTTAAAATGAATTCTATTTTTGCACTTCGAACCCGACTTTCGTACATAACTTGCGAATGATTAGTTTAGCGCAGGTAGTTATTTGTTTCATTTGAGATTCATGTCAATGAGTCTTTTAAACTTACTAATTCTGTTGAAAGCAATTCGAAGGAATTCTATTTTTCCACTTCAAACACCACATTCACACATCAGGTGCTAATGATCAATCTAAGACAAGTATGCATTTATTTTCTCTTATATTCATGGCAATGAGTTTTTTCAAGAAAATAAATTATTTGGAACCCATTGGAGCGAATACTATTTTCGCATTTCAAAAATTACTTTCGCGCATAGCTTGGTTATGAATTTTTGAAGGCAAGTATGAATTCATTTAATCTTAGAGTCATCATCTCAATGACTCTTTGAAAGTCACTAATTCATTTGAAAGCAATTAAAATGACTTCTATTTTCGCACTTCGAACCCGACTTTCGTACATAACTTGCTAATGATCATTTTAGGGCAAGTAGTCATTTGTTTCATTTGAGATTCATGTCAATGAGTCTTTTCAACTCACTAATGCATTTGAAAGCAATTCGAACGAATTCTATTTTTCCACTTCAAACACTACTTTTGTGAATCACTTGTTAATGATCTTTTTAAGACAAGTATGCATTTCTTTTATGTTATATTCATGGCAATGAGGTTTTTGAAGAAAATAAATTATTTGGAACCCATTGGAGAGAATACTATTTTCGCATTTCAAACATGTCTTTCATGCATAGCTTGGTTATGATTTTTTGAAGGCAAGTATGAATTTGTTTAATCTTAGAGTCATCATCTCAATGTCTCTTTGAAAGTCACTAATTCATTTGAATTCAATTAAAATGAATTCTATTTTCGCACTTCGAACCAGACTTTTGTACATTACTTGCTAATGATCATTTTAGGGCAAGTAGTCATTTGTTTCATTTGAGATTCATGTCAATGAGTCTTTTCAACTCACTAATTCATTTGAAAGCAATTCGAACGAATTCTATTTTTCCACTTCAAACACTACTTTTGTGAATCACTTGTTAATGATCTTTTTAAGACAAGTATGCATTTGTTTTATGTTATATTCATGGCAACGAGTTTTTTCGGGAAAATAAATTATTTGGAACCCATTGGAGCGAATACTATTTTCGCATTTCAAGCATGACTCTCGCGCATAGCTTGGTTATGATTTTTTGAAAGCAAGTATGAATTTGTTTAATCTTAGAGTCATCATCTCAATGACTCTTTGAAAGTCACTAATTCATTTGAAAGCAATTAAAATGAATTCTATTTTTGCACTTCGAACCCGACTTTCGTACATAACTTGCGAATGATTATTTTCGCGCAGGTAGTCATTTGTTTCATTTGAGATTCATGTCAATGAGTGTTTTAAACTCACTAATTCTATTGAAAGCAATTCGAAGGAATTCAATTTTTCTACTTCAAACACCACATTCACACATCAAGTGCTAATGATCAATTTAAGACAAGTATGCATTTATTTTCTCTTATATTCATGGCAATGAGTTTTTTCAAGAAAATAAATTATTTGGAACCCATTGGAGCGAATACTATTTTCGCATTTCAAACACCACTTTCGCGCATAGCTTGCATATGATTATTTTAAGGCAAGTATGAATTTGTTTGATCTTAGAGTCATCATCTCAATGTCTGTTGTAAAATCACTAATTCATTTGAAAGCAATTAAAATCAATTCTTTTTTCGCACATCGAACACGACTTTTGTACATAACTTGCTAATGATCATTTTAGGTCAAGTAGTCATTTGTTTCATTTGAGATTCATGTCAATGAGTCTTTTCAACTCACTAATTCATTTGAAAGCAATTCGAACGAATTCTATTGTTCCACTTCAAACACCACATTCGCGCATCACGTGCTAATGATCAATTTAAGACAAGTATGCATTTGTTTTCTCTTATATTCATGTCAATGAGTTTTTTCAAGAAAATAAATCATTTGGAACCATTGGAGCGAATACTATTTTCGCATTTCAAACATGACTTTCGCGCATAGCTTGGTTATGAATTTTTGAAGGCAAGTATGAGTTCGTTTAATCTTAGAGTCATCATCTCAATGACTCTTTGAAAGTCACTAATTCATTTGAAAGAAATTAAAATGAATTCTATTTTTGCACTTCGAACCCGACTTTCGTACATAACTTGCTAATGATCATCTTAGGGCAAGTAGTTATTTGTTTCATTTGAGATGCATGTCAATGAGTCTTTTCAACTCCCTAATTCATTTGAAAGTCATTCGAACAAATTCTATTTTTGCACTTCAAACACTACTTTTGTGAATCACTTGTTAATGATCTTTTTAAGACAAGTATGCATTTGTTTTATGTTATATTCATAGCAATGAGTTTTTTGAAGAACATGAAGTATTTGGAACCCATTGGAGCGAATACTATTTTCGCATTTCAAACATGACTTTCGCGCATTGCTTGCTTAAGATTTTTTGAAGGCAAGTATGAATTTGTTTAATCTTAGTGTCATCATCTCAATGTGTCTTTGAAAATCACTAATTCATTTGAAAGCAGTTCGAACGAATTCTATTTTTCCACTTCAAACACCACATTCGCGCATCACGTGCTAATGATCTTTTTAACACAAGTATGCATTTCTTTTATCTTATGTTCATGGCAATGAGTTTTTTCAAGAAAATAAATTATATGGAAGCCATTAGAGTGAATAGTATTTTCGCGTTTCAAACATGACTTTCGCGCATAGCTTGTTTATGATTTTTTGAAGGCAAGTATGAATTTGTTTAAACTTGGAGTCATTATCTCAATGTCTCTTTGAAAGTCACTAATTCATTTGAAAGCAATTAAAATGATTCTATTTTCGTACTTCGAACCCGACTTTCGTACATAACTTGTTAATGATCATTTAAGGGCAAGTAGTCATTTCTTTCATATGAGATTCATGTCAATGAGTCTTTTCAACTCACTAATTCAGTTGAAAGAAATTCGAATGAATTCTATTTTTCTACTTCAAACACCACATTCGCGCATCACGTGCTAATGATCAATTTAAGACAAGTATGTATTTGTTTTATCTTATATTCATGTCAATGAGTTTTTTCAAGAAAATAAATTATTTGGAAGCCATTGCAGCGAGTACTATTTTCGCATTTCAAACACCACTTTCGCGCATAGCTTGAATATGATTATTTTAAGGCAAGTATGAATTTGTTTAATCTTAGAGTCATTATCTCAATGTCTCTTTCAAAATCGCTGATTCATTTGAAAGCAATTAAAATGAATTCTATTTTCGCACTTCGAACCCGACTTTCGTACATAACTTGATAATGATCATTTTAGTGCAAGTGGTCATTTGTTTCATTTGAGATTCATGTCAATGAGTCTTTTCAAGTCACTAATTCACTTGAAAGCAATTCGAACGAATTCTATTTTTCCACTTCAAACACCACATTCGCGCGTCACGTGCTAATGATCAATTTAAGACAAGTATGCATTTGTTTTATCTTATATTCATGTCAATGAGTTTTTTCAAGAAAATAAATTATTTGGAACCATTGGAGCGAATACTATTTTCGCATTTCAAACATGACTTTCGCGCATAGCTTCGTTATGAATTTTTGAAGGCAAGTATGAGTTCGTTTAATCTTAGAGTCATCATCTCAATGACTCTTTGAAAGTCACTAATTCATTTGAAAGCAATTAAAATGAATTCTATTTTTGCACTTCGAACCCGACTTTCGTACATAACTTGCTAATGATCATCTTAGGGCAAGTAGTTATTTGTTTCATTTGAGATGCATGTCAATGAGTCTTTTCAGCTCCCTAATTCATTTCAAAGTCATTCGAACGAATTCTATTTTTGCACTTCAAACACTACTTTTGTGAATCACTTGTTAATGATCTTTTTAAAACATGTATGCATTTGTTTTATGTTATATTCATAGAAATGAGTTTTTTGAAGAAAATGAAGTATTTGGAACCCATTGGAGCGAATACTATTTTCGCATTTCAAACATGACTTTCGCGCATTGCTTGCTTATGATTTTTTGAAGGCAAGTATGAATTTGTTTAATGTTAGTGTCATCATCTCAATGTCTCTTTGAAAATCACTAATTCATTTGAAAGCAATTCGAACGAATTCTATTTTTCCACTTCAAACACCACATTCGCGCATCACGTGCTAATGATCAATTTAAGACAAGTATGCATTTGTTTTATCTTATATTCATGTCAATGAGTTTTTTCAAGAAAATAAATTATTTGGAAGCCATTGCAGCGAGTACTATTTTCGCATTTCAAACACCACTTTCGCGCATAGCTTGAATATGATTATTTTAAGTTAAGTATGAATTTGTTTAATCTTAGAGTCATTATCTCAATGTCTCTTTGAAAATCGCTGATTCATTTGAAAGCAATTAAAATGAATTCTATTTTCGCACTTCGAACCTGACTTTCGTACATAACTTGATAATGATCATTTTAGCGCAAGTGGTCATTTGTTTCATTTGAGATTCATGCCAATGAGTCTTTTCAAGTCACTAATTCACTTGAAAGCCATTCGAACGAATTCAATTTTTCTACTTCAAACACCACATTCGCGCGTCATGTGCTAATGATCTTTTTAAGACAAGTATGCATTTCTTTTATCTTACATTCATGTCAATGAGTTTTTTCAAGAAAATAAATTATTTGGAACCCATTGGAACGAATACTATTTTCGCATTTCAAACATGACTTTCGCGCATTGCTTTGTTATGATTTTTTGAAGGCAAGTATGAATTTGTTTAATCTTAGAGTCATCATCTCAATGACTCTTTGAAAGTCACTAATTCATTTGAAAGCAATTCGAACGAATTCTATTTTTGCGCTGCAAACACTACTTTTGTGAATCACTTGTTAATGATCTTTTTAAGACAAGTATGCTTTTGTTTTCTGTTATATTCATCGCAATGAGTTTTTTCAAGAAAATATATTATTTGGAACCCATTGGAGCGAATACTATTTACGAATTTCAAACATGACTTTCACGCATAGCTTGGTTATGACTTTTTGAAGGCAAGTATGAATTTGTTTAATCTTAGTGTCATCATCTCAATGTCTATTCGAATGTCACTAATTCATTTGAAAGCAATTAAAATGAATTCTATTTTCGCACTTCGAACCCAGCTTTCGTACATAACTTGCTAATGATCATTTTATGGCAAGTAGTCATTTGTTTCATTTGAGATTCATGTCAATGAGTCTTTTCAACTCACTAATTCATTTGAAAGCAATTCGAATGAATTCTATTTTTCCCCTTCAAACACTACTTTTCTGAATCACTTGTTAATGATATTTTTAAGACAAGTATGCATTTGTTTTATGTTATATTCATGGCAATGAGTTTTTTCAAGAAAATAAATTATTTGGAACCCATTGGAGCGAATACTATTTTCGCATTTAAAACATGACTTTCGCGCATAGCTTGGTTATGAATTTTTTAAGGCAAGTATGAATTCGTTTAATCTTAGAGTCATTATCTCAACGACTCTTTGCAAGTCACTAATTCGTTTGAAAGCAATTAAAATGAATTCTATTTTTGCACTTCGAACCCGACTTTCGTACATAACTTGATAATGATCATTTTAGCGCAAGTGGTCATTTGTTTCATTTCTGATTCATGTCAATGAGTCTTTTCAAGTCACTAATTCATTTGAAAGCAATTCGAACGAATTCAATTTTTCCACTTCAAACACCACATTCGCGCATCACGTGCTAATAATCTTTTTAAGACAAGTATGCATTTGTTTTATCTTATATTCATGTCAATGAGTTTTTTCAAGAAAATAAATTATTTGGAACGCATTGAAGCGAATACTATTTTCGCATTTCAAACAAGACTTTGGCGCATAGCTTAGTTATGATTTTTTGAAGGCAAGTATGAATTTGTCTAATCTTAGAGTCATCATCTCAATGTCTCTTTGAAAGTTACTAATTCATTTGAAAGCAATTAAAATGAATTCTATTTTCGCACTTCGAACCCGACTTTCGTACATAACTTGCTAATGATCATTTTAGCACAAGTAGTCATTTGTTTCATTTGAGATTCATGTCAATGAGTCTTTTCAAGTCACTAATTCACTTGAAAGCAATTCGAACGAATTCAATTTTTCCACTTCAAACACCACATTCACGCATCACGTGCTAATGATCTTTTTAAGACAAGTATGCATTTGTTTTATCTTATATTCAGGGCAATGAGTTTTTTGAACAAAATAAATTATTTGGAACCCATTGGAGCGAATACTATTTTCGCATTTCAAACATGACTTTCGCGCATTGCTTGGTTATGATTTTTTGAAGGCAAGTATGAATTTGTGTAATCTTAGAGTCATCATCTCAATGACTCTTTGAAAGTCACTAATTCATTTGAAAGCAATTAAAATGAATTCTATTTTCCCACTTCGAACCCGACTTTCGTACATAACTTGATAATGATCATTTTAGCGCAAGTAGTCATTTATTTCATTTGAGATTCATGTCAATGAGTGTTTTCAACTCACTAATTCATTTGAAAGCAATTCGAACGAATTCTAATTTTCCACTTCAAACACTACTTTTGTGAATCACTTGTTAATGATCTTTTTAAGACAAGTATGCATTTGTTTTATGTTATATTCATGGCAATGAGTGTTTTCAAGAAAATAAATTATTTGGAACCCCTTGGAGCGAATACTATTTTCGCATTTCAAACATGACTTTCGCGCATAGCTTGGATATGAATTTTTTTAAGGCAAGTATGAATTCGTTTAATCTTAGAGTCATTATCTCAACGACTCTTTGCAAGTCACTAATTCATTTGAAAGCAATTAAAAAGAATTCTATTTTCGCACTTCGAACCTGACTTTCGTACATAACTTGCTAATGATCATTTTAGGGCAAGTAATCATTTGTTTCATTTGAGATTCATGTCGATGAGTCTTTTCAACTCACTAATTCATTTGAAAGCAATTTGAACGAATTCTATTTTTCCACTTCAAACACTACTTTTGTGAATGACATGTTAATGATCTTTTTAAGACAAGTATGCATTTGTTTTATGTTATATTCATGGCAATGAGTTTTTTGAAGAAAATATATTATTTGGAACCAATTGAAGCGAATACTATTTTTGCATTTCAAACATGACTTTCACGCATAGCTTGGTTATGATTTTTTGAAGGCAGGTACGAATTTGTTTAATCTGAGAGTCATCATCTCAATGTCTCTTTGAAAGTCACTAATTCATTTGAATTCAATTAAAATGAATTCTATTTTCGCACTTCGAACCCGACTTTCGTACATAACTTGCTAATGATCATTTTAGGGCAAGTGGTCATTTGTTTCATTTGAGATTCATGTCAATGAGTGTTTTCAACTCACTAATATATTTGAAAGCAATTCGAACGAATTCTATTTTTCCACTTCAAACACTACTTTTGTGAATCACTTGTTAATGATCTTTTTAAGACAAGTATGCATTTGTTTTATGTGATATTCAGGGCAATGAGTTTTTTCAAGAAAATAAATTATTTGGAACCCATTGGACCGAATACTGTTTTCGCATTTCAAACATGACTTTCACGCATAGCTTGGTTATGATTTTTTGAAGGCAGGTATGAATTTGTTTAATCTTAGAGTCATCATCTCAATGTCTCTTTGAAAGTCACTAATTCATTTGAAAGAAATTAAAATGAATTCTTTTTTTGCACTTCGAACCCGACTTTCGTACATAACTTGCTAATGATCATCTAAGGGAAAGTAGTTATTTGTTTCATTTGAGATGCATGTCAATGAGTCTTTTCAACTCCCTAATTCATTTGAAAGTCATTCGAACGAATTCTATTTTTGCACTTCAAACACTACTTTTGTGAATCACTTGTTAATGATCTTTTTAAGACAAGTATGCATTTGTTTTATGTTATATTCATAGCAATGAGTTTTTTGAAGAAAATGAAGTATTTGGAACCCATTGGAGCGAATACTATTTTCGCATTTCAAAGATGACTTTCGCGCATTGCTTGCTTAAGGTTTTTTGAAGGCAAGGATGAATATGTTTAATCTTAGTGTCATCATCTCAGTGTCTCTTTGAAAATCACTAATTCATTTGAAAGCAATTCGAACGAATTCTATTTTTCCACTTCAAACACCACATTCGCGCATCACGTGCTAATGATCTTTTTAACACAAGTATGCATTTCTTTTATCTCATATTCATGGCAATGAGTTTTTTCAAGAAAATAAATTATATGGAAGCCATTAGAGTGAATAGTATTTTCGCGTTTCAAACATGACTTTCGCGCATAGCTTGGTTATGATTTTTTTAAGGCAAGTATGAATTTGTTTAAACTTGGAGTCATTATCTCAATGTCTCTTTGAAAGTCACTAATTCATTTGAAAGCAATTAAAATGATTCTATTTTCGCACTTCGAACCCGACTTTTGTACATAACTTGCTAATGATCATTTAAGGGCAAGTAGTCATTTCTTTCATTTGAGATTCATGTCAATGAGTCTTTTCAACTCACTAATTCAGTTGAAAGAAATTCGAATGAATTCTATTTTTCCACTTCAAACACCACATTCGCGCATCACGTGTTAATCATCAAGTTAAGACAAGTACGAATTTGTTTTATCTTATATTCATGTCAATGAGTTTTTTCAAGAAAATAAATTATTTGGAAGCCATTGCAGCGAGTACTATTTTCCTATTTCAAACACCACTTTCGCGCATAGCTTGAATATGATTATTTTAAGGCAAGTATGAATTTGTTTAATCTTAGAGTCATTATCTCAATGTCTCTTTGAAAATCGCTGATTCATTTGAAAGCAATTAAAATGAATTCTATTTTCGCACTTCGAACCCGACTTTCGTACATAACTTGCTAATGATCATTTTAGGGCAAGTGGTCATTTTGTTTCATTTGAGATTCATGTCAATGAGTCTTTTCAACTCACTAATTCATTTGAAAGCAATTCGAACGAATTCTATTTTTCTACTTCAAACACCACATTCGCGCATCACGTGCTAATGATCTTTTTAAGAAAAGTATGCATTTGTTTTATGTTATACTAATGGCAATGAGTTTTTTGAAGAAAATAAATTATTTGGAACCCATTGGAGCGAATACTATTTTCGCATTCCAAACATGACTTTCGCGCATTGCTTGGTTATGATTTTTTGAAGGAAAGTACGAATTTGTGTAATCTTAGAGTCGTCATCTCAATGACTCTTTGAAATTCACTAATTCATTTGAAAGCAATTAAAATGAATTCTATTTTCGCACTTCGAACCCGACTTTCGTACATCACTTGCTAATGATCATTTTAGGGAAAGTAGTCATTTGTTTCATTTGAGATTCATGTCAACGAGTCTTTTCAACTCACTAATTCAGTTGAAAACAATTCGAACGAGTTCTATTTTTCCACTTCAAATACCACATTCGCGCATCACGTGCTAATGATCAATTTAAGACAAGTATGCATTTGTTTTATCATATATTCATGTCAATGAGTTTTTTCAAGAAAATAAATTATTTTGAACCCATTGGACCGAATACTATTTTCACATTTCAAACATGACTTTTGCGCATAGCTTGGTTATGATAGTTTGAAGGCAAGTATGAATTTGTTTAATCTTAGTGTCATCATCTCAATGTCTCTTTGAAAGTCACTAATTCATTTGAAAGCAATTCGAACGAATTCTATTTTTCTACTTCAAACACCACATTCGCGCATCACGTGTTAATGATCTTTTTAACACAAGTATGAATTTCTTTTATCATATATTCATGGCAAAGAGTTTTTTCAAGAAAATAAATTATTTGGAAGCCATTGGAGCGAATACTATTTTTGCGTTTCAAACATGACTTCCGCGCATAGCATGGTTATGATATTTTGAAGGCAAGTATGAATTTGCTTAATCTTAGAGTCATCATCTCAATGTCTCTTTGAAAGTCACTAATTCATTTGAATTCAATTAAAACGAATTCTTTTTTCGCACTTCGAACCCGACTTTCGTACATAACTTGCTAATGATCATTTTAGGGCAAGTAGTCATTTGTTTCATTTGAGATTCATGTCAATGAGTCTTTTCAACTCACTAATTCATTTGAAAGCAATTCGAACGAATTCTTTTTTTGCACTTCAAACACTACTTTTGTGAATCACTTGTTAATGATCTTTTTAAGACAAGTATGCATTTGTTTTATGTTATATTCATGGCAATGAGTTTTTTCAAGAAAATAAATTATTTTGAACCCATTGGACCGAATACTTTTTTCGCATTTCAAACATGACTTTCGCGCATAGCTTGGTTTCGACTTTCTGAAGGCAAGTATGAATTTGTTTAATCTTAGAGTCATCATCTCAATGTCTCCTAAAAAATCACAAATTCATTTGAAAGCAATGAAAATGAATTCTTTTTTCGCACTTCGAACCCGACTTCGTGCATAACTTGCGAATGATTATTTTAGCGCAGGTAGTCATCTGTTTCATTTGGGATTCATGTCAATGAGTCTTTTCAAGTCACTAATTCATTTGAAAGCAATTCGAACGAATTCTATTTTTCCACTTCAAACACTACTTTTGTGAATTACTTGTTAATGATCTTTTTAAGACAAGTATGCATTGTTTTATCATATATTCATGGCAAAGAGTTTTTTCAAGAAAATAAATTATTTGGAACCCATAGGAGCGAATACTATTTTCGCATTTCAAACATGACTTTCGCGCATTGCTTGGTTTTGATTTTTTGAAGGCAAGTATGAATTTGTTTAATCTTAGAGTCATCATCTCAATGACTCTTTGAAAGTCACTAACTCATTTGAAAGCAATTAACATGAATTCTATTTTCGAACTTCTAACCCGACTTTCGTACATAACTTTCTAATGATCATTTTAGCGCAAGTATTCATTTGTTTCATTTGAGATTCATGTCAATGAGTCTTTTCAACTCACTAATTCATTTGAAAGCAATTCGAACGAATTCAATTTTTCCACTTCAAACACCACATTCGCGCATCACGTGCTAATGATCTTTTTAAGACAAGTATGCATTTGTTTTATCTTATATTCATGGCAATGAGTTTTTTCAAGAAAATAAATTATTTGGAACCCATTGGAGCGAATACTCTTTTCGCATTTCAAACATGACTTTCGCGCATTGCTTGCATATGATTTTTTGAATTCAATTATGAATTTGTTTAATCTTAGAGTCATCATCTCAATCACTCTTTGAAAGTCACTAATTCATTTCAATTCAATTAAAATGAATTCTTTTTTCGCACTTCGAAGCCGACTTTCGTACATAACTTGCTAATGATCATTTTAGGGCAGGTAGTCATTTGTTTCATTTGAGATTCATGTCAATGAGTCTTTTCAACTCACTAATTCATTTGAAAGCAATTCGAACGAATTCTATTTTTCCACTTCAAACACTACTTTTGTGAATGACTTGTTAATGATCTTCTTAAGACAAGTATGCATTTGTTTTATGTTATATTCATGGCAATGAGTTTTTTCAAGAAAATAAATTATTTGGAAGCCATTGGAGCGAATACTATTTTCGCATTTCAAACATCACTTTCGCGCATAGCTTGCATATGATTATTTTAAGGCAAGTATGAATTTGTTTAATCTTAGAGTCATTATCTCAATGTCTCTTTGAAAATCGCTGATTCATTTGAAAGCAATTAAAATGAATTCTATTTTCGCACTTCAAAACCGACTTTCGTACATAACTTGCTAATGATTATTTTAGGGCATGTAGTCATTTGTTTCATTTGAGATTCATGTCAATGAGTCTTTTCAACTCACTAATTCAGTTGAAAGCAACTCGAACGACATCTATTTTTCCACTTCAAACACCACATTCGCGCATCACGTGCTAATGATCTTTTTAAGACAAGTATGCATTTGTTTTATCTTATATTCATGTCAATGAGTTTTTTAAAGAAAATAAATTATTTAGAAGCCGTTGGAGCGAATACTATTTTCGCATTTCAAACACCACTTTCACGCATAGCTTGCATCTCATTATTTTAAGGCAAGTATGAATTTGTTTAATCTTAGAGTCATCATCTCAATGTCTCTTTGAAAATCACAAATTCATTTGAAAGCAATGAAAATGAATTCTTTTTTCGCACTTCAAACGCGACTTCCATACATAACTTGCGAATGATTATTTTAGCGCAGGTAGTCATCTGTTTCATTTGAGATTCATGTCAATGAGTCTTTTCAAGTCCCTAATTCATTTGAAAGCAATTCGAACGAATTCTATTTTTCCACTTCAAACACTACTTTTGTGAACTACTTGTTAACGATCTTTTTAAGACAAGTATGCATTTGTTTTATGTGATATTCGTGGCAATGAGTTTTTTCAAGAAAATAAATTATTTGGAACTCATTGGACCGAATACTGTTTTCGCATTTCAAACATGACTTTCGCGCATAGCTTGGTTATGAATTTTTGAAGGCAAGTATGAATTTGTTTAATCTTAGTGTCATCATCTCAATGTCTCTTTGAAAGTCACTACTTCATTTGAAAGCAATTAAAATGAATTCTATTTTCGCATTTCGAACCCGGCTTTCGTACATAACTTGCTAATGATCATTTTAGGGCAAGTAGTCGTTTGTTTCATTTGAGATTCATGTCAATGAGTCTTTTCAACTCACTAATTCATTTGAAAGCAATTCGAACGAATTCTATTTTTCCACTTCAAACACCACATTCGCGCATCACGTGCTAATGATCTTTTTAAGACAAGTATGCATTTGTTTTATCTTATATTCATGTCAATGAGTTTTTTCAAGAAAATAAATTATTTGGAACCCATTGGAGCGAATACTATTTTCGCATTTCAAACATGACTTTCGCGCATTACTTGGTTATGATTTTTTGAACGCACTTATGAATTTGTTTAATCTTAGAGTCATCATCTCAATGACTCTTTGAAAGTCACTAGTTCATTTCAATTCAATTAAAATGAATTCTATTCTCGCACTTCAAAACCGACTTTCGTATATAACTTGCTAATGATCATCTTAGGGCAAGTAGTCATTTGTTTCATTTGAGATTCATGTCAATGATTCTTTTCAAGTCACTAATTCATTTGAAAGCAATTCGAACGAATTCAATTTTTCCACTTCAAACACCACATTCGCGCATCACGTGCTAATGATCTTTTTAAGACAAGTATGCATTTGTTTTATCTTATATTCATGTCAATGAGTTTTTTCAAGAAAATAAATTATTTGGAACCCATTGGAGCGACTACTATTTTCGCATTTCAAACATGACTTTCGCGCATTGCTTGCATATGATTTTTTGAAGGCAATTATGAATTTGTTTAATCTTAGAGTCATCATCTCAATGACTCTTTGAAAGTCACTAATTCATTTGAAAGCAATTAACATGCATTCTATTTTCGCACTTCGAACCCGACTTTCGTACATAACTTGCTAATGATCATTTTAGCGCAAGTACTCATTTGTTTCATTTGAGATTCATGTCAATGAGTCTTTTCAAGTCACTAATTCATTTGAAAGCAATTTGAACGAATTCAATTTTTCCACTTCAAACACCACATTCGCGCATCACGTGCTAATGATCTTTTTAAGACAAGTATGCATTTGTTTTATCTTATATTCATGGCAATGAGTTTTTTCAAGAAAATAAATTATTTGGAACCCATTGGAGCGAATACTCTTTTCGCATTTCAAACATGACTTTCGCGCATTGCTTGCATATGTTTTTTTGAATTCAATTATGAATTTGTTTAATCTTAGAGTCATCATCTCAATGACTCTTTGAAAGTCACTAATTCATTTCAATTCAATTAAAATGAATTCTTTTTTCGCACTTCGAAGCCGACTTTCGTACATAACTTGCTAATGATCATTTTAGGGCAGGTAGTCATTTGTTTCATTTGAGATTGATGTCAATGAGTCTTTTCAACTCACTAATTCATTTGAAAGCAATTCGAACGAATTCTATTTTTCCACTTCAAACACTACTTTTGTGAATGACTTGTTAATGATCTTCTTAAGACAAGTATGCATTTGTTTTATGTTATATTCATGGCAATGAGTTTTTTCAAGAAAATAAATTATTTGGAAGCCATTGGAGCGAATACTATTTTCGCATTTCAAACATCACTTTCGCGCATAGCTTGCATATGATTATTTTAAGGCAAGTATAAATTTGTTTAATCTTAGAGTCATCATCTCAATGTCTCTTAAAAAATCACAAATTCATTTGAAAGCAATGAAAATGAATTCTTTTTTCACACTTCGAACGCCACTGTCGTACATAACTTGCGAATGATTATTTTAGCGCAGGTAGTCATCTGTTTCATTTGAGATTCATGTCAATGAGTCTTTTCAAGTCACTAATTCATTTGAAAGCAATTCGAACGAATTCTATTTTTCCACTTCAAACACTACTTTTGTGAATTACTTGTTAATGATCTTTTTAAGACAAGTATGCATTTGTTTTATGTTATATTCATGGCAATGAGTTTTTTCAAGAAAATAAATTTTTTGGAACCCATTGGACCGAATACTGTTTTCGCATTTCAAACATGACTTTCGCGCATAGCTTGGTTATGACTTTTTGAAGGCAAGTATGAATTTGTCTCTTTGAAAGTCACTAATTCATTTGAAAGCAATTAAAATGAATTCTATTTTCGCATTTCGAACCCGGCTTTCGCACATAACTTGCTAATGATCATTTTAGGGCAAGTAGTCATTTGTTTCATTTGAGATTCATGTCAATGAGTCTTTTCAACTCACTAATTCATTTGAAAGCAATTCGAACGAATTCTATTTTTCCACTTCAAACACTACTTTTGTGAACTACTTGTTAATGATCTTTTTAAGACAAGTATGCATTTGTTTTATGTGATATTCATGGCAATGAGTTTTTAAAAGAAAATAAATTATTTGGAAGCCATTTGAGCGAATACTATTTTCGCATTTCAAAAATGACTTTCGCGCATAGCATTGTTATGATTTTTTGAAGGCAGGTATGAATTTGTTTAATCTTAGAGTCATCATCTCATTGACTCTTTGAAAGTCACTAATTCATTTGAAAGCAATTAAAATGAATTCTATTTTCGCACTTCGAACCCGACTTTCGTACATAACTTGCTAATGATCATTTTACCGCAAGTACTCATTTGTTTCATTTGAGATTCATGTCAATGAGTCTTTTCAAGTCACTAATTCATTTGAAAGCAATTTGAACGAATTCAATTTTTCCAATTCAAACACCACATTCGCGCATCACGTGCTAATGATCATTTTAAGACAAGTATGCATTTGTTTTATCTTATATTCATGTCAATGAGTTTTTTCAAGAAAATAAATTATTTGGAACCCATTGGAGCGACTACTATTTTCGCATTTCAAACATGACTTTCGCGCATTGGTTGCATATGATTTTTTGAAGGCAATTATGAATTTGTTTAATCTTAGAGTCATCATCTCAATGACTCTTTGAAAGTCACTAATTCATTTGAAAGAAATTAAAATAAATTATATTTTCGCACTTCGAACCCGACTTTCGTACATAACTTGCTAATGATTATTTTAGCGCAAGTAGTCATTTGCTTCATAAGAGATTCATGTCAATGAGTCTTTTCAACTAACTAATTCATTTGAAAGCAATTCGAACGAATTCAATTTTTCCACTTCAAACACCACATTCGCGCATCACGTGCTAATGATCTTTTTAAGACAAGTATGCATTTGTTTTATCTTATATTCATGTCAATGAGTTTTTTCAAGAAAATAAATTATTTGGAACCCATTGGAGCGACTACTATTTTCGCATTTCAAACATGACTTTCGCGCATTGCTTGCATATGATTTTTTGAAGGCAATTATGAATTTGTTTAATCTTAGTGTCATCATCTCAATGACTCTTTGAAAGTCACTAATTCATTTCAATTCAATTAAAATGAATTTTATTCTCGCACTTCAAAACCGACTTTCGTACATAACTTGCTAATGATCATTTTAGGGCAAGTAGGCATTTGTTTCATTTGAGATTCATGTCAATGAGTCTTTTCAACTCACTAATTCATTTGAAAGCAATTCGAACGAATTCTATTTTTCCACTTCAAACACTACTTTTGTGAATGACTTGTTAATGATCTTTTTAAGACAAGTATGCATTTGTTTTATGTTATATTCATGGCAATGAGTTTTTTTAAGAAAATATATTATTTGGAAGCTATTGGAGCGAATACTATTTTCTTATTTCAAACATGACTTTCACGCATAGCTTGGTTATGATAGATTGAAGGCAAGTATGAATTTGTTTAATCTTAGTGTCATCATCTCAATGTCTCTTCGAAAGTCACTAATTCATTTGAAAGCAATTCGAACGAATTCTATTTTTCCACTTCAAACACCACATTCGGGCATCACGTGCTAATGATCTTTTTAACAGAAGTATGTATTTCTTTTATATTTTATTCATGGCAATGAGTTTTTTCAAGAAACTAAGTTATTTGGAACCCATTGGAGCGAATACTATTTTCGCATTTCAAACATGACGTTCGCGCATAGCTTAGTTATGATTTTTTGAAGGCAAGTATGAATTTGTTTAATCTTATAGTCATCATCTCAATGTCCCTTTAAAAGTCACTAATTCATTTGAAAGCAATTAAAATTAATTCTATTTTCGGACTTCGAACCCGACTTTCGTACATAACTTGCTAATGATCGTTTTAGCCCAAGTAGTCATATTTTTCATTTGAGATTCATGTCAATGAGTTTTTTGAAGTCACTAATTCATTTGAAAGCAATTCGAACGAATTCTATTTTTGCACTTCAAACACTACTTTTGTGAATCACTTGCTAATGATCTTTTTAAGACAAGTATGCGTTTGTTTTATGTTATATTCATGGCAATTAGTTTTTTCAAGAAACTAAATTATTTGGAACCCATTGGAGCGAATACTATTTTCGCATTTCAAACATGACGTTCACGCATAGCTTGGTTATGATTTTGTGAAGGCAAGTATGAATTTGAATAATCCTAGAGTCATCATCTCAATGTCCTTTTAAAAGTCACTAATTCATTTGAAAGCAATTAAAATTAATTCTATTTTCGCACTTCGAACCCGACTTTAATACATAACTTGCTAATGATCGTTTTAGCGCAAGTAGTAATATTTTTCATTTGAGATTCATGTCAATGAGTCTTTTCAAGTCACTAATTCATTTGAAAGCAATTCGAACGAATTCTATTTTTGCACTTCAAACACTACTTTTGTGAATCACTTGTTAATGATCTTTTTAAGACAAGTATGCATTAGTTTTATGTTATATTCATGGCAATGAGTTTTTTCAAGAAACTAAATTCTTTGGAACCCATTCGAGCGAATACTATTTTCGCATTTCAAACCTCACTTTCGCGCATAGCTTGGTTATGATTTTTTGAAGGCTTTGTTTAATCTTAGAGTCATCATCTCAATGTCTCTTTGAAAGCCACTAATTCATTTGAAAGCAATTAAAATGAATTCTATTTTCGCACTTCGAACCCGACTTTCGTACATAACTTGCTAATGATCATTTTAGGGTAAGTAGTCATTTGTTTCATTTGAGATTCATGTCAATGAGTCTTTTCAAGTCACTAATTCATTTGAAAGCAATTCGAACGAATTCTATTTTTGCACTTCAAACACTACTTTTGTGAATCACTTGTTAATGATCTTTTTAAGACAAGTATGCATTTGTTTTATGTTATATTCATGGCAATGAGTTTTTTCAAGAAACTAAGTTATTTGGAACCCATTGGAGCGAATACTATTTTCGCATTTCAAACATGACGTTCGCGCATAGCTTAGTTATGATTTTTTGAAGGCAAGTATGAATTTGTTTAATCTTAGAGTCATCATCTCAATGTCCCTTTAAAAGTCACTAATTCATTTGAAAGCAATTAAAATTAATTCTATTTTCGGACTTCGAACCCGACTTTCGTACATAACTTGCTAATGATCGTTTTAGCCCAAGTAGTCATATTTTTCATTTGAGATTCATGTCAATAAGTTTTTTGAAGTCACTAATTCATTTGAAAGCAATTCGAACGAATTCTATTTTTGCACTTCAAACACTACTTTTGTGAATCACTTGTTAATGATCTTTTTAAGACAAGTATGCATTTGTTTTATGTTATATTCATTGCTATGAGTTTTTTCAAGAAACTAAATTATTTGGAACCCATTGGAGCGAATACTATTTTCGCATTTCAAACATGACGTTCGCGCATAGCTTATTTATGATTTTTTGAAGGCAAGTATGAATTTGTTTAATCTTAGAGTCATCATCTCAATGTCCCTTTAAAAGTCACTAATTCATTTGAAAGCAATTAAAATTAATTCTATTTTCGGACTTCGAACCCGACTTTCGTACATAACTTGCTAATGATCGTTTTAGCCCAAGTAGTCATATTTTTCATTTGAGATTCATGTCAATAAGTTTTTTGAAGTCACTAATTCATTTGAAAGCAATTCGAACGAATTCTATTTTTGCACTTCAAACACTACTTTTGTGAATCACTTGCTAATGATCTTTTTAAGAAAAGTATGCATTTGTTTTATGTTATATTCATGGCAATGAGTTTTTTCAGGAAACTAAATTATTTGGAACCCATTGGAGTGAATACTATTTTCGCATTTCAAACATCACTTTCGCGCATAGCTTGGTTATGATTTTTTGAAGGCAAGTATGAATTTGTTTAATCTTAGAGCCATCATCTCAATGTCTCTTTGGAAGCCACTAATTCATTTGAAAGCAATTAAAATGAATTCTATTTTCGCACTTCGAACCCGACTTTCGTACATAACTTGCTAATGATCATTTTAGGGCAAGTAGTCATTTGTTTCATTTGAGATTCATGTCAATGAGTCTTTTCAATTCACTAATTCATTTGAAAGCAATTCGAACGAATTCTATTTTTGCACTTCAAACACTACTTTTGTGAATCACTTGTTAATGATCTTTTTAAGACAAGTATGCATTTGCTTTATGTTATATTCATGGCAATAAGTTTTTTCAAGAAACTAAATTATTTGGAACCCATTGGAGCGAATACTATTTTCGCATTTCAAACATGACGTTCGCGCATAGCTTAGTTATGATTTTTTGAAGGCAAGTATGAATTTGTTTAATCTTAGCGTCATCATCTCAATGTCCCTTTAAAAGTCACTAACTCATTTGAAAGCAATTAAAATGAATTCTATTTTTAGACTTCGAACCCGACTTTCGTATATAACTTGCTAATGATCATTTTAGCGCAAGTTGCCATATTTTTCATTTGAGATTCATGTCAATGAGTTTTTTCAACTCACTAATTTATTTGAAAGCAATTCGAACGAATTCTATTTTTGCACTTCAAACACTCTTTTTGTGAATCACTTGTTAATTATCTTTTTAAGACAAGTATGCATTTGTTTTATGTTATATTCATGGCAATGAGTTTTTTGAAGAAAATAAATTATTTGGAACCCATCGTAGCGAATACTATTTTCGCATTACAAACATGTCTTTCGCGTATAGCTTGGTTATGATTTTTTGAAGGCAAGTATGAATTTGTTTAATCTTAGAGTCATCATCTCAATGTCTCTTTGAGAGTCACTAATTGATTTCAAAGCAATTAAAATGAATTCTATTTTCGCACTTCGAACTTGACTTTCGTACCTAACTTGCTAATGATGATTTTAGCGGAAGTTGTCATAATCTTCATTTGAGATTCATGTCAATGAGTCTTTTCAACTAACTAATTCATTTGGAAGCAATTCAAACGAATTCTATTTTTGCACTTCAAACACTACTTTTGTGAATCACTTGTTAATGATCTTTTTAAGACAAGTATGCATTTGTTTTATGTTATATTCATGGCAATGAGTTTTTTCAAGAAACTAAATTATTTGGAACCCATTGGAGCGAATACTATTCTCGCATTTCAAACATGACGTTCGCGCATAGCTTGGTTATGATTTTTTGAAGGCAAGTATGAATTTGTTTAATCTTAGAGTCATCATCTCAATGTCTCTTTGAAAGCCACTAATTCATTTGGAAGCAATTAAAATGAATTCTATTTTCGCACTTCGAACCCAACTTTCGTACATAACTTGCTAATGATCATTTTAGGGCAAGTAGTCATTTGTTTCATTTGAGATTCATGTCAATGAGTCTTTTCAAGTAACTAATTCATTTGAAAGCAATTCGAACGAATTCTATTTTTGCACTTCAAACACTACTTTTGTGAATCACTTGTTAATGATCTTTTTAAGACAAGTATGCATTTGTTTTATGTTATATTCATGGCAATGAGTTTTTTCAAGAAACTAAATTATTTGGAACCCATTGGAGCGAATACTATTTTCGCATTTCAAACATCACTTTCGAGCATACCTTGGTTATGATTTTTTGAAGGCAAGTATGAATTTGTTTAATCTTAGAGTCATCATCTCAATGTCTCTTTGAAAGTCACTAATTCATTTGAAAGCAATTAAAATGAATTCTATGTTCGCACTCCGAACCCTACTTTCGTACATAACTTGCTAATGATCATTTTAGCGCAAGTAGTCATATTTTTCATTTGAGATTCATGTCAATGAGTCTTTTCAACTCACTAATTCATTTGAAAGCAATTCGAACGAATTCTATTTTTGCACTTCAAACACTACTTTTGTGAATCACTTGTTAATGATCTTTTTAAGACAAGTATGCATTTGTTTTATGTTATATTCATGGCAATGAGTTTTTTCAAGAAACTAAATTATTTGGAACCCATTGGAGCGAATACTATTTTCGCATTTCAAACATCACTTTCGCGCATAGCTTGGTTATGATTTTTTGAAGGCAAGTATGAATTTGTTTAATCTTAGAGTCATCATCTCAATGTCTCTTTGAAAGCCACTAATTCATTTGAAAGCAATTAAAATGAATTCTATTTTCGCACTTCGAACCCGACTTTCGTACATAACTTGCTAATGATCATTTTAGGGCAAGTAGTCATTTGTTTCATTTGAGATTCATGTCAATGAGTCTTTTCAACTCACTAATTCATTTGAAAGCAATTCGAACGAATTCTATTTTTGCACTTCAAACACTACTTTTGTGAATCACTTGTTAATTATCTTTTTAAGACAAGTATGCATTTGTTTTATGTTATATTCATGGCAATGAGTTTTTTCAGGAAACTAAGTTATTTGGAACCCATTGGAGCGAATACTATTTTCGCATTTCAAACGTGACGTTCGCACATAGCTTAGTTATGATTTTTGGAAGGCAAGTATGAATTTGTTTAATCTTAGAGTCATCATCTCAATGTCCCTTTAAAAGTCACTAATTCATTTGAAAGCAATTAAAATTAATTCTATTTTCGGACTTCGAACCCGACTTTCGTACATAACTTGCTAATGATCGTTTTAGCGCAAGTAGTCATATTTCTCATTTGAGATTCATGTCAATGAGTTTTTTGAAGTCACTAATTCATTTGAAAGCAATTCGAACGAATTCTATTTTTGCACTTCAAACACTACTTTTGTAAATCAGTTGCTAATGATCTTTTTAAGACAAGTATGCATTTGTTTTATGTTATATTCATGGCAATGAGTTTTTTCAAGAAACTAAATTATTTCGAACCCATTGGAGCGAATACTATTTTCGCATTACAAACATGTCTTTCGCGTATAGCTTGGTTATGATTTTTTGAAGGCAAGTATGAATTTGTTTAATCTTAGAGTCATCATCTCAATGTCTCTTTGAGAGTCACTAATTGATTTCAAAGCAATTAAAATGAATTCTATTTTCGCACTTCGAACTTGACTTTCGTACCTAACTTGCTAATGATGATTTTAGCGGAAGTTGTCATAATCTTCATTTGAGATTCATGTCAATGAGTCTTTTCAACTAACTAATTCATTTGGAAGCAATTCAAACGAATTCTATTTTTGCACTTCAAACACTACTTTTGTGAATCACTTGTTAATGATCTTTTTAAGACAAGTATGCATTTGTTTTATGTTATATTCATGGCAATGAGTTTTTTCAAGAAACTAAATTATTTGGAACCCATTGGAGCGAATACTATTCTCGCATTTCAAACATGACGTTCGCGCATAGCTTGGTTATGATTTTTTGAAGGCAAGTATGAATTTGTTTAATCTTAGAGTCATCATCTCAATGTCTCTTTGAAAGCCACTAATTCATTTGGAAGCAATTAAAATGAATTCTATTTTCGCACTTCGAACCCAACTTTCGTACATAACTTGCTAATGATCATTTTAGGGCAAGTAGTCATTTGTTTCATTTGAGATTCATGTCAATGAGTCTTTTCAAGTAACTAATTCATTTGAAAGCAATTCGAACGAATTCTATTTTTGCACTTCAAACACTACTTTTGTGAATCACTTGTTAATGATCTTTTTAAGACAAGTATGCATTTGTTTTATGTTATATTCATGGCAATGAGTTTTTTCAAGAAACTAAATTATTTGGAACCCATTGGAGCGAATACTATTTTCGCATTTCAAACATCACTTTCGAGCATACCTTGGTTATGATTTTTTGAAGGCAAGTATGAATTTGTTTAATCTTAGAGTCATCATCTCAATGTCTCTTTGAAAGTCACTAATTCATTTGAAAGCAATTAAAATGAATTCTATGTTCGCACTCCGAACCCTACTTTCGTACATAACTTGCTAATGATCATTTTAGCGCAAGTAGTCATATTTTTCATTTGAGATTCATGTCAATGAGTCTTTTCAACTCACTAATTCATTTGAAAGCAATTCGAACGAATTCTATTTTTGCACTTCAAACACTACTTTTGTGAATCACTTGTTAATGATCTTTTTAAGACAAGTATGCATTTGTTTTATGTTATATTCATGGCAATGAGTTTTTTCAAGAAACTAAATTATTTGGAACCCATTGGAGCGAATACTATTTTCGCATTTCAAACATCACTTTCGCGCATAGCTTGGTTATGATTTTTTGAAGGCAAGTATGAATTTGTTTAATCTTAGAGTCATCATCTCAATGTCTCTTTGAAAGCCACTAATTCATTTGAAAGCAATTAAAATGAATTCTATTTTCGCACTTCGAACCCGACTTTCGTACATAACTTGCTAATGATCATTTTAGGGCAAGTAGTCATTTGTTTCATTTGAGATTCATGTCAATGAGTCTTTTCAACTCACTAATTCATTTGAAAGCAATTCGAACGAATTCTATTTTTGCACTTCAAACACTACTTTTGTGAATCACTTGTTAATTATCTTTTTAAGACAACTATGCATTTGTTTTATGTTATATTCATGGCAATGAGTTTTTTCAGGAAACTAAGTTATTTGGAACCCATTGGAGCGAATACTATTTTCGCATTTCAAACGTGACGTTCGCACATAGCTTGGTTATGATTTTTGGAAGGCAAGTATGAATTTGTTTAATCTTAGAGTCATCATCTCAATGTCCCTTTAAAAGTCACTAATTCATTTGAAAGCAATTAAAATTAATTCTATTTTCGGACTTCGAACCCGACTTTCGTACATAACTTGCTAATGATCGTTTTAGCGCAAGTAGTCATATTTCTCATTTGAGATTCATGTCAATGAGTTTTTTGAAGTCACTAATTCATTTGAAAGCAATTCGAACGAATTCTATTTTTGCACTTCAAACACTACTTTTGTAAATCAGTTGCTAATGATCTTTTTAAGACAAGTATGCATTTGTTTTATGTTATATTCATGGCAATGAGTTTTTTCAAGAAACTAAATTATTTCGAACCCATTGGAGCGAATACTATTTTCTCATTTCAAACATCACTTTCGTGCATAGCTTGGTTATGATTTTTTGAAGGCAAGTATGAATTTGTTTAATCTTAGAGTCATCATCTCAATGTCTCTTTGAAAGTCACAAATTGATTTCAAAGCAATTAAAATGAATTCTATTTTCGCACTTCGAACCTGACTTTCGTACCTAACTTGCTAATGATGATTTTAGCGCAAGTTGTCATAATCTTCATTTGAAATTCATGTCAATGAGTCTTTTCAACTAACTAATTCATTTGAAAGCAATTCAAACGAATTCTATTTTTGCACTTCAAACACTACTTTTGTGAATCACTTGTTAATGATCTTTTTAAGACAAGTATGCATTTGTTTTATGTTATATTCATGGCAATGAGTTTTTTCAAGAAACTAAATTATTTGGAACCCATTGGAGAGAATACTATTCTCGCATTTCAAACATGACGTTCGCGCATAGCTTGGTTATGATTTTTTGAAGGCAAGTATGAATTTGTTTAATCTTAGAGTCATCATCTCAATGTCTCTTTGAAAGCCACTAATTCATTTGGAAGCAATTAAAATGAATTCTATTTTCGCACTTCGAACCCAACTTTCGTACATAACTTGCTAATGATCATTTTAGGGCAAGTAGTCATTTGTTTCATTTGAGATTCATGTCAATGAGTCTTTTCAAGTAACTAATTCATTTGAAAGCAATTCGAACGAATTCTATTTTTGCACTTCAAACACTACTTTTGTGAATCACTTGTTAATGATCTTTTTAAGACAAGTATGCATTTGTTTTATGTTATATTCATGGCAATGAGTTTTTTCAAGAAACTAAATTATTTGGAACCCATTGGAGCGAATACTATTTTCGCATTTCAAACATCACTTTCGAGCATACCTTGGTTATGATTTTTTGAAGGCAAGTATGAATTTGTTTAATCTTAGAGTCATCATCTCAATGTCTCTTTGAAAGTCACTAATTCATTTGAAAGCAATTAAAATGAATTCTATGTTCGCACTCCGAACCCTACTTTCGTACATAACTTGCTAATGATCATTTTAGCGCAAGTAGTCATATTTTTCATTTGAGATTCATGTCAATGAGTCTTTTCAACTCACTAATTCATTTGAAAGCAATTCGAACGAATTCTATTTTTGCACTTCAAACACTACTTTTGTGAATCACTTGTTAATGATCTTTTTAAGACAAGTATGCATTTGTTTTATGTTATATTCATGGCAATGAGTTTTTTCAAGAAACTAAATTATTTGGAACCCATTGGAGCGAATACTATTTTCGCATTTCAAACATCACTTTCGCGCATAGCTTGGTTATGATTTTTTGAAGGCAAGTATGAATTTGTTTAATCTTGGAGTCATCATCTCAATGTCTCTTTGAAAGCCACTAATTCATTTGAAAGCAATTAAAATGAATTCTATTTTCGCACTTCGAACCCGACTTTCGTACATAACTTGCTAATGATCATTTTAGGGCAAGTAGTCATTTGTTTCATTTGAGATTCATGTCAATGAGTCTTTTCAACTCACTAATTCATTTGAAAGCAATTCGAACGAATTCTATTTTTGCACTTCAAACACTACTTTTGTGAATCACTTGTTAATTATCTTTTTAAGACAAGTATGCATTTGTTTTATGTTATATTCATGGCAATGAGTTTTTTCAGGAAACTAAGTTATTTGGAACCCATTGGAGCGAATACTATTTTCGCATTTCAAACGTGACGTTCGCACATAGCTTAGTTATGATTTTTGGAAGGCAAGTATGAATTTGTTTAATCTTAGAGTCATCATCTCAATGTCCCTTTAAAAGTCACTAATTCATTTGAAAGCAATTAAAATTAATTCTATTTTCGGACTTCGAACCCGACTTTCGTACATAACTTGCTAATGATCGTTTTAGCGCAAGTAGTCATATTTCTCATTTGAGATTCATGTCAATGAGTTTTTTGAAGTCACTAATTCATTTGAAAGCAATTCGAACGAATTCTATTTTTGCACTTCAAACACTACTTTTGTAAATCAGTTGCTAATGATCTTTTTAAGACAAGTATGCATTTGTTTTATGTTATATTCATGGCAATGAGTTTTTTCAAGAAACTAAATTATTTCGAACCCATTGGAGCGAATACTATTTTCTCATTTCAAACATCACTTTCGTGCATAGCTTGGTTATGATTTTTTGAAGGCAAGTATGAATTTGTTTAATCTTAGAGTCATCATCTCAATGTCTCTTTGAAAGTCACAAATTGATTTCAAAGCAATTAAAATGAATTCTATTTTCGCACTTCGAACCTGACTTTCGTACCTAACTTGCTAATGATGATTTTAGCGCAAGTTGTCATAATCTTCATTTGAAATTCATGTCAATGAGTCTTTTCAACTAACTAATTCATTTGAAAGCAATTCAAACGAATTCTATTTTTGCACTTCAAACACTACTTTTGTGAATCACTTGTTAATGATCTTTTTAAGACAAGTATGCATTTGTTTTATGTTATATTCATGGCAATGAGTTTTTTCAAGAAACTAAATTATTTGGAACCCATTGGAGCGAATACTATTCTCGCATTTCAAACATGACGTTCGCGCATAGCTTGGTTATGATTTTTTGAAGGCAAGTATGAATTTGTTTAATCTTAGAGTCATCATCTCAATGTCTCTTTGAAAGCCACTAATTCATTTGGAAACAATTAAAATGAATTCTATTTTCGCACTTCGAACCCAACTTTCGTACATACTTGCTAATGATCATTTTAGGGCAAGTAGTCATTTGTTTCATTTGAGATTCATGTCAATGAGTCTTTTCAAGTAACTAATTCATTTGAAAGAAATTCGAACGAATTCTATTTTTGCACTTCAAACACTACTTTTGTGAATAACTTGTTAATGATCTTTTTAAGACAAGTATGCATTTGTTTTATGTTATATTCATGGCAATGAGTTTTTTCAAGAAACTAAATTATTTGGAACCCATTGGAGCGAATACTATTTTCGCATTTCAAACATCACTTTCGAGCATAGCTTGGTTATGATTTTTTGAAGGCAAGTATGAATTTGTTTAATCTTAGAGTCATCATCTCAATGTCTCTTTGAAAGTCACTAATTCATTTGAAAGCAATTAAAATTAATTCTATTTTCGGACTTCGAACCCGACTTTCGTACATAACTTGCTAATGATCGTTTTAGCCCAAGTAGTCATATTTTTCATTTGATATTCATGTCAATGAGTTTTTTGAAGTCACTAATTCATTTGAAAGCAATTCGAACGAATTCTATTTTTGCACTTCAAACACTACTTTTGTGAATCACTTGCTAATGATCTTTTTAAGACAAGTATGCATTTGTTTTATGTTATATTCATGGCAATGAGTTTTTTCAAGAAACTAAATTATTTGGAACCCATTGGAGCGAATACTATTTTCGCATTTCAAACATCACTTTCGAGCATAGCTTGGTTATGACTTTTTGAAGGCAAGTATGAATTTGTTTAATCTTAGTGTCATCATCTCAATGTCTATTCGAAAGTCACTAACTCATTTGAAAGCAATTAAAATGAATTCTATTTTCGCACTTCGAACCCAGCTTTCGTACATAACTTGCTAATGATCATTTTAGGGCAAGTAGTCATTTGTTTCATTTGAGATTCATGTCAATGAGTCTTTTCAAGTCACTAATTCATTTGAAAGCAATTCGAACGAATTCTATTTTTCCCCTTCAAACACTACTTTTGTGAATCACTTGTTAATGATATTTTTAAGACAAGTATGCATTTGTTTTATGTTATATTCATGGCAATGAGTTTTTTCAAGAAAATAAATTATTTTGAACCCATTGGAGCGAATACTATTTTCGCATTTAAAACATGACTTTCGCGCATAGCTTGGTTATGAATTTTTGAAGGCAAGTATGAATTCGTTTAATCTTAGAGTCATTATCTCAACGACTCTTTGCAAGTCACTAATTCGTTTGAAAGCAATTAAAATGAATTCTATTTTTGCACTTCGAACCCGACTTTCGTACATAACTTGATAATGATCATTTTAGCGCAAGTGGTCATTTGTTTCATTTCAGATTCATGTCAATGAGTCTTTTCAAGTCACTAATTCATTTGAAAGCAATTCGAACGAATTCTATTTTTCCCCTTCAAACACTACTTTTGTGAATGACTTGTTAATGATATTTTTAAGACAAGTATGCATTTGTTTTATGTTATATTCATGGCAATGAGTTTTTTCAAGAAAATAAATTATTTGGAACCCATTGGAGCGAATACTATTTTCGCATTTAAAACATGACTTTCGCGCATAGCTTGGTTATGAATTTTTGAAGGCAAGTATGAATTCGTTTAATCTTAGAGTCATTATCTCAACGACTCTTTGCAAGTCACTAATTCGTTTGAATGCAATTAAAATGAATTCTATTTTTGCACTTCGAACCCGACTTTCGTACATAACTTGATAATGATCATTTTAGCGCAAGTGGTCATTTGTTTCATTTCAGATTCATGTCAATGAGTCTTTTCAAGTCACTAATTCATTTGAAAGCAATTCGAATGAATTCTATTTTTCCCCTTCAAACACTACTTTTGTGAATCACTTGTTAATGATATTTTTAAGACAAGTATGCATTTGTTTTATGTTATATTCATGGCAATGAGTTTTTTCAAGAAACTAAATTATTTGGAACCCATTGGAGCGAATACTATTTTCGCATTTCAAACATCACTTTCGCGCATAGCTTGGTTATGATTTTTTGAAGGCAAGTATGAATTTGTTTAATCTTAGAGTCATCATCTCAATGTCTCTTTGAAAGCCACTAATTCATTTGAAAGCAATTAAAATGAATTCTATTTTCGCACTTCAAACCCGACTTTCGTACATAACTTGCTAATGATCATTTTAGGGCAAGTAGTCATTTGTTTCATTTGAGATTCATGTCAATGAGTCTTTTCAAGTCACTAATTCATTTGAAAGCAATTCGAACGAATTCTATTTTCGCACTCCAAACACTACTTTGGTGAATCACTTGTTAATGATCTTTTTCAGACAAGTATGCATTTGTTTTATGTTATATTCATGGCAATGAGTTTTTTCAAGAAACTAAATTATTTGGAACCCATTGGAGCGAATACTATTTTCGGAGTTCAAACATCACTTTCGCGCATACCTTGGTTATGATTTTTTGAAGGCAAGTATGAATTTCTTTAATCTTAGAGTCATCATCTCAATGTCTCTTTGAAAACCACTAATTCATTTGAAAGCAATTAAAATTAATTCTATTTTCGCACTTCGAACCCGACTTCCGTACATAACTTGCTAATGATCATTTTAGGGCAAGTAGTCATTTGTTTCATTTGAGATTCATGTCAATGAGTCTTTTCAACTCACTAATTCATTTGAAAGCAATTCGAACGAATTCTATTTTTGCACTTCAAACACTACTTTTGTAAATCAGTTGCTAATGATCTTTTTAAGACAAGTATGCATTTGTTTTATGTTATATTCATGGCAATGAGTTTTTTCAAGAAACTAAATTATTTGGAACCCATTGGAGCGAATACTATTTTCGCATTTCAAACATCACTTTCGAGCATAGCTTGGTTATGATTTTTTGAAGGCAAGTATGAATTTGTTTAATCTTAGAGTCATCATCTCAATGTCTCTTTGAAAGTCACAAATTGATTTCAAAGCAATTAAAATGAATTCTATTTTCGCACTTCGAACCTGACTTTCGTACCTAACTTGCTAATGATGATTTTAGCGCAAGTTGTCATAATCTTCATTTGAAATTCATGTCAATGAGTCTTTTCAACTAACTAATTCATTTGAAAGCAATTCAAACGAATTCTATTTTTGCACTTCAAACACTACTTTTGTGAATCACTTGTTAATGAACTTTTTAAGACAAGTATGCATTTGTTTTATGTTATATTCATGGCAATGAGTTTTTTCAAGAAACTAAATTATTTGGAACCCATTGGAGCGAATACTATTCTCGCATTTCAAACATGACGTTCGCGCATAGCTTGGTTATGATTTTTTGAAGGCAAGTATGAATTTGTTTAATCTTAGAGTCATCATCTCAATGTCTCTTTGAAAGCCACTAATTCATTTGGAAACAATTAAAATGAATTCTATTTTCGCACTTCGAACCCAACTTTCGTACATACTTGCTAATGATCATTTTAGGGCAAGTAGTCATTTGTTTCATTTGAGATTCATGTCAATGAGTCTTTTCAAGTAACTAATTCATTTGAAAGCAATTCGAACGAATTCTATTTTTGCACTTCAAACACTACTTTTGTGAATCACTTGTTAATGATCTTTTTAAGACAAGTATGCATTTGTTTTATGTTATATTCATGGCAATGAGTTTTTTCAAGAAACTAAATTATTTGGAACCCATTGGAGCGAATACTATTTTCGCATTTCAAACATCACTTTCGAGCATAGCTTGGTTATGATTTTTTGAAGGCAAGTATGAATTTGTTTAATCTTAGAGTCATCATCTCAATGTCTCTTTGAAAGTCACTAATTCATTTGAAAGCAATTAAAATTAATTCTATTTTCGGACTTCGAACCCGACTTTCGTACATAACTTGCTAATGATCGTTTTAGCCCAAGTAGTCATATTTTTCATTTGATATTCATGTCAATGAGTTTTTTGAAGTCACTAATTCATTTGAAAGCAATTCGAACGAATTCTATTTTTGCACTTCAAAAACTACTTTTGTGAATTACTTGTTAATGATCTTTTTAAGACAAGTATGCATTTGTTTTATGTTATATTCATGGCAATGAGTTTTTTCAAGAAACTAAATTATTTGGAACTCATTGGAGCGAATACTATTCTCGCATTTCAAACATGACGTTCGCGCATAGCTTGGTTATGATTTTTTGAAGGCAAGTATGAATTTGTTTAATCTTAGAGTCATCATCTCAATGTCTCTTTGAAAGCCACTAATTCATTTGGAAACAATTAAAATGAATTCTATTTTCGCACTTCGAACCCAACTTTCGTACATACTTGCTAATGATCATTTTAGGGCAAGTAGTCATTTGTTTCATTTGAGATTCATGTCAATGAGTCTTTTCAAGTAACTAATTCATTTGAAAGCAATTCGAACGAATTCTATTTTTGCACTTCAAACACTACTTTTGTGAATCACTTGTTAATGATCTTTTTAAGACAAGTATGCATTTGTTTTATGTTATATTCATGGCAATGAGTTTTTTCAAGAAACTAAATTATTTGGAACCCATTGGAGCGAATACTATTTTCGCATTTCAAACATCACTTTCGAGCATAGCTTGGTTATGATTTTTTGAAGGCAAGTATGAATTTGTTTAATCTTAGAGTCATCATCTCAATGTCTCTTTGAAAGTCACAAATTGATTTCAAAGCAATTAAAATGAATTCTATTTTCGCACTTCGAACCTGACTTTCGTACCTAACTTGCTAATGATGATTTTAGCGCAAGTTGTCATAATCTTCATTTGAAATTCATGTCAATGAGTCTTTTCAACTAACTAATTCATTTGAAAGCAATTCAAACGAATTCTATTTTTGCACTTCAAACACTACTTTTGTGAATCACTTGTTAATGAACTTTTTAAGACAAGTATGCATTTGTTTTATGTTATATTCATGGCAATGAGTTTTTTCAAGAAACTAAATTATTTGGAACCCATTGGAGCGAATACTATTCTCGCATTTCAAACATGACGTTCGCGCATAGCTTGGTTATGATTTTTTGAAGGCAAGTATGAATTTGTTTAATCTTAGAGTCATCATCTCAATGTCTCTTTGAAAGCCACTAATTCATTTGGAAACAATTAAAATGAATTCTATTTTCGCACTTCGAACCCAACTTTCGTACATACTTGCTAATGATCATTTTAGGGCAAGTAGTCATTTGTTTCATTTGAGATTCATGTCAATGAGTCTTTTCAAGTAACTAATTCATTTGAAAGCAATTCGAACGAATTCTATTTTTGCACTTCAAACACTACTTTTGTGAATCACTTGTTAATGATCTTTTTAAGACAAGTATGCATTTGTTTTATGTTATATTCATGGCAATGAGTTTTTTCAAGAAACTAAATTATTTGGAACCCATTGGAGCGAATACTATTTTCGCATTTCAAACATCACTTTCGAGCATAGCTTGGTTATGATTTTTTGAAGGCAAGTATGAATTTGTTTAATCTTAGAGTCATCATCTCAATGTCTCTTTGAAAGTCACTAATTCATTTGAAAGCAATTAAAATTAATTCTATTTTCGGACTTCGAACCCGACTTTCGTACATAACTTGCTAATGATCGTTTTAGCCCAAGTAGTCATATTTTTCATTTGATATTCATGTCAATGAGTTTTTTGAAGTCACTAATTCATTTGAAAGCAATTCGAACGAATTCTATTTTTGCACTTCAAACACTACTTTTGTGAATCACTTGCTAATGATCTTTTTAAGACAAGTATGCATTTGTTTTATGTTATATTCATGGCAATGAGTTTTTTCAGGAAACTAAATTATTTCGAACCCATTGGAGCGAATACTATTCTCGCATTTCAAACATCACTTTCGCGCATAGCTTGGTTATGATTTTTTGAAGGCAAGTATGAATTTGTTTAATCTTAGAGTCCTCATCTCAATATCTCTTTCGAAGCCACTAATTCATTTGAAAGCAATTAAAATGAATTCTATTTTCGCACTTCGAACCCGACTTTCGTACATAACTTGCTAATGATCATTTTAGGGCAAGTAGTCATTTGTTTCATTTGAGATTCATGTCAATGAGTCTTTTCAAGTCACTAATTCATTTGAAAGCAATTCGAACGAATTCTATTTTTGCACTTCAAACACTACTTTTGTGAATCACTTGTTAATGATCTTTTTAAGACAAGTATGCATTTGTTTTATGTTATATTCATGGCAATGAGTTTTTTCAAGAAAATATATTATTTGGAACCCATTGGAGCGAATACTATTTACGAATTTCAAACATGACTTTCACGCATAGCTTGGTTATGACTTTTTGAAGGCAAGTATGAATTTGTTTAATCTTAGTGTCATCATCTCAATGTCTATTCGAAAGTCACTAACTCATTTGAAAGCAATTAAAATGAATTCTATTTTCGCACTTCGAACCCAGCTTTCGTACATAACTTGCTAATGATCATTTTAGGGCAAGTAGTCATTTGTTTCATTTGAGATTCATGTCAATGAGTCTTTTCAAGTCACTAATTCATTTGAAAGCAATTCGAACGAATTCTATTTTTCCCCTTCAAACACTACTTTTGTGAATCACTTGTTAATGATATTTTTAAGACAAGTATGCATTTGTTTTATGTTATATTCATGGCAATGAGTTTTTTCAAGAAAATAAATTATTTGGAACCCATTGGAGCGAATACTATTTTCGCATTTAAAACATGACTTTCGCGCATAGCTTGGTTATGAATTTTTGAAGGCAAGTATGAATTCGTTTAATCTTAGAGTCATTATCTCAACGACTCTTTGCAAGTCACTAATTCGTTTGAAAGCAATTAAAATGAATTCTATTTTTGCACTTCGAACCCGACTTTCGTACATAACTTGATAATGATCATTTTAGCGCAAGTGGTCATTTGTTTCATTTCAGATTCATGTCAATGAGTCTTTTCAAGTCACTAATTCATTTGAAAGCAATTCGAACGAATTCTATTTTTCCCCTTCAAACACTACTTTTGTGAATCACTTGTTAATGATATTTTTAAGACAAGTATGCATTTGTTTTATGTTATATTCATGGCAATGAGTTTTTTCAAGAAAATAAATTATTTGGAACCCATTGGAGCGAATACTATTTTCGCATTTAAAACATGACTTTCGCGCATAGCTTGGTTATGAATTTTTGAAGGCAAGTATGAATTCGTTTAATCTTAGAGTCATTATCTCAACGACTCTTTGCAAGTCACTAATTCGTTTGAAAGCAATTAAAATGAATTCTATTTTTGCACTTCGAACCCGACTTTCGTACATAACTTGATAATGATCATTTTAGCGCAAGTGGTCATTTGTTTCATTTCAGATTCATGTCAATGAGTCTTTTCAAGTCACTAATTCATTTGAAAGCAATTCGAATGAATTCTATTTTTCCCCTTCAAACACTACTTTTGTGAATCACTTGTTAATGATATTTTTAAGACAAGTATGCATTTGTTTTATGTTATATTCATGGCAATGAGTTTTTTCAAGAAACTAAATTATTTGGAACCCATTGGAGCGAATACTATTTTCGCATTTCAAACATCACTTTCGCGCATAGCTTGGTTATGATTTTTTGAAGGCAAGTATGAATTTGTTTAATCTTAGAGTCATCATCTCAATGTCTCTTTGAAAGCCACTAATTCATTTGAAAGCAATTAAAATGAATTCTATTTTCGCACTTCAAACCCGACTTTCGTACATAACTTGCTAATGATCATTTTAGGGCAAGTAGTCATTTGTTTCATTTGAGATTCATGTCAATGAGTCTTTTCAAGTCACTAATTCATTTGAAAGCAATTCGAACGAATTCTATTTTTGCACTCCAAACACTACTTTTGTGAATCACTTGTTAATGATCTTTTTCAGACAAGTATGCATTTGTTTTATGTTATATTCATGGCAATGAGTTTTTTCAAGAAACTAAATTATTTGGAACCCATTGGAGCGAATACTATTTTCGGAGTTCAAACATCACTTTCGCGCATACCTTGGTTATGATTTTTTGAAGGCAAGTATGAATTTCTTTAATCTTAGAGTCATCATCTCAATGTCTCTTTGAAAACCACTAATTCATTTGAAAGCAATTAAAATTAATTCTATTTTCGCACTCCGAACCCGACTTCCGTACATAACTTGCTAATGATCATTTTAGGGCAAGTAGTCATTTGTTTCATTTGAGATTCATGTCAATGAGTCTTTTCAACTCACTAATTCATTTGAAAGCAATTCGAACGAATTCTATTTTTGCACTTCAAACACTACTTTTGTGAATCACTTGTTAATGATCTTTTTAAGACGAGTATGCATTTGTTTTATGTTATATTCATGGCAATGAGTTTTTTCAAGAAACTAAATTATTTGGAACCCATTCGAGCGAATACTATTTTTGCATTTCAAACATGACTTTCGCGCATAGCTTGGTTATGATTTTTTGAAGGCAAGTATGAATATGTTTAATCTTAGAGTCATAATCTCAATGTCCCTTTAAAAGTCACTAATTCATTTGAAAGCAATTAAAACTAATTCTATTTTCGGACTTCGAACCCGACTTTCGTATATAACTTGCTAATGATCATTTTAGCGCAAGTTGTCATATTTTTCATTTGAGATTCATGTTAATGAGTTTTTTCAACTCACTAATTCTTTTGAAAGCAATTCGAACGAATTCTATTTTTGCACTTCAAACACTACTTTTGTGAATCACTTGTTAATGATCTTTTTAAGCCAAGTATGCATTTGTTTTATGTTATATTCATGGCAATGAGTTTTTTCAAGAAAATAAATTGTTTAGAACCCATTTAAGCGAATACTATTTTCCCATTTCAAACAAGACTTTCGCGCATAGCTTGGTTATGATTTTTTGAAGGCATCTATGAATTTTTTTAATCTTAGAGTCATCATCTCAATGTCTCTTTGAAAGTCACTAATTCATTTGAGAGCAATTAAAATGAATTCTATTTTCGCACTTCGAACCCGACTTTCGTACATAACTTGCTAATGATCATTTTAGGGCAAGTAGTCATTTGTTTCATTTGAGATTCATGTCAATGAGTCTTTTCAACACACTAATTCATTTGAAAGCAATTCGAACGAATTCTATTTTTGCACTTCAAACACTACTTTTGTGAATCACTTGTTAATGATCTTTTTAAGACAAGTATGCATTTGTTTTATGTTATATTAGAGGCAATGAGTTTTTTCAAGAAACTAAATTATTTAGAACCCATTGGAGCGAATACTATTTTCGCATTTCAAACATGACGTTCGCGCATGGCTTGGTTATGATTTTTTGAAGGCAAGTATGAATTTGTTTAATCTTAGAGTCATCATCTCAATGTCCCTTTAAAAGTCACTAATTCATTTGAAAGCAATTAAAATTAATTCTATTTTCAGACTTCGAACCTGACTTTCGTACATAATTGCTAATGATCATTTTAGCGCAAGTTGTCATATTTTTCATTTGAGATTCATGTCAATGAGTTTTTTCAACTCACTAATTCATTTGAGAGCAATTCGAACGAATTCTATTTTTGCACTTCAAACACTACTTTTGTGAATCACTTGTTAATGATCTTTTTAAGACAAGTATGCATTTGTTTTATGTTATATTCATGGCAATGAGTTTTTTCAAGAAACTAAATTATTTTGAACCCATTCGAGCGAATACTATTTTCGCATTTCAAACATGACGTTCGCGCATAGCTTGGTTATGATTTTTTGAAGGCAAGTATGAATTTGTTTAATCTTAGAGTCATCATCTCAATGTCCCTTGAAAAGTCACTAATTCATTTGAAAGCAATTAAAATGAATTCTATTTTTAGACTTCGAACCCGACTTTCGTATATAACTTGCTAATGATCATTTTAGCGCAAGTTGCCAAATTTTTCATTTGAGATTCATGTCAATGAGTTTTTTCAACTCACTAATTCATTTGAAAGCAATTCGAACGAATTCTATTTTTCCACTTCAAACACTCTTTTTGTGAATCACTTGTTAATGATCTTTTTAAGACAAGTATGCATTTGTTTTATGTTATATTCATGGCAATGAGTTTTTTCAAGAAACTAAATTATTTAGAACCCATTTGAGCGAATACTATTTTCGCATTTCAAACATGACGTTCGCGCATGGCTTGGTTATGATTTTTTGAAGGCAAGTATGAATTTGTTTAATCTTAGAGTCATCATCTCAATGTCCCTCTAAAAGTCACTAATTCATTTGAAAGCAATTAAAATTAATTCTATTTTCAGACTTCGAACCTGACTTTCGTACATAACTTGCTAATGATCATTTTAGCGCAAGTTGTCATATTTTTCATTTGAGATTCATGTCAATGAGTTTTTTCAACTCACTAATTCATTTGAAAGCAATTCGAACAAATTCTATTTTTGCACTTCAAACACTACTTTTGTGAATCACTTGTTAATGATCTTTTTAAGACAAGTATGCATTTGTTTTATGTTATATTCATGGCAATGAGTTTTTTCAAGAAACTAAATTATTTAGAACCCATTGGAGCGAATACTATTTTCGCATTTCAAACATGACGTTCGCGCATAGCTTAGTTATGATTTTTTGAGGGCAAGTATGAATTTGTTTAATCTTAGAGTCATCATCTCAATGTCCCTTTAAAAGTCACTAATTCATTTGAAAGCAATTAAAATTAATTCTATTTTCAGACTTCGAACCTGACTTTCGTACATAACTTGCTAATGATCATTTTAGCGCCAGTTGTCATATTTTTCATTTGAGATTCATGTCAATGAGTTTTTTCAACTCACTAATTCATTTGAGAGCAATTCGAACGAATTCTATTTTTGCACTTCAAACACTACTTTTGTGAATCACTTGTTAATGATCTTTTTAAGACAAGTATGCATTTGTTTTATGTTATATTCATGGCAATGAGTTTTTTCAAGAAACTAAATTATTTGGAACCCATTGGAGCGAATACTATTTTCGCATTTCAAACATGACGTTCGCGCATAGCTTGGTTATGATTTTTTGAAGGCGTGTATGAATTTGTTTAATCTTAGAGTCATCATCTCATTGTCCCTTTAAAAGTCACTAATTCGTTTGAAAGCAATTAAAATTAATTCTATTTTCGGACTTCGAACCCAACTTTCGTACATCACTTGCTAATGATCGTTTTAGCGCAAGTAGTCATATTTTTCATTTGAGATTCATGTCAATGAGTTTTTTCAAGTCACTAATTCATTTGAAAGCAATTCGAACGAATTCTATTTTTGCACTTCAAACACCATTTTTGTGAATCACTTGCTAATGATCTTTTTAAGACAAGTATGCATTTGTTTTATGTTATATTCATGGCAATGAGTTTTTTCAAGAAACTAAATGATTTGGAACCCATTGGAACGAATACTATTTTCGCATTTCAAACATCACTTTCGCGCATAGCTTGGTTATGATTTTTTGAAGGCAACTATGAATTTGTTTAATCTTAGAGTCATCATCGCAATGTCTCTTTGAAAGCCACTAATTCATTTCAAAGCAATTCGAACGAATTCTATTTTCGCACTTCGAACCTGACTTTCGTACCTAACTTGCTAATGATCATTTTAGCGCAAGTTGTCAGAATCTTCATTTGAGATTCATGTCAATGAGTCGTTTCAACTAGCTAATTCATTTGAAAGCTGTCAATGAGTCGTTTCAACTAACTAATTCATTTGAAAGCAATTCGAACGAATTCTATTTTTGCACTTCAAACACTACTTTTGTGAATCACTTGTTAATGATCTTTTTAAGACAAGCATGCATTTGTTTTATGTTATATTCATGGCAATGAGTTTTTTCAAGAAACTAAATTATTTGGAACCCATTCGAGCGAATACTATTTTCGCATTTCAAACATGACGTTCGCGCATAGCTTGGTTATGATTTTTTGAAGGCAAGTATGAATTTGTTTAATCTTAGAGTCATCATCTCAATGTCCCTTGAAAAGTCACTAATTCATTTGAAAGCAATTAAAATGAATTCTATTTTTAGACTTCGAACCCGACTTTCGTATATAACTTGCTAATGATCATTTTAGCGCAAGTTGCCAAATTTTTCATTTGAGATTCATGTCAATGAGTTTTTTCAACTCACTAATTCATTTGAAAGCAATTCGAACGAATTCTATTTTTCCACTTCAAACACTCTTTTTGTGAATCACTTGTTAATGATCTTTTTAAGACAAGTATGCATTTGTTTTATGTTATATTCATGGCAATGAGTTTTTTCAAGAAACTAAATTATTTAGAACCCATTGGAGCGAATACTATTTTCGCATTTCAAACATGACGTTCGCGCATGGCTTGGTTATGATTTTTTGAAGGCAAGTATGAATTTGTTTAATCTTAGAGTCATCATCTCAATGTCCCTCTAAAAGTCACTAATTCATTTGAAAGCAATTAAAATTAATTCTATTTTCAGACTTCGAACCTGACTTTCGTACATAACTTGCTAATGATCATTTTAGCGCAAGTTGTCATATTTTTCATTTGAGATTCATGTCAATGAGTTTTTTCAACTCACTAATTCATTTGAAAGCAATTCGAACGAATTCTATTTTTGCACTTCAAACACTACTTTTGTGAATCACTTGTTAATGATCTTTTTAAGACAAGTATGCATTTGTTTTATGTTATATTCATGGCAATGAGTTTTTTCAAGAAACTAAATTATTTAGAACCCATTGGAGCGAATACTATTTTCGCATTTCAAACATGACGTTCGCGCATAGCTTAGTTATGATTTTTTGAGGGCAAGTATGAATTTGTTTAATCTTAGAGTCATCATCTCAATGTCCCTTTAAAAGTCACTAATTCATTTGAAAGCAATTAAAATTAATTCTATTTTCAGACTTCGAACCCGACTTTCGTACATAACTTGCTAATGATCATTTTAGGGCAAGTAGTCATTTGTTTCATTTGAGATTCATGTCAATGAGTCTTTTCAACTCACTAATTCATTTGAAAGCAATTCGAACGAATTCTATTTTTGCACTTCAAACACTACTTTTGTGAATCACTTGTTAATGATCTTTTTAAGACGAGTATGCATTTGTTTTATGTTATATTCATGGCAATGAGTTTTTTCAAGAAACTAAATTATTTGGAACCCATTCGAGCGAATACTATTTTTGCATTTCAAACATGACTTTCGCGCATAGCTTGGTTATGATTTTTTGAAGGCAAGTATGAATATGTTTAATCTTAGAGTCATAATCTCAATGTCCCTTTAAAAGTCACTAATTCATTTGAAAGCAATTAAAACTAATTCTATTTTCGGACTTCGAACCCGACTTTCGTATATAACTTGCTAATGATCATTTTAGCGCAAGTTGTCATATTTTTCATTTGAGATTCATGTTAATGAGTTTTTTCAACTCACTAATTCTTTTGAAAGCAATTCGAACGAATTCTATTTTTGCACTTCAAACACTACTTTTGTGAATCACTTGTTAATGATCTTTTTAAGCCAAGTATGCATTTGTTTTATGTTATATTCATGGCAATGAGTTTTTTCAAGAAAATAAATTGTTTAGAACCCATTTAAGCGAATACTATTTTCCCATTTCAAACAAGACTTTCGCGCATAGCTTGGTTATGATTTTTTGAAGGCATCTATGAATTTTTTTAATCTTAGAGTCATCATCTCAATGTCTCTTTGAAAGTCACTAATTCATTTGAGAGCAATTAAAATGAATTCTATTTTCGCACTTCGAACCCGACTTTCGTACATAACTTGCTAATGATCATTTTAGGGCAAGTAGTCATTTGTTTCATTTGAGATTCATGTCAATGAGTCTTTTCAACACACTAATTCATTTGAAAGCAATTCGAACGAATTCTATTTTTGCACTTCAAACACTACTTTTGTGAATCACTTGTTAATGATCTTTTTAAGACAAGTATGCATTTGTTTTATGTTATATTAGAGGCAATGAGTTTTTTCAAGAAACTAAATTATTTAGAACCCATTGGAGCGAATACTATTTTCGCATTTCAAACATGACGTTCGCGCATGGCTTGGTTATGATTTTTTGAAGGCAAGTATGAATTTGTTTAATCTTAGAGTCATCATCTCAATGTCCCTTTAAAAGTCACTAATTCATTTGAAAGCAATTAAAATTAATTCTATTTTCAGACTTCGAACCTGACTTTCGTACATAATTGCTAATGATCATTTTAGCGCAAGTTGTCATATTTTTCATTTGAGATTCATGTCAATGAGTTTTTTCAACTCACTAATTCATTTGAGAGCAATTCGAACGAATTCTATTTTTGCACTTCAAACACTACTTTTGTGAATCACTTGTTAATGATCTTTTTAAGACAAGTATGCATTTGTTTTATGTTATATTCATGGCAATGAGTTTTTTCAAGAAACTAAATTATTTGGAACCCATTCGAGCGAATACTATTTTCGCATTTCAAACATGACGTTCGCGCATAGCTTGGTTATGATTTTTTGAAGGCAAGTATGAATTTGTTTAATCTTAGAGTCATCATCTCAATGTCCCTTGAAAAGTCACTAATTCATTTGAAAGCAATTAAAATGAATTCTATTTTTAGACTTCGAACCCGACTTTCGTATATAACTTGCTAATGATCATTTTAGCGCAAGTTGCCAAATTTTTCATTTGAGATTCATGTCAATGAGTTTTTTCAACTCACTAATTCATTTGAAAGCAATTCGAACGAATTCTATTTTTCCACTTCAAACACTCTTTTTGTGAATCACTTGTTAATGATCTTTTTAAGACAAGTATGCATTTGTTTTATGTTATATTCATGGCAATGAGTTTTTTCAAGAAACTAAATTATTTAGAACCCATTGGAGCGAATACTATTTTCGCATTTCAAACATGACGTTCGCGCATGGCTTGGTTATGATTTTTTGAAGGCAAGTATGAATTTGTTTAATCTTAGAGTCATCATCTCAATGTCCCTCTAAAAGTCACTAATTCATTTGAAAGCAATTAAAATTAATTCTATTTTCAGACTTCGAACCTGACTTTCGTACATAACTTGCTAATGATCATTTTAGCGCAAGTTGTCATATTTTTCATTTGAGATTCATGTCAATGAGTTTTTTCAACTCACTAATTCATTTGAAAGCAATTCGAACAAATTCTATTTTTGCACTTCAAACACTACTTTTGTGAATCACTTGTTAATGATCTTTTTAAGACAAGTATGCATTTGTTTTATGTTATATTCATGGCAATGAGTTTTTTCAAGAAACTAAATTATTTAGAACCCATTGGAGCGAATACTATTTTCGCATTTCAAACATGACGTTCGCGCATAGCTTAGTTATGATTTTTTGAGGGCAAGTATGAATTTGTTTAATCTTAGAGTCATCATCTCAATGTCCCTTTAAAAGTCACTAATTCATTTGAAAGCAATTAAAATTAATTCTATTTTCAGACTTCGAACCTGACTTTCGTACATAACTTGCTAATGATCATTTTAGCGCCAGTTGTCATATTTTTCATTTGAGATTCATGTCAATGAGTTTTTTCAACTCACTAATTCATTTGAGAGCAATTCGAACGAATTCTATTTTTGCACTTCAAACACTACTTTTGTGAATCACTTGTTAATGATCTTTTTAAGACAAGTATGCATTTGTTTTATGTTATATTCATGGCAATGAGTTTTTTCAAGAAACTAAATTATTTGGAACCCATTGGAGCGAATACTATTTTCGCATTTCAAACATGACGTTCGCGCATAGCTTGGTTATGATTTTTTGAAGGCGTGTATGAATTTGTTTAATCTTAGAGTCATCATCTCATTGTCCCTTTAAAAGTCACTAATTCGTTTGAAAGCAATTAAAATTAATTCTATTTTCGGACTTCGAACCCAACTTTCGTACATCACTTGCTAATGATCGTTTTAGCGCAAGTAGTCATATTTTTCATTTGAGATTCATGTCAATGAGTTTTTTCAAGTCACTAATTCATTTGAAAGCAATTCGAACGAATTCTATTTTTGCACTTCAAACACCATTTTTGTGAATCACTTGCTAATGATCTTTTTAAGACAAGTATGCATTTGTTTTATGTTATATTCATGGCAATGAGTTTTTTCAAGAAACTAAATGATTTGGAACCCATTGGAACGAATACTATTTTCGCATTTCAAACATCACTTTCGCGCATAGCTTGGTTATGATTTTTTGAAGGCAACTATGAATTTGTTTAATCTTAGAGTCATCATCGCAATGTCTCTTTGAAAGCCACTAATTCATTTCAAAGCAATTCGAACGAATTCTATTTTCGCACTTCGAACCTGACTTTCGTACCTAACTTGCTAATGATCATTTTAGCGCAAGTTGTCAGAATCTTCATTTGAGATTCATGTCAATGAGTCGTTTCAACTAACTAATTCATTTGAAAGCTGTCAATGAGTCGTTTCAACTAACTAATTCATTTGAAAGCAATTCGAACGAATTCTATTTTTGCACTTCAAACACTACTTTTGTGAATCACTTGTTAATGATCTTTTTAAGACAAGCATGCATTTGTTTTATGTTATATTCATGGCAATGAGTTTTTTCAAGAAACTAAATTATTTGGAACCCATTCGAGCGAATACTATTTTCGCATTTCAAACATGACGTTCGCGCATAGCTTGGTTATGATTTTTTGAAGGCAAGTATGAATTTGTTTAATCTTAGAGTCATCATCTCAATGTCCCTTGAAAAGTCACTAATTCATTTGAAAGCAATTAAAATGAATTCTATTTTTAGACTTCGAACCCGACTTTCGTATATAACTTGCTAATGATCATTTTAGCGCAAGTTGCCAAATTTTTCATTTGAGATTCATGTCAATGAGTTTTTTCAACTCACTAATTCATTTGAAAGCAATTCGAACGAATTCTATTTTTCCACTTCAAACACTCTTTTTGTGAATCACTTGTTAATGATCTTTTTAAGACAAGTATGCATTTGTTTTATGTTATATTCATGGCAATGAGTTTTTTCAAGAAACTAAATTATTTAGAACCCATTGGAGCGAATACTATTTTCGCATTTCAAACATGACGTTCGCGCATGGCTTGGTTATGATTTTTTGAAGGCAAGTATGAATTTGTTTAATCTTAGAGTCATCATCTCAATGTCCCTCTAAAAGTCACTAATTCATTTGAAAGCAATTAAAATTAATTCTATTTTCAGACTTCGAACCTGACTTTCGTACATAACTTGCTAATGATCATTTTAGCGCAAGTTGTCATATTTTTCATTTGAGATTCATGTCAATGAGTTTTTTCAACTCACTAATTCATTTGAAAGCAATTCGAACGAATTCTATTTTTGCACTTCAAACACTACTTTTGTGAATCACTTGTTAATGATCTTTTTAAGACAAGTATGCATTTGTTTTATGTTATATTCATGGCAATGAGTTTTTTCAAGAAACTAAATTATTTAGAACCCATTGGAGCGAATACTATTTTCGCATTTCAAACATGACGTTCGCGCATAGCTTAGTTATGATTTTTTGAGGGCAAGTATGAATTTGTTTAATCTTAGAGTCATCATCTCAATGTCCCTTTAAAAGTCACTAATTCATTTGAAAGCAATTAAAATTAATTCTATTTTCAGACTTCGAACCCGACTTTCGTACATAACTTGCTAATGATCATTTTAGGGCAAGTAGTCATTTGTTTCATTTGAGATTCATGTCAATGAGTCTTTTCAACTCACTAATTCATTTGAAAGCAATTCGAACGAATTCTATTTTTGCACTTCAAACACTACTTTTGTGAATCACTTGTTAATGATCTTTTTAAGACGAGTATGCATTTGTTTTATGTTATATTCATGGCAATGAGTTTTTTCAAGAAACTAAATTATTTGGAACCCATTCGAGCGAATACTATTTTTGCATTTCAAACATGACTTTCGCGCATAGCTTGGTTATGATTTTTTGAAGGCAAGTATGAATATGTTTAATCTTAGAGTCATAATCTCAATGTCCCTTTAAAAGTCACTAATTCATTTGAAAGCAATTAAAACTAATTCTATTTTCGGACTTCGAACCCGACTTTCGTATATAACTTGCTAATGATCATTTTAGCGCAAGTTGTCATATTTTTCATTTGAGATTCATGTTAATGAGTTTTTTCAACTCACTAATTCTTTTGAAAGCAATTCGAACGAATTCTATTTTTGCACTTCAAACACTACTTTTGTGAATCACTTGTTAATGATCTTTTTAAGCCAAGTATGCATTTGTTTTATGTTATATTCATGGCAATGAGTTTTTTCAAGAAAATAAATTGTTTAGAACCCATTTAAGCGAATACTATTTTCCCATTTCAAACAAGACTTTCGCGCATAGCTTGGTTATGATTTTTTGAAGGCATCTATGAATTTTTTTAATCTTAGAGTCATCATCTCAATGTCTCTTTGAAAGTCACTAATTCATTTGAGAGCAATTAAAATGAATTCTATTTTCGCACTTCGAACCCGACTTTCGTACATAACTTGCTAATGATCATTTTAGGGCAAGTAGTCATTTGTTTCATTTGAGATTCATGTCAATGAGTCTTTTCAACACACTAATTCATTTGAAAGCAATTCGAACGAATTCTATTTTTGCACTTCAAACACTACTTTTGTGAATCACTTGTTAATGATCTTTTTAAGACAAGTATGCATTTGTTTTATGTTATATTAGAGGCAATGAGTTTTTTCAAGAAACTAAATTATTTAGAACCCATTGGAGCGAATACTATTTTCGCATTTCAAACATGACGTTCGCGCATGGCTTGGTTATGATTTTTTGAAGGCAAGTATGAATTTGTTTAATCTTAGAGTCATCATCTCAATGTCCCTTTAAAAGTCACTAATTCATTTGAAAGCAATTAAAATTAATTCTATTTTCAGACTTCGAACCTGACTTTCGTACATAATTGCTAATGATCATTTTAGCGCAAGTTGTCATATTTTTCATTTGAGATTCATGTCAATGAGTTTTTTCAACTCACTAATTCATTTGAGAGCAATTCGAACGAATTCCATTTTTGCACTTCAAACACTACTTTTGTGAATCACTTGTTAATGATCTTTTTAAGACAAGGATGCATTTGTTTTATGTTATATTCATGGCAATGAGTTTTTTCAAGAAACTAAATTATTTGGAACCCATTCGAGCGAATACTATTTTCGCATTTCAAACATGACGTTCGCGCATAGCTTGGTTATGATTTTTTGAAGGCAAGTATGAATTTGTTTAATCTTAGAGTCATCATCTCAATGTCCCTTGAAAAGTCACTAATTCATTTGAAAGCAATTAAAATGAATTCTATTTTTAGACTTCGAACCCGACTTTCGTATATAACTTGCTAATGATCATTTTAGCGCAAGTTGCCAAATTTTTCATTTGAGATTCATGTCAATGAGTTTTTTCAACTCACTAATTCATTTGAAAGCAATTCGAACGAATTCTATTTTTGCACTTCAAACACTCTTTTTGTGAATCACTTGTTAATGATCTTTTTAAGACAAGTATGCATTTGTTTTATGTTATATTCATGGCAATGAGTTTTTTCAAGAAACTAAATTATTTGGAACCCATTCGAGCGAATACTATTTTCGCATTTCAAACATGACTTTCGCGCATAGCTTGGTTATGATTTTTTGAAGGCAAGTATGAATATGTTTAATCTTAGAGTCATAATCTCAATGTCTCTTTAAAAGTCACTAATTCATTTGAAAGCAATTAAAACTAATTCTATTTTCGGACTTCGAACCCGACTTTCGTATATAACTTGCTAATGATCATTTTAGCGCAAGTTGTCATATTTTTCATTTGAGATTCATGTTAATGAGTTTTTTCAACTCACTAATTCTTTTGAAAGCAATTCGAACGAATTCTATTTTTGCACTTCAAACACTACTTTTGTGAATCACTTGTTAATGATCTTTTTAAGCCAAGTATGCATTTGTTTTATGTTACATTCATGGCAATGAGTTTTTTCAAGAAAATAAATTGTTTAGAACCCATTTAAGCGAATACTATTTTCCCATTTCAAACAAGACTTTCGCGCATAGCTTGGTTATGATTTTTTGAAGGCAAGTATGAATTTGTTTAATCTTAGAGTCATCATCTCAATGTCTCCTTGAAAGCCACTAATTCATTTGAAAGCAATTAAAATGAATTCTATTTTCGCACTTCAAACCCGACTTTCGTACATAACTTGCTAATGATCATTTTAGGGCAAGTAGTCATTTGTTTCATTTGAGATTCATGTCAATGAGTCTTTTCAACTCACTAATTCATTTGAAAGCAATTCGAACGAATTCTATTTTTGCACTTCAAACACTACTTTTGTGAATCACTTGTTAATGATCTTTTTAAGACGAGTATGCATTTGTTTTATGTTATATTCATGGCAATGAGTTTTTTCAAGAAACTAAATTATTTGGAACCCATTCGAGCGAATACTATTTTCGCATTTCAAACATGACTTTCGCGCATAGCTTGGTTATGATTTTTTGAAGGCAAGTATGAATATGTTTAATCTTAGAGTCATAATCTCAATGTCCCTTTAAAAGTCTCTAATTCATTTGAAAGCAATTAAAACTAATTCTATTTTCGGACTTCGAACCCGACTTTCGTATATAACTTGCTAATGATCATTTTAGCGCAAGTTGTCATATTTTTCATTTGAGATTCATGTTAATGAGTTTTTTCAACTCACTAATTCTTTTGAAAGCAATTCGAACGAATTCTATTTTTCCACTTCAAACACTCTTTTTGTGAATCACTTGTTAATGATCTTTTTAAGACAAGTATGCATTTGTTTTATGTTATATTCATGGCAATGAGTTTTTTCAAGAAACTAAATTATTTAGAACCCATTGGAGCGAATACTATTTTCGCATTTCAAACATGACGTTCGCGCATGGCTTGGTTATGATTTTTTGAAGGCAAGTATGAATTTGTTTAATCTTAGAGTCATCATCTCAATGTCCCTCTAAAAGTCACTAATTCATTTGAAAGCAATTAAAATTAATTCTATTTTCAGACTTCGAACCTGACTTTCGTACATAACTTGCTAATGATCATTTTAGCGCAAGTTGTCATATTTTTCATTTGAGATTCATGTCAATGAGTTTTTTCAACTCACTAATTCATTTGAAAGCAATTCGAACGAATTCTATTTTTGCACTTCAAACACTACTTTTGTGAATCACTTGTTAATGATCTTTTTAAGACAAGTATGCATTTGTTTTATGTTATATTCATGGCAATGAGTTTTTTCAAGAAACTAAATTATTTAGAACCCATTGGAGCGAATACTATTTTCGCATTTCAAACATGACGTTCGCGCATAGCTTAGTTATGATTTTTTGAGGGCAAGTATGAATTTGTTTAATCTTAGAGTCATCATCTCAATGTCCCTTTAAAAGTCACTAATTCATTTGAAAGCAATTAAAATTAATTCTATTTTCAGACTTCGAACCCGACTTTCGTACATAACTTGCTAATGATCATTTTAGGGCAAGTAGTCATTTGTTTCATTTGAGATTCATGTCAATGAGTCTTTTCAACTCACTAATTCATTTGAAAGCAATTCGAACGAATTCTATTTTTGCACTTCAAACACTACTTTTGTGAATCACTTGTTAATGATCTTTTTAAGACGAGTATGCATTTGTTTTATGTTATATTCATGGCAATGAGTTTTTTCAAGAAACTAAATTATTTGGAACCCATTCGAGCGAATACTATTTTTGCATTTCAAACATGACTTTCGCGCATAGCTTGGTTATGATTTTTTGAAGGCAAGTATGAATATGTTTAATCTTAGAGTCATAATCTCAATGTCCCTTTAAAAGTCACTAATTCATTTGAAAGCAATTAAAACTAATTCTATTTTCGGACTTCGAACCCGACTTTCGTATATAACTTGCTAATGATCATTTTAGCGCAAGTTGTCATATTTTTCATTTGAGATTCATGTTAATGAGTTTTTTCAACTCACTAATTCTTTTGAAAGCAATTCGAACGAATTCTATTTTTGCACTTCAAACACTACTTTTGTGAATCACTTGTTAATGATCTTTTTAAGCCAAGTATGCATTTGTTTTATGTTATATTCATGGCAATGAGTTTTTTCAAGAAAATAAATTGTTTAGAACCCATTTAAGCGAATACTATTTTCCCATTTCAAACAAGACTTTCGCGCATAGCTTGGTTATGATTTTTTGAAGGCATCTATGAATTTTTTTAATCTTAGAGTCATCATCTCAATGTCTCTTTGAAAGTCACTAATTCATTTGAGAGCAATTAAAATGAATTCTATTTTCGCACTTCGAACCCGACTTTCGTACATAACTTGCTAATGATCATTTTAGGGCAAGTAGTCATTTGTTTCATTTGAGATTCATGTCAATGAGTCTTTTCAACACACTAATTCATTTGAAAGCAATTCGAACGAATTCTATTTTTGCACTTCAAACACTACTTTTGTGAATCACTTGTTAATGATCTTTTTAAGACAAGTATGCATTTGTTTTATGTTATATTAGAGGCAATGAGTTTTTTCAAGAAACTAAATTATTTAGAACCCATTGGAGCGAATACTATTTTCGCATTTCAAACATGACGTTCGCGCATGGCTTGGTTATGATTTTTTGAAGGCAAGTATGAATTTGTTTAATCTTAGAGTCATCATCTCAATGTCCCTTTAAAAGTCACTAATTCATTTGAAAGCAATTAAAATTAATTCTATTTTCAGACTTCGAACCTGACTTTCGTACATAATTGCTAATGATCATTTTAGCGCAAGTTGTCATATTTTTCATTTGAGATTCATGTCAATGAGTTTTTTCAACTCACTAATTCATTTGAGAGCAATTCGAACGAATTCTATTTTTGCACTTCAAACACTACTTTTGTGAATCACTTGTTAAAGATCTTTTTAAGACAAGTATGCATTTGTTTTATGTTATATTCATGGCAATGAGTTTTTTCAAGAAACTAAATTATTTGGAACCCATTGGAGCGAATACTATTTTCGCACTTCAAACATGACGTTCGCGCATAGCTTGGTTATGATTTTTTGAAGGCGAGTGTGAATTTGTTGAATCTTAGATTCATCATCTCAATGTCCCTTTAAAAGTCACTAATTCATTTGAAAGCAATTAAAATTAATTCTATTTTCGGACTTCGAACCCGACTTTCGTACATCACTTGCTAATGATCGTTTTAGCGCAAGTAGTCATATTTTTCATTTGAGATTCATGTCAATGAGTTTTTTCAAGTCACTAATTCATTTGAAAGCAATTCGAACGAATTCTATTTTTGCACTTCAAACACTATTTTTGTGAATCACTTGCTAATGATCTTTTTAAGACAAGTATGCATTTGTTTTATGTTATATTCATGGCAATGAGTTTTTTCAAGAAACTAAATTATTTAGAACCCATTGGAGCGAATACTATTTTCGCATTTCAAACATGACGTTCGCGCATGGCTTGGTTATGATTTTTTGAAGGCAAGTATGAATTTGTTTAATCTTAGAGTCATCATCTCAATGTCCCTCTAAAAGTCACTAATTCATTTGAAAGCAATTAAAATTAATTCTATTTTCAGACTTCAAACCTGACTTTCGTACATAACTTGCTAATGATCATTTTAGCGCAAGTTGTCATATTTTTCATTTGAGATTCATGTCAATGAGTTTTTTCAACTCACTAATTCATTTGAAAGCAATTCGAACGAATTCTATTTTTGCACTTCAAACACTACTTTTGTGAATCACTTGTTAATGATCTTTTTAAGACAAGTATGCATTTGTTTTATGTTATATTCTTGGCAATGAGTTTTTTCAAGAAACTAAATTATTTAGAACCCATTGGAGCGAATACTATTTTCGCATTTCAAACATGACGTTCGCGCATAGCTTAGTTATGATTTTTTGAGGGCAAGTATGAATTTGTTTAATCTTAGAGTCATCATCTCAATGTCCCTTTAAAAGTCACTGATTCATTTGAAAGCAATTAAAATTAATTCTATTTTCAGACTTCGAACCTGACTTTCGTACATAACTTGCTAATGATCATTTTAGCGCAAGTTGTCATATTTTTCATTTGAGATTCATGTCAATGAGTTTTTTCAACTCACTAATTCATTTGAGAGCAATTCGAACGAATTCTATTTTTGCACTTCAAACACTACTTTTGTGAATCACTTGTTAAAGATCTTTTTAAGACAAGTATGCATTTGTTTTATGTTATATTCATGGCAATGAGTTTTTTCAAGAAACTAAATTATTTGGAACCCATTGGAGCGAATACTATTTTCGCACTTCAAACATGACGTTCGCGCATAGCTTGGTTATGATTTTTTGAAGGCGAGTGTGAATTTGTTGAATCTTAGATTCATCATCTCAATGTCCCTTTAAAAGTCACTAATTCATTTGAAAGCAATTAAAATTAATTCTATTTTCGGACTTCGAACCCGACTTTCGTACATCACTTGCTAATGATCGTTTTAGCGCAAGTAGTCATATTTTTCATTTGAGATTCATGTCAATGAGTTTTTTCAAGTCACTAATTCATTTGAAAGCAATTCGAACGAATTCTATTTTTGCACTTCAAACACTATTTTTGTGAATCACTTGCTAATGATCTTTTTAAGACAAGTATGCATTTGTTTTATGTTATATTCATGGCAATGAGTTTTTTCAAGAAACTAAATTATTTAGAACCCATTGGAGCGAATACTATTTTCGCATTTCAAACATGACGTTCGCGCATGGCTTGGTTATGATTTTTTGAAGGCAAGTATGAATTTGTTTAATCTTAGAGTCATCATCTCAATGTCCCTCTAAAAGTCACTAATTCATTTGAAAGCAATTAAAATTAATTCTATTTTCAGACTTCGAACCTGACTTTCGTACATAACTTGCTAATGATCATTTTAGCGCAAGTTGTCATATTTTTCATTTGAGATTCATGTCAATGAGTTTTTTCAACTCACTAATTCATTTGAAAGCAATTCGAACGAATTCTATTTTTGCACTTCAAACACTACTTTTGTGAATCACTTGTTAATGATCTTTTTAAGACAAGTATGCATTTGTTTTATGTTATATTCTTGGCAATGAGTTTTTTCAAGAAACTAAATTATTTAGAACCCATTGGAGCGAATACTATTTTCGCATTTCAAACATGACGTTCGCGCATAGCTTAGTTATGATTTTTTGAGGGCAAGTATGAATTTGTTTAATCTTAGAGTCATCATCTCAATGTCCCTTTAAAAGTCACTGATTCATTTGAAAGCAATTAAAATTAATTCTATTTTCAGACTTCGAACCTGACTTTCGTACATAACTTGCTAATGATCATTTTAGCGCAAGTTGTCATATTTTTCATTTGAGATTCATGTCAATGAGTTTTTTCAACTCACTAATTCATTTGAGAGCAATTCGAACGAATTCTATTTTTGCACTTCAAACACTACTTTTGTGAATCACTTGTTAATGATCTTTTTAAGACAAGTATGCATTTGTTTTATGTTATATTCATGGCAATGAGTTTTTTCAAGAAACTAAATTATTTGGAACCCATTCGAGCGAATACTATTTTCGCATTTCAAACATGACGTTCGCGCATAGCTTGGTTATGATTTTTGGAAGGCGTGTATGAATTTGTTTAATCTTAGAGTCATCATCTCAATGTCCCTTTAAAAGTCTCTAATTCGTTTGAAAGCAATTAAAATTAATTCTATTTTCGGACTTCGAACCCAACTTTCGTACATCACTTGCTAATGATCGTTTTAGCGCAAGTAGTCATATTTTTCATTTGAGATTCATGTCAATGAGTTTTTTCAAGTCACTAATTCATTTGAAAGCAATTCGAACGAATTCTATTTTTGCACTTCAAACACCATTTTTGTGAATCACTTGCTAATGATCTTTTTAAGACAAGTATGCATTTGTTTTATGTTATATTCATGGCAATGAGTTTTTTCAAGAAACTAAATTATTTGGAACCCATTGGAACGAATACTATTTTCGCATTTCAAACATCACTTTCGCGCATAGCTTGGTTATGATTTTTTGAAGGCAACTATGAATTTGTTTAATCTTAGAGTCATCATCGCAATGTCTCTTTGAAAGCCACTAATTCATTTCAAAGCAATTCGAACGAATTCTATTTTCGCACTTCGAACCTGACTTTCGTACCTAACTTGCTAATGATCATTTTAGCGCAAGTTGTCAGAATCTTCATTTGAGATTCATGTCAATGAGTCGTTTCAACTAACTAATTCATTTGAAAGCTGCCAATGAGTCGTTTCAACTAACTAATTCATTTGAAAGCAATTCGAACGAATTCTATTTTTGCACTTCAAACACTACTTTTGTGAATCACTTGTTAATGATCTTTTTAAGACAAGCATGCATTTGTTTTATGTTATATTCATGGCAATGAGTTTTTTCAAGAAACTAAATTATTTGGAACCCATTCGAGCGAATACTATTTTCGCATTTCAAACATGACGTTCGCGCATAGCTTGGTTATGATTTTTTGAAGGCAAGTATGAATTTGTTTAATCTTAGAGTCATCATCTCAATGTCCCTTGAAAAGTCACTAATTCATTTGAAAGCAATTAAAATGAATTCTATTTTTAGACTTCGAACCCGACTTTCGTATATAACTTGCTAATGATCATTTTAGCGCAAGTTGCCAAATTTTTCATTTGAGATTCATGTCAATGAGTTTTTTCAACTCACTAATTCATTTGAAAGCAATTCGAACGAATTCTATTTTTCCACTTCAAACACTCTTTTTGTGAATCACTTGTTAATGATCTTTTTAAGACAAGTATGCATTTGTTTTATGTTATATTCATGGCAATGAGTTTTTTCAAGAAACTAAATTATTTGGAACCCATTCGAGCGAATACTATTTTCGCATTTCAAACATGACTTTCGCGCATAGCTTGGTTATGATTTTTTGAAGGCAAGTATGAATTTGTTTAATCTTAGAGTCATCATCTCAATGTCTCTTTGAAAGCCACTAATTCATTTGAAAGCAATTAAAATGAATTCTATTTTCTCACTTCGAACCCGACTTTCGTACATAACTTGCTAATGATCATTTTAGGGCAAGTAGTCATTTGTTTCATTTGAGATTCATGTCAATGAGTCTTTTCAACTCACTAATTCATTTGAAAGCAATTCGAACGAATTCTATTTTTGCACTTCAAACACTACTTTTGTGAATCACTTGTTAATGATCTTTTTAAGACGAGTATGCATTTGTTTTATGTTATATTCATGGCAATGAGTTTTTTCAAGAAACTAAATTATTTGGAACCCATTCGAGCGAATACTATTTTCGCATTTCAAACATGACTTTCGCGCATAGCTTGGTTATGATTTTTTGAAGGCAAGTATGAATATGTTTAATCTTAGAGTCATCATCTCAATGTCCCTTTAAAAGTCACTAATTCATTTGAAAGCAATTAAAATTAATTCTATTTTCGGACTTCGAACCCGACTTTCGTACATCACTTGCTAATGATCGTTTTAGCGCAAGTAGTCATATTTTTCATTTGAGATTCATGTCAATGAGTTTTTTCAAGTCACTAATTCATTTGAAAGCAATTCGAACGAATTCTATTTTTCCACTTCAAACACTCTTTTTGTGAATCACTTGTTAATGATCTTTTTAAGACAAGTATGCATTTGTTTTATGTTATATTCATGGCAATGAGTTTTTTCAAGAAACTAAATTATTTGGAACCCATTCGAGCGAATACTATTTTCGCATTTCAAACATGACTTTCGCGCATAGCTTGGTTATGATTTTTTGAAGGCAAGTATGAATTTGTTTAATCTTAGAGTCATCATCTCAATGTCCCTTTAAAAGTCACTAATTCATTTGAAAGCAATTAAAATTAATTCTATTTTCGCACTTCGAACCCGACTTTCGTATATAACTTGCTAATGATCATTTTAGCGCAAGTTGTCATATTTTTCATTTGAGATTCATGTTAATGAGTTTTTTCAACTCACTAATTCTTTTGAAAGCAATTCGAACGAATTCTATTTTTGCACTTCAAACACTACTTTTGTGAATCACTTGTTAATGATCTTTTTAAGACAAGTATGCATTTGTTTTATGTTATATTCATGGCAATGAGTTTTTTCAAGAAAATAAATTATTTAGAACCCATTTAAGCGAATACTATTTTCGCATTTAAAACATGACTTTCGCGCATAGCTTGGTTATGAATTTTTGAAGGCAAGTATGAATTCGTTTAATCTTAGAGTCATTATCTCAACGACTCTTTGCAAGTCACTAATTCGTTTGAAAGCAATTAAAATGAATTCTATTTTTGCACTTCGAACCCGACTTTCGTACATAACTTGATAATGATCATTTTAGCGCAAGTGGTCATTTGTTTCATTTCAGATTCATGTCAATGAGTCTTTTCAAGACACTAATTCATTTGAAAGCAATTCGAATGAATTCTATTTTTCCCCTTCAAACACTACTTTTGTGAATCACTTGTTAATGATATTTTTAAGACAAGTATGCATTTGTTTTATGTTATATTCATGGCAATGAGTTTTTTCAAGAAACTAAATTGTTTGGAACCCATTGGAGCGAATACTATTTTCGCATTTCAAACATCACTTTCGCGCATAGCTTGGTTATGATTTTTTGAAGGCAAGTATGAATTTGTTTAATCTTAGAGTCATCATCTCAATGTCTCCTTGAAAGCCACTAATTCATTTGAAAGCAATTAAAATGAATTCTATTTTCGCACTTCAAACCCGACTTTCGTACATAACTTGCTAATGATCATTTTAGGGCAAGTAGTCATTTGTTTCATTTGAGATTCATGTCAATGAGTCTTTTCAACTCACTAATTCATTTGAAAGCAATTCGAACGAATTCTATTTTTGCACTTCAAACACTACTTTTGTGAATCACTTGTTAATGATCTTTTTAAGACGAGTATGCATTTGTTTTATGTTATATTCATGGTAATGAGTTTTTTCGAGAAACTAAATTATTTAGAACCCATTGGAGCGAATACTATTTTCGCATTTAAAACATGACTTTCGCGCATAGCTTGGTTATGAATTTTTGAAGGCAAGTATGAATTCGTTTAATCTTAGAGTCATTATCTCAACGACTCTTTGCAAGTCACTAATTCGTTTGAAAGCAATTAAAATGAATTCTATTTTTGCACTTCGAACCCGACTTTCGTACATAACTTGATAATGATCATTTTAGCGCAAGTGGTCATTTGTTTCATTTCAGATTCATGTCAATGAGTCTTTTCAAGTCACTAATTCATTTGAAAGCAATTCGAATGAATTCTATTTTTCCCCTTCAAACACTACTTTTGTGAATCACTTGTTAATGATCTTTTTAAGACAAGTATGCATTTGTTTTATGTTATATTCATGGCAATGAGTTTTTTCAAGAAACTAAATTATTTGGAACCCATTGGAGCGAATACAATTTTCGCATTTCAAACATCACTTTCGCGCATAGCTTGGTTATGATTTTTTGAAGGCAAGTATGAATTTGTTTAATCTTAGAGTCATCATCTCAATGTCTCCTTGAAAGCCACTAATTCATTTGAAAGCAATTAAAATGAATTCTATTTTCGCACTTCAAACCCGACATTCGTACATAACTTGCTAATGATCATTTTAGGGCAAGTAGTCATTTGTTTCATTTGAGATTCATGTCAATGAGTCTTTTCAACTCACTAATTCATTTGAAAGCAATTCGAACGAATTCTATTTTTGCACTTCAAACACTACTTTTGTGAATCACTTGTTAATGATCTTTTTAAGACGAGTATGCATTTGTTTTATGTTATATTCATGGCAATGAGTTTTTTCAAGAAACTAAATTATTTGGAACCCATTCGAGCGAATACTATTTTCGCATTTCAAACATGACTTTCGCGCATAGCTTGGTTATGATTTTTTGAAGGCAAGTATGAATATGTTTAATCTTAGAGTCATAATCTCAATGTCCCTTTAAAAGTCAATAATTCATTTGAAAGCAATTAAAACTAATTCTATTTTCGGACTTCGAACCCGACTTTCGTATATAACTTGCTAATGATCATTTTAGCGCAAGTTGTCATATTTTTCATTTGAGATTCATGTTAATGAGTTTTTTCAACTCACTAATTATTTTGAAAGCAATTCGAACGAATTCTATTTTTGCACTTCAAACACTACTTTTGTGAATCACTTGTTAATGATCTTTTTAAGCCAAGTATGCATTTGTTTTATGTTATATTCATGGCAATGAGTTTTTTCAAGAAAATAAATTGTTTAGAACCCATTTAAGCGAATACTATTTTCCCATTTCAAACAAGACTTTCGCGCATAGCTTGGTTATGATTTTTTGAAGGCATCTATGAATTTTTTTAATCTTAGAGTCATCATCTCAATGTCTCTTTGAAAGTCACTAATTCATTTGAGAGCAATTAAAATGAATTCTATTTTCGCACTTCGAACCCGACTTTCGTACATAACTTGCTAATGATCATTTTAGGGCAAGTAGTCATTTGTTTCAATTGAGATTCATGTCAATGAGTCTTTTCAACACACTAATTCATTTGAAAGCAATTCGAACGAATTCTATTTTTGCACTTCAAACACTACTTTTGTGAATCACTTGTTAATGATCTTTTTAAGACAAGTATGCATTTGTTTTATGTTATATTAGAGGCAATGAGTTTTTTCAAGAAACTAAATTATTTAGAACCCATTGGAGCGAATACTATTTTCGCATTTCAAACATGACGTTCGCGCATGGCTTGGTTATGATTTTTTGAAGGCAAGTATGAATTTGTTTAATCTTAGAGTCATCATCTCAATGTCCCTTTAAAAGTCACTAATTCATTTGAAAGCAATTAAAATTAATTCTATTTTCAGACTTCGAACCTGACTTTCGTACATAACTTGCTAATGATCATTTTAGCGCAAGTTGTCATATTTTTCATTTGAGATTCATGTCAATGAGTCGTTTCAACTAACTAATTCGTTTGAAAGTAATTCGAACGAATTCTATTTTTGCACTTCAAACACTACTTTTGGGAATCACTTGTTAATGATCTTTTTAAGACAAGTATGCATTTGTTTTATGTTATATTCATGGCAATGAGTTTTTTCAAGAAACTAAATTATTCGGAACCCATTGGAGCGAATACTATTTTCGCATTTCAAACATGACGTTCGCGCATAGCTTGGTTATGATTTTTTGAAGGCAAGTAAGAATTTGTTTAATCTTAGAGTCATCATCTCAATGTCCTTTTAAAAGTCACTAATTCATTTGAAAGCAATTAAAATTAATTCTATTTTCGGACTTCGAACCCGACTTTCGTACATAACTTGCTAATGATCGTTTTAGCGCAAGTAATCATATTTCTCATTTGAGATTCATGTCAATGAGTTTTTTGAAGTCACTAATTCATTTGAAAGCAATTCGAACGAATTCTATTTTTGCACTTCAAACACTACTTTTGTGAATCACTTGTTAATGATCTTTTTAAGACAAGTATGCATTTGTTGTATCTTATATTCATGGCAATGAGTTTTTTCAAGAAACTAAATTATTTGGAACCCATTGGAGCGAATACTATTTTCGCATTTCAAACATGACGTTCGCGCATAGCTTGGTTATGATTTTTTGAAGGCAAGTATGAATTTGTTTAATCTTAGAGTCATCATCTCAATGTCTCTTTGAAAGTCACTAATTCATTTGAAAGCAATTAAAATGAATTCTATTTTCGCACTCCGAACCCTACTTTCGTACATAACTTCCTAATGATCATTTTAGTGCAAGTAGTCATATTTTTCATTTGAGATCCATGTCAATGAGTCTTTTCAAGTCACTAATTCATTTGAAAGCAATTCGAACGAATTCTATTTTTGCACTTCAAACACTACTTTTGTGAATCACTTGTTAATGATCTTTTTAAGACAAGTATGCATTTGTTTTATGGTATATTCATGGCAATGAGTTTTTTCAAGAAACTAAATTATTTGGAACCCATTGGAGCGAATACTATTTTCGCATTTCAAACATCACTTTCGCGCATAGCTTGGTTATGATTTTTTGAAGGCAAGTATGAATTTGTTTAATCTTAGAGTCATCATCTCAATGTCCCTTTAAAAGTCACTAATTCATTTGAAAGCAATTAAAATTAATTCTATTTTCGGTCTTCGAACCCGACTTTCGTACATAACTTGCTAATGACCATTTTAGCGCAAGTAGTCATATTTTTCATTTGAGATTCATGTCAATGAGTCTTTTCAACTCACTAATTCATTTGAAAGCAATTCGAACGAATTCTATTTTTGCACTTCAAACACTACTTTTGTGAATCACTTGTTAATGATCTTTTTAAGACAAGTATGCATTTGTTTTATGTTATATTCATGGCAATGAGTTTTTTCAAGAAACTAAATTATTCGGAACCCATTGGAGCGAATACTATTTTCGCATTTCAAACATGACGTTCGCGCATAGCTTGGTTATGATTTTTTGAAGGCAAGTAAGAATTTGTTTAATCTTAGAGTCATCATCTCAATGTCCTTTTAAAAGTCACTAATTCATTTGAAAGCAATTAAAATTAATTCTATTTTCGGACTTCGAACCCGACTTTCGTACATAACTTGCTAATGATCGTTTTAGCGCAAGTAATCATATTTCTCATTTGAGATTCATGTCAATGAGTTTTTTGAAGTCACTAATTCATTTGAAAGCAATTCGAACGAATTCTATTTTTGCACTTCAAACACTACTTTTGTGAATCACTTGTTAATGATCTTTTTAAGACAAGTATGCATTTGTTTTATCTTATATTCATGGCAATGAGTTTTTTCAAGAAACTAAATTATTTGGAACCCATTGGAGCGAATACTATTTTCGCATTTCAAACATGACGTTCGCGCATAGCTTGGTTATGATTTTTTGAAGGCAAGTATGAATTTGTTTAATCTTAGAGTCATCATCTCAATGTCTCTTTGAAAGTCACTAATTCATTTGAAAGCAATTAAAATGAATTCTATTTTCGCACTCCGAACCCTTCTTTCGTACATAACTTGCTAATGATCATTTTAGCGCAAGTAGTCATATTTTTCGTTTGAGATTCATGTCAATGAGTCTTTTCAACTCACTAATTCATTTGAAAGCAATTCGAACGAATTCTATTTTTGCACTTCAAACACTACTTTTGTGAATCACTTGTTAATGATCTTTTTAAGACATGTATGCATTTGTTTTATGTTATATTCATGGCAATGAGTTTTTTCAAGAAACTAAATTATTTGGAACCCATTGGAGCGAATACTATTTTCGCATTTCAAACATGACGTTCGCGCATTGCTTGGTTATGATTTTTTGAAGGCAAGTATGAATTTGTTTAATCTTAGAGTCATCATCTCAATGTCCCTTTAAAAGTCACTAATTCATTTGAAAGCAATTAAAATTATTTCTATTTTCGGACTTCGAACCCGACTTTCGTACATAATTTGCTAATGATCATTTTAGCGCAAGTAGTCATATTTTTCATTTGAGATTCATGTCAATGAGTTTTTTCAAGTCACTAATTCATTTGAAAGCAATCCGAACGAATTCTATTTTTGCACTTCAAACACTACTTTTGTGAATCACTTGTTAATGATCTTTTTAAGACAAGTATGCATTTGTTTTATGTTATATTCACGGCAATGAGTTTTTTCAAGAAACTAAATTATTTCGAACCCACTGGAGCGAATACTATTTTCACATTTCAAACATGACATTCGCGCATAGCTTGGTTATGATTTTTTGAAGGCAAGTATGAATTTGTTTAATCTTAGAGTCATCATCTCAATGTCTCTTTGAAAGTCACTAATTCATTTGAAAGCAATTAAAATGAATTCTATTTTCGCACTCCGAACCCTTCTTTCGTACATAACTTGCTAATGATCATTTTAGCGCAAGTAGTCATATTTTTCGTTTGAGATTCATGTCAATGAGTCTTTTCAACTCACTAATTCATTTGAAAGCAATTCGAACGAATTCTATTTTTGCACTTCAAACACTAGTTTTGTGAATCACTTGTTAATGATCCTTTTAAGACAAGTATGCATTTGTTTTATGTTATATTCATGGCAATGAGTTTTTTCAAGAAACTAAATTATTGGGAACCCATTGGAGCGAATACTATTTTCGCATTTCAAACATGACGTTCGCGCATAGCTTGGTTATGATTTTTTGAAGGCAAGTAAGAATTTGTTTAATCTTAGAGTCATCATCTCAATGTCCTTTTAAAAGTCACTAATTCATTTGAAAGCAATTAAAATTAATTCTATTTTCGGACTTCGAACCCGACTTTCGTACAAAACTTGCTAATGATCGTTTTAGCGCAAGTAATCATATTTCTCATTTGAGATTCATGTCAATGAGTTTTTTGAAGTCACTAATTCATTTGAAAGCAATTCGAACTAATTCTATTTTTGCACTTCAAACACTACTTTTGTGAATCACTTGTTAATGATCTTTTTAAGACAAGTATGCATTTGTTTTATGTTATATTCATGGCAATGAGTTTTTTCAAGAAACTAAATTATTTGGAACCCATTGGAGCGAATACAATTTTCGCATTTCAAACATGACGTTCGCGCATAGCTTGGTTATGATTTTTTGAAGGCAAGTATGAATTTGTTTAATCTTAGAGTCATCATCTCAATGTCCCTTTAAAAGTCACTGATTCATTTGAAAGCAATTAAAAATAATTCTATTTTCGGACTTCGAACCCGACTTTCGTACATTACTTGCTAATGATCGTTTTAGCGCAAGTAGTGATATTTTTCAATTGAGATTCATGTCAATGAGTTTTTTCAAGTCACTAATTCATTTGAAAGCAATTCGAACGAATTCTATTTTTGCACTTCAAACACTATTTTTGTGAATCACTTGCTAATGATCTTTTTAAGACAAGTATGCATTTGTTTTATGTTATATTCATGGCAATGAGTTTTTTCAAGAAACTAAATTATTTGGAACCCATTGGAGCGAATACTATTTTCGCATTTCAAACATCACTTTCGCGCATAGCTTGGTTATGATTTTTTGAAGGCAAGTATGAATTTGTTTAATCTTAGAGTCATCATCTCAATGTCTCTTTGAAAGTCACTAACTCATTTGAAAGCAATTAAAATGAATTCTATTTTCGCACTCCGAACCCTACTTTCGTACATAACTTGCTAATGATCATTTTAGCGCAAGTAGTCATATTTTTCGTTTGAGATTCATGTCAATGAGTCTTTTCAACTCACTAATTAATTTGAAAGCAATTCGAACGAATTCTATTTTTGCACTTCAAACACTACTTTTGTGAATCACTTGTTAACGATCTTTTTAAGACAAGTATGCATTTGTTTTATGTTATATTCATGGCAATGAGTTTTTTCAAGAAACTAAATTATTTGGAACCCATTGGAGCGAATACTATTTTCGCATTTCAAACATGACGTTCGCGCATAGCTTGGTTATGATTTTTTGAAGGCAAGTATGAATTTGTTTAATCTTAGAGTCATCATCTCAATGTCCCTTTAAAAGTCACTAATTCGTTTGAAAGCAATTAAAATTAATTCTATTTTCGGACTTGGAACCCGACTTTCGTACATAACTTGCTAATGATCATTTTAGCGCAAGTAGTCATATTTTTCATTTGAGATTCATGTCAATGAGTTTTTTCCAGTCACTAATTCATTTGAAAGCAATTCGAACGAATTCTATTTTTGCACTTCAAACACTACTTTTGTGAATCACTTGTTAATGATCTTTTTAAGACAAATATGCATTTGTTTTATGTTAAATTCATGGCAATGAGTTTTTTCAAGAAACTAAATTATTTGGAACCCATTGGAGCGAATACTATTTTCGCATTTCAAACATGACGTTCGCGCATTGCTTAGTTATGATTTTTTGAAGGCAAGTATGAATTTGTTTAATCTTAGTGTCATCATCTCAATGTCCCTTTAAAAGTCACTAATTCATTTGAAAGCAATTAAAATTAATTCTATTTTCGGACTTCGAACCCGACTTTCGTACATTACTTGCTAATGATCGTTTAAGCGCAAGTAGTGATATTTTTCATTTGAGATTCATGGCAATGAGTTTTTGAAGTCACTAATTCATCTGAAAGCAATTCGAACGAATTCTATTTTTGCACTTCAAACACTACTTTTGTGAATCACTTGTTAATGATCTTTTTAAGACAAGTATGCATTTGTTTTATGTTATATTCACGGCAATGAGTTTTTTCAAGAAAATAAATTATTTCGAACCCACTGGAGCGAATACTATTTTCACATTTCAAACATGACATTCGCGCATAGCTTGGTTATGATTTTTTGAAAGCAAGTATGAATTTGTTTAATCTTAGAGTCATCATCTCAAGGTCTCTTTGAAAGTCACTAATTCATTTGAAAGCAATTAAAATGAATTCTCTTTTCGCCCTCCGAACCCTACTTTCGTACATAACATGCTAATGATCATTTTAGCGCAAGTAGTCATATTTTTCGTTTGAGATTCATGTCAATGAGTCTTTTCAACTCACTAATTCATTTGAAAGCAATTCGAACGAATTCTATTTTTGCACTTCAAACACTACTTTTGTGAATCACTTGTTAATGATCTTTTTAAGACAAGTACGCATTTCTTTTATGTTATATTCATGGCAATGAGTTTTTTCAAGAAACTAAATTATTTGAAACCCGTTGGAGCGAATACTATTTTCGCATTTCAAACATCACTTTCGCGCATTGCTTGGTTATGATTTTTTGAAGGCAAGTATGAATTTGTTTAATCTTAGAGTCATCATCTCAATGTCCCTTTAAAAGTCACTAATTCATTTGAAAGCAATTAAAATTAATTCTATTTTCGGACTTCGAACCCGACTTTCGTACATTACTTGCTACTGATCGTTTTAGCGCAAGTAGTGATATTTTTCATTTGAGATTCATGGCAATGTGTTTTTTGAAGTCACTAATTCATCTGAGAGCAATTCGAACGATTTCTATTTTTGCACTTCAAACACTACTTTTGTGAATCAGTTGTTACTGATCTTTTTAAGACAAGTATGCATTTGTTTTATGTCATATTCATGGCAATGAGTTTTTTCAAGAAACTAAATTATTTGGAACCCATTGGAGCGAATACTATTTTCGCATTTCAAACATGACGTTCGCGCATAGCTTGGTTATGATTTTTTGAAGGCAAGTATGAATTTGTTTAATCTTAGAGTCATCATCTCAATGTCCCTTTAAAAGTCACTAATTCGTTTGAAAGCAATTAAAATTAATTCTATTTTCGGACTTCGAACCCGACTTTCGTACATAACTTGCTAATGATCATTTTAGCGCAAGTAGTCATATTTTTCATTTGAGATTCATGGCAATGAGTTTTTTGAAGTCACTAATTCATCTGAAAGCAATTCGAACGAATTCTATTTTTGCTCTTCAAACACTACTTTTGTGAATCACTTGCTAATGATCTTTTTAAGACAAGTATGCATTTGTTTTATGTTATATTCACGGCAATGAGTTTTTTCAAGAAACTAAATTATTTCGAACCCATTGGAGCGAATACTATTTTCACATTTCAAACATGACATTCGCGCATAGCTTGGTTATGATTTTTTGAAAGCAAGTATGAATTTGTTTAATCTTAGAGTCATCATCTCAATGTCTCTTTGAAAGTCACTAATTCATTTGAAAGCAATTAAAATGAATTCTCTTTTCGCACTCCGAACCCTACTTTCGTACATAAGATGCTAATGATCATTTTAGCGCAAGTAGTCATATTTTTCGTTTGGGATTCATGTCAATGAGTCTTTTCAACTCACTAATTCATTTGAAAGCAATTCGAACGAATTCTATTTTTGCACTTCAAACACTACTTTTGTGAATCACTTGTTAATGATCTTTTTAAGACAAGTATGCATTTGTTTTATGTTATATTCATGGCAATGAGTTTTTTCAAGAAACTAAATTATTTGGAACCCATTGGAGCGAATACTATTTTCGCATTTCAAACATGACGTTCGCGCATAGCTTGGTTATGATTTTTTGAAGGCAAGTATGAATTTGTTTAATCTTAGAGTCATCATCTCAATGTCCCTTTAAAAGTCACTAATTCGTTTGAAAGCAATTAAAATTAATTCTATTTTCGGACTTCGAACCCGACTTTCGTACATAACTTGCTAATGATCATTTTAGCGCAAGTAGTCATATTTTTCGTTTGGGATTCATGTCAATGAGTCTTTTCAACTCACTAATTCATTTGAAAGCAATTCGAACGAATTCTATTTTTGCACTTCAAACACTACTTTTGTGAATCACTTGTTAATGATCTTTTTAAGAGAAGTATGCATTTGTTTTATGTTATATTCATGGCAACGACATTTTCAAGAAACTAAATTATTTGGAACCCATTGGAGCGAATACTATTTTCGCATTTCAAACATGACGTTCGCGCATAGCTTGGTTATGATTTCTTGAAGGAAAGTATGAATTTGTTTAATCTTAGAGTCATCATCTCAATGTCCTTTCAAATGTCAGTAATTCATTTGAAAGCAATTAAAATTAATTCTATTTTCAGACTTCGAACCCGACTTTCGTACATAACTTGCTAATGATCATTTTAGCGCAAGTAATCATATTTCTCATTTGAGATTCATGTCAATGAGTTTTTTGAAGTCACTAATTCATTTGAAAGCAATTCGAACGAATTCTATTTTTGCTTTTCAAACACTACTTTTGTGAATCACTTGTTAATGATCTTTTTAAGACAAGTATGCATTTGTTTTGTGTTATATTCATGGCAATGAGTTTTTTCAAGAAACTGAATTATTTGGAACCCATTGGAGCGAATACTATTTTCGCATTTCAAACATCACTTTCGCGCATAGCTTGGTTATGATTTTTTGAAGGAAAGTATGAATTTGTTTAATCTTAGAGTCATCATCTCAATGTCTCTTTGAAAGCCACTTATTCATTTGAAAGCAATTAAAATGAATTCTATTTTCGCACTTCGAACCCGACTTTCGTACATAACTTGCTAATGATTATTTTAGGGTAAGTAGTCATTTGTTTCATTTGAGATTCATGTCAATGAGTCTTTTCAAGTCGCTAATTCATTTGAAAGCAATTCGAACGAATTCTATTTTTGCACTTCAAACACTACTTTTGTGAATCACTTGTTAATGATCTTTTAAAGACAAATATGCATTTGTTTTATGTTATATTCATGGCAATGAGTTTTTTCAAGAAACTAAATTATTTGGAACCCATTGGAGCGAATACTATTTTCGCATTTCAAACATGACGTTCGCGCATAGCTTAGTTATGATTTTTTGAAGGCAAGTATCAATTTGTTTAATCTTAGAGTCATCATCTCAATGTCCCTTTAAAAGTCACTAATTCATTTGAAAGCAATTAAAATTAATTCTATTTTCGGACTTCGAACTCGACTTTCATACATAACTTGCTAATGATCGTTTTAGCCCAAGTAGTCATATTTTTCATTTGAGATTCATGTCAATGAGTTTTTTGAAGTCAGTAATTCATTTGAAAGCAATTAGAACGAATTCTATTTTTGCACTTCAAACACTACTTTTGTGAATAACTTGTTAATGATCTTTTTAAGACAAGTATGCATTTGTTTTATGTTATATTCACGGCAATGAGTTTTTTCAAGAAACTAAATTATTTGGAACCCATTGGAACGAATACTATTTTCGCATTTCAAACATCACTTTCGCGCATAGCTTGGTTATGATTTTTTAAGACAACTATGAATTTGTTTAATCTTAGAGTCATCATCTCAATGTCTCTTCGAAAGCCACTAATTCATTTCAAAGCAATTAAAATGAATTCTATTTTCGCACTTCGAACCTGACTTTCGTACCTAACTTGCTAATGATCATTTTAGCACAAGTTGTCAGAATCTTCATTTGAGATTCATGTCAATGAGTCGTTTCAACTAACTAATTCATTTGAAAGCTGTCAATGAGTCGTTTCAACTAACTAATTCATTTGAAAGCAATTCGAACGAATTCTATTTTTGCACTTCAAACACTACTTTTGTGAATCACTTTTTAATGATCTTTTTAAGACAAGTATGCATTTGTTTTATGTTATATTCATGGCAATGAGTTTTGTCAAGAAACTAAGTTATTTGGAACCCATTAGAGCGAATACTATTTTCGCATTTCAAACATCACTTTCGCGCATAGCTTGGTAATGATTTTTTGAAGGCAAGTATGAATTTGTTTAATCTTAGAGTCATCATCTCAATGTCTCTTTGAAAGTCACTAATTGATTTGAAAGCAATTAAAATGAATTATATTTTCGCACTTCGAACCCGACTTTCGTACATAACTTGCTAATGATCATTTTAGGGCAAGTAGTCATTTGTTTCATTTGAGATTCATGTCAATGAGTCTTCTCAAGTCACTAATTCATTTGAAAGCAATTCGAACGAATTCTATTTTTGCACTTCAAACACTACTTTTGTGAATCACTTGTTAATGATCTTTTTAAGACAAGTATGCATTTGTTTTATGTTATATTCATGGCAATGAGTTTTTTCAAGAAACAAAATTATTTCGAACCCATTGGAGCGAATACTATTTTCGTATTTCAAACATGACGTTCGCGCATAGCTTGGTTATGATTTTTTGAAGGCAAGTATGAATTTGTTTAATCTTAGAGTGATCATCTCAATGTCCATTTAAAAGTCACTAATTCATTTGAAAGCAATTAAAATTAATTCTATTTTCGGAATTCGAACCCGACTTTCGTACATAACTTGCTAATGATCATTTAAGCGCAAGTTGTCATATTTTTCATTTGAGATTCATGTCAATGAGTCTTTTCAACTCACTAATTCATTTGAAAGCAATTCGAACGAATTCTATTTTTGCACTTCAAACACGACATTTGTGAATCACTTGTTAATCATCTTTTTAAGACAAGTATGCATTTGTTTTATGTTATATTCATGGCAATGAGTTTTGTCAAGAAACTAAATTATTTGGAACCCATTGGAGCGAATACTATTTTCGCATTTCAAACATGACGTTCGCGCATAGCTTGGTTATGATTTTTTGAAGGCAAGTATGAATTGGTTTAATCTTAGAGTCATCATCTCAATGTCCCTTTAAAAGTCACTAATTGATTTGAAAGCAATTAAAATTAATTCTATTTTCGCACTTCGAACCCGACTTTCGTACATAACTTGCTAATGATCATTTTAGCGCAAGTTGTCATATTTTTCATTTGAGATTCATGTTAATGTGTTTTTTCAACTCACTAATTCATTCGAAAGCAATTCGAACGAATTCTATTTTTGCACTCCAAACACTACTTTTGTGAATCACTTGTTAATGATCTTTTTAAGACCAGTATGCATTTGTTTTATGTTATATTCATGCCAATGAGTTTTTTCAAGAAACTAAATTATTTGGAACCTATTGGAGCGAATACTATTTTCGCATTTCAAACATGACGTTCGCGCATAGCTTGATATGATTTTTTGAAGGCAAGTATGAATTTGTTTAATCTTAGAGTCATCATCTCAATGTCCCTTTAAAAGTCACTAATTCATTTGAAAGCAATTAAAATTAATTCTATTTTCGGACTTCGAACCCGACTTTCGTACATAACTTGCTAATGATCATTTTAGCGCAAGTAGTCATATTTTTCATTTGAGATTCATGTCAATAAGTTTTTTCAAGTCACTAATTCATTTGAAAGCAATTCGAACGAATTCTATTTTTGCACTCCACACACTACTTTTGTGAATCACTTGCTAATGATCTTTTTAAGACAAGTATGCATTTGTTTTATGTTATATTCATGGCAATGAGTTTTTTCAAGAAAATAAATTATTTGGAACCCATCGGAGCGAATACTATTTTCGCATTACAAACATGTCTTTCGCGTATAGCTTGGTTATGATTTTTTGAAGGCAAGTATGAATTTGTTTAATCATAGAGTCATCATCAAAATGTCTCTTTGAAAGTCTCTAATTGATTTCAAAGCAATTAAAATGAATTCTATTTTCGCACTTCGAACCTGACTTTCGTACCTAACTTGCTAATGATCATTTTAGCGCAAGTTGTCATAATCTTCATTTGAGATTCATGTCAATGAGTCTTTTCAACTAACTAATTCATTTGAAAGCAATTCGAACGAATTCTATTTTTGCACTTCAAACACTACTTTTGTGAATCACTTGTTAATGATCTTCTTAAGACAAGTATGCATTTGTTTTATGTTATATTCATGGCAATGAGTTTTGTCAAGAAACTAAGTTATTTGGAACCCATTGGAGCGAATACTATTTTCGCATTTCAAACATCACTTTCGCGCATAGCTTGGTTATGATTTTTTGAAGGCAAGTATGAATTTGTTTAATCTTAGAGTCATCATCTCAATGTCTCTTTGAAAGTCACTAATTGATTTGAAAGAAATTAAAATGAATTATATTTTCGCACTTCGAACCCGACTTTCGTACATAACTTGCTAATGATCATTTTAGGGCAAGTAGTCATTTGTTTCATTTGAGATTCATGTCAACGAGTCTTCTCAAGTCACTAATTCATTTGAAAGCAATTCGAACGAATTCTATTTTTGCACTTCAAACACTACTTTTGTGAATCACTTGTTAATGATCTTTTTAAGACAAGTATGCATTTGTTTTATGTTATATTCATGGCAATGAGTTTTTTCAAGAAACTAAATTATTTCGAACCCATTGGAGCGAATACTATTTTCGTATTTCAAACATGACGTTCGCGCATAGCTTGGTTATGATTTTTTGAATGCAAGTATGAATTTGTTTAATCTTAGAGTGATCATCTCAATGTCCATTTAAAAGTCACTAATTCATTTGAAAGCAATTAAAATTAATTCTATTTTCGGAATTCGAACCCGACTTTCGTACATAACTTGCTAATGATCATTTAAGCGCAAGTTGTCATATTTTTCATTTGGGAGTCATGTCAATGAGTCTTTTCAACTCACTAATTCATTTGAAAGCAATTCGAACGAATTCTATTTTTGCACTTCAAACACGACATTTGTGAATCACTTGTTAATCATCATTTTAAGACAAGTATGCATTTGTTTTATGTTATATTCATGGCAATGAGTTTTGTCAAGAAACTAAATTATTTCGAACCCATTGGAGCGAATACTATTTTCGCATTTCAAACATGACGTTCGCGCATAGCTTGGTTATGATTTTTTGAAGGCAAGTATGAATTGGTTTAATCTTAGAGTCATCATCTCAATGTCCCTTTAAAAGTCACTAATTGATTTGAAAGCAATTAAAATTAATTTTATTTTCGCACTTCGAACCCGACTTTCGTACATAACTTGCTAATGATCATTTTAGCGCAAGTTGTCATATTTTTCATTTGAGATTCATGTTAATGTGTTTTTTCAACTCACTAATTCATTCGAAAGCAATTCGAACGAATTCTATTTTTGCACTTCAAACACTACTTTTGTGAATCACTTGTTAATGATCTTTTTAAGACCAGTATGCATTTGTTTTATGTTATATTCATGCCAATGAGTTTTTTCAAGAAACTAAATTATTTGGAACCCATTGGAGCGAATACTATTTTCGCATTTCAAACATGACGTTCGCGCATAGCTTGATATGATTTTTTGAAGGCAAGTATGAATTTGTTTAATCTTAGAGTCATCATCTCAATGTCCCTTTAAAAGTCACTAATTCATTTGAAAGCAATTAAAATTAATTCTATTTTCGGACTTCGAACCCGACTTTCGTACATAACTTGCTAATGATCATTTTAGCGCAAGTAGTCATATTTTTCATTTGAGATTCATGTCAATAAGTTTTTTCAAGTCACTAATTCATTTGAAAGCAATTCGAACGAATTCTATTTTTGCACTCCACACACTACTTTTGTGAATCACTTGCTAATGATCTTTTTAAGACAAGTATGCATTTGTTTTATGTTATATTCATGGCAATGAGTTTTTTCAAGAAAATAAATTATTTGGAACCCATCGGAGCGAATACTATTTTCGCATTACAAACATGTCTTTCGCGTATAGCTTGGTTATGATTTTTTGAAGGCAAGTATGAATTTGTTTAATCTTAGAGTCATCATCTCAATGTCTCTTTGAAAGTCACTAATTGATTTCAAAGCAATTAAAATGAATTCTATTTTCGCACTTCGAACCTGACTTTCGTACCTAACTTGCTAATGATCATTTTAGCGCAAGTTGTCATAATCTTCATTTGAGATTCATGTCAATGAGTCTTTTCAACTAACTAATTCATTTGAAAGCAATTCGAACGAATTCTATTTTTGCACTTCAAACACTACTTTTGTGAATCACTTGTTAATGATCTTCTTAAGACAAGTATGCATTTGTTTTATGTTATATTCATGGCAATGAGTTTTTTCAAGAAACTAAGTTATTTGGAACCCATTCGAGCGAATACTATTTTCGCATTTCAAACATCACTTTCGCGCATAGCTTGGTTATGATATTTTGAAGGCAAGTATGAATTTGTTTAATGTTAGAGTCATCATCTCAATGTCTCTTTGAAAGTCACTAATTGATTTGAAAGCAATTAAAATGAATTATATTTTCGCACTTCGAACCCGACTTTCGTACATAACTTGCTAGTGATCATTTTAGGGAAAGTAGTCATTTGTTTCATTTGAGATTCATGTCAATGAGTCTTCTCAAGTCACTAATTCATTTGAAAGCAATTCGAACGAATTCTATTTTTGCACTTCAAACACTAAGTTTGTGAATCACTTGTTAATGATCTTTTTAAGACAAGTATGCATTTGTTTTATGTTATATTCATGGCAATGAGTTTTTTCAAGAAACTAAATTATTTGGAACCCATTGGAGCGAATACTATTTTCGCATTTCAAACATGACGTTCGCGCATAGCTTGGTTATGATTTTTTGAAGGCAAGTATGAATTGGTTTAATCTTAGAGTCATCATCTCAATGTCTCTTTGAAAGTCACTAATTGATTTGAAAGCAATTAAAATGAATTATATTTTCGCACTTCGAACCCGACTTTCGTACATAACTTGCTAATGATCATTTTAGGGCAAGTAGTCATTTGTTTCATTTGAGATTCATGTCAATGAGTCTTCTCAAGTCACTAATTCATTTGAAAGCAATTCGAACGAATTCTATTCTTGCACTTCAAACACTACTTTTGTGAATCACTTGTTAATGATCTTTTTAAGACAAGTATGCATTTGTTTTATGTTATATTCATGGCAATGAGTTTTTTCAAGAAACTAAATTATTTCGAACCCATTGGAGCGAATACTATTTTCGCATTACAAACATGTCTTTCGCGTATAGCTTGGTTATGATTTTTTGAAGGCAAGTATGAATTTGTTTAATCATAGAGTCATCATCAAAATGTCTCTTTGAAAGTCTCTAATTGATTTCAAAGCAATTAAAATGAATTCTATTTTCGCACTTCGAACCTGACTTTCGTACCTAACTTGCTAATGATCATTTTAGCGCAAGTTGTCATAATCTTCATTTGAGATTCATGTCAATGAGTCTTTTCAACTAACTAATTCATTTGAAAGCAATTCGAACGAATTCTATTTTTGCACTTCAAACACTAAGTTTGTGAATCACTTGTTAATGATCTTTTTAAGACAAGTATGCATTTGTTTTATGTTATATTCATGGCAATGAGTTTTTTCAAGAAACTAAATTATTTGGAACCCATTGGAGCGAATACTATTTTCGCATTTCAAACATGACGTTCGCGCATAGCTTGGTTATGATTTTTTGAAGGCAAGTATGAATTTGTTTAATCTTAGAGTGATCATCTCAATGTCCATTTAAAAGTCACTAATTCATTTGAAAGCAATTAAAATTAATTCTACTTTCGGAATTCGAACCCGACTTTCGTACATAACTTGCTAATGATCATTTAAGCGCAAGTTGTCATAATCTTCATTTGAGATTCATGTCAATGAGTCTTTTCAACTAACTAATTCATTTGAAAGCAATTCGAACGAATTCTATTTTTGCACTTCAAACACTACGTTTGTGAATCACTTGTTAATGATCTTTTTAAGACAAGTATGCATTTGTTTTATGTTATATTCATGGCAATGAGTTTTTTCAAGAAAATAAATTATTTGGAACCCATTGGAGCGAATACTATTTTCGCATTTCAAACATGACGTTCGCGCATAGCTTGGTTATGATTTTTTGAAGGCAAGTATGAATTGGTTTAATCTTAGAGTCATCATCTCAATGTCCCTTAAAAAGTCACTAATTCAGTTGAAAGCAATTAAAATGAATTATATTTTCGCACTTCGAACCCGACTTTCGTACATAACTTGCTAATGATCATTTTAGGGCAAGTAGTCATTTGTTTCATTTGAGATTCATGTCAATGAGTCTTCTCAAGTCACTAATTCATTTGAAAGCAATTCGAACGAATTCTATTCTTGCACTTCAAACACTACTTTTGTGAATCACTTGTTAATGATCTTTTTAAGACAAGTATGCATTTGTTTTATGTTATATTCATGGCAATGAGTTTTTTCAAGAAACTAAATTATTTCGAACCCATTGGAGCGAATACTATTTTCGCATTTCAAACATGACGTTCGCGCATAGCTTGGTTATGATTTTTTGAAGGCAAGTATGAATTTGTTTAATCTTAGAGTGATCATCTCAATGTCCCTTTAAAAGTCACTAATTCATTTGAAAGCAATTAAAATTAATTCTATTTTCGAACTTCGAACCCGACTTTCGTACATAACTTGCTAATGATCATTTTAGCGCAAGTAGTCATATTTTTCATTTGAGATTCATGTCAATAAGTTTTTTCAAGTCACTAATTCATTTGAAAGCAATTCGAACGAATTCTATTTTTGCACTCCACACACTACTTTTGTGAATCACTTGCTAATGATCTTTTTAAGACAAGTATGCATTTGTTTTATGTTATATTCATGGCAATGAGTTTTTTCAAGAAAATAAATTATTTGGAACCCATCGGAGCGAATACTATTTTTGCATTACAAACATGTCTTTCGCGTATAGCTTGGTTATGATTTTTTGAAGTCAAGTATGAATTTGTTTAATCTTAGAGTCATCATCTCAATGTCTCTTTGAAAGTCACTAATTGATTTCAAAGCAATTAAAATGAATTCTATTTTCGCACTTCGAACCTGACTTTCGTACCTAACTTGCTAATGATCATTTTAGCGCAAGTTGTCATAATCTTCATTTGAGATTCATGTCAATGAGTCTTTTCAACTAACTAATTCATTTGAAAGCAATTCGAACGAATTCTATTTTTGCACTTCAAACACTACTTTTGTGAATCACTTGTTAATGATCTTCTTAAGACAAGTATGCATTTGTTTTATGTTATATTCATGGCAATGAGTTTTTTCAAGAAACTAAATTATTTGGAACCCATTGGAGCGAATACTATTTTCGCATTTCAAACATCACTTTCGCGCATAGCTTGGTTATGATATTTTGAAGGCAAGTATGAATTTGTTTAATCTTAGAGTCATCATCTCAATGTCTCTTTGAAAGTCACTAATTGATTTGAAAGCAATTAAAATGAATTATATTTTCGCACTTCGAACCCGACTTTCGTACATAACTTGCTAACGATCATTTTAGGGAAAGTAGTCATTTGTTTCATTTGAGATTCATGTCAATGAGTCTTCTCAAGTCACTAATTCATTTGAAAGCAATTCGAACGAATTCTATTTTCGCACTTCAAACACTACGTTTGTGAATCACTTGTTAATGATCTTTTTAACACAAGTATGCATTTGTTTTATGTTATATTCATGGCAATGAGTTTTTTCAAGAAACTAAATTATTTGGAACCCATTGGAGCGAATACTATTTTCGCATTTCAAACATGACGTTCGCGCATAGCTTGGTTATGATTTTTTGAAGGCAAGTATGAATTTGTTTAATCTTAGAGTGATCATCTCAATGTCAATTTAAAAGTCACTAATTCATTTGAAAGCAATTAAAATTAATTCTATTTTCGGAATTCGAACCCGACTTTCGTACATAACTTGCTAATGATCATTTAAGCGCAAGTTGTCATAATCTTCATTTGAGATTCATGTCAATGAGTCTTTTCAACTAACTAATTCATTTGAAAGCAATTCGAACGAATTCTATTTTTGCACTTCAAACACTACTTTTGTGAATCACTTGTTAATGATCTTCTTAAGACAAGTATGCATTTGTTTTATGTTATATTCATGGCAATAAGTTTTGTCAAGAAACTAAGTTATTTGGAACCCATTGGAGCGAATACTATTTTCGCATTTCAAACATCACTTTCGCGCATAGCTTGGTTATGATTTTTTGAAGGCAAGTATGAATTTGTTTAATCTTAGAGTCATCATCTCAATGTCTCTTTGAAAGTCACTAATTGATTTGAAAGAAATTAAAATGAATTATATTTTCGCACTTCGAACCCGACTTTCGTACATAACTTGCTAATGATCATTTTAGGGCAAGTAGTCATTTGTTTCATTTGAGATTCATGTCAATGAGTCTTTTCAACTCACTAATTCATTTGAAAGCAATTCGAACGAATTCTATTTTTGCACTTCAAACACTACGTTTGTGAATCACTTGTTAATGATCTTTTTAAGACAAGTATGCATTTGTTTTATGTTATGTTCATGGCAATGAGTTTTTTGAAGAAAATAAATTATTTGGAACCCATCGGAGCGAATACTATTTTCGCATTACAAACATGTCTTTCGCGTATAGCTTGGTTATGATTTTTTGAAGGCAAGTATGAATTTGTTTAATCTTAGAGTCATCATCTCAATGTCTCTTTGAGAGTCACTAATTGATTTCAAAGCAATTAAAATGAATTCTATTTTCGCACTTCGAACCCGACTTTCGTACATAACTTGCTAATGATCATTTTAGGGCAAGTAGTCATTTGTTTCATTTGAGATTCATGTCAATGAGTCTTCTCAAGTCACTAATTCATTTGAAAGCAATTCGAACGAATTCTATTTTTGCACTTCAAACACTACTTTTGTGAATCACTTGTTAATGATCTTCTTAAGACAAGTATGCATTTGTTTTATGTTATATTCATGGCAATGAGTTTTTTTCAAGAAACTAAATTATTTCGAACCCATTGGAGCGAATACTATTTTCGCATTTCAAACATCACTTTCGCGCATAGCTTGGTTATGATTTTTTGAAGGCAAGTATGAATTTGTTTAATCTTAGAGTCATCATCGCAATGTCTCTTTGAAAGTCACTAATTGATTTGAAAGCAATTAAAATGAATTATATTTTCGCACTTCGAACCCGACTTTCGTACATAACTTGCAAATGATCATTTTAGGGCAAGTAGTCATTTGTTTCATTTGAGATTCATGTCAATGAGTCTTTTCAACTCACTAATTCATTTGAAAGCAATTCGAACGAATTCTATTTTTGCACTTCAAACACTACGTTTGTGAATCACTTGTTAATGATCTTTTTAAGACAAGTATGCATTTGTTTTATGTTATATTCATGGCAATGAGTTTTTTGAAGAAAATAAATTATTTGGAACCCATCGGAGCGAATACTATTTTCGCATTACAAACATGTCTTTCGCGTATAGCTTGGTTATGATTTTTTGAAGGCAAGTATGAATTTGTTTAATCTTAGAGTCATCATCTCAATGTCTCTTTGAGAGTCACTAATTGATTTCAAAGCAATTAAAATGAATTCTATTTTCGCACTTCGAACCTGACTTTCGTACCTAACTTGCTAATGATCATTTTAGCGCAAGTTGTCATAATCTTCATTTGAGATTCATGTCAATGAGTCTTTTCAACTAACTAATTCATTTGAAAGCAATTCGAACGAATTCTATTTTTGCACTTCAAACACTACTTTTGTGAATCACTTGTTAATGATCTTCTTAAGACAAGTATGCATTTGTTTTATGTTATATTCATGGCAATGAGTTTTTTCATGAAACTAAATTATTTGGAACCCATTGGAGCGAATACTATTTTCGCATTTCAAACATCACTTTCGCGCATAGCTTGGTTATGATTTTTTGAAGGCAAGTATGAATTTGTTTAATCTTAGAGTCATCATCTCAATGTCTCTTTGAAAGTCACTAATTGATTTGAAAGCAATTAAAATGAATTATATTTTCGCACTTCGAACCCGACTTTCGTACATAACTTGCAAATGATCATTTTAGGGCAAGTCGTCATTTGTTTCATTTGAGATTCATGTCAATGAGTCTTTTCAACTCACTAATTCATTTGAAAGCAATTCGAACGAATTCTATTTTTGAACTTCAAACACTACGTTTGTGAATCACTTGTTAATGATCTTTTTAAGACAAGTATGCATTTGTTTTATGTTATATTCATGGCAATAAGTTTTTTCAAGAAAATAAATTATTTGGAACCCATCGGAGCGAATACTATTTTCGCATTACAAACATGTCTTTCGCGTATAGCTTGGTTATGATTTTTTGAAGGCAAGTATGAATTTGTTTAATCTTAGAGTCATCATCTCAATGTCTCTTTGAAAGTCACTAATTGATTTCAAAGCAATTAAAATGAATTCTATTTTCGCACTTCGAACCTGACTTTCGTACCTAACTTGCTAATGATCATTTTAGCGCAAGTTGTCATAATCTTCATTTGAGATTCATGTCAATGAGTCTTTTCAACTAACTAATTCATTTGAAAGCAATTCGAACGAATTCTATTTTTGCACTTCAAACACTACTTTTGTGAATCACTTGTTGATGATCTTCTTAAGACAAGTATGCATTTGTTTTATGTTATGTTCATGGCAATGAGTTTTTTCAAGAAACTAAATTATTTGGAACCCATTGGAGCGAATACTATTTTCACATTTCAAACATGACGTTCGCGCATAGCTTTGTTATGATTTTTTGAAGGCAAGTATGAATTTGTTTAATCTTAGAGTCATCATTTCAATGTCTCTTTGAAAGTCACTAATTCATTTGAAAGCAATTAAAATGAATTCTATTTTCGCACTTCGAACCCGACTTTCGTACATAACTTGCAAATGATCATTTTAGGGCAAGTAGTCATTTGTTTCATTTGAGATTCATGTCAATGAGTCTTTTCAACTCACTAATTCATTTGAAAGCAATTCGAACAAATTCTATTTTTGCACTTCAAACACTACGTTTGTGAATCACTTGTTAATGATCTTTTTAAGACAAGTATGCATTTGTTTTATGTTATATTCAAGGAAATGAGTTTTTTCAAGAAACTAAATTATTTGGAACCCATTGGAGCGAATACTATTTTCGCATTTCAAACATGACGTTCGCGCATAGCTTGGTTATGATTTTTTGAAGGCAAGTATGAATTGGTTTAATCTTAGAGTCATCATCTCAATGTCCCTTTAACAGTCACTAATTCATTTTAAAGCAATTAAAATTAATTCTATTTTCGCACTTCGAACCCGACTTTCGTACATATCTTGCTAATGATCATTTTAGCGCAAGTAGTCATATTTTTCATTTGAGATTCATGTCAATGAGTTTTTTCAAGTCACTAATTCATTTGAAAGCAATTCGAACGAATTCTATTTTTGCACTCCACACACTACTTTTGTGAATCACTTGCTAATGATCTTTTTAAGACAAGTATGCATTTGTTTTATGTTATATTCATGGCAATGAGTTTTTTCAAGAAAATAAATTATTTGGAACCCATCGGAGCGAATACTATTTTCGCATTACAAACATGTCTTCCGCGTATAGCTTGGTTATGATTTTTTGAAGGCAAGTATGAATTTGTTTAATCTTAGAGTCATCATCTCAATGTCTCTTTGAAAGTCACTAATTGATTTCAAAGCAATTAAAATGAATTCTATTTTCGCACTTCGAACTTGACTTTCGTACCTAACTTGCTAATGATCATTTTAGCGCAAGTTGTCATAATCTTCATTTGAGATTCATGTCAATGAGTCTTTTCAACTAACTAATTCATTTGAAAGCAATTCGAAGGAATTCTATTTTTGCACTTCAAACACTACTTTTGTGAATCACTTGTTAATGATCTTCTTAAGACAAGTATGCATTTGTTTTATGTTATATTCATGGCAATGAGTTTTTTCAAGAAACTAAATTATTTCGAACCCATTGGAGCGAATACTATTTTCACATTTCAAACATGACGTTCGCGCATACCTTGGTTATGATTTTTTGAAGGCAAGTATGAATTTGTTTAATCTTAGAGTCATCATCTCAATGTCTCTTTAAAAGTCACTAATTGATTTGAAAACAATTAAAATGAATTATATTTTCGCACTTCGAACCCGACTTTCGTACATAACTTGCAAATTATCATTTTAGGGCAAGTAGTCATTTGTTTCATTTGAGATTCATGTCAATGAGTCTTTTCAACTCACTAATTCATTTGAAAGCAATTCGAACGAATTCTATTTTTGCACTTCAAACACTACGTTTGTGAATCACTTGTTAATGATCTTTTTAAGACAAGTATGCATTTGTTTTATGTTATATTCATGGCAATGAGTTTTTTTCAAGAAAATAAATTATTTGGAACCCATTGGAGCGAATACTATTTTCGCATTTCAAACATGACGTTCGCGCATAGCTTGGTTATGATTTTTTGAAGGCAAGTATGAATTGGTTTAATCTTAGAGTCATCATCTCAATGTCCCTTTACCAGTCACTAATTCATTTTAAAGCAATTAAAATTAATTCTATTTTCGGACTTCGAACCCGACTTTCGTACATAACTTGCTAATGATCATTTTAGCGCAAGTAGTCATATTTTTCATTTGAGATTCATGTCAATGAGTTTTTTCAAGTCACTAATTCATTTGAAAGCAATTCGAACGAATTCTATTTTTGCACTCCACACACTACTTTTCTGAATCACTTGCTAATGATCTTTTTAAGACAAGTATGCATTTGTTTTATGTTATATTCATGCCAATGAGTTTTTTCAAGAAAATAAATTATTTGGAACCCATCGGAGCGAATACTATTTTCGCATTACAAACATGTCTTTCGCGTATAGCTTGGTTATGATTTTTTGAAGGCAAGTATGAATTTGTTTAATCTTAGAGTCATCATCTCAATGTCTCTTTGAAAGTCACTAATTGATTTCAAAGCAATTAAAATGAATTCTATTTCGCACTTCGAACCTGACTTTCGTACCTAACTTGCTAGTGACCATTTTAGCGCAAGTTGTCATAATCTTCATTTGAGATTCATGTCAATGAGTCTTTTCAACTCACTAATTCATTTGAAAGCAATTCGAACGAATTCTATTTTTGCACTTGAAACACTACGTTTGTGAATCACTTGTTAATGATCTTTTTAAGACAAGTATGCATTTGTTTTATGTTATATTCATGGAAATGAGTTTTTTCAAGAAAATAAATTATTTGGAACCCATTGGAGCGAATACTATTTTCGCATTACAAACATGTCTTTCGCGTATAGCTTGGTTATGATTTTTTGAAGGCAAGTATGAATTTGTTTAATCTTAGAGTCATCATCTCAATGTTCCTTTAAAAGTCACTAATTCATTTGAAAGCAATTAAAATTAATTCTATTTTCGGACTTCGAACCCGACTTTCGTACATAACTTGCTAATGATCATTTTAGCGCAAGTAGTCATATTTTTCATTTGAGATTCATGTCAATGAGTTTTTTCAAGTCACTAATTCATTTGAAAGCAATTCGAACGAATTCTATTTTTGCACTCCACACACTACTTTTCTGAATCACTTGCTAATGATCTTTTTAAGACAAGTATGCATTTGTTTTATGTTATATTCATGGCAATGAGTTTTTTCAAGAAAATAAATTATTTGGAACCCATCGGAGCGAATACTATTTTCGCATTACAAACATGTCTTTCGCGTATAGCTTGGTTATGATTTTTTGAAGGCAAGTATGAATTTGTTTAATCTTAGAGTCATCATCTCAATGTCTCTTTGAAAGTCACTAATTGATTTCAAAGCAATTAAAATGAATTCTATTTCGCACTTCGAACCTGACTTTCGTACTTAACTTGCTAATGATCATTTTAGCGCAAGTTGTCATAATCTTCATTTGAGATTCATGTCAATGAGTCTTTTCAACTAACTAATTCATTTGAAAGCAATTCGAACGAATTCTATTTTTGCACTTCAAACACTACTTTTGTGAATCACTTGTTAATGATCTTCTTAAGACAAGTATGCATTTGTTTTATGTTATATTCATGGCAATGAGTTTTTTCAAGAAACTAAATTATTTGGAACCCATTGGAGCGAATACTATTTTCGCATTTCAAACATCACTTTCGCGCATAGCTTGGTTATGATTTTTTGAAGGCAAGTATGAATTTGTTTAATCTTAGAGTGATCATCTCAATGTCAATTTAAAAGTCACTAATTCATTTGAAAGCAATTAAAATTAATTCTACTTTCGGAATTCGAACCCGACTTTCGTACATAACTTGCTAATGATCATTTAAGCGCAAGTTGTCATAATCTTCATTTGAGATTCATGTCAATGAGTCTTTTCAACTAACTAATTCATTTGAAAGCAATTCGAACGAATTCTATTTTTGCACTTCAAACACTACGTTTGTGAATCACTTGTTAATGATCTTTTTAAGACAAGTATGCATTTGTTTTATGTTATATTCATGGAAATGAGTTTTTTCAAGAAACTAAATTATTTGGAACCCATTGGAGCGAATACTATTTTCGCATTTCAAACATGACGTTCGCGCATAGCTTGGTTATGATTTTTTGAAGGCAAGTATGAATTGGTTTAATCTTAGAGTCATCATCTCAATGTCCCTTTAACAGTCACTAATTCATTTTAAAGCAATTAAAATTAATTCTATTTTCGCACTTCGAACCCGACTTTCGTACATAACTTGCTAATGATCATTTTAGCACAAGTAGTCATATTTTTCATTTGAGATTCATGTCAATAAGTTTTTTCAAGTCACTAATTCATTTGAAAGCAATTCGAACGAATTCTATTTTTGCACTCCACACACTACTTTTCTGAATCACTTGCTAATGATCTTTTTAAGACAAGTATGCATTTGTTTTATGTTATATTCATGGCAATGAGTTTTTTCAAGAAAATAAATTATTTGGAACCCATCGGAGCGAATACTATTTTCGCATTACAAACATGTCTTTCGCGTATAGCTTGGTTATGATTTTTTGAAGGCAAGTATGAATTTGTTTAATCTTAGAGTCATCATCTCAATGTTCCTTTAAAAGTCACTAATTCATTTGAAAGCAATTAAAATTAATTCTATTTTCGGACTTCGAACCCGACTTTCGTACATAACTTGCTAATGATCATTTTAGCGCAAGTAGTCATATTTTTCATTTGAGATTCATGTCAATGAGTTTTTTCAACTCACTAATTCATTTGAAAGCAATTCGACCGAATTCTATTTTTGAACTTCAAACACTACGTTTGTGAATCATTTGTTAATGATCTTTTTAAGACAAGTATGCATTTGTTTTATGTTATATTCATGGCAATGAGTTTTTTCAAGAAAATAAATTATTTGGAACCGATTGGAGCGAATACTATTTTCGCATTTCAAACATCACTTTCGCGCAGAGCTTGGTTATGATTTTTTGAAGGCAAGTATGAATTTGTTTAATCTTAGAGTCATCATCTCAATGTCCCTTTGAAAGTCACTAATTCATTTGAAAACAATTAAAATGAATTATATTTTCGCACTTCGAACCCGACTTTCGTACATAACTTGCAAATGATCATTTTAGGGCAAGTAGTCATTTGTTTCATTTGAGATTCATGTCAATGAGTCTTTTCAACTCACTAATTCATTTGAAAGCAATTCGAACGAATTCTATTTTTGCACTTCAAACACTACGTTTGTGAATCACTTGTTAATGATCTTTTTAAGACAAGTATGCATTTGTTTTATGTTATATTCATGGAAATGAGTTTTTTCAAGAAAATAAATTATTTGGAACCCATTGGAGCGAATACTATTTTCGCATTACAAACATGTCTTTCGCGTATAGCTTGGTTATGATTTTTTGAAGGCAAGTATGAATTTGTTTAATCTTAGAGTCATCATCTCAATGTCTCTTTGAAAGTCACTAATTGATTTCAAAGCAATTAAAATGAATTCTATTTCGCACTTCGAACCTGACTTTCGTACCTAACTTGCTAATGATCATTTTAGCGCAAGTTGTCATATTTTTCATTTGAGATTCATGTTAATGAGTTTTTTCAACTCACTAATTCATTTGAAAGCAATTCGAACGAATTCTATTTTTGCACTTCAAACACTACTTTTGTGAATCCCTTGTTAATGATCTTTTTAAGCCAACTATGCATTTGTTTTATGTTATATTCATGGCAATGAGTTTTTTCAAGAAACTAAATTATTTTGACCCCATTGGAGCGAATACTATTTTCGCATTTCAAACATGACGTTCGTGCATACCTTGGTTATGATTTTTTGAAGGCAAGTATGAATTTGTTTAATCTTAGTGTCATCATCTCAATGTCTCTTTGAAAGTTACTAATTGATTTGAAAGCAATTAAAATGAATTCTATTTTCGCACTTCGAACCCGACTTTCGTACATAACTTGCTAATGATCATTTTAGGGCAAGTAGGTATTTGTTTCATTTGAGATTCATGTCAATGAGTCTTTTCAAGTCACTAATTCATTTGAAAGCAATTCGAACGAATTCTATTTTTGCACTTCAAACCCTACTTTTGTGAATCAGTTGTTAATGATCTTTTTAAGACAAGTATGCATTTGTTTTATGTTATATTCATGGCAATGAGTTTTTTCAAGAAACGAAATTATTTGGAACCCATTGGAGCGAATACTATTTTCGCATTTCAAACATGACGTTCGCGCATAGCTTGGTTATGATTTTTTGAAGGCAAGTATGAATTTGTTTAATCTTAGAGTCATCATCTCAATGTTCCTTTAAAAGTCACTAATTCATTTGAAAGCAATTAAAATTAATTCTATTTTCGGACTTCGAACCCGACTTTCGTACATAACTTGCTAATGATCATTTTAGCGCAAGTTGTCATATTTTTCATTTGAGATTCATGTTAATGAGTTTTTTCAACTCACTAATTCATTTGAAAGCAATTCGAACGAATTCTATTTTTGCACTTCAAACACTACTTTTGTGAATCCCTTGTTAATGATCTTTTTAAGCCAAGTATGCATTTGTTTTATGTTATATTCATGGCAATGAGTTTTTTCAAGAAACTAAATTATTTGGAACCCGTTGGAGCTAATACTATTTTCGCATTTCACACATCACTTTCGAGCATAGCTTGGTTATGATTTTTTGAAGGCAAGTATGAATTTGTTTAATCTTAGTGTCATCATCTCAATGTCTCTTTGAAAGTTACTAATTGATTTGAAAGCAATTAAAATGAATTCTATTTTCGCACTTCGAACCCGACTTTCGTACATAACTTGCTAATGATCATTTTAGGGCAAGTAGTGATTTGTTTCATTTGAGATTCATGTCAATGAGTCTTTTCAAGTCACTAATTCATTTGAAAGCAATTCGAACGAATTCTATTTTTGCACTTCAAACACTACTTTTGGGAATCACTTGTTAATGATCTTTTTAAGGCAAGTACGCATTTGTTTTATGTTATATTCATGGCAATGAGTTTTTTCAAGAAACTAAATTATTTGGACCCCATTGGAGCGAATACTATTTTCACATTTCAAACATGACGTTCGCGCATAGCTTGGTTATGATTTTTTGAAGGCAAGTATGAATTTGTTTAATCTTAGAGTCATCATCTCAATGTCTCTTTGAAAGTCACTAATCGGTTTGAAAGCAATTAAAATTAATTCTATTTTCGGACATCGAACCAGACTTTCGTACATAACTTGCTAATGATCATTTTAGCGCAAGTAGTCATATTTTTCATTTGAGATTCATGTGAATGAGTTTTTTCAAGTCACTAATTCACTTGAAAGCATTTCGAACGAATTCTGTTTTTGCACTTCAAACACTACTTTTGTGAATCACTTGTTAATGATCTTTTTAAGCCAAGTATGCATTTGTTTAGCCTTAAAGTCATGTCATTGAGTCTCTTTTAGTCATTAAATCATTCTAAATTAATTCGACCGAATTCTATTTTCGCCCTTCAAACATTATTTTCTTACATAACTTGCAATTAATCTATCGAAGACAACAATGCATTATTTTAGCATTAAAAAGCATATCACTCAGTCTTTTCAATCATTAAATTGTTTGAAGGCACTTCGAACCAATTCACTTTTTGCATTTAGAACGCCACCTTCATGCATAATTTGCAATTGATCTATTGATGGCAACTATGCATTTTTTTAGCCTTAAAGTCATATTTTTGCATCTTTTTTAGTCAGTAAATCATTCTAAATCCCTTCGTATGAAATTCGGCATTTAAACATGACTTTCGTGCATAACTTGCAGTTGATCTATTGAAGGCAACAATGCATTTGTTTATCCTTAAAGTCATGTCACTGAGTCTCGTCTAGTCATTAAATCATTCTAAATTAATTCAAACGAATTCTATTTTCGCCCTTCAAACATTATTTTCTTACAAAACTTGTAATTAATCTATTGAAGACAACAATGCATTATTTTAGCATTAAAAAGCATATCACTCAGTCTTTTCAATCATTAAATTGTTTGAAAGCACTTCGAACCAATTCTCTTTTTGCATTTAGAACGCCACCTTCATGCATAATTTGCAATTGATCTATTGATGGCAACTATGCATTTTTTTAGCCTTAAAATCATATTTTTGCATCTTTTTTAGTCAGTAAATCATTCTAAATCACTTCGTATGAAATTCGGCATTTAAACATGACTTTCGTGCATAACTTGCAGTTGATCTATTGAATGCAACAATGCATTTGTTTAGCCTTAAAGTCATGTCACTGAGTCTCTTCTAGTCATTAAATCATTCTAAATTAATTCAAACGAATTCTATTTTCGCCCTTCAAACATTATTTTCTTACAAAACTTGTAATTAATCTATTGAAGACAACAATGCATTATTTTAGCATTAAAAAGCATATCACTCAGTCTTTTCAATCATTAAATTGTTTGAAGGCACTTCGAACGAATTCTCTTTTTGAATTTAAAACGCGACTTTCGTGCGTAAGTTGCAATTGATCTATTGCTGGCAACTATGCCTTTTTTAGTGTTCAAGTAATATTTTTGCGTCTCTTTTAGTCAGTAAATCATTCTAAATCACTTCGAACGAAATTCGGCCTTTAAACATGACTTTCGTGCGTAACTTGCAGTTGATCTATTAAAGGCAACAATGCATTTGTTTAGCCTTAAAGTCATGTCACTGAGTCTCTTCTAGTCATTAAATCATTCTAAATTAGTTCGAACGAATTCTATTTTCGCCCTTCAAATACTATTTTCTTACATAACTTGTAATTAATCTATTGAAGACAACAATGCATTATTTTAGCATTAAAAAGCATATCACTCAGTCTTTTCAATCATTAAATTGTTTGAAGGCACTTTGAACCGATTCTCTTTTTGCATTTAGAACGCCACCTTCATGCATAATTTGCAATTGATCTATTGATGGCAACTATGCATTTTTTTAGCCTTAAAGTCATATTTTTGCATCTTTTTTAGTCAGTAAATCATTCTAAATCACTTCGTATGAAATTCGGCATTTAAACATAACTTTCGTGCATAACTTGCAGTTGATCTATTGAAGGCAACAATGCATTTGTTAAGCCTTAAAGTCATGTCATTGAGTCTCTTCTAGTCATTAAATCATTCTAAATTAATTCGAACGAATTCTATTTTCGCCCTTCAAACATTATTTTCTTACTTAACTTGTAATTAATCTATTGGAGACAACAATGCATTATTTTAGCATCAAAAAGCATATCACTCAGTCTTTTCAATCATTAAATTCTTTGAAGGCACTTCGAACCAATTCTCTTTTTGCATTTAGAACGCCACCTTTATGCATAATTTGCAATTGATCTATTGATGGCAACTATGCATTTTTTTAGCCTTAAAGTCATATTTTTGCATCTTTCTTAGTCAGTAAATCATTCTAAATCACTTCGTATGAAATTCGGCTTTTAAACATAACTTTCGTGCATAACTTGCAGTTGATCTATTGAAGGCAACAATGCATTTGTTAAGCCTTAAAGTCATGTCAGTGAGTCTCTTCTAGTCATTAAATCATTCTAAATTAATTCGAACGAATTCTATTTTCGCCCTTCAAACATTATTTTCTTACATAACTTGTAATTAATCTATTGGAGACAACAATGCATTATTTTAGCATTAAAAAGCATATCACTCAGTATTTTCAATCATTAAATTGTTTGAAGGCACTTTGAACCAATTCCCTTTTTGCATTTCAAACGCGACTTTCGTGCATAACTTGCAATTGATCTATTGATGGCAACTATGCCTTTTTTAGCATTCAAGTCATATTTTTGCGTCTCTTTTAGTCAGTAAATCATTCTACGAACGAAATTCGGCCTTTAAACACGACTTTCGTGCGTAAGTTGCAATTGATCTATTGAAGGCAACAATGCATTTGTTTAGCCTTAAAGTCATGTCACTGAGTCTCTTCTAGTCATTAAATCATTCTAAATTAATTCGAACAAATTCTATTTTCGCCATTCGAATATTATTTTCTTACATAACTTGTAATTAATCTATTGAAGACAACAATGCATTATTTTAGCATTAAAAAGCATATCACTCAGTCTTTTCAATCATTAAATTGTTTGAAGGCACTTCGAACCAATTCTCTTTTTGCATTTAAAACGCGACTTTCGTGCATAACTTGCAATTGATCTATTGATGGCAACTATGCATTTTTTTAGCCTTAAAGTCATATTTTTGCATCTCTTTTAGTCAGTAAATCATTTTACGAACGAAATTCGGCATTTAAACATGACTTTCGTGCATAACTTGCAGTTGATCTATTAAAGGCAACAATGCATTTTTTTAGCCTTAAAGTCATGTCACTGAGTCTCTTCTAGTCATTAAATCATTCTAAATTAATTCGAACGAATTCTATTTTCGCCCTTCAAACATTAATTTTTTACGTAACTTGCAATTAATTTACCAAAGACAACAATGCATTATTTTAGCATTAAAAAGCATATCACTCAGTCTTTTCAATCATTAAATTGTTTGAAGGCACTTCGAAGCAATTCTCTTTTTGCATTTAAAACGCGACTTTCGTGCATAACTTGCAATTGATCTATTGATGGCAACTATGCCTTTTTTAGCGTTCAAGTCATATTTTTGCGTCTCTTTTAGTCTGTAAATCATTCTATGAACGAAATTCGGCCTTTAAACATGACTTTCGTGCGTAACTTGCAATTGATCTATTGAAGGCAACAATGCATTTGTTTAGCCTTAAATTCATGTCACTGAGTCTCTTCTAGTCATTAAATCATTCTAAATTAGTTCGAACGAATTCTATTTTCGCCATTCGAATATTATTTTCTTACATAACTTGTAATTAATCTATTGAAGACAACAATGCATTATTTTAGCATTAAAGAGCATATCACTCAGTCTTTTCAATCATTAAATTGTTTGAAGGCACTTCGAACCAATTCTCTTTTTGCATTTAAAACGCGACTTTCGTGCATAACTTGCAATTGATCTATTGATGGAAACTCTGCCTTTTTTAGCGTTCAAGTCATATTTTTGCGTCTCTTTTAGTCAGTAAATCATTCTAAATCAGTACGAATGAAATTCGGCCTTTAAACAAGACTTTTGTGCGTAACTTGCAGTTGATCTATTGATGGCAACAATGCATTTGTTTAGCCTTAAAGTCATGTCACTGAGTCTCTTCTAGTCATCAAATCATTCTAAATTAATTCGAACGAATTCTATTTTCGCCCTTCAAACATTATTTTCTTACATAACTTGTAATTAATCTATTGAAGACAATAATACATTATTTTAGCATTAAAAAGCATATCACTCAGTCTTTTCAATCATTAAATTGTTTGAAGGCACTTCGAAGCAATTCTCTTTTTGCATTTAAAACGCGACTTTCGTGCATAACTTGCAATTGATCTATTGATGGCAACTATGCCTTTTTTAGCGTTCAAGTCATATTTTTGCGTCTCTTTTAGTCAGTAAATCATTCTACGAACGAAATTCGGCCTTTAAACATGACTTTCATGCGTAACTTGCAATTGATCTATTAAAGGCAACAATGCATTTGTTTAGCCTTAAATTCATGTCACTGAGTCTCTTCTAGTCATTAAATCATTCTAAATTAGTTCGAACGAATTCTATTTTCGCCATTCGAATATTATTTTCTTACATAACTTGTAATTAATCTATTGGAGACAACAATGCATTATTTTAGCATTAAAAAGCATATCACTCAGTCTTTTCAATCATTAAATTGTTTGAAGGCACTACGAACCAATTCTCTTTTTGCATTTAGAACGCCACCTTTATGCATAATTTGCAATTGATCTATTGATGGCAACTATGCATTTTTTTAGCCTTAAAGTCATATTTTTGCATCTTTTTTAGTCAGTAAATCATTCTAAATCACTTCGTATGAAATTCGGCATTTAAACATAACTTTCGTGCATAACTTGAAGTTGATCTATTGAAGGCAACAATGCATTTGTTAATCCTTAAAGTCATGTCAGTGAGTCTCTTCTACTCATTAAATCATTCTAAATTAATTCGAACGAATTCTATTTTCGCCCTTCAAACATTATTTTCTTACATAACTTGTAATTAATCTATTGAAGACAACAATGCATTATTTTAGCATTAAAAAGCATATCACTCAGTCTTTTCAATCATTAAATTGTTTGAAGGCACTTTGAACCGATTCTCTTTTTGCATTTAGAACGCCACCTTCATGCATAATTTGCAATTGATCTATTGATGGCAACTATGCATTTTTTTAGCCTTAAAGTCATATTTTTGCATCTTTTTTAGTCAGTAAATCATTCTAAATCACTTCGTATGAAATTCGGCATTTAAACATAACTTTCGTGCATAACTTGCAGTTGATCTATTGAAGGCAACAATGCATTTGTTAAGCCTTAAAGTCATGTCATTGAGTCTCTTCTAGTCATTAAATCATTCTAAATTAATTCGAACGAATTCTACTTTCGCCCTTCAAACATTATTTTCTTACTTAACTTGTAATTAATCTATTGGAGACAACAATGCATTATTTTAGCATTAAAAAGCATATCACTCAGTCTTTTCAATCATTAAATTCTTTGAAGGCACTTCGAACCAATTCTCTTTTTGCATTTAGAACGCCACCTTTATGCATAATTTGCAATTGATCTATTGATGGCAACTATGCATTTTTTTAGCCTTAAAGTCATATTTTTGCATCTTTCTTAGTCAGTAAATCATTCTAAATCACTTCGTATGAAATTCGGCTTTTAAACATAACTTTCGTGCATAACTTGCAGTTGATCTATTGAAGGCAACAATGCATTTGTTAAGCCTTAAAGTCATGTCAGTGAGTCTCTTCTAGTCATTAAATCATTCTAAATTAATTCGAACGAATTCTATTTTCGCCCTTCAAACATTATTTTCTTACATAACTTGTAATTAATCTATTGGAGACAACAATGCATTATTTTAGCATTAAAAAGCATATCACTCAGTATTTTCAATCATTAAATTGTTTGAAGGCACTTTGAACCAATTCCCTTTTTGCATTTCAAACGCGACTTTCGTGCATAACTTGCAATTGATCTATTGATGGCAACTATGCCTTTTTTAGCGTTCAAGTCATATTTTTGCGTCTCTTTTAGTCAGTAAATCATTCTACGAACGAAATTCGGCATTTAAACATGACTTTCGTGCATAACTTGCAGTTGATCTATTAAAGGCAACAATGCATTTTTTTAGCCTTAAAGTCATGTCACTGAGTCTCTTCTAGTCATTAAATCATTCTAAATTATTTCTAAGGAATTCTATTTTTGCCCTTCAAATATTATTTTCTTACATAACCTGTAATTAATCTATTGAAGACAACAATGCATTATTTTAGCATTAAAAAGCATATCACTCAGTCTTTTCAATCATTAAATTGTTTGAAGGCACTTCGAACCAATTCTCTTTTTGCATTTAAAACACGACTTTCGTGCATAACTTGCAATTGATCTATTGATGGCAACTATGCCTTTTTTAGCGTTCAAGTCATATTTTTGCGTCTCTTTTAGTCAGTAAATCATTCTACGAACGAAATTCGGCCTTTAAACACGACTTTCGTGCGTAAGTTGCAATTGATCTATTGAAGGCAACAATGCATTTGTTTAGCATTAAAGTCATGTCACTGAGTCTCTTCTAGTCATTAAATCATTCTAAATTAATTCGAACGAATTCTATTTTCGCCATTCGAATATTATTTTCTTACATAACTTGTAATTAATCTATTGAAGACAACAATGCATTATTTTAGCATTAAAAAGCATATCACTCAGTCTTTTCAATCATTAAATTGTTTGAAGGCACTTCGAACCAATTCTCTTTTTGCATTTAAAACGCGACTTTCGTGCATAACTTGCAATTGATCTATTGATGGCAACTATGCATTTTTTTAGCCTTAAAGTCATATTTTTGCATCTCTTTTAGTCAGTAAATCATTTTACGAACGAAATTCGGCATTTAAACATGACTTTCGTGCATAACTTGCAGTTGATCTATTAAAGGCAACAATGCATTTTTTTAGCCTTAAAGTCATGTCACTGAGTCTCTTCTAGTCATTAAATCATTCTAAATTAATTCGAACGAATTCTATTTTCGCCCTTCAAACATTAATTTTTTACGTAACTTGCAATTAATTTACTAAAGACAACAATGCATTATTTTAGCATTAAAAAGCATATCACTCAGTCTTTTCAATCATTAAATTGTTTGAAGGCACTTCGAAGCAATTCTCTTTTTGCATTTAAAACGCGACTTTCGTGCATAACTTGCAATTGATCTATTGATGGCAACTATGCCTTTTTTAGCGTTCAAGTCATATTTTTGCGTCTCTTTTAGTCTGTAAATCATTCTATGAACAAAATTCGGCCTTTAAACATGACTTTCGTGCGTAACTTGCAATTGATCTGTTGAAGGCAACAATGCATTTGTTTAGCCTTAAATTCATGTCACTGAGTCTCTTCTAGTCATTAAATCATTCTAAATTAGTTCGAACGAATTCTATTTTCGCCATTCGAATATTATTTTCTTACATAACTTGTAATTAATCTATTGAAGACAACAATGCATTATTTTAGCATTAAAGAGCATATCACTCAGTCTTTTCAATCATTAAATTGTTTGAAGGCACTTCGAACCAATTCTCTTTTTGCATTTAAAACGCGACTTTCGTGCATAACTTGCAATTGATCTATTTATGGAAACTCTGCCTTTTTTAGCGTTCAAGTCATATTTTTGCGTCTCTTTTAGTCAGTAAATCATTCTAAATCAGTACGAATGAAATTCGGCCTTTAAACAAGACTTTTGTGCGTAACTTGCAGTTGATCTATTGATGGCAACAATGCATTTGTTTAGCCTTAAAGTCATGTCACTGAGTCTCTTCTAGTCATCAAATCATTCTAAATTAATTCGAACGAATTCTATTTTCGCCCTTCAAACATTATTTTCTTACATAACTTGTAATTAATCTATTGAAGACAATAATGCATTATTTTAGCATTAAAAAGCATATCACTCAGTCTTTTCAATCATTAAATTGTTTGAAGGCACTTCGAAGCAATTCTCTTTTTGCATTTAAAACGCGACTTTCGTGCATAACTTGCAATTGATCTATTGATGGCAACTATGCCTTTTTTAGCGTTCAAGTCATATTTTTGCGTCTCTTTTAGTCAGTAAATCATTCTACGAACGAAATTCGGCCTTTAAACATGACTTTCATGCGTAACTTGCAATTGATCTATTAAAGGCAACAATGCATTTGTTTAGCCTTAAATTCATGTCACTGAGTCTCTTCTAGTCATTAAATCATTCTAAATTAGTTCGAACGAATTCTATTTTCGCCATTCGAATATTATTTTCTTACATAACTTGTAATTAATCTATTGGAGACAACAATGCATTATTTTAGCATTAAAAAGCATATCACTCAGTCTTTTCAATCATTAAATTGTTTGAAGGCACTACGAACCAATTCTCTTTTTGCATTTAGAACGCCACCTTTATGCATAATTTGCAATTGATCTATTGATGGCAACTATGCATTTTTTTAGCCTTAAAGTCATATTTTTGCATCTTTTTTAGTCAGTAAATCATTCTAAATCACTTCGTATGAAATTCGGCATTTAAACATAACTTTCGTGCATAACTTGCAGTTGATCTATTGAAGGCAACAATGCATTTGTTAAGCCTTAAAGTCATGTCAGTGAGTCTCTTCTACTCATTAAATCATTCTAAATTAATTCGAACGAATTCTATTTTCGCCCTTCAAACATTATTTTCTTACATAACTTGTAATTAATCTATTGAAGACAACAATGCATTATTTTAGCATTAAAAAGCATATCACTCAGTCTTTTCAATCATTAAATTGTTTGAAGGCACTTCGAACCGATTCTCTTTTTGCATTTAGAACGCCACCTTCATGCATAATTTGCAATTGATCTATTGATGGCAACTATGCATTTTTTTAGCCTTAAAGTCATATTTTTGCATCTTTTTTAGTCAGTAAATCATTCTAAATCACTTCGTATGAAATTCGGCATTTAAACATAACTTTCGTGCATAACTTGCAGTTGATCTATTGAAGGCAACAATGCATTTGTTAAGCCTTAAAGTCATGTCATTGAGTCTCTTCTAGTCATTAAATCATTCGAAATTAATTCGAACGAATTCTATTTTCGCCCTTCAAACATTATTTTCTTACTTAACTTGTAATTAATCTATTGGAGACAACAATGCATTATTTTAGCATTAAAAAGCATATCACTCAGTCTTTTCAATCATTAAATTCTTTGAAGGCACTTCGAACCAATTCTCTTTTTGCATTTAGAACGCCACCTTTATGCATAATTTGCAATTGATCTATTGATGGCAACTATGCCTTTTTTAGCGTTCAAGTCATATTTTTGCGTCTCTTTTAGTCTGTAAATCATTCTATGAACGAAATTCGGCCTTTAAACATGACTTTCGTGCGTAACTTGCAATTGATCTATTGAAGGCAACAATGCATTTGTTTAGCCTTAAATTCATGTCACTGAGTCTCTTCTAGTCATTAAATCATTCTAAATTAGTTCGAACGAATTCTATTTTCGCCATTCGAATATTATTTTCTTACATAACTTGTAATTAATCTATTGAAGACAACAATGCATTATTTTAGCATTAAAGAGCATATCACTCAGTCTTTTCAATCATTAAATTGTTTGAAGGCACTTCGAACCAATTCTCTTTTTGCATTTAAAACGCGACTTTCGTGCATAACTTGCAATTGATCTATTGATGGAAACTCTACCTTTTTTAGCGTTCAAGTCATATTTTTGCGTCTCTTTTAGTCAGTAAATCATTCTAAATCAGTACGAATGAAATTCGGCCTTTAAACAAGACTTTTGTGCGTAACTTGCAGTTGATCTATTGATGGCAACAATGCATTTGTTTAGCCTTAAAGTCATGTCACTGAGTCTCTTCTAGTCATCAAATCATTCTAAATTAATTCGAACGAATTCTATTTTCGCCCTTCAAACATTATTTTCTTACATAACTTGTAATTAATCTATTGAAGACAATAATGCATTATTTTAGCATTAAAAAGCATATCACTCAGTCTTTTCAATCATTAAATTGTTTGAAGGCACTTCGAAGCAATTCTCTTTTTGCATTTAAAACGCGACTTTCGTGCATAACTTGCAATTGATCTATTGATGGCAACTATGCCTTTTTTAGCGTTCAAGTCATATTTTTGCGTCTCTTTTAGTCAGTAAATCATTCTACGAACGAAATTCGGCCTTTAAACATGACTTTCATGCGTAACTTGCAATTGATCTATTAAAGGCAACAATGCATTTGTTTAGCCTTAAATTCATGTCACTGAGTCTCTTCTAGTCATTAAATCATTCTAAATTAGTTCGAACGAATTCTATTTTCGCCATTCGAATATTATTTTCTTACATAACTTGTAATTAATCTATTGGAGACAACAATGCATTATTTTAGCATTAAAAAGCATATCACTCAGTCTTTTCAATCATTAAATTGTTTGAAGGCACTTCGAACCAATTCTCTTTTTGCATTTAGAACGCCACCTTTATGCATAATTTGCAATTGATCTATTGATGGCAATTATGCATTTTTTTAGCCTTAAAGTCATATTTTTGCATCTTTTTTAGTCAGTAAATCATTCTAAATCACTTCGTATGAAATTCGGCATTTAAACATAACTTTCGTGCATAACTTGCAGTTGATCTATTGAAGGCAACAATGCATTTGTTAAGCCTTAAAGTCATGTCAGTGAGTCTCTTCTACTCATTAAATCATTCTAAATTAATTCGAACGAATTCTATTTTCGCCCTTCAAACATTATTTTCTTACATAACTTGTAATTAATCTATTGAAGACAACAATGCATTATTTTAGCATTAAAAAGCATATCACTCAGTCTTTTCAATCATTAAATTGTTTGAAGGCACTTCGAACCAATTCTCTTTTTGCATTTAGAACGCCACCTTTATGCATAATTTGCAATTGATCTATTGATGGCAACTATGCATTTTTTTAGCCTTAAAGTCATATTTTTGCATCTTTTTTAGTCAGTAAATCATTCTAAATCACTTCGTATGAAATTCGGCATTTAAACATAACTTTCGTGCATAACTTGCAGTTGATCTATTGAAGGCAACAATGCATTTGTTAAGCCTTAAAGTCATGTCAGTGAGTCTCTTCTAGTCATTAAATCATTCTAAATTAATTCGAACGAATTCTATTTTCGCCCTTCAAACATTAATTTTTTACGTAACTTGCAATTAATTTACTAAAGACAACAATGCATTATTTTAGCATTAAAAAGCATATCACTCAGTCTTTTCAATCATTAAATTGTTTGAAGGCACTTCGAAGCAATTCTCTTTTTGCATTTAAAACGCGACTTTCGTGCATAACTTGCAATTGATCTATTGATGGCAACTATGCCTTTTTTAGCGTTCAAGTCAGATTTTTGCGTCTCTTTTAGTCTGTAAATCATTCTATGAACGAAATTCGGCCTTTAAACATGACTTTCGTGCGTAACTTGCAATTGATCTATTGAAGGCAACAATGCATTTGTTTAGCCTTAAATTCATGTCACTGAGTCTCTTCTAGTCATTAAATCATTCTAAATTAGTTCGAACGAATTCTATTTTCGCCATTCGAATATTATTTTCTTACATAACTTGTAATTAATCTATTGAAGACAACAATGCATTATTTTAGCATTAAAGAGCATATCACTCAGTCTTTTCTATCATTAAATTGTTTGAAGGCACTTCGAACCAATTCTCTTTTTGCATTTAAAACGCGACTTTCGTGCATAACTTGCAATTGATCTATTGATGGCAACTATGCCTTTTTTAGCGTTCAAGTCATATTTTTGCGTCTCTTTTAGTCAGTAAATCATTCTACGAACGAAATTCGGCCTTTAAACATGACTTTCATGCGTAACTTGCAATTGATCTATTAAAGGCAACAATGCATTTGTTTAGCCTTAAATTCATGTCACTGAGTCTCTTCTAGTCATTAAATCATTCTAAATTAGTTCGAACGAATTCTATTTTCGCCATTCGAATATTATTTTCTTACATAACTTGTAATTAATCTATTGGAGACAACAATGCATTATTTTAGCATTAAAAAGCATATCACTCAGTCTTTTCAATCATTAAATTGTTTGAAGGCACTTCGAACCAATTCTCTTTTTGCATTTAGAACGCCACCTTTATGCATAATTTGCAATTGATCTATTGATGGCAATTATGCATTTTTTTAGCCTTAAAGTCATATTTTTGCATCTTTTTTAGTCAGTAAATCATTCTAAATCACTTCGTATGAAATTCGGCATTTAAACATAACTTTCGTGCATAACTTGCAGTTGATCTATTGAAGGCAACAATGCATTTGTTAAGCCTTAAAGTCATGTCAGTGAGTCTCTTCTACTCATTAAATCATTCTAAATTAATTCGAACGAATTCTATTTTCGCCCTTCAAACATTATTTTCTTACATAACTTGTAATTAATCTATTGAAGACAACAATGCATTATTTTAGCATTAAAAAGCATATCACTCAGTCTTTTCAATCATTAAATTGTTTGAAGGCACTTCGAACCAATTCTCTTTTTGCATTTAGAACGCCACCTTTATGCATAATTTGCAATTGATCTATTGATGGCAACTATGCATTTTTTTAGCCTTAAAGTCATATTTTTGCATCTTTTTTAGTCAGTAAATCATTCTAAATCACTTCGTATGAAATTCGGCATTTAAACATAACTTTCGTGCATAACTTGCAGTTGATCTATTGAAGGCAACAATGCATTTGTTAAGCCTTAAAGTCATGTCAGTGAGTCTCTTCTAGTCATTAAATCATTCTAAATTAATTCGAACGAATTCTATTTTCGCCCTTCAAACATTAATTTTTTACGTAACTTGCAATTAATTTACTAAAGACAACAATGCATTATTTTAGCATTAAAAAGCATATCACTCAGTCTTTTCAATCATTAAATTGTTTGAAGGCACTTCGAAGCAATTCTCTTTTTGCATTTAAAACGCGACTTTCGTGCATAACTTGCAATTGATCTATTGATGGCAACTATGCCTTTTTTAGCGTTCAAGTCAGATTTTTGCGTCTCTTTTAGTCTGTAAATCATTCTATGAACGAAATTCGGCCTTTAAACATGACTTTCGTGCGTAACTTGCAATTGATCTATTGAAGGCAACAATGCATTTGTTTAGCCTTAAATTCATGTCACTGAGTCTCTTCTAGTCATTAAATCATTCTAAATTAGTTCGAACGAATTCTATTTTCGCCATTCGAATATTATTTTCTTACATAACTTGTAATTAATCTATTGAAGACAACAATGCATTATTTTAGCATTAAAGAGCATATCACTCAGTCTTTTCAATCATTAAATTGTTTGAAGGCACTTCGAACCAATTCTCTTTTTGCATTTAAAACGCGACTTTCGTGCATAACTTGCAATTGATCTATTGATGGAAACTCTACCTTTTTTAGCGTTCAAGTCATATTTTTGCGTCTCTTTTAGTCAGTAAATCATTCTAAATCAGTACGAATGAAATTCGGCCTTTAAACAAGACTTTTGTGCGTAACTTGCAGTTGATCTATTGATGGCAACAATGCATTTGTTTAGCCTTAAAGTCATGTCACTGAGTCTCTTCTAGTCATCAAATCATTCTAAATTAATTCGAACGAATTCTATTTTCGCCCTTCAAACATTATTTTCTTACATAACTTGTAATTAATCTATTGAAGACAATAATGCATTATTTTAGCATTAAAAAGCATATCACTCAGTCTTTTCAATCATTAAATTGTTTGAAGGCACTTCGAAGCAATTCTCTTTTTGCATTTAAAACGCGACTTTCGTGCATAACTTGCAATTGATCTATTGATGGCAACTATGCCTTTTTTAGCGTTCAAGTCATATTTTTGCGTCTCTTTTAGTCAGTAAATCATTCTACGAACGAAATTCGGCCTTTAAACATGACTTTCATGCGTAACTTGCAATTGATCTATTAAAGGCAACAATGCATTTGTTTAGCCTTAAATTCATGTCACTGAGTCTCTTCTAGTCATTAAATCATTCTAAATTAGTTCGAACGAATTCTATTTTCGCCATTCGAATATTATTTTCTTACATAACTTGTAATTAATCTATTGGAGACAACAATGCATTATTTTAGCATTAAAAAGCATATCACTCAGTCTTTTCAATCATTAAATTGTTTGAAGGCACTTCGAACCAATTCTCTTTTTGCATTTAGAACGCCACCTTTATGCATAATTTGCAATTGATCTATTGATGGCAATTATGCATTTTTTTAGCCTTAAAGTCATATTTTTGCATCTTTTTTAGTCAGTAAATCATTCTAAATCACTTCGTATGAAATTCGGCATTTAAACATAACTTTCGTGCATAACTTGCAGTTGATCTATTGAAGGCAACAATGCATTTGTTAAGCCTTAAAGTCATGTCAGTGAGTCTCTTCTACTCATTAAATCATTCTAAATTAATTCGAACGAATTCTATTTTCGCCCTTCAAACATTATTTTCTTACATAACTTGTAATTAATCTATTGAAGACAACAATGCATTATTTTAGCATTAAAAAGCATATCACTCAGTCTTTTCAATCATTAAATTGTTTGAAGGCACTTCGAACCAATTCTCTTTTTGCATTTAGAACGCCACCTTTATGCATAATTTGCAATTGATCTATTGATGGCAACTATGCATTTTTTTAGCCTTAAAGTCATATTTTTGCATCTTTTTTAGTCAGTAAATCATTCTAAATCACTTCGTATGAAATTCGGCATTTAAACATAACTTTCGTGCATAACTTGCAGTTGATCTATTGAAGGCAACAATGCATTTGTTAAGCCTTAAAGTCATGTCAGTGAGTCTCTTCTAGTCATTAAATCATTCTAAATTAATTCGAACGAATTCTATTTTCGCCCTTCAAACATTAATTTTTTACGTAACTTGCAATTAATTTACTAAAGACAACAATGCATTATTTTAGCATTAAAAAGCATATCACTCAGTCTTTTCAATCATTAAATTGTTTGAAGGCACTTCGAAGCAATTCTCTTTTTGCATTTAAAACGCGACTTTCGTGCATAACTTGCAATTGATCTATTGATGGCAACTATGCATTTTTTAGCGTTCAAGTCATATTTTTGCGTCTCTTTTAGTCTGTAAATCATTCTAAATCACTTCGTATGAAATTCGGCATTTAAACATAACTTTCGTGCATAACTTGCAGTTGATCTATTGAAGGCAACAATGCATTTGTTAAGCCTTAAAGTCATGTCAGTGAGTCTCTTCTACTCATTAAATCATTCTAAATTAATTCGAACGAATTCTATTTTCGCCCTTCAAACATTATTTTCTTACATAACTTGTAATTAATCTATTGAAGACAACAATGCATTATTTTAGCATTAAAAAGCATATCACTCAGTCTTTTCAATCATTAAATTGTTTGAAGGCACTTCGAACCAATTCTCTTTTTGCATTTAGAACGCCACCTTTATGCATAATTTGCAATTGATCTATTGATGGCAACTATGCATTTTTTTAGCCTTAAAGTCATATTTTTGCATCTTTTTTAGTCAGTAAATCATTCTAAATCACTTCGTATGAAATTCGGCATTTAAACATAACTTTCGTGCATAACTTGCAGTTGATCTATTGAAGGCAACAATGCATTTGTTAAGCCTTAAAGTCATGTCAGTGAGTCTCTTCTAGTCATTAAATCATTCTAAATTAATTCGAACGAATTCTATTTTCGCCCTTCAAACATTAATTTTTTACGTAACTTGCAATTAATTTACTAAAGACAACAATGCATTATTTTAGCATTAAAAAGCATATCACTCAGTCTTTTCAATCATTAAATTGTTTGAAGGCACTTCGAAGCAATTCTCTTTTTGCATTTAAAACGCGACTTTCGTGCATAACTTGCAATTGATCTATTGATGGCAACTATGCCTTTTTTAGCGTTCAAGTCAGATTTTTGCGTCTCTTTTAGTCTGTAAATCATTCTATGAACGAAATTCGGCCTTTAAACATGACTTTCGTGCGTAACTTGCAATTGATCTATTGAAGGCAACAATGCATTTGTTTAGCCTTAAATTCATGTCACTGAGTCTCTTCTAGTCATTAAATCATTCTAAATTAGTTCGAACGAATTCTATTTTCGCCATTCGAATATTATTTTCTTACATAACTTGTAATTAATCTATTGAAGACAACAATGCATTATTTTAGCATTAAAGAGCATATCACTCAGTCTTTTCAATCATTAAATTGTTTGAAGGCACTTCGAACCAATTCTCTTTTTGCATTTAAAACGCGACTTTCGTGCATAACTTGCAATTGATCTATTGATGGAAACTCTGCCTTTTTTAGCGTTCAAGTCATATTTTTGCGTCTCTTTTAGTCAGTAAATCATTCTAAATCAGTACGAATGAAATTCGGCCTTTAAACAAGACTTTTGTGCGTAACTTGCAGTTGATCTATTGATGGCAACAATGCATTTGTTTAGCCTTAAAGTCATGTCACTGAGTCTCTTCTAGTCATCAAATCATTCTAAATTAATTCGAACGAATTCTATTTTCGCCCTTCAAACATTATTTTCTTACATAACTTGTAATTAATCTATTGAAGACAATAATGCATTATTTTAGCATTAAAAAGCATATCACTCAGTCTTTTCAATCATTAAATTGTTTGAAGGCACTTCGAAGCAATTCTCTTTTTGCATTTAAAACGCGACTTTCGTGCATAACTTGCAATTGATCTATTGATGGCAACTATGCCTTTTTTAGCGTTCAAGTCATATTTTTGCGTCTCTTTTAGTCAGTAAATCATTCTACGAACGAAATTCGGCCTTTAAACATGACTTTCATGCGTAACTTGCAATTGATCTATTAAAGGCAACAATGCATTTGTTTAGCCTTAAATTCATGTCACTGAGTCTCTTCTAGTCATTAAATCATTCTAAATTAGTTCGAACGAATTCTATTTTCGCCATTCGAATATTATTTTCTTACATAACTTGTAATTAATCTATTGGAGACAACAATGCATTATTTTAGCATTAAAAAGCATATCACTCAGTCTTTTCAATCATTAAATTGTTTGAAGGCACTTCGAACCAATTCTCTTTTTGCATTTAGAACGCCACCTTTATGCATAATTTGCAATTGATCTATTGATGGCAATTATGCATTTTTTTAGCCTTAAAGTCATATTTTTGCATCTTTTTTAGTCAGTAAATCATTCTAAATCACTTCGTATGAAATTCGGCATTTAAACATAACTTTCGTGCATAACTTGCAGTTGATCTATTGAAGGCAACAATGCATTTGTTAAGCCTTAAAGTCATGTCAGTGAGTCTCTTCTACTCATTAAATCATTCTAAATTAATTCGAACGAATTCTATTTTCGCCCTTCAAACATTATTTTCTTACATAACTTGTAATTAATCTATTGAAGACAACAATGCATTATTTTAGCATTAAAAAGCATATCACTCAGTCTTTTCAATCATTAAATTGTTTGAAGGCACTTCGAACCAATTCTCTTTTTGCATTTAGAACGCCACCTTTATGCATAATTTGCAATTGATCTATTGATGGCAACTATGCATTTTTTTAGCCTTAAAGTCATATTTTTGCATCTTTTTTAGTCAGTAAATCATTCTAAATCACTTCGTATGAAATTCGGCATTTAAACATAACTTTCGTGCATAACTTGCAGTTGATCTATTGAAGGCAACAATGCATTTGTTAAGCCTTAAAGTCATGTCAGTGAGTCTCTTCTAGTCATTAAATCATTCTAAATTAATTCGAACGAATTCTATTTTCGCCCTTCAAACATTAATTTTTTACGTAACTTGCAATTAATTTACTAAAGACAACAATGCATTATTTTAGCATTAAAAAGCATATCACTCAGTCTTTTCAATCATTAAATTGTTTGAAGGCACTTCGAAGCAATTCTCTTTTTGCATTTAAAACGCGACTTTCGTGCATAACTTGCAATTGATCTATTGATGGCAACTATGCCTTTTTTAGCGTTCAAGTCAGATTTTTGCGTCTCTTTTAGTCTGTAAATCATTCTATGAACGAAATTCGGCCTTTAAACATGACTTTCGTGCGTAACTTGCAATTGATCTATTGAAGGCAACAATGCATTTGTTTAGCCTTAAATTCATGTCACTGAGTCTCTTCTAGTCATTAAATCATTCTAAATTAGTTCGAACGAATTCTATTTTCGCCATTCGAATATTATTTTCTTACATAACTTGTAATTAATCTATTGAAGACAACAATGCATTATTTTAGCATTAAAGAGCATATCACTCAGTCTTTTCAATCATTAAATTGTTTGAAGGCACTTCGAACCAATTCTCTTTTTGCATTTAAAACGCGACTTTCGTGCATAACTTGCAATTGATCTATTGATGGAAACTCTGCCTTTTTTAGCGTTCAAGTCATATTTTTGCGTCTCTTTTAGTCAGTAAATCATTCTAAATCAGTACGAATGAAATTCGGCCTTTAAACAAGACTTTTGTGCGTAACTTGCAGTTGATCTATTGATGGCAACAATGCATTTGTTTAGCCTTAAAGTCATGTCACTGAGTCTCTTCTAGTCATCAAATCATTCTAAATTAATTCGAACGAATTCTATTTTCGCCCTTCAAACATTATTTTCTTACATAACTTGTAATTAATCTATTGAAGACAATAATGCATTATTTTAGCATTAAAAAGCATATCACTCAGTCTTTTCAATCATTAAATTGTTTGAAGGCACTTCGAAGCAATTCTCTTTTTGCATTTAAAACGCGACTTTCGTGCATAACTTGCAATTGATCTATTGATGGCAACTATGCCTTTTTTAGCGTTCAAGTCATATTTTTGCGTCTCTTTTAGTCAGTAAATCATTCTACGAACGAAATTCGGCCTTTAAACATGACTTTCGTGCGTAACTTGCAATTGATCTATTAAAGGCAACAATGCATTTGTTTATCCTTAAATTCATGTCACTGAGTCTCTTCTAGTCATTAAATCATTCTAAATTAGTTCGAACGAATTCTATTTTCGCCATTCGAATATTATTTTCTTACATAACTTGTAATTAATCTATTGGAGACAACAATGCATTATTTTAGCATTAAAAAGCATATCACTCAGTCTTTTCAATCATTAAATTGTTTGAAGGCACTTCGAACCAATTCTCTTTTTGCATTTAGAACGCCACCTTTATGCATAATTTGCAATTGATCTATTGATGGCAACTATGCATTTTTTTGGCCTTAAAGTCATATTTTTGCATCTTTTTTAGTCAGTAAATCATTCTAAATCACTTCGTATGAAATTCGGCATTTAAACATAACTTTCGTGCATAACTTGCAGTTGATCTATTGAAGGCAACAATGCATTTGTTAAGCCTTAAAGTCATGTCAGTGAGTCTCTTCTACTCATTAAATCATTCTAAATTAATTCGAACGAATTCTATTTTCGCCCTTCAAACATTATTTTCTTACATAACTTGTAATTAATCTATTGAAGACAACAATGCATTATTTTAGCATTAAAAAGCATATCACTCAGTCTTTTCAATCATTAAATTGTTTGAAGGCACTTCGAACCAATTCTCTTTTTGCATTTAAAACGCGACTTTCGTGCATAACTTGCAATTGATCTATTGATTGGACCCATGGATTTTTTTAGCCTTAAAGTCATATTATTGCGTCTTTTTTAGTCAGTAAATCATTCTAAATCACTTCGAACGAAATTCTGCCTTTCAACATGACTTTCGTGCGTAACTTGCAATTGATCTATTGAAGGCAACAATGCATTTGTTTAGCCTTAAAGTCATGTCATTGAGTCTCTTCTAGTCATTAAATCATTCTAAATTAATTCGAACGAATTCTATTTTCGCCCTTCAAACATTAATTTTTTACATAACTTGCAATTAATCTACTAAAGACAACAATGCATTATTTTAGCATTAAAAAGCATATCACTCAGTCTTGTCAATGATTAAATTGTTTGAAGGCACTTCGAACCAATTCTCTTTTTGCATTTAAAACGCGACTTTCGTGCATAATGTGCAATTGATCTATTGATGGCAACTATGCATTTTTTAGCGTTCAAGTCATATTTTTGCGTCTCTTTTTGTCAGTAAATCATTCTAAATCACTTCGTCTGATATTCGGCATTTAAACATGACTTTCGTGCATAACTTGCAGTTGATCTATTATAGGCAATAATGCATTTGTTTAGCCTTAAAGTCATGTCATTGAGTATCTCCTAGTCATTAAATCATTCTAAATTAATTCGAACGAATTCTATTTTTGCCCTTCAAACATTATTTTCTTACATAACTTGTAATTAATCTATTGAAGACAACAATGCATTATTTTTGCATTAAAAAGCATTACACTCAGTCTTTTCAATCATCAAATTGTTTGAAGGCACTTCGAACCAATTCTATTTTTGTATTTAAAACACGAGTTTCATGCATCACTTGCACTTGATCTATTGAAGGCACCTATGCATTTTTTAGCCTTAAAGCCATATTTTTGCGTCTTTTTTCGTCAGTAAATCATTCTACGAACGAAATTCGGCCTTTAAACATGACTTTCGTGCGTAACTTGCAATTGATCAATTGAAGGCAACAATGCATTTGTTTAGCCTTAAATTCATGTCACTGAGTCTCTTCTACTCTTTAAATCATTCTAAATTAGTTCGAACGAATTCTATTTTCGCCATTTGAATATTATTTTTTTACCTAAGTTGTAATTAATCTATTGAAGACAACAATGCATTATTTTAGCATTAAAAAGCATATCACTCAGTCTTTTCAATCATTAAATTGTTTGAACGCACTTCGAACCAATTCTCTTTTTGCATTTAAAACGCGACTTTCGTGCATAACTTGCAATTGATCTATTGATGGCAACTATGCATTTTTTAGCGTTCAAGTCATATTTTTGCGTCTCTTTTGGTCAGTAAATGATTCTAAATCACTACGAACGAAATTCGGCCTTTAAACATGACTTTCGTGCGTAACTTGCAGTTGATCTATTATAGGCAACAATGCATTTATTTAGCCTTAAAGTCATGTCACTGAGTCTCTTCAAGTCATTAAATCATTCTAAATTAGTTCGAACGAATTCTATATTCGCCCTTCAAACATTATTTTCTTACATAACTTGTAAGTAATCTATTAAAGACAACAATGCATTATTTTAGCATTAAAAAGCATATCACTCAGTTTTTTCAATCATTAAATTATTCGAAGGCACTTCGAACAAATTCTCTTTTTGCGTTTAAAACGCGACTTTCGTGCACAACTTGCAATTTATCTATTGATTGCAACTATGCATTTTTTAGCGTTCAAGTCATATTTTTGCGTCTCTTTTAGTCAGTAAATCATTCTAAATCACTTCGTATGAAATTCGGCATTTAAACATGACTTTCGTGCATAACTTGCAGTTGATCTATTATAGGCAACAATGCATTTGTTTAGCCTTAAAGTCATGTCACTGAGTCTCTTCCAGTCATTAAATCATTCTAAATTAGTTCGAACGAATTCTATTTTTGCCCTTTAAATATTATTTTCTTACATAACTTGTAATTAATCTATTGAAGACAACAATGCATTATTTTAGCATTAAAAAGCATATCACTTACTCCTTTCAATCATTAAATTGTTTGAAGGCACTTCGAACCAATTCTCTTTTTGAATTTAAAACGCGACTTTCGTGCATAACTTGCAATTGATCTATTGATGGCAACTATGCATTTTTTAGCGTTCAAGTCATATTTTTGCATCTCTTTTAGTCAGTAAATCATTCTAAATCACTTAGAACGAAATTCGGCCTTTAAACATGACTTTCGTGCATAACTTGCAGTTGATCTATTATAGGCAACAATGCATTTGTTTAGCCTTAAAGTCATGTCACTGAATCTCTTCTAGTCATTAAATCATTCTAAATTAGTTCGAACGAATTCTATTTTCGCCCTTCAAATATTATTTTCTTCCATAACTTGTAATTAATCTATTGAACACAACAATGCATTATTTTAGCATTAAACAGCATATCACTCAGTCTTTTCAATCATTAAATTGTTTGAAGGCACTTCGAACCAATTCCCTTTTTGCATTTAAAACACGACTTTCGTGCATAACTTGCAATTGATCTATTGATGGCAACTATGACTTTTTTAGCGTTCAAGTCATATTTTTGCGTCTCTTTTAGTCAGTAAATCGATCTATGAACGAAATTCGGCCTTTAAACATGACTTTCGTGCGTAACTTGCAATTGATCTATTGAAGGCAACAATGCGTTTATTTAGCCTTAAAGTCATGTCACTGAGTCTCTTCTAGTCATTAAATCATTCTAAATTAGTTCGAACGAATTCTATTTTCGCCCTTCAAACATTATTTTCTTACATAACTTGTAATTAATCTATTGGAGACAATAATGCATTCTTTTAGCATTAAAAAGCATATCACTTAGTCTTTTCAATCATTAACTTGTTTGAAGGTACTACGAACCAATTCTCTTTTTGCATTTAGAATGCCACCTTCATGCATAATTTGCAATTGATCTATTGATGGCAACTATGCATTTTTTTAGCCTTAAAGTCATATTTTTGCATCTTTTTTAGTCAGTAAATCATTCTAAATCACTTCGTATGAAATTCGGCATTTAAACATGACTTTCGTGCATAACTTGTAGTTGATCTATTGAAGGCAACAATGCATTTGTTTAGCCTTAAAGTCATGTAACTGAGTCTCTTCTAGTCATTAAATCATTCTAAATTAATTCGAACGAATTCTATTTTCACCCTTCAAACATTATTTTCTTACGTAACTTGTAATTAATCTACTAAGGACAACAATGCATTATTTTTGCGTTAAAAAGCATTACACTCAGTCTTTTCAATCATCAAATTGTTTGAAGGCACTTCGAACCAATTCTATTTTTGTATTTAAAACACGAGTTTCATGCATCACTTGCACTTGATCTATTGAGGGCGATTATTCATTTTTTAGCCTTAAAGTCATATTAATGCGTCTTTTTTAGTCAGTAAATCATTCTAAATCACTTCGAACGAAATTCGGCCTTTAAGCTTGACTTTCGTGCGTAACTTGCAGTTGATCTATTGAAGGCAACAATGCATTTGTGTAGCCTTAAAGTCATGTCACTGAGTCTCTTCTAGTCATTAAATCATTCTAAATTAATTCGAACGAATTCTATTTTCGCCCTTCAAATATTATTTTCTTACATAACTTGTAATTAATCTATTGAAGACAACAATGCGTTATTTTACAATTAAAAAGCATATCACTCAGTGTTTTGAATCATTAAATTGTTTCAAGGCACTTCGAACCAATTCTCTTTTTGCATTTAGAACGCGACTGTCATGCATAATTTGCAATTGATCTATTGATGGCAACTATGGATTTTTTTAGCCTTAAAGTCATATTTCTGCGTCTCTTTTAGTCAATAAATCATTCTAAATCACTTCGAACGAAATTCTGCCTTTAAACATGACTTTGGTGCGTAACTTGCAGTTGATCTATTGAAGGCAACAATGCATTTGTTTAGCCTTAAAGTCATGTCACTGAGTCTCTTCTAGTCATTAAATCATTCTAAATTAATTCGAACGAATTCTATTTTCACCCTTCAAACATTATTTTCTTACGTAACTTGTAATTAATCTACTAAAGACAACAATGCATTATTTTTGCGTTAAAAAGCATTACACTCAGTCTTTTCAATCATCAAATTGTTTGAAGGCACTTCGAACCAATTCTATTTTTGTATTTAAAACACGAGTTTCATGCATCACTTGCACTTGATCTATTGAGGGCGATTATTCATTTTTTAGCCTTAAAGTCATATTAATGCGTCTTTTTTAGTCAGTAAATCATTCTAAATCACTTCGAACGAAATTCGGCCTTTAAGCTTGACTTTCGTGCGTAACTTGCAGTTGATCTATTGAAGGCAACAATGCATTTGTGTAGCCTTAAAGTCATGTCACTGAGTCTCTTCTAGTCATTAAATCATTCTAAATTAATTCGAACGAATTCTATTTTCGCCCTTCAAATATTATTTTCTTACATAACTTGTAATTAATCTATTGAAGACAACAATGCATTATTTTACAATTAAAAAGCATATCACTCAGTGTTTTGAATCATTAAATTGTTTCAAGGCACTTCGAACCAATTCTCTTTTTGCATTTAGAACGCGACTGTCATGCATAATTTGCAATTGATCTATTGATGGCAACTATGGATTTTTTTAGCCTTAAAGTCATATTTCTGCGTCTCTTTTAGTCAATAAATCATTCTAAATCACTTCGAACGAAATTCTGCCTTTAAACATGACTTTGGTGCGTAACTTGCAGTTGATCTATTGAAGGCAACAATGCATTTATTTAGCCTTAAAGTCATGTCATTGAGTCTCTTCTAGTCATTAAATCATTCTAAATTAATTCGAACGAATTCTATTTTCGCCGTTCAAACATTAATTTTTTACATAACTTGCAATTAATCTACCAAAGACAACAATGCATTATTTTAGCATTAAAAAGTATATCACTCAGTCTTTTCAATCATTAAATTGTTTGAAGGCACTTCGAACCAATTCTCTTTTTGCATTTAAAACGCGACTTTCGTGCATAACTTGCAATTGATCTATTGATGGCACCTATGCATTTTTTAGCGTTCAAGTCATATTTTTGCGTCTCTTTTAGTCAATAAATCATTCTAAATCACTTCGAACGAAATTCTGCCTTTAAACATGACTTTGGTGCGTAACTTGCAGTTGATCTATTGAAGGCAACAATGCATTTGTTTAGCCTTAAAGTCATGTCATTGAGTCTCTTCTAGTCATTAAATCATTCTAAATTAATTCGAACGAATTCTATTTTCGCCCTTCAAACATTAATTTTTTACATAACTTCGAATTAATCTACTAAAGACAGCAATGCATTATTTTAGCATTAAAAAGTATATCACTCAGTCTTTTCAATGATTAAATTGTTTGAAGGCACTTCGAACCAATTCTCTTTTTGCATTTAAAACGCGACTTTCGTGCATAACTTGCAATTGATCTATTGATGGCAACTATCCATTTTTTAGCGTTCAAGTCATATTTTTGCATCTCTTTTAGTCAGTAAATCATTCTAAATCACTTCGAACGAAATTCGGCCTTTAAACATGACTTTCGTGCGTAACTTGCAGTTGATCTATTGTAGGCAACAATGCATTTCTTTAGCCTTAAATTCATGTCAGTGAGTCTCTTCTAGTCATTAAATCATTCTAAATCAATTCGAACGAATTCTATTTTCGCCCTTCAAATATTATTTTCTTACATAACTTGTAATTAATCTATTGAAGACAACAATGCATTATTTTACAATTAAAAAGCATATCACTCAGTGTTTTGAATCATTAAATTGTTTCAAGGCACTTCGAACCAATTCTCTTTTTGCATTTAGAACGCGACTGTCATGCATAATTTGCAATTGATCTATTGATGGCAACTATGGATTTTTTTAGCCTTAAAGTCATATTTCTGCGTCTCTTTTAGTCAATAAATCATTCTAAATCACTTCGAACGAAATTCTGCCTTTAAACATGACTTTGGTGCGTAACTTGCAGTTGATCTATTGAAGGCAACAATGCATTTATTTAGCCTTAAAGTCATGTCATTGAGTCTCTTCTAGTCATTAAATCATTCTAAATTAATTCGAACGAATTCTATTTTCGCCGTTCAAACATTAATTTTTTACATAACTTGCAATTAATCTACCAAAGACAACAATGCATTATTTTAGCATTAAAAAGTATATCACTCAGTCTTTTCAATGATTAAATTGTTTGAAGGCACTTCGAACCAATTCTCTTTTTGCATTTAAAACGCGACTTTCGTGCATAACTTGCAATTGATCTATTGATGGCAACTATCCATTTTTTAGCGTTCAAGTCATATTTTTGCATCTCTTTTAGTCAGTAAATCATTCTAAATCACTTCGAACGAAATTCGGCCTTTAAACATGACTTTCGTGCGTAACTTGCAGTTGATCTATTGTAGGCAACAATGCATTTCTTTAGCCTTAAATTCATGTCAGTGAGTCTCTTCTAGTCATTAAATCATTCTAAATCAATTCGAACGAATTCTATTTTTGCCCTTCAAACATTATTTTCTTACATAACTTGTAATTAATCTATTGAAGACAACAATGCATTATTTTAGCATTAAAAAGCATATCACTCAGTCTTTTCAATCATTAAATTGTTTGAAGGCACTTCGAACCAATTCTCTTTTTGCATTTAAAACGCGACTTTCGTGCATAACTTGCAATGGATCTATTGATGGCAACTATGCATTTTTTAGCGTTCAAGTCATATTTTTGCGTCTCTTTTAGTCAGTAAATCATTCTAAATCACTTCGTATGAAATTCGGCATTTAAACATGACTTTCGTGCCTAACTTGCAGTTGATCTATTGTAGACAACAATGCATTTCTTTAGCCTTAAATTCATGTCACTGAGTCGCTTCTAGTCATTAAATCATTCTAAATTAGTTTGAACGAATTATATTTTCGCCCTTCAAATATTATTTTCTTACATAACTTGTAATTAATCTATTGAAGACAACAATGCATTATTTTAGCATTAAAAAGCATATCACTCAGTCTTTTCAATGATTAAATTGTTTGAAGGCACTTCGAACCAATTCTCTTTTTGCATTTAAAACGCGACTTTCGTGCATAACTTGCAATTGATCTATTGAGGGCAACTATCCATTTTTTAGCGTTCAAGTCATATTTTTGCATCTCTTTTAGTCAGTAAATCATTCTAAATCACTTCGTATGAAATTCGGCATTTAAACATGACTTTCGTGCATAACTTGCAATTGATCTATTGTAGGCAACAATGCATTTCTTTAGCCTTAAATTCATGTCACTGAGTCGCTTCTAGTCATTAAATCATTCTAAATTAGTTCGAACGAATTCAATTTTCACCCTTCAAATATTATTTTCTTACATAACTTGTAATTAATCTATTGAAGACAACAATGCATTATTTTAGCATTAAAAAGCATATCACTCAGTCTTTTCAATCATTAAATTGTTTGAAGGCACTTCGAACCAATTCTCTTTTTGCATTTAAAACGCGACTTTCGTGCATAACTTGCAATTGATCTATTGATGGCAACTATGCATTTTTTAGCCTTAAAGTCATATTTTTGCGTCTCTTTTAGTCAGTAAATCATTCTAAATCACTTCGTAAGAAATTCGGCATTTAAACATGACTTTCGTGCATAACTTGCAGTTGATCTATTGAAGGCAACAATGCATTTGTTTAGCCTTAAAGTCATGTCATTGAGTCTCTTCTAGTCATTAAATCATTCTAAATTAGTTCGAACGAATTCTATTTCCGCCCTTCAAATATTATTTTCTTACATAACTTGTAATTAATCTATTGAAGACAACAATGCATTATTTTAGCATTAAAAAGCATATCACTCAGTCTTTTCAATCATTAAATTGTTTGAAGGCACTTCGAACCAATTCTCTTTTTGCATTTAAAACGCGACTTTCGTGCATAACTTGCAATTGATCTATTGATGGCAACTATGCATTTTTTAGCGTTCAAGTCATATTTTTGCGTCTCTTTTAGTCAGTAAATGATTCTAAATCACTTCGAACGAAATTCGGCCTTTAAACATGACTTTCGTGTGTAACTTGCAGTTGATCTATTATAGGCAACAATGCATTTATTTAGCCTTAAAGTCATGTCTCTGAGTCTCTTCCAGTCATTAAATCATTCTAAATTAGTTTGAACGAATTCTATTTTCGCCCTTCAAATATTATTTTCTTACATAACTTGTAATTAATCTATTGAAGACAACAATGCATTATTTTAGCATTAAAAAGCATATCACTCAGTCTTTTCAATCATTAAATTGTTTGAAGGCACTTCGAACCAATTCTCTTTTTTGCATTTAAAACGCGAGTTTCGTGCATAACTTGCAATTGATCTATTAATCGCAACTATGCATTTTTTAGCGTTGAAGTCATATTTTTGCGTCTCTTTTAGTCAGTAAATCATTCTAAATCACTTCGTATGAAATTCGGCATTTAAACATGACTTTCGTGCATAACTTGCAATTGATCTATTGTAGGCAACAATGCATTTCTTTAGCCTTAAATTCATGTCACTGAGTCGCTTCTAGTCATTAAATCATTCTAAATTAGTTCGAACGAATTCTATTTTCTCCCTTCAAATATTATTTTCTTACACAACTTGTAATTAATCTATTGAAGACAACAATGCATTATTTTAGCATTAAAAAGGATATCACTCAGTCTTTTCAATCATTAAATTGTTTGAAGGCACGTAGAACCAATTCTCTTTTTGCATTTAAACCGCGACTTCCGTGCATAACTTGCAATTGATCTATTGATGGCAACTATGCATTTTTTAGCCTTAAAGTCATCTTTGCGTCTCTTTTATTCAGTGAATAATTCTAAATCATTTTGAACGAAATTCGGCCTTTAAACATGACTTTCGTGTGTAACTTGCAGTTGATCTATTGAAGGCAACAATGCATTTGTTTAGCCTTAAATTAATGTCATTGTGTCTCTTCTAGTCATTAAATCATTCTAAATTAATTCGAACGAATTCTCTTTTTGCCCTTCAAACATTATTTTCTTACATAACTTGTAATTAATCTATTGAAGACAACAATGCATTATTTTAGCATTAAAAAGCATATCACTCAATCCTTTCAATCATTAAATTGTTTGAAGGCACTTCGAACCAATTCTCTTTTTGCATTTAAAATGCGACTTTCGTGCATAACTTGCAATTGATCTATTGATGGCAACTATGCATTTTTTAGCGTTCAAGTCATATTTTTGCATCTCTTTTAGTCAGTGAATCATTCTAAATCACTTCGAACGAAATTCGGCCTTTAAACATGACTTTCGTGCGTAACTTGCAGTTGATCTATTATAGGTAACAATGCATTTATTTAGCCTTGAAGTCATGTCACTGAGTCTCTTCCAGTCATTAAATCATTCTAAATTAGTTTGAACGAATTCTATTTTCGCCCTTCAAACATTATTTTCTTACATAACTTGTAATTAATCTATTGAAGACAACAATGCATTATTTTAGCATTAAAAAGCATATCACTCAGTCTTTTCAATCATTAAATTGTTTGAAGGCACGTAGAACCAATTCTCTTTTAGCATTTAAAACGCGACTTTCGTGCATAACTTGCAATTGATCTATTGATCGCAACTATGCATTTTTTAGCGTTCAAGTCATATTTTTGCGCCTCTTTTAGTCAGTAAATCATTCTAAATCACTTCGTATGAAATTCGGCATTTAAACATGACTTTCGTGCATAACTTGCAGTTGACCAATTGTAGGCAACAATGCATTTGTTTAGCCTTAAATTCATGTCACTGAGTCGCTTCTAGTCATTAAATCATTCTAAATTAGTTCGAACGAATTCTATTTTCGCCCTTCAAATATTATTTTCTTACATAACTTGTAATTAATCTATTGAAGACAACAATGCATTATTTTAGCATTAAAAAGCATATCACTCAGTCTTTTCAATCATTAAATTGTTTGAAGGCACTTCGAACCAATTCTCTTTTTGCATTTAAAACGCGACTTTCGTGCATAACTTGCAATTGATCTATTGATGGCAACTATGCATTTTTTAGCGTTCAAGTCATATTTTTGCATCTCTTTTAGTCAGTAAATCATTCTAAATCACTTCGAACGAAATTCGGCCTTTAAACATGACTTTCGTGCGTAACTTGCAGTTGATCTATTGTAGGCAACAATGCATTTCTTTAGCCTTAAATTCATGTCACTGAGTCGCTTCTAGTCATTAAATCATTCTAAATTAGTTCGAACGAATTCTATTTTCGCCCTTCAAATATTATTTTCTTACATAACTTGTAATTAATCTATTGAAGACAACAATGCATTATTTTAGCATTAAAAAGCATATCACTCAGTCTTTTCAATGATTAAATTGTTTGAAGGCACTTCGAACCAATTCTCTTTTTGCATTTAAAACGCGACTTTCGTGCATAACTTGCAATTGATCTATTGATGGCAACTATCCATTTTTTAGCGTTCAAGTCATATTTTTGCATCTCTTTTAGTCAGTAAATCATTCTAAATCACTTCGAACGAAATTCGGCCTTTAAACATGACTTTCGTGCGTAACTTGCAGTTGATCTATTGTAGGCAACAATGCATTTCTTTAGCCTTAAATTCATGTCATTGAGTCTCTTCTAGTCATTAAATCATTCTAAATCAATTCGAACGAATTCTACTTTTGCCCTTCAAACATTATTTTCTTACATAACTTGTAATTAATCTATTGAAGACAACAATGCATTATTTTAGCATTAAAAAGCATATCACTCAGTCTTTTCAATCATTAAATTGTTTGAAGGCACTTCGAACCAATTCTCTTTTTGCATTTAAAACGCGACTTTCGTGCATAACTTGCAATTGATCTATTGATGGCAACTATGCATTTTTTAGCCTTAAAGTCATATTTTTGCGTCTCTTTTAGTCAGTAAATCATTCTAAATCACTTCGTAAGAAATTCGGCATTTAAACATGACTTTCGTGCATAACTTGCAGTTGATCTATTGAAGGCAACAATGCATTTGTTTAGCCTTAAAGTCATGTCATTGAGTCTCTTCTAGTCATTAAATCATTCTAAATTAGTTCGAACGAATTCTATTTCCGCCCTTCAAATATTATTTTCTTACATAACTTGTAATTAATCTATTGAAGACAACAATGCATTATTTTAGCATTAAAAAGCATATCACTCAGTCTTTTCAATCATTAAATTGTTTGAAGGCACTTCGAACCAATTCTCTTTTTGCATTTAAAACGCGACTTTCGTGCATAACTTGCAATTGATCTATTGATGGCAACTATGCATTTTTTAGCGTTCAAGTCATATTTTTGCGTCTCTTTTAGTCAGTAAATGATTCTAAATCACTTCGAACGAAATTCGGCCTTTAAACATGACTTTCGTGCGTAACTTGCAGTTGATCTATTATAGGCAACAATGCATTTATTTAGCGTTAAAGTCATGTCTCTGAGTCTCTTCCAGTCATTAAATCATTCTAAATTAGTTTGAACGAATTCTATTTTCGCCCTTCAAATATTATTTTCTTACATAACTTGTAATTAATCTATTGAAGACAACAATGCATTATTTTAGCATTAAAAAGCATATCACTCAGTCTTTTCAATCATTAAATTGTTTGAAGGCACTTCGAACCAATTGTCTTTTTTGCATTTAAAACGCGAGTTTCGTGCATAACTTGCAATTGATCTATTGATCGCAACTATGCATTTTTTAGCGTTCAAGTCATATTTTTGCGTCTCTTTTAGTCAGTAAATCATTCTAAATCACTTCGTATGAAATTCGGCATTTAAACATGACTTTCGTGCATAACTTGCAATTGATCTATTGTAAGCAACAATGCATTTCTTTAGCCTTAAATTCATGTCACTGAGTCGCTTCTAGTCATTAAATCATTCTAAATTAGTTCGAACGAATTCTATTTTCTCCCTTCAAATATTATTTTCTTACACAACTTGTAATTAATCTATTGAAGACAACAATGCATTATTTTAGCATTAAAAAGGATAACACTCAGTCTTTTCAATCATTAAATTGTTTGAAGGCACGTAGAACCAATTCTCTTTTTGCATTTAAACCGCGACTTCCGTGCATAACTTGCAATTGATCTATTGATGGCAACTATGCATTTTTTAGCCTTAAAGTCATCTTTGCGTCTCTTTTAGTCAGTGAATAATTCTAAATCATTTTGAACGAAATTCGGCCTTTAAACATGACTTTCGTGTGTAACTTGCAGTTGATCTATTGAAGGCAACAATGCATTTGTTTAGCCTTAAATTAATGTCATTGTGTCTCTTCTAGTCATTAAATCATTCTAAATTAATTCGAACGAATTCTCTTTTTGCCCTTCAAACATTATTTTCTTACATAACTTGTAATTAATCTATTGAAGACAACAATGCATTATTTTAGCATTAAAAAGCATATCACTCAATCCTTTCAATCATTAAATTGTTTGAAGGCACTTCGAACCAATTCTCTTTTTGCATTTAAAATGCGACTTTCGTGCAAAACTTGCAATTGATCTATTGATGGCAACTATGCATTTTTTAGCGTTCAAGTCATATTTTTGCATCTCTTTTAGTCAGTGAATCATTCTAAATCACTTCGAACGAAATTCGGCCTTTAAACATGACTTTCGTGCGTAACATGCAGTTGATCTATTATAGGTAACAATGCATTTATTTAGCCTTGAAGTCATGTCACTGAGTCTCTTCCAGTCATTAAATCATTCTAAATTAGTTTGAACGAATTCTATTTTCGCCCTTCAAACATTATTTTCTTACATAACTTGTAATTAATCTATTGAAGACAACAATGCATTATTTTAGCATTAAAAAGCATATCACTCAGTCTTTTCAATCATTAAATTGTTTGAAGGCACGTAGAACCAATTCTCTTTTAGCATTTAAAACGCGACTTTCGTGCATAACTTGCAATTGATCTATTGATCGCAACTATGCATTTTTTAGCGTTCAAGTCATATTTTTGCGCCTCTTTTAGTCAGTAAATCATTCTAAATCACTTCGTATGAAATTCGGCATTTAAACATGACTTTCGTGCATAACTTGCAGTTGACCAATTGTAGGCAACAATGCATTTCTTTAGCCTTAAATTCATGTCACTGAGTCGCTTCTAGTTATTAAATCATTCTAAATTAGTTCGAACGAATTCTATTTTCGCCCTTCAAATATTATTTTCTTACATAACTTGTAATTAATCTATTGAAGACAACAATGCATTATTTTAGCATTAAAAAGCATATCACTCAGTCTTTTCAATCATTAAATTGTTTGAAGGCACTTCGAACCAATTCTCTTTTTGCATTTAAAACGCGACTTTCGTGCATAACTTGCAATTGATCTATTGATGGCAACTATGCATTTTTTAGCGTTCAAGTCATATTTTTGCATCTCTTTTAGTCAGTAAATCATTCTAAATCACTTCGAACGAAATTCGGCCTTTAAACATGACTTTCGTGCGTAACTTGCAGTTGATCTATTGTAGGCAACAATGCATTTCTTTAGCCTTAAATTCATGTCATTGAGTCTCTTCTAGTCATTAAATCATTCTAAATTAATTCGAACGAATTCTATTTTTGCCCTTCAAACATTATTTTCTTACATAACTTGTAATTAATCTATTGAAGACAACAATGCATTATTTTAGCATTAAAAAGCATATCACTCAGTCTTTTCAATCATTAAATTGTTTGAAGGCACTTCGAACCAATTCTCTTTCTGCATTTAAAACGCGACTTTCGTGCATAACTTGCAATTGATCTATTGATGGCAACTATGCATTTTTTAGCCTTAAAGTCATATTTTTGCGTCTCTTTTAGTCAGTAAATCATTCTAAATCACTTCGTAAGAAATTCGGCATTTAAACATGACTTTCGTGCATAACTTGCAGTTGATCTATTGAAGGCAACAATGCATTTGTTTAGCCTTAAAGTCATGTCATTGAGTCTCTTCTAGTCATTAAATCATTCTAAATTAGTTCGAACGAATTCAATTTTCGCCCTTCAAATATTATTTTCTTACATAACTTGTAATTAATCTATTGAAGACAACAATGCATTATTTTAGCATTAAAAAGCGTATCACTCAGTCTTTTCAATCATTAAATTGTTTGAAGGCACTTCGAACCAATTCTCTTTTCGCATTTAAAATGCGACTTTCGTGCATAACTTGCAATTGATCTATTGATGGCAACTATGCATTTTTTAGCGTTCAAGTCATATTTTTGCGTCTCTTTTAGTCAGTGAATCATTCTAAATCACTTCGAACGAAATTCGGCCTTTAAACATGACTTTCGTGCGTAACTTGCAGTTGATCTATTATAGGCAACAATGCATTTATTTAGCCTTAAAGTCATGTCACTGAGTCTCTTCCAGTCATTAAATCATTCTAAATTAGTTTGAACGAATTCTATTTTCGCCCTTCAAATATTATTTTCTTACATAACTTGTAATTAATCTATTGAAGACAACAACGCATTATTTTAGCATTAAAAAGCATATCACTCAGTCTTTTCAATCATTAAATTGTTTGAAGGCACTTCGAACCAATTCTCTTTTTGCATTTAAAACGCGACTTTCGTGCATAACTTGCAATTGATCTATTGATGGCAACTATGCATTTTTTAGTGTTCAAGTCATATTTTTGCGTCTCTTTTAGTCAGTAAATGATTCTAAATCACTTCGAACGAAATTCGGCCTTTAAACATGACTTTCGTGCGTAACTTGCAGTTGATCTATTATAGGCAACAATGCATTTATTTAGCCTTAAAGTCATGTCACTGAGTCTCTTCCAGTCATTAAATCATTCTAAATTCGTTTGAACGAATTCTATTTTCGCCCTTCAAACATTATTTTCTAACATAACTTGTAATTAATCTATTGAAGACAACAATGCGTTATTTTAGCATTAAAAAGAATATCACTCAGTCTTTTCAATCATTAAATTGTTTGAAGGAACTTCAAACCAATTCCCTTCTTGCATTTAAAACACGACTTTCATGCATAATTTGCAATTGATCTATTGATGGCAACTATCCATTTTTTAGCGTTCAAGTCATATTTTTGCATCTCTTTTAGTCAGTAAATCATTCTAAATCACTTCGAACGAAATTCGGCCTTTAAACATGACTTTCCTGCGTAACTTGCAGTTGCTCTATTGAAGGCAACAATGCATTTGTTTGCCTTAAAGTCATGTCATTGAGTCTCTTTTAGTCATTAAATCATTCTAAATTAGTTCGAACGAATTCTATTTTCGCCCTTCAAATATTATTTTCTTACATAACTTGTAATTAATCTATTGAAGACAACAATGCATTATTTTAGCATTAAAAAGCATATCACTCAGTCTTTTCAATCATTAAATTGTTTGAAGGCACTTCGAACCAATTCTCTTTTTGCATTTAAAACGCGACTTTCGTGCATAACTTGCAATTGATCTATTGATGGCAACTATGCATTTTTTAGCGTTCAAGTCATATTTTTGTGTCTCTTTTAGTCAGTAAATCATTCTAAATCACTTCGTATGAAATTCGGCATTTAAACATGACTTTCGTGCATAACTTGCAGTTGATCTATTGTAGGCAACAATGCATTTCTTTAGCCTTAAATTCATGTCACTGAGTCGCTTCTAGTCATTAAATCATTCGAAATTAGTTCGAACGAATTCTATTTTCGCCCTTCAAATATTATTTTCTTACATAACTTGTAATTAATCTATTGAAGACAACAATGCATTATTTTTGCATTAAAAAGCATATCACTCAGTCTTTTCAATGATTAAATTGTTTGAAGGCACTTCGAACCAATTCTCTTTTTGCATTTAAAATGCGACTTTCGTGCATAACTTGCAATTGATCTATTGATGGCAACTATGCATTTTTTAGCGTTCAAGTCATATTTTTGCGTCTCTTTTAGTCAGTGAATCATTCTAAATCACTTCGAACGAAATTCGGCCTTTAAACATGACTTTCGTGCGTAACTTGCAGTTGATCTATTATAGGCAACAATGCATTTATTTAGCCTTAAAGTCATGTCACTGAGTCTCTTCCAGTCATTAAATCATTCTAAATTAGTTTGAACGAATTCTATTTTCGCCCTTCAAATATTATTTTCTTACATAACTTGTAATTAATCTATTGAAGACAACAACGCATTATTTTAGCATTAAAAAGCATATCACTCAGTCTTTTCAATCATTAAATTGTTTGAAGGCACTTCGAACCAATTCTCTTTTTGCATTTAAAACGCGACTTTCGTGCATAACTTGCAATTGATCTATTGATGGCAACTATGCATTTTTTAGTGTTCAAGTCATATTTTTGCGTCTCTTTTAGTCAGTAAATGATTCTAAATCACTTCGAACGAAATTCGGTCTTTAAACATGACTTTCGTGCGTAACTTGCAGTTGATCTATTATAGGCAACAATGCATTTATTTAGCCTTAAAGTCATGTCACTGAGTCTCTTCCAGTCATTAAATCATTCTAAATTCGTTTGAACGAATTCTATTTTCGCCCTTCAAACATTATTTTCTAACATAACTTGTAATTAATCTATTGAAGACAACAATGCGTTATTTTAGCATTAAAAAGAATATCACTCAGTCTTTTCAATCATTAAATTGTTTGAAGGAACTTCAAACCAATTCCCTTCTTGCATTTAAAACACGACTTTCATGCATAATTTGCAATTGATCTATTGATGGCAACTATCCATTTTTTAGCGTTCAAGTCATATTTTTGCATCTCTTTTAGTCAGTAAATCATTCTAAATCACTTCGAACGAAATTCGGCCTTTAAACATGACTTTCCTGCGTAACTTGCAGTTGCTCTATTGAAGGCAACAATGCATTTGTTTGCCTTAAAGTCATGTCATTGAGTCTCTTTTAGTCATTAAATCATTCTAAATTAGTTCGAACGAATTCTATTTTCGCCCTTCAAATATTATTTTCTTACATAACTTGTAATTAATCTATTGAAGACAACAATGCATTATTTTAGCATTAAAAAGCATATCACTCAGTCTTTTCAATCATTAAATTGTTTGAAGGCACTTCGAACCAATTCTCTTTTTGCATTTAAAACGCGACTTTCGTGCATAACTTGCAATTGATCTATTGATGGCAACTATGCATTTTTTAGCGTTCAAGTCATATTTTTGTGTCTCTTTTAGTCAGTAAATCATTCTAAATCACTTCGTATGAAATTCGGCATTTAAACATGACTTTCGTGCATAACTTGCAGTTGATCTATTGTAGGCAACAATGCATTTCTTTAGCCTTAAATTGATGTCACTGAGTCGCTTCTAGTCATTAAATCATTCGAAATTAGTTCGAACGAATTCTATTTTCGCCCTTCAAATATTATTTTCTTACATAACTTGTAATTAATCTATTGAAGACAACAATGCATTATTTTTGCATTAAAAAGCATATCACTCAGTCTTTTCAATGATTAAATTGTTTGAAGGCACTTCGAACCAATTCTCTTTTTGCATTTAAAATGCGACTTTCGTGCATAACTTGCAATTGATCTATTGATGGCAACTATGCATTTTTTAGCGTTCAAGTCATATTTTTGCGTCTCTTTTAGTCAGTGAATCATTCTAAATAACTTCGAACGAAATTCGGCCTTTAAACATGACTTTCGTGCGTAACTTGCAGTTGATCTATTATAGGCAACAATGCATTTATTTAGCTTTAAAGTCATGTCACTGAGTCTCTTCCAGTCATTAAATCATTCTAAATTAGTTTGAACGAATTCTATTTTCACCCTTGAAATATTATTTTCTTACATAACTTGTAATTAATCTATTGAAGACAACAATGCATTATTTTAGCATTAAAAAGCATATCACTCAGTCTTTTCAATGATTAAATTGTTTGAAGGCACTTCGAACCAATTCGCTTTTTGCATTTAAAATGCGACTTTCGTGCATAACTTGCAATTGATCTATTGATGGCAACTATGCATTTTTTAGCGTTCAAGTCATATTTTTGCGTCTCTTTTAGTCAGTGAATCATTCTAAATCACTTCGAACGAAATTCGGCCTTTAAACATGACTTTCGTGCGTAACTTGCAGTTGATCTATTGTAGGCAACAATGCATTTCTTTAGCCTTAAATTCATGTCACTGAGTCGCTTCTAGTCATTAAATCATTCTAAATTAGTTCGAACGAATTCTATTTTCGCCCGTCAAATATTATTTACTTACATAACTTGTAATTAATCTATTGAAGACAACAATGCATTATTTTAGCATTAAAAAGCATATCACTCAGTCTTTTCAATCATTAAATTGTTTGAAGGCACGTAGAACCAATTCTCTTTTTGCATTTAAAACGCGACTTTCGTGCATAACTTGCAATTGATCTATTGATGGCAACTATGCATTTTTTTGCCTTAAAGTCGTCTTTGCATCTCTTTTAGTCAGTGAATAATTCTAAATCATTTTGAACGAAATTCGGCATTTAAACATGACTTTCGTGCATAACTTGCAGTTGATCTATTGTAGGCAACAATGCATTTCTTTAGCCTTAAATTCATGTCATTGAGTCTCTTCTAGTCATTAAATCAGTCTAAATTAATTCGAACGAATTCTATTTTTGCCCTTCAAACATTATTTTCTTACATAACTTGTAATTAATCTATTGAAGACAACAATGCATTATTTTAGCATTAAAAAGCATATCACTCAGTCTTTTCAATCATTAAATTGTTTGAAGGCACTTCGAACCAATTCTCTTTTTGCATTTAAAACGCGACTTTCGTGCATAACTTGCAATTGATCTATTGATGGCAACTATGCATTTTTTAGCCTTAAAGTCATATTTTTGCGTCTCTTTTAGTCAGTAAATCATTCTAAATCACTTCGTAAGAAATTCGGCATTTAAACATGACTTTCGTGCATAACTTGCAGTTGATCTATTGAAGGCAACAATGCATTTGTTTAGCCTTAAAGTCATGTCATTCAGTCTCTTCTAGTCATTAAATCATTCTAAATTAGTTCGAACGAATTCTATTTTCGCCCTTCAAATATTATTTTCTTACATAACTTGTAATTAATCTATTGAAGACAACAATGCATTATTTTAGCATTAAAAAGCATATCACTCAGTCTTTTCAATCATTAAATTGTTTGAAGGCACTTCGAACCAATTCTCTTTTTGCATTTAAAATGCGACTTTCGTGCATAACTTGCAATTGATCTATTGATGGCAACTATGCATTTTTTAGCGTTCAAGTCATATTTTTGCGTCTCTTTTAGTCAGTGAATCATTCTAAATCACTTCGAACGAAATTCGGCCTTTAAACATGACTTTCGTGCGTAACTTGCAGTTGATCTATTATAGGCAACAATGCATTTATTTAGCCTTAAAGTCATGTCACTGAGTCTCTTCCAGTCATTAAATCATTCTAAATTAGTTTGAACGAATTCTATTTTCGCCCTTCAAATATTATTTTCTTACATAACTTGTAATTAATCTATTGAAGACAACAATGCATTATTTTAGCATTAAAAAGCATATCACTCTGTCTTTTCAATCATTAAATTGTTTGAAGGCACTTCGAACCAATTCTCTTTTTGCATTTAAAACGCGACTTTCGTGCATAACTTGCAATTGATCTATTGATGGCAACTATGCATTTTTTAGCGTTGAAGTCATATTTTTGCATCTCTTTTAGTCAGTAAATCATTTTAAGTCACTTCGTATGAAATTCGGCATTTAAACATGACTTTCGTGCATAACTTGCAGTTGATTTATTGTAGGCAACAATGCATTTCTTTAGCCTTAAATTCATGTCACTGAGTCGCTTCTAGTCATTAAATCATTCTAAATTAGTTCGAACGAATTCTATTTTCGCCCTTCAAATATTATTTTCTTACATAACTTGTAATTAATCTATTGAAGACAACAATGCATTATTTTAGCATTAAAAAGCATATCACTCAGTCTTTTCAATCATTAAATTGTTTGAAGGCACGTAGAACCAATTCTCTTTTTGCATTTAAAACGCGACTTTCATGCATAACTTGCAATTGATCTATTGATGGCAACTATGCAATTTTTAGCCTTAAAGTCATATTTTTGCGTCTCTTTTAGTCAGTAAATCATTCTAAATTACTTCGTAAGAAATTCGGCATTTAAACATGACTTTCGTGCATAACTTGCTGTTGATCTATTGAAGGCAACAGTGCATTTGTTTAGCCTTAAAGTCATGTCATTGAGTCTCTTCTAGTCATTAAATCATTCTAAATTAGTTCGAACGAATTCTATTTTTTCCCTTCAAACATTATTTTCTTACATAACTTGTAATTAATCTATTGAAGACAACAATGCGTTATTTTAGCATTAAAAAGAATATCACTCAGTCTTTTCAATCATTAAATTGTTTGAAGGAACTTCAAACCAATTCTCTTCTTGCATTTAAAACACGACTTTCATGCATAATTTGCAATTGATCTATTGATGGCAACTATGCATTTTTTAGCGTTCAAGACATATTTTTGCGTCTCTTTTTCTCAGTGAATCATTCTAAATCACTTCGAACGAAAATCGGCCTTTAAACATGACTTTTCTGCGTAACTTGCAGTTGCTCTATTGAAGGCAACAATGCATTTGTTTAGCCTTAAAGTCATGTCCTTGAGTCTCTTTTAGTCATTAAATCATTCTAAATTAGTTCGAACGAATTCTATTTTCGCCCTTTAAATATTATTTTCTTACATAACTTGTAATTAATCTATTGAAGACAACAATGCATTATTTTAGCATTAAAAAGCATATCACTCAGTCTTTTCAATCATTAAATTGTTTGAAGGGACGTAGATCCAATTCTCTTTTAGCATTTAAAACGCGACTTTCGTGCATAACTTGTAATTGATCTATTGATGGCAACTATGCATTTTTTAGCGTTCAAGTCATATTTTTGTGTCTCTTTTAGTCAGTAAATCATTCTAAATCACTTCGTATGAAATTCGGCATTTAAACATGACTTTCGTGCATAACTTGCAGTTGATCTATTGTAGGCAACAATGCATTTCTTTAGCCTTAAATTCATGTCACTGAGTCGCTTCTAGTCATTAAATCATTCGAAATTAGTTCGAACGAATTCTATTTTCGCCCTTCAAATATCATTTTCTTACATAACTTGTAATTAATCTATTGATGACAACATTGCATTATTTTAGCATTAAAAAGCATATCACTCAGTCTTTTCAATCATTAAATTGTTTGAAGGCACTTCGAACCAATTCTCTTTTTGCATTTAAAACGCGACTTTCGTGCATAACTTGCAATTGATCTATTGATGGCAACTATGCATTTTTTAGCGTTCAAGTCATATTTTTGCGTCTCTTTTAGTCAGTCAATCATTCTAAATCACTTCGAACGAAATTCGGCCTTTAAACATGACTTTCGTGCGTAACTTGCAGTTGATCTATTGAAGGCAACAATGCATTTGTTTAGCCTTAAAGTCATGTCCTTGAGTCTCTTTTAGTCATTAAATCATTCTAAATTAATTCGAACGAATTCTATTTTTGCCCTTCAAACATTATTTTCTTACATAACTTGTAATTAATCTATTGAAGACAACAATGCATTATTTTAGCATTAAAAAGCATATCACTCAGTCTTTTCAATCATTAAATTGTTTGAAGGCACTTCGAACCAATTCTCTTTTTGCATTTAAAACGCGACTTTCGTGCATAACTTGCAATTCATCTATTGATCGCAACTATGCATTTTTTAGCGTTCAAGTCATATTTTTGCGTCTCTTTTAGTCAGTAAATCATTCTAAATCACTTTGTATGAAATTCGGCATTTAAACATGACTTTCGTGCATAACTTGCTGTTGATCTATTGTAAGCAACAATGCATTTCTTTAGCCTTAAATTCATGTCACTGAGTCGCTTCTAGTCATTAAATCATTCTAAATTAGTTCGAACGAATTCTATTTTCGCCCTTCAAATATTATTTTCTTACATAACTTGTAATTAATCTATTGAAGACAACAATGCATTATTTTAGCATTAAAAAGCATATCACTCAGTCTTTTCAATCATTAAATTGTTTGAAGGCACTTCGAACCAATTCTCTTTTTGCATTTAAAACGCGACTTTCGTGCATAACTTGCAATTGATCTATTGATGGCAACTATGCATTTTTTAGCGTTCAAGTCATATTTTTGCGTCTCTTTTAGTCAGTCAATCATTCTAAATCACTTCGAACGAAATTCGGCCTTTAAACATGACTTTCGTGCGTAACTTGCAGTTGATCTATTGTAGGCAACAATGCATTTCTTTAGCCTTAAATTCATGTCATTGAGCCTCTTCTAGTCATTAAATCATTCTAAATTAATTCGAACGAATTCTATTTTTGCCCTTCAAACATTATTTTCTTACATAACTTGTAATTAATCTATTGAAGACAACAATGCATTATTTTAGCATTAAAAAGCATATCACTCAGTCTTTTCAATCATTAAATTGTTTGAAGGCACATCGAACCAATTCTCTTTTTGCATTTAAAACGCGACCTTCGTGCATAACTTGCAATTGATCTATTGATGGCAACTATGCATTTTTTAGCCTTAAAGTCATATTTTTGCGTCGCTTTTAGTCAGTAAATCATTCTAAATCACTTCGTATGAAATTCGGCATTTAAACATGACTTTCGTGCATAACTTGCAGTTGATCTATTGTAGGCAACAATGCATTTCTTTAGCCTTAAATTCATGTCACTGAGTCGCTTCTAGTCATTAAATCATTCTAAATTAGTTCGAACGAATTCTATTTTCGCCCTTCAAATATTATTTTCTTACATAACTTGTAATTAATCTATTGAAGACAACAATGCATTATTTTACCATTAAAAAGCATATCACTCAGTCTTTTCAATCATTAAATTGTTTGAAGGCACGTAGAACCAATTCTCTTTTTGCATTTAAACCGCGACTTCCGTGCATAACTTGCAATTGATCTATTGATGGCAACTATGCATTTTTTAGCCTTAAAGTCATCTTTGTGTCTCTTTTAGTCAGTGAATAATTCTAAATCATTTTGAACGAAATTCGGCCTTTAAACATGACTTTCGTGTGTAACTTGCAGTTGATCTATTGAAGGCAACAATGCATTTGTTTAGCCTTAAATTAATGTCATTGTGTCTCTTCTAGTCATCAAATCATTCTAAATTAATTCGAACGAATTCTATTTTTGCCCTTCAAACATTATTTTCTTACATAACTTGTAATTAATCTATTGAAGACAACAACGCATTATTTTAGCATTAAAAAGCATATCACTCAATCCTTTCAATCATTAAATTGTTTGAAGGCACTTCGAACCAATTCTCTTTTTGCATTTAAAACGCGACTTTCATGCATAACTTGCAATTGATCTATTGATGGCAACTATGCATTTTTTAGCCTTAAAGTCATATTTTTGCGTCTCTTTTAGTCAGTAAATCATTCTAAATTACTTCGTAAGAAATTCGGCATTTAAACATGACTTTCGTGCATAACTTGCAGTTGATCTATTGAAGGCAACAATGCATTTGTTTAGCCTTAAAGTCATGTCATTGAGTCTCTTCTAGTCATTAAATCATTCTAAATTAGTTCGAACGAATTCTATCTTTGCCCTTCAAACATTATTTTCTTACATAACTTGTAATTAATCTATTGAAGACAACAATGCGTTATTTTAGCATTAAAAAGAATATCACTCAGTCTTTTCAATCATTAAATTGTTTGAAGGAACTTCAAACCAATTCTCTTCTTCCATTTAAAACACGACTTTCATGCATAATTTGCAATTGATCTATTGATGGCAACTATGCATTTTTTAGCGTTCATGACATATTTTTGCGTCTCTTTTTGTCAGTGAATCATTCTAAATCACTTTGAACGAAATTCGGCCTTTAAACATGACTTTCCTGCGTAACTTGCAGTTGATCTATTGAAGGCAACAATGCATTTGTTTGCCTTAAAGTCATGTCATTGAGTCTCTTTTAGTCATTAAATCATTCTAAATTAGTTCGAACGAATTCTATTTTCGCCCTTTAAATATTATTTTCTTACATAACTTGTAATTCATCTATTGAAGACAACAATGCATTATTTTAGCATTAAAAAGCATATCACTCAGTCTTTTCAATCATTAAATTGTTTGAAGGGACGTAGATCCAATTCTCTTTTGGCATTTAAAACGCGACTTTCGTGCATAACTTGTAATTGATCTATTGATGGCAACTATGCATTTTTTAGCGTTCAAGTCATATTTTTGTGTCTCTTTTAGTCAGTAAATCATTCTAAATCACTTCGTATGAAATTCGGCATTTAAACATGACTTTCGTGCATAACTTGCAGTTGATCTATTGTAGGCAACAATGCATTTCTTTAGCCTTAAATTCATGTCACTGAGTCGCTTCTACTCATTAAATCATTCGAAATTAGTTCGAACGAATTCTATTTTCGCCCTTCAAATATCATTTTCTTACATAACTTGTAATTAATCTATTGAAGAGAACAATGCATTATTTTAGCATTAAAAAGCATATCACTCAGTCTTTTCAATCATTAAATTGTTTGAAGGCACTTCGAACCAATTCTCTTTTTGCATTTAAAACGCGACTTTCGTGCATAACTTGCAATTGATCTATTGATGGTAACTATGCATTTTTTAGCGTTGAAGTCATATTTTTGCGTCTCTTTTAGTCAGTAAATCATTCTAAATCACTTCGAACGAAATTCGGCATTTAAACATGACTTTCGTGCGTAACCTGCAGTTGATCTATTGAAGGCAACAATGCATTTGTTTAGCCTTAAAGTCATGTCCTTGAGTCTCTTTTAGTCATTAAATCATTCTAAATTAATTCGAACGAATTCTATTTTTGCCCTTCAAACATTATTTTCTTACATAACTTGTAATTAATCTATTGAAGACAACAATGCATTATTTTAGCATTAAAAAGCATATCACTCAGTCTTTTCAATGATTAAATTGTTTGAAGGCACTTCGAACCAATTCTCTTTTTGCATTTAAAATGCGACTTTCGTGCATTACTTGCAATTGATCTATTGATGGCAACTATGCATTTTTTAGCGTTCAAGTCATATTTTTGCGTCTCTTTCAGTCAGTAAATGATTCTAAATCACTTCGAACGAAATTCGGCCTTTAAACATGACTTTCGTGTGTAACTTGCAGTTGATCTATTATAGGCAACAATGCATTTGTTTAGCCTTAAAGTCATGTCATTGTGTCTCTTCTAGTCATTAAATCATTCCATATTAATTCGAACGAATTCTATTTTTGCCCTTCAAACATTATTTTCTTACATAACTTGTAATTAATCTATTGAAGACAACAATGCATTATTTTAGCATTAAAAAGCATATCACTCAGCCTTTTCAATCATTAAATTGTTTGAAGGCACGTAGAACCAATTCTCTTTTTGCATTTAAAACGCGACTTTCGTGCATAACTTGCAATTGATCTATTGATGGCAACAATGCATTTTTTAGCGTTCAAGTCATATTTTTGCGTCTCTTTTAGTCAGTAAATGATTCTAAATCACTTCGAACGAAATTCGGCCTTTAAACTTGACTTTCGTGCGTAACTTGCAGTTGATCTATTGAAGGCTACAATGCATTTGTTTAGCCTTAAAGTCGTGTCATTGAGTCTCTTTTAGTCATTAAATCATTCTAAATTAATTCGAACGGATTCTATTTTCGCCTTTCAAACATTATTTTCTTACACAACTTGTAATTAATCTATTGAAGACAACAATGCATTATTTTAGCATTAAAAAGCATATCACTCAGTCTTTTCAATCATTAAATTGTTTGAAGGCACTTCGAACCAATTCTCTTTTTGCATTTAAAACGCGACTTTCGTGCATAACTTGCAATTGATCTATTGATGGCAACTATGCATTTTTTAGCCTTCAAGTCATATTTTGGTGTCTCTTTTAGTCAGTGAATCATTCTAAATAACTTCGAACGAAATTCGGCCTTTAAACATGACTTTCGTGCGTAACTTGCAGTTGATCTATTATAGGCAACAATGCATTTATTTAGCTTTAAAGTCATGTCACTGAGTCTCTTCCAGTCATTAAATCATTCTAAATTAGTTTGAACGAATTCTATTTTCACCCTTGAAATATTATTTTCTTACATAACTTGTAATTAATCTATTGAAGACAACAATGCATTATTTTAGCATTAAAAAGCATATCACTCAGTCTTTTCAATGATTAAATTGTTTGAAGGCACTTCGAACCAATTCGCTTTTTGCATTTAAAATGCGACTTTCGTGCATAACTTGCAATTGATCTATTGATGGCAACTATGCATTTTTTAGCGTTCAAGTCATATTTTTGCGTCTCTTTTAGTCAGTGAATCATTCTAAATCACTTCGAACGAAATTCGGCCTTTAAACATGACTTTCGTGCGTAACTTGCAGTTGATCTATTGTAGGCAACAATGCATTTCTTTAGCCTTAAATTCATGTCACTGAGTCGCTTCTAGTCATTAAATCATTCTAAATTAGTTCGAACGAATTCTATTTTCGCCCGTCAAATATTATTTACTTACATAACTTGTAATTAATCTATTGAAGACAACAATGCATTATTTTAGCATTAAAAAGCATATCACTCAGTCTTTTCAATCATTAAATTGTTTGAAGGCACGTAGAACCAATTCTCTTTTTGCATTTAAAACGCGACTTTCGTGCATAACTTGCAATTGATCTATTGATGGCAACTATGCATTTTTTTGCCTTAAAGTCGTCTTTGCATCTCTTTTAGTCAGTGAATAATTCTAAATCATTTTGAACGAAATTCGGCATTTAAACATGACTTTCGTGCATAACTTGCAGTTGATCTATTGTAGGCAACAATGCATTTCTTTAGCCTTAAATTCATGTCATTGAGTCTCTTCTAGTCATTAAATCATTCTAAATTAATTCGAACGAATTCTATTTTTGCCCTTCAAACATTATTTTCTTACATAACTTGTAATTAATCTATTGAAGACAACAATGCATTATTTTAGCATTAAAAAGCATATCACTCAGTCTTTTCAATCATTAAATTGTTTGAAGGCACTTCGAACCAATTCTCTTTTTGCATTTAAAACGCGACTTTCGTGCATAACTTGCAATTGATCTATTGATGGCAACTATGCATTTTTTAGCCTTAAAGTCATATTTTTGCGTCTCTTTTAGTCAGTAAATCATTCTAAATCACTTCGTAAGAAATTCGGCATTTAAACATGACTTTCGTGCATAACTTGCAGTTGATCTATTGAAGGCAACAATGCATTTGTTTAGCCTTAAAGTCATGTCATTCAGTCTCTTCTAGTCATTAAATCATTCTAAATTAGTTCGAACGAATTCTATTTTCGCCCTTCAAATATTATTTTCTTACATAACTTGTAATTAATCTATTGAAGACAACAATGCATTATTTTAGCATTAAAAAGCATATCACTCAGTCTTTTCAATCATTAAATTGTTTGAAGGCACTTCGAACCAATTCTCTTTTTGCATTTAAAATGCGACTTTCGTGCATAACTTGCAATTGATCTATTGATGGCAACTATGCATTTTTTAGCGTTCAAGTCATATTTTTGCGTCTCTTTTAGTCAGTGAATCATTCTAAATCACTTCGAACGAAATTCGGCCTTTAAACATGACTTTCGTGCGTAACTTGCAGTTGATCTATTATAGGCAACAATGCATTTATTTAGCCTTAAAGTCATGTCACTGAGTCTCTTCCAGTCATTAAATCATTCTAAATTAGTTTGAACGAATTCTATTTTCGCCCTTCAAATATTATTTTCTTACATAACTTGTAATTAATCTATTGAAGACAACAATGCATTATTTTAGCATTAAAAAGCATATCACTCTGTCTTTTCAATCATTAAATTGTTTGAAGGCACTTCGAACCAATTCTCTTTTTGCATTTAAAACGCGACTTTCGTGCATAACTTGCAATTGATCTATTGATGGCAACTATGCATTTTTTAGCGTTGAAGTCATATTTTTGCATCTCTTTTAGTCAGTAAATCATTTTAAGTCACTTCGTATGAAATTCGGCATTTAAACATGACTTTCGTGCATAACTTGCAGTTGATTTATTGTAGGCAACAATGCATTTCTTTAGCCTTAAATTCATGTCACTGAGTCGCTTCTAGTCATTAAATCATTCTAAATTAGTTCGAACGAATTCTATTTTCGCCCTTCAAATATTATTTTCTTACATAACTTGTAATTAATCTATTGAAGACAACAATGCATTATTTTAGCATTAAAAAGCATATCACTCAGTCTTTTCAATCATTAAATTGTTTGAAGGCACGTAGAACCAATTCTCTTTTTGCATTTAAAACGCGACTTTCATGCATAACTTGCAATTGATCTATTGATGGCAACTATGCAATTTTTAGCCTTAAAGTCATATTTTTGCGTCTCTTTTAGTCAGTAAATCATTCTAAATTACTTCGTAAGAAATTCGGCATTTAAACATGACTTTCGTGCATAACTTGCTGTTGATCTATTGAAGGCAACAGTGCATTTGTTTAGCCTTAAAGTCATGTCATTGAGTCTCTTCTAGTCATTAAATCATTCTAAATTAGTTCGAACGAATTCTATTTTTTCCCTTCAAACATTATTTTCTTACATAACTTGTAATTAATCTATTGAAGACAACAATGCGTTATTTTAGCATTAAAAAGAATATCACTCAGTCTTTTCAATCATTAAATTGTTTGAAGGAACTTCAAACCAATTCTCTTCTTGCATTTAAAACACGACTTTCATGCATAATTTGCAATTGATCTATTGATGGCAACTATGCATTTTTTAGCGTTCAAGACATATTTTTGCGTCTCTTTTTCTCAGTGAATCATTCTAAATCACTTCGAACGAAAATCGGCCTTTAAACATGACTTTTCTGCGTAACTTGCAGTTGCTCTATTGAAGGCAACAATGCATTTGTTTAGCCTTAAAGTCATGTCCTTGAGTCTCTTTTAGTCATTAAATCATTCTAAATTAGTTCGAACGAATTCTATTTTCGCCCTTTAAATATTATTTTCTTACATAACTTGTAATTAATCTATTGAAGACAACAATGCATTATTTTAGCATTAAAAAGCATATCACTCAGTCTTTTCAATCATTAAATTGTTTGAAGGGACGTAGATCCAATTCTCTTTTAGCATTTAAAACGCGACTTTCGTGCATAACTTGTAATTGATCTATTGATGGCAACTATGCATTTTTTAGCGTTCAAGTCATATTTTTGTGTCTCTTTTAGTCAGTAAATCATTCTAAATCACTTCGTATGAAATTCGGCATTTAAACATGACTTTCGTGCATAACTTGCAGTTGATCTATTGTAGGCAACAATGCATTTCTTTAGCCTTAAATTCATGTCACTGAGTCGCTTCTAGTCATTAAATCATTCGAAATTAGTTCGAACGAATTCTATTTTCGCCCTTCAAATATCATTTTCTTACATAACTTGTAATTAATCTATTGATGACAACATTGCATTATTTTAGCATTAAAAAGCATATCACTCAGTCTTTTCAATCATTAAATTGTTTGAAGGCACTTCGAACCAATTCTCTTTTTGCATTTAAAACGCGACTTTCGTGCATAACTTGCAATTGATCTATTGATGGCAACTATGCATTTTTTAGCGTTCAAGTCATATTTTTGCGTCTCTTTTAGTCAGTCAATCATTCTAAATCACTTCGAACGAAATTCGGCCTTTAAACATGACTTTCGTGCGTAACTTGCAGTTGATCTATTGAAGGCAACAATGCATTTGTTTAGCCTTAAAGTCATGTCCTTGAGTCTCTTTTAGTCATTAAATCATTCTAAATTAATTCGAACGAATTCTATTTTTGCCCTTCAAACATTATTTTCTTACATAACTTGTAATTAATCTATTGAAGACAACAATGCATTATTTTAGCATTAAAAAGCATATCACTCAGTCTTTTCAATCATTAAATTGTTTGAAGGCACTTCGAACCAATTCTCTTTTTGCATTTAAAACGCGACTTTCGTGCATAACTTGCAATTCATCTATTGATCGCAACTATGCATTTTTTAGCGTTCAAGTCATATTTTTGCGTCTCTTTTAGTCAGTAAATCATTCTAAATCACTTTGTATGAAATTCGGCATTTAAACATGACTTTCGTGCATAACTTGCTGTTGATCTATTGTAAGCAACAATGCATTTCTTTAGCCTTAAATTCATGTCACTGAGTCGCTTCTAGTCATTAAATCATTCTAAATTAGTTCGAACGAATTCTATTTTCGCCCTTCAAATATTATTTTCTTACATAACTTGTAATTAATCTATTGAAGACAACAATGCATTATTTTAGCATTAAAAAGCATATCACTCAGTCTTTTCAATCATTAAATTGTTTGAAGGCACTTCGAACCAATTCTCTTTTTGCATTTAAAACGCGACTTTCGTGCATAACTTGCAATTGATCTATTGATGGCAACTATGCATTTTTTAGCGTTCAAGTCATATTTTTGCGTCTCTTTTAGTCAGTCAATCATTCTAAATCACTTCGAACGAAATTCGGCCTTTAAACATGACTTTCGTGCGTAACTTGCAGTTGATCTATTGTAGGCAACAATGCATTTCTTTAGCCTTAAATTCATGTCATTGAGCCTCTTCTAGTCATTAAATCATTCTAAATTAATTCGAACGAATTCTATTTTTGCCCTTCAAACATTATTTTCTTACATAACTTGTAATTAATCTATTGAAGACAACAATGCATTATTTTAGCATTAAAAAGCATATCACTCAGTCTTTTCAATCATTAAATTGTTTGAAGGCACATCGAACCAATTCTCTTTTTGCATTTAAAACGCGACCTTCGTGCATAACTTGCAATTGATCTATTGATGGCAACTATGCATTTTTTAGCCTTAAAGTCATATTTTTGCGTCGCTTTTAGTCAGTAAATCATTCTAAATCACTTCGTATGAAATTCGGCATTTAAACATGACTTTCGTGCATAACTTGCAGTTGATCTATTGTAGGCAACAATGCATTTCTTTAGCCTTAAATTCATGTCACTGAGTCGCTTCTAGTCATTAAATCATTCTAAATTAGTTCGAACGAATTCTATTTTCGCCCTTCAAATATTATTTTCTTACATAACTTGTAATTAATCTATTGAAGACAACAATGCATTATTTTACCATTAAAAAGCATATCACTCAGTCTTTTCAATCATTAAATTGTTTGAAGGCACGTAGAACCAATTCTCTTTTTGCATTTAAACCGCGACTTCCGTGCATAACTTGCAATTGATCTATTGATGGCAACTATGCATTTTTTAGCCTTAAAGTCATCTTTGTGTCTCTTTTAGTCAGTGAATAATTCTAAATCATTTTGAACGAAATTCGGCCTTTAAACATGACTTTCGTGTGTAACTTGCAGTTGATCTATTGAAGGCAACAATGCATTTGTTTAGCCTTAAATTAATGTCATTGTGTCTCTTCTAGTCATCAAATCATTCTAAATTAATTCGAACGAATTCTATTTTTGCCCTTCAAACATTATTTTCTTACATAACTTGTAATTAATCTATTGAAGACAACAACGCATTATTTTAGCATTAAAAAGCATATCACTCAATCCTTTCAATCATTAAATTGTTTGAAGGCACTTCGAACCAATTCTCTTTTTGCATTTAAAACGCGACTTTCATGCATAACTTGCAATTGATCTATTGATGGCAACTATGCATTTTTTAGCCTTAAAGTCATATTTTTGCGTCTCTTTTAGTCAGTAAATCATTCTAAATTACTTCGTAAGAAATTCGGCATTTAAACATGACTTTCGTGCATAACTTGCAGTTGATCTATTGAAGGCAACAATGCATTTGTTTAGCCTTAAAGTCATGTCATTGAGTCTCTTCTAGTCATTAAATCATTCTAAATTAGTTCGAACGAATTCTATCTTTGCCCTTCAAACATTATTTTCTTACATAACTTGTAATTAATCTATTGAAGACAACAATGCGTTATTTTAGCATTAAAAAGAATATCACTCAGTCTTTTCAATCATTAAATTGTTTGAAGGAACTTCAAACCAATTCTCTTCTTCCATTTAAAACACGACTTTCATGCATAATTTGCAATTGATCTATTGATGGCAACTATGCATTTTTTAGCGTTCATGACATATTTTTGCGTCTCTTTTTGTCAGTGAATCATTCTAAATCACTTTGAACGAAATTCGGCCTTTAAACATGACTTTCCTGCGTAACTTGCAGTTGATCTATTGAAGGCAACAATGCATTTGTTTGCCTTAAAGTCATGTCATTGAGTCTCTTTTAGTCATTAAATCATTCTAAATTAGTTCGAACGAATTCTATTTTCGCCCTTTAAATATTATTTTCTTACATAACTTGTAATTCATCTATTGAAGACAACAATGCATTATTTTAGCATTAAAAAGCATATCACTCAGTCTTTTCAATCATTAAATTGTTTGAAGGGACGTAGATCCAATTCTCTTTTGGCATTTAAAACGCGACTTTCGTGCATAACTTGTAATTGATCTATTGATGGCAACTATGCATTTTTTAGCGTTCAAGTCATATTTTTGTGTCTCTTTTAGTCAGTAAATCATTCTAAATCACTTCGTATGAAATTCGGCATTTAAACATGACTTTCGTGCATAACTTGCAGTTGATCTATTGTAGGCAACAATGCATTTCTTTAGCCTTAAATTCATGTCACTGAGTCGCTTCTACTCATTAAATCATTCGAAATTAGTTCGAACGAATTCTATTTTCGCCCTTCAAATATCATTTTCTTACATAACTTGTAATTAATCTATTGAAGAGAACAATGCATTATTTTAGCATTAAAAAGCATATCACTCAGTCTTTTCAATCATTAAATTGTTTGAAGGCACTTCGAACCAATTCTCTTTTTGCATTTAAAACGCGACTTTCGTGCATAACTTGCAATTGATCTATTGATGGTAACTATGCATTTTTTAGCGTTGAAGTCATATTTTTGCGTCTCTTTTAGTCAGTAAATCATTCTAAATCACTTCGAACGAAATTCGGCATTTAAACATGACTTTCGTGCGTAACCGGCAGTTGATCTATTGAAGGCAACAATGCATTTGTTTAGCCTTAAAGTCATGTCCTTGAGTCTCTTTTAGTCATTAAATCATTCTAAATTAATTCGAACGAATTCTATTTTTGCCCTTCAAACATTATTTTCTTACATAACTTGTAATTAATCTATTGAAGACAACAATGCATTATTTTAGCATTAAAAAGCATATCACTCAGTCTTTTCAATGATTAAATTGTTTGAAGGCACTTCGAACCAATTCTCTTTTTGCATTTAAAATGCGACTTTCGTGCATTACTTGCAATTGATCTATTGATGGCAACTATGCATTTTTTAGCGTTCAAGTCATATTTTTGCGTCTCTTTCAGTCAGTAAATGATTCTAAATCACTTCGAACGAAATTCGGCCTTTAAACATGACTTTCGTGTGTAACTTGCAGTTGATCTATTATAGGCAACAATGCATTTGTTTAGCCTTAAAGTCATGTCATTGTGTCTCTTCTAGTCATTAAATCATTCCATATTAATTCGAACGAATTCTATTTTTGCCCTTCAAACATTATTTTCTTACATAACTTGTAATTAATCTATTGAAGACAACAATGCATTATTTTAGCATTAAAAAGCATATCACTCAGCCTTTTCAATCATTAAATTGTTTGAAGGCACGTAGAACCAATTCTCTTTTTGCATTTAAAACGCGACTTTCGTGCATAACTTGCAATTGATCTATTGATGGCAACAATGCATTTTTTAGCGTTCAAGTCATATTTTTGCGTCTCTTTTAGTCAGTAAATGATTCTAAATCACTTCGAACGAAATTCGGCCTTTAAACTTGACTTTCGTGCGTAACTTGCAGTTGATCTATTGAAGGCTACAATGCATTTGTTTAGCCTTAAAGTCGTGTCATTGAGTCTCTTTTAGTCATTAAATCATTCTAAATTAATTCGAACGGATTCTATTTTCGCCTTTCAAACATTATTTTCTTACACAACTTGTAATTAATCTATTGAAGACAACAATGCATTATTTTAGCATTAAAAAGCATATCACTCAGTCTTTTCAATCATTAAATTGTTTGAAGGCACTTCGAACCAATTCTCTTTTTGCATTTAAAACGCGACTTTCGTGCATAACTTGCAATTGATCTATTGATGGCAACTATGCATTTTTTAGCCTTCAAGTCATATTTTGGTGTCTCTTTTAGTCAGTAAATCATTCTAAATCACTTCGAACGAAATTCGGCCTTTAAACATGACTTTCGTGCGTAACTTGCAGTTGATCTATTATAGGCAACAATGCATTTGTTTAGCCTTAAAGTCATGTCACTGAGTCTCTTCTAGTCATTAAATCATTCTAAATTAGTGCGAACTAATTCTATTTTTGCCCTTTAAATATTATTTTCTTACATCACTTGTAATTAATCTATTGAAGACAACAATGCATTATTTTAGCATTAAAAAGCATATCACTCAGTCTTTTCAATCATTAAATTGTTTGGAGGCACTTCGAACCAATTCTCTTTTTGCATTTAAAACGCGACTTTCGTGCAAAACTTGCAATTGATCTATTGATGGCAACTATGCATTTTTTAGCCTTAAAGTCATCTTTGCGTCTCTTTTAGTCAGTGAATCATTCTAAATCATTTTGAACGAAATTCGGCCTTTAAACATGACTTTCGTGTGTAACTTGCAGTTGATCTATTGAAGCCAACAATACATTTGTTTAGCCTTAAATTAATGTCATTGTGTCTCTTCTAGTCATTAAATCATTCTAAATTAGTTCGAACGAATTCTATTTTCGCCCTTCAAATATTATTTTCATACATAACTTGTAATTAATCTATTGAAGATAACAATGCATTATTTTAGCATTAAAAAGCATATCACTCAGTCTTTTCAATCATTAAATTGTTTGAAGGCACTTCGAACCAATTCTCTTTTTGCATTTAAAACGCGACTTTCGTGCATAACTTGCAATTGATCTATTGATGGCAACTATGCATTTTTTAGCCTTCAAGTCATATTTTGGCGTCTCTTTTAGTCAGTAAATCATTCTAAATCACTTCGAACGAAATTCGGCCTTTAAACATGACTTTCGTGCATAACTTGCAGTTGATCTATTGTAGGCAACAATGCATTTGTTTAGCCTTAAATTCATGTCATTGAGTCTCTTTTAGTCATTAAATCATTCTAAATTGATTCGAACGAATTCTATTTTCGCCCTTCAAACAATATTTTCTTGCATAACTTGTAATTAATCTATTGAAGACAACAATGCATTATTTTAGCATTAAAAAGCATATCACTCAGTCTTTTCAATCATTAAATTGTTTGAAGGCACTTCGAACCAATTCTCTTTTTGCATTTAAAACGCGACTTTCGTGCATAACTTGCAATTGATCTATTGATGGCAACTATGCATTTTTTAGCCTTCAAGTCATATTTTGGCGTCTCTTTTAGTCAGTAAATCATTCTAAATCACTTCGAACGAAATTCGGCCTTTAAACATGACTTTCGTGCATAACTTGCAGTTGATCTATTGTAGGCAACAATGCATTTGTTTAGCCTTAAAGTCGTGTCATTGAGTCTCTTTTAGTCATTAAATCATTCTAAATTAATTCGAACGAATTCTATTTTCGCCTTTCAAACATTATTTTCTTACACAACTTGTAATTAATCTATTGAAGACAACAATGCATTATTTTAGCATTAAAAGCATATCACTCAGTCTTTTCAATCATTAAATTATTGGAAGGCACTTCGAACCAGTTCTCTTTTTCCATTTAAAACGCGACTTTCGTGCACAACTTGCAATTGATCTATTGATGGCAACTATGCATTTTTTAGCGTTCAAGACATATTTTTGCGTCTCTTTTAGTCAGTAAATCATTCTAAATCACTTCGTATGAAATTCGCCATTTAAACATGACTTTCTTGCATAACTTGCAGTTGATCTATTATAGGCAACAATGCATTTGTTTAGCCTTAAAGTCATGTCACTGAGTCTCTTCTAGTCATTAAATCATTCTAAATTAGTGTGAACTAATTCTATTTTTGCCCTTTAAATATTATTTTCTTACATAACTTTTAATTAATCTATTGAAGACAACAATGCATTATTTTAGCATTAAAAATCATATCACTCGGTCTTTTCAATCACTAAATTATTTGAAGGCACTTCGAACCAGTTCTCTTTTTGCATTTAAAACGCGACTTTCGTGCACACTTGCAATTGATCTATTGATGGCAACTATGCATTTTTTAGCGTTCAAGACATATTTTTGCGTCTCTTTTAGTCAGTAAATCATTCTAAATCACTTCGCATGAAATTCGGCATTTAAACATGACTTTCTTGCATAACTTGCAGTTGATCTATTATAGGCAACAATGCATTTGTTTAGCCTTAAAGTCATGTCACTGAGTTTCTTCTAGTCATTAAATCATTCTAAATTAGTGCGAACTAATTCTATTTTTGCCCTTTAAATATTATTTTCTTACATAACTTGTAATTAATCTATTGAAGACAACAATGCATTATTTTAGCATTAAAAAGCATATCACTCAGTCTTTTCAATCATTAAATTGTTTGGAGGCACTTCGAACCAATTCTCCTTTTGCATTTAAAACGAGAATTTCGTGCATAACTTGCAATTGATCTATTGATGGCAACTATGCATTTTTTAGCCTTAAAGTCATCTTTGCGTCTCTTTTAGTCAGTGAATCATTCTAAATCATTTTGAACGAAATTCGGCCTTTAAACATGACTTTCGTGTGTAACTTGCAGTTGATCGATTGAAGGCAACAATACATTTGTTTAGCCTTAAATTAATGTCATTGTGTCTCTTCTAGTCATTAAATCATTCTAAATTAGTTCGAACGAATTCTATTTTCGCCCTTCAAATATTATTTTCATACATAACTTGTAATCAATCTATTGAAGACAACAATGCATTATTTTAGCATTAAAAAGCATATCACTCAGTCTTTTCAATCATTAAATTGTTTGAAGGCACTTCGAACCAATTCTCTTTTTGCATTCAAAACGCGAGTTTCGTGTATAACTTGCAATTGATCTATTGATGGCAACTATGCATTTTTTAGCCTTAAAGTCATATTTTTGCGTCTCTTTTATTCGGTAAATCATTCTAAATCACTTTGAACGAAATTCGGCCTTTAAACATTATTTTCATGCGTAACTTGCATTTGATCTATTGAAGGCAACAATGCATTTGTTTAGCCTTAAAGTCATGTCATTGAGTCTCTTTTAGTCATTAAATCATTCTAAATTAATTCGAACAAATTCTATTTTCGCCCTTCAAACATTATTTTCTTACATAACTTGTAATTAATCTATTGAAGACAACATTGCATTATTTTAGCAATAAAAAGCATATCACTCAGTCTTTTCAATCATTAAATTGTTTGAAGGAACTTCGAACCAATTCTCTTTTTGCATTTAAAACACGACTTTCATGCATAATTTGCAATTGATCTATTGATGGCAACTATGCATTTTTTTAGCCTTAAAGCCATATTTTTGCGTCTCTTTTAGTCAGTAAATCATCCTAAATCACTTCGTATGAAATTCGGCAATTAAACATGACTTTCGTGCATAACTTGCAGTTGATCTATTGTAGGCAACAATGCATTTGTTTAGCCTTAAAGTCATGTCACTGAGTCTCTTCTAGTCATGAAATCATTCTAAATTAATTCGAACGAATTCTATTTTCGCCCTTCAAACATTATTTTCTTACATAACTTGTAATTAATCTATTGAAGACAACAATGCATTATTTTACCATTAAAAAGCATATCACTCAGTCTTTTCAATCATTAAATTGTTTGAAGGCACGTAGAACCAATTCTCTTTTAGCATTTAAAACGCGACTTTCGTGCATAACTTGCAATTGATTTATTGATCGCAACTATGCATTTTTTAGCATTCAAGTCATATTTTTGCGTCTCTTTTAGTCAGTAAATCATTCTAAATCACTTCGTATGAAATTCGGCATTTAAACATGACTTTCTTGCATAACTTGCAGTTGATCTATTATAAGCAACAATGCATTTGTTTAGCCTTAAAGTCATGTCACTGAGTCTCTTCTAGTCATTAAATCATTCTAAATTAGTGCGAACTAACTCTATTTTCGCCCTTCAAACATTATTTTCGTACATAACTTGTATTTAATCTATTGAAGACAACAATGCATTATTTTAGCATTAAAAATCATATCACTCAGTCTTTTCAATCATTAAATTATTTGAGGCACTTCGAACCAGTTCTCTTTTTGCATTTAAAACGCGACTTTCGTGCACAACTTGCAATTGATCTGTTGATGGCAACTATGCATTTTTTAGCGTTCAAGTCATATTTTTGTGTCTCTTTTAGTCAGTAAATCATTCTAAATCACTTCGTATGAAATTCGGCATTTAAACATGACTTTCTTGCATAACTTGCAGTTGATCTATTGTAGGCAACAATGCATTTGTTTAGCCTTAAAGTCATGTCACTGAGTCTCATCTAGTCATGAAATCATTCTAAATTAATTCGAACGAATTCTATTTTCGCCCTTCAAACATTATTTTCTTACATAACTTGTAATTAATCTATTGAAGACAACAATGCATTATTTTAGCATTAAAAAGCATATCACTCAGTCTTTTCAATCATTAAATTGTTTGAAGGCACGTAGAACCAATTCTCTTTTAGCATTTAAAACGCGACTTTCGTGCATAACTTGCAATTGATCTATTGATCGCAACTATGCATTTTTTAGCATTCAAGTCATATTTTTGCGTCTCTTTTAGTCAGTAAATCATTCTAAATCACTTCGTATGAAATTCGGCATTTAGACATGACTTTCTTGCATAACTTGCAGTTGATCTATTATAAGCAACAATGCATTTTTTTAGCCTTAAAGTCATGTCACTGAGTCTCTTCTAGTCATTAAATCATTCTAAATTAGTTCGAAGGAATTCTATTTTCGCCCTTCAAACATTATTTTCTTACATAACTTGTAATTAATCTATTGAAGACAACAATGCATTATTTTAGCATTAAAAAGCATATCACTCAGTCTTTTCAGTCATTAAATTGTTTGAAGGCACTTCGAACCAATTCTCTTTTTGCATTCAAAATGCGACTTTCGTGCATAACTTGCAATTGATCTATTGATGCCAACTATGCATTTTTTAGCCTTAAAGTCATATTTTTGCGTCTCTTTTAGTCAGTAAATCATTCTAAATAACTTTGAACGAAATTCGGCCTTTAAACATGACTTTCATGCGTAACTTGCATTTGATCTATTGAAGGCAACAATGCATTTGTTTAGCCTTAAAGTCATGTCATTGAGTCTCTTTTGGTCATTAAATCATTCTAAATTTATTCGAACGAATTCTATTTTCGCCCTTCAAACATTATTTTCTTGCATAACTTGTAATTAATCTATTGAAGACAACAATGCATTATTTTACCATTAAAAAGCATATCACTCAGTCTTTTCAATCATTAAATTGTTTGAAGGCACTTCGAATCAATTCTCTTTTTGCATTTAAAACGCGACTTTCGTGCATAATTTGCAATTGATCTATTGATGGCAACAATGCATTTTTTAGCGTTCAAGTCATATTTTTGCGTCTCTTTTAGTCAGTAAATGATTCTAAATCACTTCGAACGAAATTCGGCCTTTAAACTTGACTTTCGGGCGTAACTTGCAGTTGATCTATTGAAGGCAACAATGCATTTGTTTAGCCTTAAAGTCGTGTCATTGAGTCTCTTTTAGTCATTAAATCATTCTAAATTAATTCGAACGAATTCTATTTTCGCCTTTCAAACATTATTTTCTTACACAACTTGTAATTAATCTATTGAAGACAACAATGCATTATTTTAGCATTAAAAGCATATCACTCAGACTTTTCAATCATTAAATTATTTGAAGGCGCTGCGAACCAATTCTCTTTTTGCATTTAAAACGCGACTTTCGTGCACAACTTGCAATTGATCTGTTGATGGCAACTATGCATTTTTTAGCGTTCAAGTCATATTTTTGCGTCTCTTTTAGTCAGTAAATCATTCTAAATCACTTCGTATGAAATTCGGCATTTAAACATGACTTTCGTGGATAACTTTCAGTTGATCTATTATAGGCAACAATGCATTTGTTTAGCGTTAAAGTCATGTCACTCAGTCTCTTCTAGTCATTAAATCATTCTAAATTAGTTCGAACGAATTCTATTTTTGCCCTTTATATATTATTTTCTTACATAACTTGTAATTAATCTATTGAAGACAACAATGCATTATTTTAGCATTAAAAAGCATATCACTCAGTCTTTTCAATCATTAAATTGTTTGAAGGCACTTCGAACCAATTCTCTTTTTGCATTTAAAACGCGACTTTCGTGCATAACTTGCAATTGATCTATTGATGGCAACTATGCATTTTTTAGCCTTAAAGTCATATTTTTGCGTCTCTTTTAGTCAGTAAATCATTCTAAATCACTTCGAACGAAATTCGGCCTTTAAACATGACTTTCGTGCGTAACTTGTAGTTGATCTATTGAAGGCAACAATGCATTTGTTTAGCCTTAAAGTCATGTCATTGAGTCTCTTTTAGTCATTAAATCATTCTAAATTAATTCGAACGAATTCTATTTTCGCCCTTCAAACATTATTTTCTTACATAACTTGTAATTAATCTATTGAAGACAACAATGCATTATTTTAGCATTAAAAAGCATATCACTCAGTCTTTTCAATCATTAAATTGTTTGACGGCACTTCGAACCAATTCTCTTTTTGCATTCAAAATGCGACTTTCGTGCATAACTTGCAATTAATCTATTGATGCCAACTATGCATTTTTTAGCCTTAAAGTCATATTTTTGCGTCTCTTTTATTCAGTAAATCATTCTAAATCACTTTGAACGAAATTCGGCCTTTAAACATGACTTTCATGCGTAACTTGCATTTGATCTATTGAAGGCAACAATGCATTTGTTTAGCCTTAAAGTCATGTCATTGAGTCTCTTTTAGTCATTAAATCATTCTAAATTTATTCGAACGAATTCTATTTTCGCCCTTCAAACATTATTTTCTTGCATAACTTGTAATTAATCTATTGAAGACAACAATGCATTATTTTACCATTAAAAAGCATATCACTCAGTCTTTTCAATCATTAAATTGTTTGAAGGCACTTCGAATCAATTCTCTTTTTGCATTTAAAACGCGACTTTCGTGCATAACTTGCAATTGATCTATTGATGGCAACAATGCATTTTTTAGCATTCAAGTCATATTTTTGCGTCTCTTTTAGTCAGTAAATGATTCTAAATCACTTCGAACGAAATTCGGCCTTTAAACTTGACTTTCGGGCGTAACTTGCAGTTGATCTATTGAAGGCAACAATGCATTTGTTTAGCCTTAAAGTCGTGTCATTGAGTCTCTTTTAGTCATTAAATCATTCTAAATTAACTCGAACGAATTCTATTTTCGCCTTTCAAACATTATTTTCTTACACAACTTGTAATTAATCTATTGAAGACAACAATGCATTATTTTAGCATTAAAAGCATATCACTCAGTCTTTTCAATCATTAAATTATTTGAAGGCGCTGCGAACCAATTCTCCTTTTGCATTTAAAACGCGACTTTCGTGCACAACTTGCAATTGATCTGTTGATGGCAACTATGCATTTTTTAGCGTTCAAGTCATATTTTTGCGTCTCTTTTAGTCAGTAACTCATTCTAAATCACTTCGTATGAAATTCGGCATTTAAACATGAGTTTCGTGGATAACTTTCAGTTGATCTATTATAGGCAACAATGCATTTGTTTTGCGTTAAAGTCATGTCACTGAGTCTCTTCTAGTCATTAAATCATTCTAAATTAGTTCGAACGAATTCTATTTTTGCCCTTTAAATATTATTTTCTTACATAACTTGTAATTAATCTATTAAAGACAAAAATGCATTATTTTAGCATTAAAAAGCATATCACTCAGTCTTTTCAATCATTAAATTGTTTGAAGGCACTTGGAACCAATTCTCTTTTTGCATTTAAAACGCGACTTTCGTGCATAACTTGCAATTGATCTATTGATGGCAACTATGCATTTTTTAGTCTTAAAGTCATATTTTTGCGTCTCTTTTAGTTAGTAAATCATTCTAAATCACTTCGAATGAAATTCGGCCTTTAAACATGACTTTCGTGCGTAACTTGCAGTTGATCTATTGAAGGCAACAATGCATTTGTTTAGCCTTAAAGTCATGTCATTGAGTCCCTTTTAGTCATTAAATCATTCTAAATTAATTCGAACGAATTCTATTTTCGCCCTTCAAACATTATTTTCTTACATAACTTGTAATTAATCTATTGAAAACAACAATGCATTATTTTAGCATTAGAAAGCATATCACTCAGTCTTTTCAATCATTAAATTATTTGAAGGCACTTCGAACCAATTCTCTTTTTGCACTTAAAACGCGACTTTCGTGCACAACTTGCAATTGATCTATTGATGGCAACTATGCATTTTTTAGCGTTCAAGTCATATTTTTGCGTCTCTTTTTGTCAGTAAATCATTCTAAATCACTTCGTATGAAATTCGGCATTTAAACATGACTTTCGTGCATAACTTGCAGTTGATCTATTATAGGCAACAATGCATTTGTTTAGCCTTAAAATCATATCACTGAGTCTCTTCTAGTCATTAAATCATTCTAAATTAGTCCAAACGAATTCTATTTTCGCCCTTCAAATATTATTTTCTTACATAACCTGTAATTAATCTATTGAAGACAACAATGCATTATTTTAGCATTAAAAAGAATATCACTCAGTCTTTTCAATCATTAAATTGTTTGAAGGAACTTCAAACCAATTCTCTTCTTGCATTTCAAACACGACTTTCATGCATAATTTGCAATTGATCTATTGATGGCAACTATGCATTTTTTAGCGTTCAAGACATATTTTTGCGTCTCTTTTAGTCAGTGAATCATTATAAATCACTTCGAACGAAATTCGGCCTTTAAACATGACTTTCCTGCGTAACTTGCAGTTGATCTATTGAAGGCAACAATGCATTTGTTTAGCCTTAAAGTCATGTCAATGAGTCTCTTTTAGTCATTAAATCATTTTAAATTAGTTCGAACGAATTCTATTTTCGCCCTTTAAATATTATTTTCTTACATAACTTGTAATTAATCTATTGAAGACAACAATGCATTATTTTAGCATTAAAAAGCATATCACTCAGTCTTTTCAATCATTAAATTTTTTGAAGGCACTTGGGACCAATTCTCTTTTTGCATTTAGAACGCGACTTTCGTGCATAACTTGCAATTGATCTATTGATGGCAACTATGCATTTTTTATCATTCAAGTCGTATTTTTGCGTCTCTTTTAGTCAGTAACTCATTCTAAATCACTTCGCATGAAATTCGGCCTTTAAACATGACTTTCGTGCATAACTTGCAGTTGATCTATTATAGGCAACAATGCATTTCTTTAGCCTTAAATTCATGTCACTGAGTCCCTTCTAGTCATTAAATCATTCTAAATTAGTTCGAACGAATTCTATTTTTGCCCTTCAAATATTATTTTCTTACATAACTTGTAATTAATCTATTGAAGACAACAATGCATTATTTTAGCATTAAAAAGCATATCACTCAGTCTTTTCAATCATTAAATTGTTTGGAGGCACTGCGAACCAATTCTCTTTTTGCATTTAAAACGCGACTTTCGTGCATAACTTGCAATTGATCTATTGATGGCAACTATGCATTTTTTAGCCTTAAAGTCATATTTTTGCGTCTCTTTTAGTCAGTAAATCATTCTAAATCACTTCCTAGGAAATTCGGCATTTAAACATGACTTTCGTGCATAACTTGCAGTTGATCTATTGAAGGCAACAATGCATTTGTTTAGCCTTAAAGTCATGTCATTGAGTCTCTTCTAGTCATTAAATCATTCTAAATTAGTTCGAACGAATTCAATTTTCGCCCTTCAAATATTATTTTCTTACATAACTTGTAATTAATCTATTGAAGACAACAATGCATTATTTTAGCATTAAAAGGCATATCACTCAGTCTTTTCAATCATTAAATTGTTTGAAGGCACTTGGAACCAATTCTCTTTCTGCATTCAAAACGCGACTTTCGTGCATAACTTGCAATTGATCTATTGATGGCAACTATGCCTTTTTTAGCGTTCAAGTCATATTTTTGCGTCTCTTTTAGTTAGTAAATCATTCTAAATCACTTCGTATGAAATTCGGCATTTAAACATGACTTTCGTGCATAACTTGCAGTTGATCTATTATAGGCAACAATGCATTTGTTTGGCCTTAAATTCATGTCACTGACTCTCTTCTAGTCATTAAATCATTCTAAATTAGTTCGAACGAATTCTATTTTCGCCCTTCAAATATTATTTTCTTACATAACTTGTAATTAATCTATTGAAGACAACAATGCATTATTTTAGCATTAAAAAGCATATCACTCAGTCTTTTCAATCATTAAATTGTTTGAAGGCACTTCGGACCAATTCTCTTTTTGCATTTAAAACGCGACTTTCGTGCATAACTTGCAATTGATCCCTTGATGGCAACTATGCATTTTTTAGCATTCAAGTCATATTTTTGCGTCACTTTTAGTCAGTAAATCATTCTAAATCACTTCGTATGAAATTCGGCATTTAAACATGACTTTCGTGCGTAACTTGCAGTTGATCTATTATAGGCAACAATGCATTTATTTAGCCTTAAAGTCAAGTCACTGAGCATCTTCTAGTCATTAAATCATTCTAAATTAGTTCGAACGAATTCTATTTTCGCCCTTCAAACATTATTTTCTTACATAACTTGTAATTAATCTATTGAAGACAACAATGCATTATTTTAGCATTAAAAAGCATATCACTCAGTCTTTTCAATCATTAAATTATTTGAAGGCACTTCGAACCAATTCTCTTTTTGCATTTAAAACGCGACTTTCGTGCACAACTTGCAATTGATCTATTGATGGCAACTATGCATTTTTTAACGTTCAAGTCATATTTTTGCATCTCTTTTAGTCAGTAAATCATTCTAAATCACTTCGTATGAAATTCGGCATTTAAACATGACTTTCGTGCATAACTTGCAGTTGATCTATTATAGGCAACAATGCATTTGTTTCGCCTTAAATTCATGTCACTGAGTCTCTTCTAGTCATTAAATCATTCTAAATTAGTTCGAACGAATTCAATTTTCGCCCTTCAAATATTATTTTCTTACATAACTTGTAATTAATCTATTGAAGACAACAATGCATTATTTTAGCATTAAAAAGCATATCACTCTGTCTTTTCAATCATTAAATTATTTGAAGGAACTTCGAACCAATTCTCTTTTTGCATTTAAAACGCGACTTTCATGCATAATTTGCAATTGATCTATTGATGGCAACTATGCATTTTTTCACCCTTAAAGTCATTTTTGCGTCTCTTTTATTCAGTAAATCATTCTAAATCACTTCGTATGAAATTCGGCATTTAAACATGACTTTCGTGCATCACTTGCAGTTGATCTATTATAGGCAACAATGCATTTGTTTAGCCTTAAAGTCATGTCACTGAGTCTCTTCTAGTCATTAAATCATTCTAAATTAGTTCGAACGAATTCTATTTTTGCCCTTTAAATATTATTTTCTTACATAACTTGTAATTAATCTATTGAAGACAACAATGCATTATTTTAGCATTAAAAAGCATATCACTCAGTCTTTTCAATCATTAAATTGTTTGAAGGCACTTCGAACCAATTCTCTTTTTGCATTTAAAACGCGACTTTCGTGCATAACTTGCAATTGATCTATTGATAGCAACTATGCATTTTTTAGCCTTAAAGTCATATTTTTGGGTCTCTTTTAGTTAGTAAATCATTCTAAATCACTTCGAACGAAATTCGGCCTTTAAACATGACTTTCGTGCGTAACTTGCAGTTGATCTATTGAAGGCAACAATGCATTTGTTTAGCCTTAAAGTCATGTCATTGAGTCTCTTTTAGTCATTAAATCATTCTAAATTAATTCGAACGAATTCTATTTTCGCCCTTCAAACATTATTTTCTTACATAACTGGTAATTAATCTATTGAAGACAACAATACATTATTTTAGCATTAAAAAGCATATCACTCAGTCTTTTCAATCATTAAATTATTTGAAGGCACATCGAACCAATTCTCTTTTTGCACTTAAAACGCGACTTTCGGGCACAACTTGCAATTGATGTATTGATGGCAACTATGTATTTTTTAGCATTCAAGTCATATTTTTGCGTCTCTTTTAGTCAGTAAATCATTCTAAATCACTTCGTATGAAATTAGGCATTTAAACATGACTTTCGTGCATAACTTGCAGTTGATCTATTATAGGCAACAATGCATTTCTTTAGCCTTAAATTCATGTCACTGAGTCTCTTCTAGTCATTAAATCATTCAAAATTAGTTCGAACGAATTCTATTTTCGCCCTTCAAATATTATTTTCTTACATAACTTGTAATTAATCTATTGAAGACAACAATGCATTATTTTAGCATTAAAAAGCATATCACTCAGTCTTTTCAATCATTAAATTGTTTGAAGGAACATCAAACCAATTCTTTTCTTGCATTTAAAACGCGACTTTCATGCATAATTCGCAATTGATCTATTGATGGCAACCATCCATTTTTTAGCGTTCAAGACATATTTTTGCGTCTCTTTTTGTCAGTGAATCATTCTAAATCACTTCGAACGAAATTCGGCCTTTACACAAGACTTTCGTGCGTAACTTGCAGTTGATCTATTGAAGGCAACAATGCATTTGTTTAGCCTTAAAGTCATGTCATTGAGTCTCTTTTAGTCATTAAATCATTCTAAATTAATTCGAACGAATTCTATTTTCACCCTTCAAACATTATTTTCTTACGTAACTTGTAATTAATTTATTGAAGACAACAATGCATTATTTTAGCATTAAAAAGCATATCACTCAATATTTTCAATCATTAAATTGTTTGAAGGCACTTCGAACCAATTCTCTTTTTGCATTTAAAACGCGACTTTCGTGCATAACTTGCAATTGATCTATTGATGGCAACTATGAATTTTTTTGCGTTGAAGTCATATTTTTGCGTCTCTTTTAGTTAGTAAATCATTCTAAATCACTTCGTATGAAATTCGGCATTTAAACATGACTTTCGTGCATAACTTGCAGTTGATCTATTATAGGCAACAATGCATTTGTTTAGCCTTAAAGTCATGTCACTGAGTCTCTTCTAGTCATTAAATCATTCTAAATTAATTCGAACGAATTCTATTTTCGCCCTTCAAACATTATTTTTTTACATAACTTGCAATTAACCTACTAAAGACAACAATGCATTATTTTAGCATTAAAAAGCGTATCACTCAGTCTTTTCAATCATTAAATTGTTTGAAGGCACTTCGAACCAATTCTCTTTTTGCATTTAAAACGCGATTTTCGTGCGTAACTTGCAATTGATCTATTGATGGCAACTATGCATTTTTTAGCGTTCAAGTCATATTTTTGCGTCTCTTTTAGTCAGTAAATCATTCTAAATCACTTCGTATGAAATTAGGCATTTAAACATTACTTTCGTTCATAACTTGCAGTTGATCTATTATAGGCAACAATGCATTTGTTTAGCCTTAAAGTCATGTCACTGAGTCTCTTCTAGTCATTAAATCATTCTAAATTAATTCGAACGAATTCTATTTTCGCCCTTCAAACTCTATTTTTTTACATAACTTGCAATTAACCTACTAAAGACAACAATGCATTATTTTAGCATTAAAAAGCGTATCACTCAGTCTTTTCAATCATTAAATTGTTTGAAGGCACTTCGAACCAATTCTCTTTTTGCATTTAAAACGCGACTTTCGTGCATAACTTGCAATTGATCCCTTGATGGCAACCATGCATTTTTTAGCATTCAAGTCATATTTTTGCGTCTCTTTTAGTCAGTAAATCATTCTAAATCACTTCGTATGAAATTCGGCATTTAAACATGTCTTTCGTGCGTAACTTGCAGTTGATCTATTATAGGCAACAATGCATTTATTTAGCCTTAAAGTCAAGTCACTGAGCATCTTCTAGTCATTAAATCATTCTAAATTAGTTCGAACGAATTCTATTTTCGCCCTTCAAACATTATTTTCTTACATAACTTGTAATTAATCTATTGAAGACAACAATGCATTATTTTAGCATTAAAAAGCATATCACTCAGTCTTTTCAATCATTAAATTATTTGAAGGCACTTCGAACCAATTCTCTTTTTGCATTTAAAACGCGACTTTCGTGCACAACTTGCAATTGATCTATTGATGGCAACTATGCATTTTTTAACGTTCAAGTCATATTTTTGCATCTCTTTTAGTCAGTAAATCATTCTAAATCACTTCGTATGAAATTCGGCATTTAAACATGACTTTCGTGCATAACTTGCAGTTGATCTATTATAGGCAACAATGCATTTGTTTCGCCTTAAATTCATGTCACTGAGTCTCTTCTAGTCATTAAATCATTCTAAATTAGTTCGAACGAATTCAATTTTCGCCCTTCAAATATTATTTTCTTACATAACTTGTAATTAATCTATTGAAGACAACAATGCATTATTTTAGCATTAAAAAGCATATCACTCTGTCTTTTCAATCATTAAATTATTTGAAGGAACTTCGAACCAATTCTCTTTTTGCATTTAAAACGCGACTTTCATGCATAATTTGCAATTGATCTATTGATGGCAACTATGCATTTTTTCACCCTTAAAGTCATTTTTGCGTCTCTTTTATTCAGTAAATCATTCTAAATCACTTCGTATGAAATTCGGCATTTAAACATGACTTTCGTGCATCACTTGCAGTTGATCTATTATAGGCAACAATGCATTTGTTTAGCCTTAAAGTCATGTCACTGAGTCTCTTCTAGTCATTAAATCATTCTAAATTAGTTCGAACGAATTCTATTTTTGCCCTTTAAATATTATTTTCTTACATAACTTGTAATTAATCTATTGAAGACAACAATGCATTATTTTAGCATTAAAAAGCATATCACTCAGTCTTTTCAATCATTAAATTGTTTGAAGGCACTTCGAACCAATTCTCTTTTTGCATTTAAAACGCGACTTTCGTGCATAACTTGCAATTGATCTATTGATGGCAACTATGCATTTTTTAGCGTTGAAGTCATATTTTTGCGTCTCTTTTAGTTAGTAAATCATTCTAAATCACTTCGTATGAAATTCGGCATTTAAACATGACTTTCGTGCATAACTTGTAGTTGATCTATTATAGGCAACAATGCATTTGTTTAGCCTTAAAGTCATGTCACTGAGTCTCTTCTAGTCATTAAATCATTCTAAATTAATTCGAACGAATTCTATTTTTGCCCTTCAAACATTATTTTCTTACGTAACTTGTAATTAATTTATTGAAGACAACAATGCATTATTTTAGCATTAAAAAGCATATCACTCAATATTTTCAATCATTAAATTGTTTGAAGGCACTTCGAACCAATTCTCTTTTTGCATTTAAAACGCGACTTTCGTGCATAACTTGCAATTGATCTATTGATGGCAACTATGCATTTTTTAGCGTTGAAGTCATATTTTTGCGTCTCTTTTAGTTAGTAAATCATTCTAAATCACTTCGTATGAAATTCGGCATTTAAACATGACTTTCGTGCATAACTTGCAGTTGATCTATTATAGGCAACAATGCATTTGTTTAGCCTTAAAGTCATGTCACTGAGTCTCTTCTAGTCATTAAATCATTCTAAATTAATTCGAACGAATTCTTTTTTCGCCCTTCAAACATTATTTTTTTACATAACTTGCAATTAACCTACTAAAGACAACAATGCATTATTTTAGCAATAAAAAGCGTATCACTCAGTCTTTTCAATCATTAAATTGTTTGAAGGCACTTCGAACCAATTCTCTTTTTGCATTTAAAACGCGACTTTCGTGCGTAACTTGCAATTGATCTATTGATGGCAACTATGCATTTTTTAGCGTTCAAGTCATATTTTTGCGTCTCTTTTAGTCAGTAAATCATTCTAAATCACTTCGTATGAAATTAGGCATTTAAACATTACTTTCGTTCATAACTTGCAGTTGATCTATTATAGGCAACAATGCATTTGTTTAGCCTTAAAGTCATGTCACTGAGTCTCTTCTAGTCATTAAATCATTCTAAATTAATTCGAACGAATTCTATTTTCGCCCTTCAAACATTATTTTTTTACATAACTTGCAATTAACCTACTAAAGACAACAATGCATTATTTTAGCATTAAAAAGCGTATCACTCAGTCTTTTCAATCATTAAATTGTTTGAAGGCACTTCGAACCAATTCTCTTTTTGCATTTAAAACGCGACTTTCGTGCATAACTTGCAATTGATCCCTTGATGGCAACTATGCATTTTTTAGCATTCAAGTCATATTTTTGCGTCTCTTTTAGTCAGTAAATCATTCTAAATCACTTCGTATGAAATTCGGCATTTAAACATGACTTTCGTGCGTAACTTGCAGTTGATCTATTATAGGCAACAATGCATTTATTTAGCCTTAAAGTCAAGTCACTGAGCATCTTCTAGTCATTAAATCATTCTAAATTAGTTCGAACGAATTCTATTTTCGCCCTTCAAACATTATTTTCTTACATAACTTGTAATTAATCTATTGAAGACAACAATGCATTATTTTAGCATTAAAAAGCATATCACTCCGTCTTTTCAATCATTAAATTATTTGAAGGCACTTCGAACCAATTCTCTTTTTGCATTTAAAACGCGACTTTCGTGCACAACTTGCAATTGATCTATTGATGGCAACTATGCATTTTTTAACGTTCAAGTCATATTTTTGCATCTCTTTTAGTCAGTAAATCATTCTAAATCACTTCGTATGAAATTCGGCATTTAAACATGACTTTCGTGCATAACTTGCAGTTGATCTATTATAGGCAACAATGCATTTGTTTCGCCTTAAATTCATGTCACTGAGTCTCTTCTAGTCATTAAATCATGCTAAATTAGTTCGAACGAATTCAATTTTCGCCCTTCAAATATTATTTTCTTACATAACTTGTAATTAATCTATTGAAGACAACAATGCATTATTTTAGCATTAAAAAGCATATCACTCTGTCTTTTCAATCATTAAATTATTTGAAGGAACTTCGAACCAATTCTCTTTTTGCATTTAAAACGCGACTTTCATGCATAATTTGCAATTGATCTATTGATGGCAACTATGCATTTTTTCACCCTTAAAGTCATTTTTGCGTCTCTTTTATTCAGTAAATCATTCTAAATCACTTCGTATGAAATTCGGCATTTAAACATGACTTTCGTGCATCACTTGCAGTTGATCTATTATAGGCAACAATGCATTTGTTTAGCCTTAAAGTCATGTCACTGAGTCTCTTCTAGTCATTACATCATTCTAAATTAGTTCGAACGAATTCTATTTTTGCCCTTTAAATATTATTTTCTTACATAACTTGTAATTAATCTATTGAAGACAACAATGCATTATTTTAGCATTAAAAAGCATATCACTCAGTCTTTTCAATCATTAAATTGTTTGAAGGCACTTCGAACCAATTCTCTTTTTGCATTTAAAACGCGACTTTCGTGCATAACTTGCAATTGATCTATTGATGGCAACTATGCATTTTTTAGCGTTGAAGTCATATTTTTGCGTCTCTTTTAGTTAGTAAATCATTCTAAATCACTTCGTATGAAATTCGGCATTTAAACATGACTTTCGTGCATAACTTGTAGTTGATCTATTATAGGCAACAATGCATTTGTTTAGCCTTAAAGTCATGTCACTGAGTCTCTTCTAGTCATTAAATCATTCTAAATTAATTCGAACGAATTCTATTTTCGCCCTTCAAACATTATTTTTTTACATAACTTGCAATTAACCTACTAAAGACAACAATGCATTATTTTAGCATTAAAAAGCATATCACTTAGTCTTTTCAATCATGAAATTGTTTGGAGGCACTTCGGACCAATTCTCTTTTTGCGTTTAAAACGCGACTTTCGTGCATAACTTGCAATTGATCTATTGATGGCAACTATGCATTTTTTAGCCATAAAGTCATCTTTGCGTCTCTTTTAGTCAGTAAATCATTCTAAATCACTTCGTATGAATTTCGGCATTTAAACATGACTTTCGTGCATAACTTGCAGTTGATCTATTGAAGGCAACAATGCATTTATTTAACCTTAAAGTCATGTCACTGAGTCTCTTCTAGTCATTGAATCATTTTAAATTATTTCGAACGAATTCTATTTTTGCCCTTCAAATATTATTTTCTTACATAACTTGTAATTAATCTATTGAAGACAACAATGCATTATTTTAGCATTAAAAAGCATATCACTCAATCTTTTCAATCATTAAATTGTTTGAAGGCACTTCGAACCAATTCTCTTTTTGCATTTAAAACGCGACTTTCGTGCATAACTTGCAAATGATCTATTGATGGCAACTATGCATTTTTTAGCATTCAAGTCATATTTTTGCGTCTCTTTTAGTCAGTAAATCATTCTAAATCACTTCGTATGAAATTCGGCATTTAAACATGACTTTCGTGCATAACTTGCAGTTGATCTATTATAGGCAACAATGCATTTGTTTAGCCTTAAAGTCATGTCACTGAGTCTCTTCTAGTCATTAAATCATTCTAAATTAATTCGAACGAATTCTATTTTCGCCCTTCTAACATTATTTTTTTACATAACTTGCGATTAACCTACTAAAGACGACAATGCATTATTTTAGCATTAAAAAGCACATCACACAATCTTTTCAATCATTAAATTGTTTGAAGGCACTTCGAACCAATTCTCTTTTTGCATTTAAAACGCGACTTTCGTGCATAACTTGCAATTGATCTATTGATGGCAACTATGCATTTTTTAGCGTTGAAGTCATATTTTTGCGTCTCTTTTAGTCAGTAAATCATTCTAAATCACTTCGAACAAAATTCGGCATTTAAACATGAGTTTCGTGCATAACTTGCAGTTGATCTATTGAAGGCAACAATGCATTTGTTTAGCCTTAAAGTCATGTCACTGAGTCTCTTCTAGTCATTAAATCATTCTAAATTAGTTCGAACGAATTCTATTTTCGCCCTTCAAACATTATTTTCTTACATAACTTGTAATTAATCTATTGAAGACAACAATGCATTATTTTAGCATTAAAAAGCATATCACTCAATATTTTCAATCATTAAATTGTTTGAAGGCACTTCGAACCAATTCTCTTTTTGCATTTAAAACGCGACTTTCGTGCATAACTTGCAATTGATCTATTGATGGCAACTATGCATTTTTTAGCGTTGAAGTCATATTTTTGCGTCTCTTTTAGTCAGTAAATCATTCTAAATCACTTCGAACAAAATTCGGCATTTAAACATGAGTTTCGTGCATAACTTGCAGTTGATCTATTGAAGGCAACAATGCATTTGTTTAGCCTTAAAGTCATGTCACTGAGTCTCTTCTAGTCATTGAATCATTCTAAATTATTTCGAACGAATTCTATTTTTGCCCTTCAAATATTATTTTCTTACATAACTTGTAATTAATCTATTGAAGACAACAATGCATTATTTTAGCATTAAAAAGCATATCACTCAATCTTTTCAATCATTAAATTGTTTGAAGGCACTTCGAACCAATTCTCTTTTTGCATTTAAAACGCGACTTTCGTGCATAACTTGCAAATGACCTATTGATGGCAACTATGCATTTTTTAGCATTCAAGTCATATTTTTGCGTCTCTTTTAGTCAGTAAATCATTCTAAATCACTTCGTATGAAATTCGGCATTTAAACATGACTTTCGTGCATAACTTGCAGTTGATCTATTATAGGCAACAATGCATTTGTTTAGCCTTAAAGTCATGTCACTGAGTCTCTTCTAGTCATTAAATCATTCTAAATTAATTCGAACGAATTCTATTTTCGCCCTTCTAACCTTATTTTTTTACATAACTTGTAATTAATCTATTGAAGACAACAATGCATTATTTTAGAATTAAAAAGCATATCACTCAGTCTTTTCAATCATTAAATTGTTTGAAGGCACTTCGAACCAATTCTCTTTTTGCATTTAAAACGCGACTTTCGTGCATAACTTGCAATTGATCTATTGATTGCGACTATGCATTTTTTAGCCTTAAAATCATATTTTTGCGTCTCTTTTAGTCAGTAAATCATTCTAAATCACTTCGAACAAAATTCGGCCTTTAAACATGACTTTCGTGCGTAACTTGCAGTTGATCTATTAAAGGCAACAATGCATTTGTTTAGCCTTAAAGTCATGTCACTGAGTCTCTTCTAGTCATTAAATCATTCTAAATTAGTTCGAACGAATTCTATTTTTGCCCTTTAAATATTATGTTCTTACATAACTTGTAATTTATCTATTGAAGACAACAATGCATTATTTTAGCATTAAAAAGCATATCACTCAGTCTTTTCAATCATTAAATTGTTTGAAGGCTCTTCGGACCAATTCTCTTTTTGCATTTAAAACGCGACTTCCGTGCATAACTTGCAATTGATCTATTGATGGCAACTATGCATTTTTTAGCGTTCAAGTCATATTTTTGCGTCTCTTTTAGTCAATAAATCATTCTAAATCACTTCGAACAAAATTCGGCATTTAAACATGAGTTTCATGCATAACTTGCAGTTGATCTATTGAAGGCAACAATGCATTTGTTTAGCCTTAAAGTCATGTCACTGAGTCTCTTCTAGTCATTAAATCATTCTAAATTAGTTCGAACGAATTCTATTTTTGCCCTTGAAATATTATTTTCTTACATAACTTGTAATTTATCTATTGAAGACAACAATGCATTATTTTAGCATTAAAAAGCATATCACTCAGTCTTTTCAATCATTAAATTGTTTGAAGGCTCATCGGACCAATTCTCTTTTTGCATTTAAAACGCGACTTCCGTGCATAACTTGCAATTGATCTATTGATGGCAACTATGCATTTTTTAGCGTTCAAGTCATATTTTTGCGTCTCTTTTAGTCAGTAAATCATTCTAAATCACTTCGTATGAAATTCGGCCTTTAAACATGACTTTCGTGCGTAACTTGCAGTTGATCTATTATAGGCAACAATGCATTTGTTTAGCCTTAAAGTCATGTCACTGAGTCTCTTCTAGTCATTAAATCATTCTAAATTAGTTCGAACGAATTCTATTTTTGCCCTTTAAATATTATTTTCTTACATAAATTGTAATTAATCTATTGAAGACAACAATGCATTATTTTAGCATTAAAAAGCATATCACTCAGTCTTTTCAATCATTAAATTGTTTGAAGGCACTCCGGACCAATTCTCTTTTTGCATTTAAAACGCGACTTTCGTGCATAACTTGCAATTGATCTATTGATGGCAACTATGCATTTTTTTAGCCTTAAAGTCATATTTTTGCGTCTCTTTTAGTCAGTAAATTATTCTAAATCACTTCGTAAGAAATTCGGCATTTAAACATGAGTTTCGTGCATACCTTGCAGTTGATCTATTGTAGGCAACAATGCATTTGTTTAGCCTTAAAGTCATCTCACTGAGTCTCTTCTAGTCATTAAATCATTCTAAATTAGTTCGAACGAATTCTATTTTCGCCCTTCAAATATTATTTTCTTACATAACTTGTAATTAATCTATTGAAGACAACAATGCATTATTTTAGCAATAAAAAGCATATCACTCAGTCTTTTCAATCATTAAATTGTTTGAAGCCACTTCGAACCAATTCTCTTTTTGCATTTAAAACGCGGCTTTCGTGCATAACTTCCAATTGATCTATTGATGGCAACTATGCATTTTTTAGCATTCAAGTCATATTTTTGCGTCTCTTTTATTCAGTAAATCATTCTAAATCACTTCGTATGAAATTCGGCCTTTAAACATGACTTTCGTGCGTAACTTGCAGTTGATCTATTGAAGGCAACAATGCATTTGTTTAGCCTTAAAGTCATGTCATTGAGTCTCTTCTAGTCATTAAATCATTCTAAATTATTTCGAACGAATTCCATTTTCGCCCTTCTAACTTTATTTTTTTATATAACTGGCAATTAATCTACTAAAGACAACAATGCATTATTTTAGCATTAAAAAGCATATCACTCAGTCTTTTCAATGATTAAATTGTTTGAAGGCACTTCGAACCAATTCTCTTTTTCCATTTAAAATGCGACTTTCCTGCATAACTTTCAATTGATCTATTGATGGCAACTATGCATTTTTTAGCATTCAAGTCATATTTTTGCGTCTCTTTTATTCAATAAATCATTCTAAATCACTTCGTATTAAATTCGGCCTTTAAACATGACTTTCGTGCGTAACTTGCAGTTGATCTATTAAAGGCAACAATGCATTTGTTTAGCCTTAAAGTCATGTCATTGAGTCTCTTCTAGTCATTAAATCATTCTAAATTATTTCGACCGAACTCCATTTTCGCCCTTCTAACTTTATTTTTTTACATAACTGGCAATTAATCTACTAAAGACAACATTGCATTATTTTAGCATTAAAAAGCATATCACTCAGTCTTTTCAATCATTAAATTGTTTGAAGGCACTTCGAACCAATTCTCTTTTTGCATTTAAAATGCGCCTTTCGTGCATAACTTGCAATTGATCTATTGATGGCATCTATGCCTTTTCTAGCATTCAAGTCATATTTTTGCGTCTCTTTTAGTCAGTAAATCATTCTAAATCACTTCGAACGAAATTCGGCCTTTAAACATGACTTTCGTGCGTAACTTGCAGTTGATCTATTGAAGGCAACAATGCATTTGCTTAGCCTTAAAGTCATGTCACTGAGTCTCTTCTAGTCATTAAATCATTCTAAATTATTTCGAACGAATTCTATTTTTGCCCTTCAAACATTATTTTCTTACATAACTTGTAATTAATCTATTGAAGACAACAATGCATTATTTTAGCATCAAAAAGCATATCACTCAGTCTTTTCAATCATTAAATTGTTTGAAAGCACTTCAAACGAATTCTCTTTTTGCATTTAAAACGCGACTTTCGTGCATAACTTGCAATTGATCTATTGATGGCAACTATGCCTTTTTTAGCGGTCAAGTCATATTTTTGCGTCTCTTTTAGTCAGTAAATCATTCTAAATCACTTCGAACGAAATTCGGCCTTTAAACATGACTTTCGTGCGTAACTTGCAGTTGATCTATTATAGGCAACAATGCATTTGTTTAGCCTTAAAGTCATGTTACTGAGTCTCTTCTAGTCATGAAATCATTCTAAATTATTTCGAACGAATTCTACTTTCGCCCTTCAAACATTATTTTCTTACATAACTTGTAATTAATCTATTGAAGACAACAATGCATTATTTTAGCAATAAAAAGCATATCACTCAGTCTTTTCAATCATTAAATTGTTTGAAGGCACTTCGATCCAGTTCTCTTTTTGCATTTAGAATGCGACTTTCATGCATAATTTGCAATTGATCTATTGATGGCAACTATGCATCTTTTTAGCCTTAAAGTCATATTTTTGCATCTCTTTTAGTCAGTAAATCATTCTAAATCACTTCGTAAGAAATTCGGCATTTAAACATGACTTTCGTGCATAACTTGCAGTTGATCTATTGAAGGCAACAATGCATTTGTTTAGCCTTAAAGTCATGTCACTGAGTCTCTTCTAGTCATTAAATCATTCTAAATTATTTCGAACGAATTCTATTTTCGCCCTTCAAACATTATTTTTGTACATAACTTGTAATTAATCTATTGAAGACAACAATGCATTATTTTAGCATTAAAAAGCATATCCCTCAGTCTTTTCAATCATTAAATTGTTTGAAGGAACTTCTAACCAATTCTCTTTTTGCATTTAAAACGCGACTTTCATGCATAATTTGCAATTGATGTATTGATGGCAACTATGCATTTTTTTAGCCTTAAAGTCATATTTTTGCGTGTCTTTTATTCAGTAAATCATTCTAAATCACTTCGTATGAAATTCGGCATTTAAACATGACTTTCGTGCATAACTTGCAGTTGATCTATTATAGGCAACAATGCATTTGTTTAGCCTTAAATTCATGTCACTGAGTCTCTTCTAGTCATTAAATCATTCTAAATTAGTTCGAAGGAATTCTATTTTTCCCCTTCAAATATTATTTTCTTACATAGCTTGTAATTAATCTATTGAAGACAAAAATGCATTATTTTAGCATTAAAAAGCATATCACTCAGTCTTTTCAATAATTAAATAGTTTGAAGGCACTTCGATCCAATTCGCTTTTTGCATTTAGAACGCGACTTTCGTGCATAACTTGCAATTGATCTATTGATGGCAACTATGCATTTTTTAGCGTTCAAGTCATATTTTTGCGTGTCTTTTAGTCAGTAAATCATTCTAAATCACTTCGTAAGAAATTCGGCATTTAAACATGACTTTCGTGCATAACTTGCAGTTGATCTATTGAAGGCAACAATGCATTTGTTTAGCCTTAAAGTCATGTCACTGAGTCTCTTCTAGTCATTAAATCATTCTAAATTATTTCAAACGAATTCTATTTTCGCCCTTCAAACATTATTTTTGTACATAACTTGTAATTAATCTATTGAAGACAACAATGCATTATTTTAGCATTAAAAAGCATATCCCTCAGTCTTTTCAATCATTAAATTGTTTGAAGGAACTTCTAACCAATTCTCTTTTTGCATTTAAAACGCGACTTTCATGCATAATTTGCAATTGATGTATTGATGGCAACTATGCATTTTTTTAGCCTTAAAGTCATATTTTTGCGTGTCTTTTATTCAGTAAATCATTCTAAATCACTTCGTATGAAATTCGGCATTTAAACATGACTTTCGTGCATAACTTGCAGTTGATCTATTATAGGCAACAATGCATTTCTTTAGCCTTAAATTCATGTCACTGAGTCTCTTTTAGTCATTAAATCATTCTAAATTAGTTCGAACGAATTCTATTTTCGCCCTTCAAATATTATTTTCATACATAACTTGTAATTAATCTATTGAAGACAACAATGCATTTTTTTAGCATTAAAAAGCATATCACTCTGTCTTTTCAATCATTAAATTGTTTGAAGGCACTTCGAACCAATTCTCTTTTTCCATTTAGAACGCGACTTTCATGCATAATTTGCAACTGATCTATTGATGGCAACTATGCATTTTTTTAGCCTTAAAGTCATATTTTTGCGTCTCTTTTATTCAGTAAATCATTCTAAATTACCGCGAATGAAATTCGGCCATTAAACATAACTTTCGTGCGTAACTTGCAGTTGATCTATTGAAGGCAACAATGCATTTGTTTAGCCTTAAAGTCATGTCATTGAATCTCTTCTAGTCACTAAATCATTCTAAATTAATTCGAACGAATTCTATTTTTGCCCTTCAAACATTATTTTCTTACATAACTTGTAATTAATCTATTGAAGACAACAATGCATTTTTTTAGCATTAAAAAGCATATCACTCAGTCTTTTTAATCATTAAATTGTTTGAAGGCACTTCGAACCAATTCTCCTTTTGCATTTAGAACGCGACTTTCATGCATAATTTGCAATTGATCTATTGATGGCAACTATGCATTTTTTTAGCCTTAAAGTCATATTTTTGCGTCTCTTTTATTTAGTAAATCATTCTAAATCACTTTGAATGAAATTCGGCCTTTAAACATAACTTTCGTGCGTAACTTGCAGTTGATCTATTGAAGGCAACAATGCCTTTTTTAGCGTTCAAGTCATATTTTTGCGTCTCTTTTAGTAAGTAAATCATTCTAAATCAGTACGAATGAAATTCGGCCTTTAAACATGACTTTCGTGCGTAACTTGCAATTGATCTATTATAGGCAACAATGCATTTCTTTAGCCTTAAATTCATGTCACTGAGTCTCTTCTAGTCATTATATCATTCTAAATTAATTCGAACGAATTCTATTTTCGCCCTTCAAATATTATTTTCTTACATAACTTGTAATTAATCTATTGAAGACAACAATGCATTATTTTACAATTAAAAAGCCTATCACTCAGTGTTTTGAATCATTAAATTGTTTCAAGGCAGTTCGAACCAATTCTCTTTCTGCATTTAGAACGCGACTTTCATGCATAATTTGCAATTGATCTATTGATTGGACCCATGGATTTTTTTAGCCTTAAAGTCATATTTCTGCGTCTCTTTTAGTTAATAAATCATTCTAAATCACTTCGAACGAAATTCTGCCTTTAAACATGACTTTGGTGCGTAACTTGCAGTTGATCTATTGAAGGCAACAATGCATTTGTTTAGCCTTAAATTCATGTCATTGAGTCTCTTCTAGTCATTAAATCATTCTAAATTAATTCGAACGAATTCTATTTTCGCCCTTCAAACATTAATTTTTTACATAACTTGCAGTTAATCTACTAAAGACAACAATGCATTATTTTAGCATTAAAAAGCATATCACTCAGTCTTTTCAATGATTAAATTGTTTGAAGGCACTTGGAACCAATTCTCTTTTTGCATTTAAAACGCGACTTTCGTGCATAACTTGCAATTGATCTATTGATGGCAACTATGCATTTTTTAGCGTTCAAGTCATATTTTTGCGTCTCTTTTGGTCAGTAAATCATTCTAAATCACTTAGAACGAAATTCGGCCTTTAAACATGACTTTCGTGCATAACTTGCAGTTGATCTATTATAGGCAACAGTGCATTTGTTTAGCCTTAAAGTCATGTCACTGAATCTCTTCTAGTCATTAAATCATTCTAAATTAGTTCGAACGAATTCTATTTTCGCCCTTCAAATATTATTTTCTTACATAACTTGTAATTAATCTATTGAAGACAACAATGTATTATTTTAGCATTAAACAGCATATCACTCAGTCTTTTCAATCATTAAATTGTTTGAAGGCACTTCGAACCAATTCTCTTTTTGCATTTAAAACACGACTTTCGTGCATAACTTGCAATTGATCTATTGATGGCAACTATGACTTTTTTAGCGTTAAAGTCATATTTTTGCGTCTCTTTTAGTCAGTAAATCGATCTATGAACGAAATTCGGCCTTTAAACATGACTTTCGTGCGTAACTTGCAATTGATCTATTGAAGGCAACAATGCATTTGTTTAGCCTTAAATTCATGTCACTGAGTCTCTTCTAGTCATTAAATCATTCTAAATTAGTTCGAACGAATTCTATTTTCACCATTCGAATATTATTTTCTTACATAACTTGTAATTAATCTATTGAAGACAACAATGCATTATTTTAGAATTAAAAACCATATCACTCAGTGTTTTCAATCATTAAATTGTTTGAAGGCACTACGAACCAATTCTCTTTTTGCATTTAGAACGCCACCTTCATGGATAATTTGCAATTGATCTATAGATGGCAACTATGCATTTTTTTTGCCTTAAAGTCATATTTTTGCATATTTTTTAGTCAGTAAATGATTCTAGATCACTTCGTATGAAATTCGGCATTTAAACATGACTTTCGTGCATAACTTGCAGTTGATCTATTGAAGGCAACAATGCATTTGTTTAGCCTTAAAGTCATGTCATTGAGTCTCTTCTAGTCATTAAATCATTCTAAATTAGTTCGAACGAATTCTATTTTCGCCCTTCAAATATTATTTTCTTACATAACTTGTAATTAATCTATTCAAGACAACAATGCATTATTTTAGCATTAAAAAGCATATCACTCAGTCTTTTCAATGATTAAATTGTTTGAAGGCACTTCGGACCAATTCTCTTTTTGCATTTAAAACGCGACTTTCGTGCATAACTTGCAATTGATCTATTGATTGGACCCATGGATTTTTTTAGCCTTAAAGTCATATTATTGCGTCTTTTTTAGTCAGGAAATCATTCTAAATCACTTCAAACGAAATTCTGCCTTTCAACATGACTCTCGTGCGTAACTTGCAATTGATCTATTGAAGGCAACAATGCATTTGTTTAGCCTTAAAGTCATGTCATTGAGTCTCTTCTAGTCATTAAATCATTCTAAATTAATTCGAACGAATTCTATTTTCGCCCTTCAAACATTAATTTTTTACATAACTTGCAATTAATCTACTAAAGACAACAATGCATTATTTTAGCATTAAAAAGCATATCACTCAGTCTTTTCAATGATTAAATTGTTTGAAGGCACTTTGAACCAATTCTCTTTTTGCATTTAAAACGCGACTTTCATGCATAACTTGCAATTGATCTATTGATGGCAACTATGCATTTTTTTAGCCTTAAAGTCAAATTTTTGCGTCTCTTCTAGTCTGTAAATCATTCTACATAACTTCGAACGAAATTCGGCCTTTAAACATGACTTTCGTGCATAACTTGCAGTTGATCTATTATAGGCAACAATGCATTTGTTTAGCCTTGAAGTCATGTCACTGAATCTCTTCTAGTCATTAAATCATTCTAAATTAATTCGAACGAATTCTCTTTTCGCCCTTCAAACATTATTTTCTTACATAACATGTAATTAATTTATTGAAGACAACAATGCATTATTTTAGCATTAAAAAGCATATGACTTAGTCTTTTCAATCATTAAATTGTTTGAAGGCACTTCGAACCAATTCTCTTTTTCCATTTAGAACGCGACTTTCATGCATAATTTGCAACTGATCTATTGATGGCAACTATGCATTTTTTTAGCCTTAAAGTCATATTTTTGCGTCTCTTTTATTCAGTAAATCATTCTAAATTACCGCGAATGAAATTCGGCCATTAAACATAACTTTCGTGCGTAACTTGCAGTTGATCTATTGAAGGCAACAATGCATTTGTTTAGCCTTAAAGTCATGTCATTGAATCTCTTCTAGTCACTAAATCATTCTAAATTAATTCGAACGAATTCTATTTTTGCCCTTCAAACATTATTTTCTTACATAACTTGTAATTAATCTATTGAAGACAACAATGCATTTTTTTAGCATTAAAAAGCATATCACTCAGTCTTTTTAATCATTAAATTGTTTGAAGGCACTTCGAACCAATTCTCCTTTTGCATTTAGAACGCGACTTTCATGCATAATTTGCAATTGATCTATTGATGGCAACTATGCATTTTTTTAGCCTTAAAGTCATATTTTTGCGTCTCTTTTATTTAGTAAATCATTCTAAATCACTTTGAATGAAATTCGGCCTTTAAACATAACTTTCGTGCGTAACTTGCAGTTGATCTATTGAAGGCAACAATGCCTTTTTTAGCGTTCAAGTCATATTTTTGCGTCTCTTTTAGTAAGTAAATCATTCTAAATCAGTACGAATGAAATTCGGCCTTTAAACATGACTTTCGTGCGTAACTTGCAATTGATCTATTATAGGCAACAATGCATTTCTTTAGCCTTAAATTCATGTCACTGAGTCTCTTCTAGTCATTATATCATTCTAAATTAATTCGAACGAATTCTATTTTCGCCCTTCAAATATTATTTTCTTACATAACTTGTAATTAATCTATTGAAGACAACAATGCATTATTTTACAATTAAAAAGCCTATCACTCAGTGTTTTGAATCATTAAATTGTTTCAAGGCAGTTCGAACCAATTCTCTTTCTGCATTTAGAACGCGACTTTCATGCATAATTTGCAATTGATCTATTGATTGGACCCATGGATTTTTTTAGCCTTAAAGTCATATTTCTGCGTCTCTTTTAGTTAATAAATCATTCTAAATCACTTCGAACGAAATTCTGCCTTTAAACATGACTTTGGTGCGTAACTTGCAGTTGATCTATTGAAGGCAACAATGCATTTGTTTAGCCTTAAATTCATGTCATTGAGTCTCTTCTAGTCATTAAATCATTCTAAATTAATTCGAACGAATTCTATTTTCGCCCTTCAAACATTAATTTTTTACATAACTTGCAGTTAATCTACTAAAGACAACAATGCATTATTTTAGCATTAAAAAGCATATCACTCAGTCTTTTCAATGATTAAATTGTTTGAAGGCACTTCGAACCAATTTTCTTTTTGCATTTAAAACGCGACTTTCGTGCACAACTTGCAATTGATCTATTGATGGCAACTATGCATTTTTTAGCGTTGAAGTCATATTTTTGCGTCTCTTTTAGTTAGTAAATCATTCTAAATCACTTCGTATGAAATTCGGCATTTAAACATGACTTTCGTGCATAACTTGCAGTTGATCTATTATAGGCAACAATGCATTTGTTTAGCCTTAAAGTCATGTCATTGAGTCTCTTCTAGTCATTAAATCATTCTAAATTAATTCGAACGAATTCTATTTTCTCCCTTCAAACATTAATTTTTTACATAACTTGCAATTAATCTACTAAAGACAACAATGCATTATTTTAGCATTAAAAAGCATATCACTCAGTCTTTTCAATGATTAAATTGTTTGAAGGCACTTCGAACCAATTCTCTTTTTGCATTTAAAACGCGACTTTCGTGCATAACTTGCAATTGATCTATTGATGGCAACTATGCATTTTTTAGCGTTCAAGTCATATTTTTGCGTCTCTTTTGGTCAGTAAATCATTCTAAATCACTTAGAACGAAATTCGGCCTTTAAACATGACTTTCGTGCATAACTTGCAGTTGATCTATTATAGGCAACAGTGCATTTGTTTAGCCTTAAAGTCATGTCACTGAATCTCTTCTAGTCATTAAATCATTCTAAATTAGTTCGAACGAATTCTATTTTCGCCCTTCAAATATTATTTTCTTACATAACTTGTAATTAATCTATTGAAGACAACAATGCATTATTTTAGCGTTAAACAGCATATCACTCAGTCTTTTCAATCATTAAATTGTTTGAAGGCACTTCGAACCAATTCTCTTTTTGCATTTAAAACACGACTTTCGTGCATAACTTGCAATTGATCTATTGATGGCAACTATGACTTTTTTAGCGTTAAAGTCATATTTTTGCGTCTCTTTTAGTCAGTAAATCGATCTATGAACGAAATTCGGCCTTTAAACATGACTTTCGTGCGTAACTTGCAATTGATCTATTGAAGGCAACAATGCATTTGTTTAGCCTTAAATTCATGTCACTGAGTCTCTTCTAGTCATTAAATCATTCTAAATTAGTTCGAACGAATTCTATTTTCACCATTCGAATATTATTTTCTTACATAACTTGTAATTAATCTATTGAAGACAACAATGCATTATTTTAGAATTAAAAACCATATCACTCAGTGTTTTCAATCATTAAATTGTTTGAAGGCACTACGAACCAATTCTCTTTTTGCATTTAGAACGCCACCTTCATGGATAATTTGCAATTGATCTATAGATGGCAACTATGCATTTTTTTTGCCTTAAAGTCATATTTTTGCATATTTTTTAGTCAGTAAATGATTCTAGATCACTTCGTATGAAATTCGGCATTTAAACATGACTTTCGTGCATAACTTGCAGTTGATCTATTGAAGGCAACAATGCATTTGTTTAGCCTTAAAGTCATGTCATTGAGTCTCTTCTAGTCATTAAATCATTCTAAATTAGTTCGAACGAATTCTATTTTCGCCCTTCAAATATTATTTTCTTACATAACTTGTAATTAATCTATTCAAGACAACAATGCATTATTTTAGCATTAAAAAGCATATCACTCAGTCTTTTCAATGATTAAATTGTTTGAAGGCACTTCGAACCAATTCTCTTTTTGCATTTAAAACGCGACTTTCGTGCATAACTTGCAATTGATCTATTGATTGGACCCATGGATTTTTTTAGCCTTAAAGTCATATTATTGCGTCTTTTTTAGTCAGGAAATCATTCTAAATCACTTCAAACGAAATTCTGCCTTTCAACATGACTCTCGTGCGTAACTTGCAATTGATCTATTGAAGGCAACAATGCATTTGTTTAGCCTTAAAGTCATGTCACTGAGTCTCTTCTAGTCATTAAATCATTCTAAATTAATTCGAACGAATTCTATTTTCGCCCTTCAAACATTAATTTTTTACATAACTTGCAATTAATCTACTAAAGACAACAATGCATTATTTTAGCATTAAAAAGCATATCACTCAGTCTTTTCAATGATTAAATTGTTTGAAGGCACTTTGAACCAATTCTCTTTTTGCATTTAAAACGCGACTTTCATGCATAACTTGCAATTGATCTATTGATGGCAACTATGCATTTTTTTAGCCTTAAAGTCATATTTTTGCGTCTCTTCTAGTCTGTAAATCATTCTACATAACTTCGAACGAAATTCGGCCTTTAAACATGACTTTCGTGCATAACTTGCAGTTGATCTATTATAGGCAACAATGCATTTGTTTAGCCTTGAAGTCATGTCACTGAATCTCTTCTAGTCATTAAATCATTCTAAATTAATTCGAACGAATTCTATTTTCGCCCTTCAAACATTATTTTCTTACATAACATGTAATTAATTTATTGAAGACAACAATGCATTATTTTAGCATTAAAAAGCATATGACTTAGTCTTTTCAATCATTAAATTGTTTGAAGGCACTTCGAACCAATTCTCTTTTTCCATTTAGAACGCGACTTTCATGCATAATTTGCAACTGATCTATTGATGGCAACTATGCATTTTTTTAGCCTTAAAGTCATATTTTTGCGTCTCTTTTATTCAGTAAATCATTCTAAATTACCGCGAATGAAATTCGGCCATTAAACATAACTTTCGTGCGTAACTTGCAGTTGATCTATTGAAGGCAACAATGCATTTGTTTAGCCTTAAAGTCATGTCATTGAATCTCTTCTAGTCACTAAATCATTCTAAATTAATTCGAACGAATTCTATTTTTGCCCTTCAAACATTATTTTCTTACATAACTTGTAATTAATCTATTGAAGACAATAATGCATTTTTTTAGCATTAAAAAGCATATCACTCAGTCTTTTTAATCATTAAATTGTTTGAAGGCACTTCGAACCAATTCTCCTTTTGCATTTAGAACGCGACTTTCATGCATAATTTGCAATTGATCTATTGATGGCAACTATGCATTTTTTTAGCCTTAAAGTCATATTTTTGCGTCTCTTTTATTTAGTAAATCATTCTAAATCACTTTGAATGAAATTCGGCCTTTAAACATAACTTTCGTGCGTAACTTGCAGTTGATCTATTGAAGGCAACAATGCCTTTTTTAGCGTTCAAGTCATATTTTTGCGTCTCTTTTAGTAAGTAAATCATTCTAAATCAGTACGAATGAAATTCGGCCTTTAAACATGACTTTCGTGCGTAACTTGCAATTGATCTATTATAGGCAACAATGCATTTCTTTAGCCTTAAATTCATGTCACTGAGTCTCTTCTAGTCATTATATCATTCTAAATTAATTCGAACGAATTCTATTTTCGCCCTTCAAATATTATTTTCTTACATAACTTGTAATTAATCTATTGAAGACAACAACGCATTATTTTACAATTAAAAAGCCTATCACTCAGTGTTTTGAATCATTAAATTGTTTCAAGGCAGTTCGAACCAATTCTCTTTCTGCATTTAGAACGCGACTTTCATGCATAATTTGCAATTGATCTATTGATTGGACCCATGGATTTTTTTAGCCTTAAAGTCATATTTCTGCGTCTCTTTTAGTTAATAAATCATTCTAAATCACTTCGAACGAAATTCTGCCTTTAAACATGACTTTGGTGCGTAACTTGCAGTTGATCTATTGAAGGCAACAATGCATTTGTTTAGCCTTAAATTCATGTCATTGAGTCTCTTCTAGTCATTAAATCATTCTAAATTAATTCGAACGAATTCTATTTTCGCCCTTCAAACATTAATTTTTTACATAACTTGCAGTTAATCTACTAAAGACAACAATGCATTATTTTAGCATTAAAAAGCATATCACTCAGTCTTTTCAATGATTAAATTGTTTGAAGGCACTTCGAACCAATTCTCTTTTTGCATTTAAAACGCGACTTTCGTGCATAACTTGCAATTGATTTATTGATGGCAACTATGCATTTTTTAGCGTTCAAGTCATATTTTTGCGTCTCTTTTAGTCAGTAAATCATTCTAAATCACTTCGTATGAAATTCGGCATTTAAACATGACTTTCGTGCATAACTTGCAGTTGATCTATTATAGGCTACAATGCATTTGTTTAGCCTTAAAGTCATGTCATTGAGTCTCTTCTAGTCATTAAATCATTCTAAATTAGTTCGAACGAATTCTATTTTCGCCCTTCAAATATTATTTTCTTACATAACTTCTAATTAATCTATTGAAGACAACAATGCATTATTTTAGCATTAAAAAGCATATCACACAATCTTTTCAATGATTAAATTGTTTGAAGGCACTTCGAACCAATTTTCTTTTTGCATTTAAAACGCGACTTTGGTGCACAACTTGCAATTGATCTATTGATGGCAACTATGCATTTTTTAGCGTTCAAGTCATATTTTTGCGTCTCTTTTAGTTAGTAAATCATTCTAAATCACTTCGTATGAAATTCGGCATTTAAACATGACTTTCGTGCATAACTTGCAGTTGATCTATTATAGGCAACAATGCATTTGTTTAGCCTTAAAGTCATGTCATTGAGTCTCTTCTAGTCATTAAATCATTCTAAATTAATTCGAACGAATTCTATTTTCTCCCTTCAAACATTAATTTTTTACATGACTTGCAATTAATCTACTAAAGACAACAATGCATTATTTTAGCATTAAAAAGCATATCACTCAGTCTTTTCAATGATTAAATTGTTTGAAGGCACTTCGAACCAATTCTCTTTTTGCATTTAAAACGCGACTTTCGTGCATAACTTGCAATTGATCTATTGATGGCAACTATGCCTTTTTTAGCGTTCAAGTCATATTTTTGCGTCTCTTTTGGTTAGTAAATCATTCTAAATCACTTAGAACGAAATTCGGCCTTTAAACATGACTTTCGTGCATAACTTGCAGTTGATCTATTATAGGCAACAGTGCATTTGTTTAGCCTTAAAGTCATGTCACTGAATCTCTTCTAGTCATTAAATCATTCTAAATTAGTTCGAACGAATTCTATTTTCGCCCTTCAAATATTATTTTCTTACATAACTTGTAATTAATCTATTGAAGACAACAATGCATTATTTTAGCATTAAACAGCATATCACTCAGTCTTTTCAATCATTAAATTGTTTGAAGGCACTTCGAACCAATTCTCTTTTTGCATTTAAAACACGACTTTCGTGCATAACTTGCAATTGATCTATTGATGGCAACTATGACTTTTTTAGCGTTAAAGTCATATTTTTGCGTCTCTTTTAGTCAGTAAATCGATCTATGAACGAAATTCGGCCTTTAAACATGACTTTCGTGCGTAACTTGCAATTGATCTATTGAAGGCAACAATGCATTTGTTTAGCCTTAAATTCATGTCACTGAGTCTCTTCTAGTCATTAAATCATTCTAAATTAGTTCGAACGAATTCTATTTTCACCATTCGAATATTATTTTCTTACATAACTTGTAATTAATCTATTGAAGACAACAATGCATTATTTTAGAATTAAAAACCATATCACTCAGTGTTTTCAATCATTAAATTGTTTGAAGGCACTACGAACCAATTCTCTTTTTGCATTTAGAACGCCACCTTCATGGATAATTTGCAATTGATCTATAGATGGCAACTATGCATTTTTTTTGCCTTAAAGTCATATTTTTGCATATTTTTTAGTCAGTAAATGATTCTAGATCACTTCGTATGAAATTCGGCATTTAAACATGACTTTCGTGCATAACTTGCAGTTGATCTATTGAAGGCAACAATGCATTTGTTTAGCCTTAAAGTCATGTCATTGAGTCTCTTCTAGTCATTAAATCATTCTAAATTAGTTCGAACGAATTCTATTTTCGCCCTTCAAATATTATTTTCTTACATAACTTGTAATTAATCTATTCAAGACAACAATGCATTATTTTAGCATTAAAAAGCATATCACTCAGTCTTTTCAATGATTAAATTGTTTGAAGGCACTTCGAACCAATTCTCTTTTTGCATTTAAAACGCGACTTTCGTGCATAACTTGCAATTGATCTATTGATTGGACCCATGGATTTTTTTAGCCTTAAAGTCATATTATTGCGTCTTTTTTAGTCAGGAAATCATTCTAAATCACTTCGAACGAAATTCTGCCTTTCAACATGACTCTCGTGCGTAACTTGCAATTGATCTATTGAAGGCAACAATGCATTTGTTTAGCCTGAAAGTCATGTCATTGAGTCTCTTCCAGTCATTAAATCATTCTAAATTAATTCGAACGAATTCTATTTTCGCCCTTCAAACATTAATTTTTTACATAACTTGCAATTAATCTACTAAAGACAACAATGCATTATTTTAGCATTAAAAAGCATATCACTCAGTCTTTTCAATGATTAAATTGTTTGAAGGCACTTTGAACCAATTCTCTTTTTGCATTTAAAACGCGACTTTCGTGCATAACTTGCAATTGATCTATTGATTGGACCCATGGATTTTTTTAGCCTTAAAGTCATATTATTGCGTCTTTTTTAATCAGGAAATCATTCTAAATCACTTCGACCGAATATCTGCCTTTCAACATGACTCTCGTGCGTAACTTGCAATTGATCTATTGAAGGCAACAATGCATTTGTTTAGCCTTAAGGTCATGTCATTGAGTCTCTTCTAGTCATTAAATCATTCTAAATTAATTCGAACGAATTCTATTTTCGCCCTTCAAACATTAATTTTTTACATAACTTCCAATTAATCTACTAAAGACAACAATGCATTATTTTAGCATTAAAAAGCATATCACTCAGTCTTTTCAATCATTAAATTGTTTGAAGGCACTTCGAACCAATTCTCTTTTTGCATTTAAAACGCGACTTTCGTGCATAACTTGCAATTGATCTATTGATGGCAAGTATGCATTTTTTAGCGTTCAAGTCATATTTTTGCGTCTCTTTTGGTCAGTAAATCATTCTAAATCACTTCGTCTGAAATTCGGCATTTAAACATGACTTTCGTGCATAACTTGCAGTTGATCTATTATAGGCAATAATGCATTTGTTTAGCCTTAAAGTCATGTCATTGAGTCTCTTCTAGTCATTAAATCATTCTAAATTAATTCGAACGAATTCTATTTTTGCCCTTCAAACATTATTTTCTTACATAACTTGTAATTAATCTATTGAAGACAACAATGCATTATTTTTGCATTAAAAAGCATTACACTCAGTCTTTTCAATCATCAAATTGTTTGAAGGCACTTCGAACCAATTCTATTTTTGTATTTAAAACACGAGTTTCCTGCATCACTTGCACTTGATCTATTGAAGGCACCTATGCATTTTTTAGCCTTAAAGCCATATTTTTGCGTCTTGTTTAGTCAGTAAATCATTCTACGAACGAAATTCGGCCTTTAAACATGACTTTCATGCGTAACTTGCAATTGATCAATTGAAGGCAACAATGCATTTGTTTATCCTTAAATTCATGTCACTGAGTCTCTTCTAGTCATTAAATCATTCTAAATTAGTTCGAACGAATTCTATTTTCACCATTCGAATATTATTTTCTTACATACTTGTAATTAATCTATTGAAGACAACAATGCATTATTTTAGCATTAAAAACCATATCACTCAGTGTTTTCAATCATTAAATTGTTTGAAGGCACTACGAACCAATTCTCTTTTTGCATTTAGAACGCCACCTTCATGGATAATTTGCAATTGATCTATAGATGGCAACTATGCATTTTTTTTGCCTTAAAGTCATATTTTTGCATATTTTTTAGTCAGTAAATCATTCTAAATCACTTCGTATGAAATTCGGCATTTAAACATGACTTTCGTGCATAACTTGCAGTTGATCTATTGAAGGCAACAATGCATTTGTTTAGCCTTAAAGTCATGTCATTGAGTCTCTTCTAGTCATTAAATCATTCTAAATTAGTTCGAACGAATTCTATTTTCGCCCTTCAAATATTATTTTCTTACATAACTTGTAATTAATCTATTCAAGACAACAATGCATTATTTTAGCATTAAAAAGCATATCACTCAGTCTTTTCAATGATTAAATTGTTTGAAGGCACTTCGAACCAATTCTCTTTTTGCATTTAAAACGCGACTTTCGTGCATAACTTGCAATTGATCTATTGATTGGACCCATGGATTTTTTTAGCCTTAAAGTCATATTATTGCGTCTTTTTTAGTCAGGAAATCATTCTAAATCACTTCGAACGAAATTCTGCCTTTCAACATGACTCTCGTGCGTAACTTGCAATTGATCTATCGAAGGCAACAATGCATTTGTTTAGCCTTAAAGTCATGTCATTGAGTCTCTTCTAGTCATTAAATCATTCTAAATTAATTCGAACGAATTCTATTTTCGCCCTTCAAACATTAATTTTTTACATAACTTGCAATTAATCTACTAAAGACAACAATGCATTATTTTAGCATTAAAAAGCATATCACTCAGTCTTTTCAATGATTAAATTGTTTGAAGGCACTTCGAACCAATTCTCTTTTTGCATTTAAAACGCGACTTTCGTGCATAACTTGCAATTGATCTATTGATGGCAACTATGCATTTTTTAGCGTTCAAGTCATATTTTTGCGTCTCTCTTGGTCAGTAAATGATTCTAAATTACTTCGAACAAAATTCGGCCTTTAAACATGACTTTCGTGCGTAACTTGCAGTTGATCTATTATAGGCAATAATGCATTTGTTTAGCCTTAAAGTCATGTCATTGAGTCTCTTCTAGTCATTAAATCATTCTAAATTAATTCGAACGAATTCTATTTTTGCCCTTCAAACATTATTTTCTTACATAACTTGTAATTAATCTATTGAAGACAACAATGCATTATTTTTGCATTAAAAAGCATTACACTCAGTCTTTTCAATCATCAAATTGTTTGAAGGCACTTCGAACCAATTCTATTTTTGTATTTAAAACACGAGTTTCATGCATCACTTGCACTTGATCTATTGAAGGGCCTATGCATTTTTTAGCCTTAAAGCCATATTTTTGCATCTTTTTTAGTCAGTAAATCATTCTACGAACGAAATTCGGCCTTTAAACATGACTTTCGTGCGTAACTTGCAATTGATCAATTGAAGGCAACAATGCATTTGTTTAGCCTTAAATTCATGTCACTGAGTCTCTTCTACTCATTAAATCATTCTAAATTAGTTCGAACGAATTCTATTTTCGCCATTTGAATATTATTTTTTTACATAACTTGTAATTAATCTATTGAAGACAACAATGCATTATTTTAGCATTAAAAAGCATATCACTCAGTCTTTTCAATCATTAAATTGTTTCAACGCACTTCGAACCAATTCTCTTTTTGCATTTAAAACGCGACTTTCGTGCATAACTTGCAATTGATCTATTGATGGCAACTATGCATTTTTTAGCGTTCAAGTCATATTTTTGCGTCTCTCTTGGTCAGTAAATGATTCTAAATTACTTCGAACGAAATTCGGCCTTTAAACATGACTTTCGTGTGTAACTTGCAGTTGATCTATTATAAGCAACAATGCATTTATTTAGCCTTAAAGTCATGTCACTGAGTCTCTTCAAGTCATTAAATCATTCAAAATTAGTTCGAACGAATTCTATATTCGCCCTTCAAACATTATTTTCTTACATAACTTGTAATTAATCTATTGAAGACAACAATGCATTATTTTAGCATTAAAAAGCATATCACTCAGTTTTTTCAATCATTAAATTATTCGAAGGCACTTCGAACAAATTCTCTTTTTGCGTTTAAAACGCGACTTTCGTGCACAACTTGCAATTTATCTATTGATGGCAACTATGCATTTTTTAGCGTTCAAGTCATATTTTTGCGTCTCTTTTAGTCAGTAAATCATTCTAAATCACTTCGTATGAAATTCGGCATTTAAACATGACTTTCGTGCATAACTTGCAGTTGATCTATTATAGGCAACAATGCATTTGTTTAGCCTTAAAGTCATGTCACTGAGTCTCTTCCAGTCATTAAATCATTCTAAATTAGTTCGAACGAATTCTATTTTTGCCCTTTAAATATTATTTTCTTACATAACTTGTAATTAATCTATTGAAGACAACAATGCATTATTTTAGCATTAAAAAGCATATCACTCACTCCTTTCAATCATTAAATTGTTGGAAGGCACTTCGAACCAATTCTCTTTTTGAATTTAAAACGCGACTTTCGTGCATAACTTGCAATTAATCTATTGATGGCAACTATGCATTTTTTAGCGTTCAAGTCATATTTTTGCATCTCTTTTAGTCAGTAAATCATTCTAAATCACTTAGAACGAAATTCGGCCTTTAAACATGACTTTCGTGCGTAACTTGCAGTTGATCTATTATAAGCAACAATGCATTTATTTAGCCTTAAAGTCATGTCACTGAGTCTCTTCAAGTCATTAAATCATTCTAAATTAGTTCGAACGAATTCTATATTCGCCCTTCAAACATTATTTTCTTACATAACTTGTAATTAATCTATTGAAGACAACAATGCATTATTTTAGCATTAAAAAGCATATCACTCAGTTTTTTCAATCATTAAATTATTCGAAGGCACTTCGAACAAATTCTCCTTTTTGCGTTTAAAACGCGACTTTCGTGCACAACTTGCAATTTATCTATTGATGGCAACTATGCATTTTTTAGCGTTCAAGTCATATTTTTGCGTCTCTTTTAGTCAGTAAATCATTCTAAATCACTTCGTATGAAATTCGGCATTTAAACATGACTTTCGTGCATAACTTGCAGTTGATCTATTATAGGCAACAATGCATTTGTTTAGCCTTAAAGTCATGTCACTGAGTCTCTTCCAGTCATTAAATCATTCTAAATTAGTTCGAACGAATTCTATTTTTGCCCTTTAAATATTATTTTCTTACATAACTTGTAATTAATCTATTGAAGACAACAATGCATTATTTTAGCATTAAAAAGCATATCACTCACTCCTTTCAATCATTAAATTGTTTGAAGGCACTTCGAACCAATTCTCTTTTTGCATTTAAAACACGACTTTCGTGCATAACTTGCAATTGATCTATTGATGGCAACTATGACTTTTTTAGCGTTCAAGTCATATTTTTGCGTCTCTTTTAGTCAGTAAATCGATCTATGAACGAAATTCGGCCTTTAAACATGACTTTCGTGCGTAACTTGCAATTGATCTATTGAAGGCAACAATGCATTTGTTTAGCCTTAAATTCATGTCACTGAGTCTCTTCTAGTCATTAAATCGTTCTAAATTAGTTCGAACGAATTCTATTTTCACCATTCGAATATTATTTTCTTACATAACTTGTAATTAATCTATTGAAGACAACAATGCATTATTTTAGCATTAAAAAGCATATCACTCAGTGTTTTCAATCATTAAATTGTTTGAAGGCACTACGAACCAATTCTCTTTTTGCATTTAGAACGCCACCTTCATGGATTATTTGCAATTGATCTATAGATGGCAACTATGCATTTTTTTAGCCTTAAAGCCATATTTTTGCATATTTTTTAGTCAGTAAATCATTCTAAATCACTTCGTATGAAATTCGGCATTTAAACATGACTTTCGGGCATAACTTGCAGTTGATCTATTGAAGGCAACAATGCATTTATTTAGCCTTAAAGTCATGTCACTGAGTCTCTTCTAGTCATTAAATCATTCTAAATTAATTCGAACGAATTCTATTTTCGCCCTTCAAACATTATTTTCTTACATAACTTGTAATTAATCTATTGGAGACAATAATGCATTCTTTTAGCATTAAAAAGCATATCACTTAGTCTTTTCAATCATTAAATTGATTGAAGGTACTACGAACCAATTCTCTTTTTGCATTTAGAATGCCACCTTCATGCATAATTTGCAATTGATCTATTGATGGCAACTATGCATTTTTTTAGCCTTAAAGTCATATTTTTGCATCTTTTTTAGTCAGTAAATCATTCTAAATCACTTCGTATGAAATTCGGCATTTAAACATGACTTTCGTGCATAACTTGTAGTTGATCTATTGAAGGCAACAATGCATTTGTTTAGCCTTAAAGTCATGTCACTGAGTCTCTTCTAGTCATTAAATCATTCTAAATTAATTCGAACGAATTCTATTTTCACCCTTCAAACATTATTTTCTTACATAACTTGTAATTAATCTACTAAAGACAACAATGCATTATTTTTGCGTTAAAAAGCATTACACTCAGTCTTTTCAATCATCAAATTGTTTGAAGGCACTTCGAACCAATTCTATTTTTGTATTTAAAACACGAGTTTCATGCATCACTTGCACTTGATCTATTGAGGGCGATTATTCATTTTTTAGCCTTAAAGTCATATTATTGCGTCTTTTTTAGTCAGTAAATCATTCTAAATCACTTCGAACGAAATTCGGCCTTTAAGCTTGACTTTCGTGCGTAACTTGCAGTTGATCTATTGAGGGCAACAATGCATTTGTGTAGCCTTAAAGTTATGTCACTGAGTCTCTTCTAGTCATTAAATCATTCTAAATTAATTCGAACGAATTCGATTTTCGCCCTTCAAATATTATTTTCTTACATAACTTGTAATTAATCTATTGAAGACAACAATGCATTATTTTACAATTAAAAAGCATATCACTGAGTGTTTTGAATCATTAAATTGTTTCATGGCACTTCGAACCAATTCTCTTTTTGCATTTAGAACGCGACTGTCATGCATAATTTGCAATTGATCTATTGATGGCAACTATGGAATTTTTTAGCCTTAAAGTCATATTTCTGCGTCTCTTTTAGTCAATAAATCATTCTAAATCACTTCGAACAAAATTCTGCCTTTAAACATGACTTTGGTGCGTAACTTGCAGTTGATCTATTGAAGGCAACAATGCATTTGTTTAGCCTTAAAGTCATGTCATTGAGTCTCTTCTAGTCATTAAATCATTCTAAATTAATTCGAACGAATTCTATTTTCGCCGTTCAAACATTAATTTTTTACATAACTTGCAATTAATCTACCAAAGACAACAATGCATTATTTTAGCATTAAAAAGCATATCACTCAGTCTTTTCAATCATTAAATTGTTTGAAGGCACTTCGAACCAATTCTCTTTTTGCATTGAAAACGCGACTTTCGTGCATAACTTGCAATTGATCTATTGATGGCACCTATGCATTTTTTAGCGTTCAAGTCATATTTTTGTGTCTCTTTTAGTCAATAAATCATTCTAAATCACTTCGAACGAAATTCTGCCTTTAAACATAACTTTGGTGCGTAACTTGCAGTTGATCTATTGAAGGCAACAATGCATTTGTTTAGCCTTAAAGTCATGTCATTGAGTCTCTTCTAGTCATTAAATCATTCTAAATTAATTCGAACGAATTCTATTTTTGCCCTTCAAACATTAATTTTATACATAACTTGCAATTAATCTACTAAAGACAACAATGCATTATTTTAGCATTAAAAAGCATATCACTCAGTCTTTTCAATGATTAAATTGTTTGAAGGCATTTCGAACCAATTCTCTTTTTGCATTTAAAACGCGACTTTCGTGCATAACTTGCAATCGATCTATTGATAGCAACTATGCATTTTTTAGCGTTCAAGTCATATTTTTGCGTCTCTTTTAGTCAGTAAATCATTCTAAATCACTTCGTCTGAAATTCGGCATTTAAACATGACTTTCGTGCATAACTAGCAGTTGATGTATTATAGGCAACAATGCATTTGTTTAGCCTTAAAGTCATGTCATTGACTCTCTTCTACTCATTAAATCATTCTAAATTTATTCGAACGAATTCTATTTTCGCCCTTCAAACATTAATTTTTTACATAACTTCCAATTAATCTACTAAAGACAACAATGCATTATTTTAGCATTAAAAAGCATATCACTCAGTCTTTTCAATGATTAAATTGTTTGAAAGCACTTCGAACCAATTCTCTTTTTGCATTTAAAACGCGACTTTCGTGCATAACTTGCAATTGATCTATTGATGGCACCTATGCATTTTTTAGCGTTCAAGTCATATTTTTGCGTCTCTTTTAGTCAATAAATCATTCTAAATCACTTCGAACGAAATTCTGCCTTTAAACATGACTTTGGTGCGTAACTTGCAGTTGATCTATTGAAGGCAACAATGCATTTGTTTAGCCTTAAAGTCATGTCAGTGAATCTCTTCTAGTCATTAAATCATTCTAAATTAGTTCGAACGAATTCTATTTTCGCCCTTCGAATATTATTTTCTTACATAACTTGTAATTAATCTGTTGAGGACAACAATGCATTATTTTAGCATTAAAAAGCATATCACTCAGTTTTTTCAATCATTAAATTATTCGAAGGCACTTCGAACCAATTCTCTTTTTGCGTTTAAAACGCGACTTTCGTACATAACTTGCAATTGATCTATTGATGGCAACTATGCATTTTTTAGCGTTCGAGTCATATTTTTGCGTCTCTTTTAGTCAGTAAATCATTCTAAATCACTTCGTATGAAATTCGGCATTTAAACATGACTTTTGTGTATAACTTGCAGTTGATCTATTATAGGCAACAATGGATTTGTTTAGCCTTAAAGTCATGTCACTGAGTCTCTTCTAGTCATTAAATCATTCTAAATTAGTTCGAACGAATTCTATTTTCGCCCTTCAAATATTATTTTCTTACATCACTTGTAATTAATCTATTGAACACAACAATGCATTATTTTAGCATTAAACAGCATATCACTCAGTCTTTTCAATCATTAAATTCTTTGAAGGCACTTCGAACCAATTCTCTTTTTGCATTTAAAACGCGACTTTCGTGCAGAACTTGCAATTGATCTATTGATGGAAACTATGCATTTTTTAGCGTTCAAGTCATACTTTGCGTTTCTTTTTGTCAGTAAATCATTCTAAATCACTTCGTATGAAATTCGGCATTTAAACATGACTTTCGTGCATAATTTGCAGTTGATCTATTATAGGCAACAATGCATTTGTTTAGCCTTAAAGTCATGTCACTGAGTCTCTCCTAGTCATTAAATTATTCTGAATTAGTTCGAACGAATTCTATTTTCGCCCTTCAAATTTTATTTTCTTACATAACTTGTAATTAATCTATTGAAGACAACAATGCATTATTTTACCATTAAAAAGCATATCACTCAGTGTTTTGAATCATTAAATTGTTTCAAGGCACTTCGAACCAATTCTCTTTTTGCATTTAGAACGCGACTTTCATGCATAATTTGCAATTGATCTATTGATGGCAACTATGGATTTTTTTAGCCTTAAAGTCATATTTTTGCGTCTCTTTTATTCAGTAAATCATTCTACGAACGAAATTCGGCCTTTAAACATGACTTTCGTGCGTAACTTGCAATTGATCTATTGAAGGCAACAATGCATTTGTTTAGCCTTAAATTCATGCCACTGAGTCTCTTCTAGTCATTAAATCATTCTAAATTAGTTCGAACGAATTCTATTTTCGCCCTTCAAATATTATTTTCTTACATAACTTGTAATTAATCTATTGGACACAACAATGCATTATTTTACAATTAAAAAGCATATCATTCAGTCTTTTCAATCATTAAATTGTTTGAAGGCACTTCGAACCAATTCTCTTTTAGCATTTAAAACGCGACTTTCGTGCATAACTTGCAATTGATCTATTGATGGCAACTATGCATTTTTTAGCGTTCAAGTCATATTTTTGCGTCTCTTTTGGTCAGTAAATCATTCTAAATCTCTTCGAACGAAATTCGGCCTTTAAACATGACTTTCGTGCGTAACTTGCAATTGATCTATTGAAGGCAACAATGCATTTGTTTAGCCTTAAAGTCATGTCATTGAGTCTCTTTTAGTCTTTAAATCATTCTAAATTAATTCGAACGAATTCTATTTTTGCCCTTCAAACATTATTTTCTTACATAACTTGTAATTAATCTATTCAAGACAACAATGCATTATTTAAGCATTAAAAAGCATATCACTCAATCTTTTCAATCATTAAATTGTTTGAAGGCACGTAGAACCAATTCTCTTTTTGCATTTAAAACGCGACTTTCGTGCATAACTTGCAATTGATCTATTGATTGCAACTATGCCTTTTTTAGTGTTCAAGTCATATTTTTGCGTCTCTTTTAGTCAGTAAATCATTCTAAATCACTTCGAACGAAATTCGGCCTTTAAACATGACTTTCGTGCGTAACTTGCAGTTGATCTATTGAGGGCAACAATGCATTGGTTTAGCCTTAAAGTCATGTCATTGAGTCTCTTTTAGTCTTTAAATCATTCTAAATTAATTCGAACGAATTCTATTTTTGCCCTTCAAACATTATTTTCTTACATAACTTGTAATTAATCTATTGAAGACAACAATGCATTATTTTAGCATTAAAAAGCATATCAGTCAGTCTTTTCAATCATTAAATTGTTTGAAGGCACTTTGAACCAATTCTCTTTTTGAATTTAAAATGCGACTTTCGTGCATAACTTGCAATTGATCTATTGATGGCAACTATGCATTTTTTAGCGTTCAAGTCATATTTTTGCATCCCTTTTAGTCAGTAAATGATTCTAAATCACTTAGAACGAAATTCGGCCTTTAAACATGACTTTCGTGCGTAACTTGTAGTTGATCTAATGAAGGCAACAATCCATTTTTTTAGCCTTAAAGTCATGTCATTGAGTCTCTTTTAGTCATTAAATCGTTCTAAACTAATTCGAACGAATTCTATTTTCGCCCTTCAAACATTATTTTCTTACATAACTTGTAATTAATCTACTGAAGACAACAATGCATTATTTTTGCATTAAAAAGCATTACACTCAGTCTTTTCAATCATCAAATTGTTTGAAGGCACTTCGAACCAAATCTATTTTTGTATTTAAAACATGAGTTTCATGCATCACTTGCACTTGATCTATTGAAGGCGACTATTCATTTTTTAGCCTTAAAGTCATATTATTGCGTCTTTTTTAGTCAGTAAATCATTCTGAATCACTTCGAACGAAATTCGGCCTTTAAGCTTGACTTTCGTGCGTAACTTGCAGTTGATCTATTGAAGGCAACAATGCATTTGTGTAGCCTTAAAGTCATGTCACTGAGTCTCTTCTAGTCATTAAATCATTCTAAATTAATTCGAACGAATTCTATTTTCGCCCTTCAAATATTATTTTCTTACATAACTTGTAATTAATCTATTGAAGACAACAATGCATTATTTTACAATTAAAAAGCATATCACTCAGTGTTTTGAATCATTAAATTGTTTCAAGGCACTTCGAACCAATTCTCTTTTTGCATTGAGAACGCGACTTTCATGCATTATTTGCAATTGATCTATTGATGGCAACTATGCATTTTTTAGCGTTCAAGTCATATTTTTGCGTCTCTTTTAGTCAGTAAATCATTCTAAATCACTTCGAACGAAATTCTGCCTTTAAACATGACTTTGGTGCGTAACTTGCAGTTGATCTATTGAAGGCAACAATGCTTTTGTTTAGCCTTAAAGTCATGTCATTGAGTCTCTTCTAGTCATTAAATCATTCTAAATTAATTCGAACGAATTCTATTTTCGCCCTTCAAACATTAATTTTTTACATAACTTGCAATTAATCTACTAAAGACAACAATGCATTATTTTAGCATTAAAAAGCATATCACTCAGTCTTTTCAATCATTAAATTGTTTGAAGGCACTTCGAACCAATTCTCTTTTTGCATTTAAAACGCGACTTTCGTGCATAACTTGCAATTCATCTATTGATCGCAACTATGCATTTTTTAGCATTCAAGTCATATTTTTGCGTCTCTTTTAGTCAGTAAATCATTCTAAATCACTTCGTATGAAATTCGGCATTTAAACATGACTTTCGTGCATAACTTGTAGTTGATCTATTGTAGGCAACAATGCATTTCTTTAGCCTTAAATTCATGTCACTGAGTCGCTTCTAGTCATTAAATCATTCTAAATTAGTTCGAACGAATTCTATTTTCGCCCTTCAAATATTATTTTCTTACATAACTTGTAATTAATCTATTGAAGACAACAATGCATTATTTTAGCATTAAAAAGCATATCACTCAGTCTTTTCAATCATTAAATTGTTTGAAGGCACTTCGAACCAATTCTCTTTTTGCATTTAAAACGCGACTTTCGTGCATAACTTGCAATTGATCTATTGATGGCAACTCTGCATTTTTTAGCCTTCAAGTCATATTTTTGCGTCTCTTTTAGTCAGTAAATCATTCTAAATCACTTCGAACGAAATTCGGCCTTTAAACATGACTTTCGTGCGTAACTTGCAGTTGATCTATTATAGGCAACAATGCATTTATTTAGCCTTAAATTCATGTCACTGAGTCGCTTCTAGTCATTAAATCATTCGAAATTAGTTCGAACGAATTCTATTTTCGCCCTTCAAATATCATTTTCTTACATAACTTGTAATTAATCTATTGAAGACAACAATGCATTATTTTAGCATTAAAAAGCATAACACTCAGTCTTTTCAATCATTAAATTGTTTGAAGGCACTTCGAACCAATTCTCATTTTGCATTTAAAACGCGACTTTCATGCATAACTTGCAATTCATCTATTGATCGCAACTATGCATTTTTTAGCGTTCAAGTCATATTTTTCCGTCTCTTTTAGTCAGTAAATCATTCTAAATCACTTCGTATGAAATTAGGCATTTAAACATGACTTTCGTGCATAACTTGCAGTTGATCTATTATAGGCAACAATGCATTTGTTTACCCTTAAATTCATGTCACTGAGTCTCTTCTAGTCATTAAATCATTCTAAATTAAATCGAAAGAATTCTATTTTCGCCCTTCAAACATTATTTTTTTACATAACTTGCAGTTAACCTACTAAAGACAACAATGCATTATTTTAGCATTAAAAAGCATATCACTCAGTCTTTTCAATCATTAAATTGCTTGAAGGCATTTCGAACCAATTCTCTTTTTGCATTTAAAACGCGACTTTCGTGCATAACTTGCAATTGATCTATTGATGGCAACTATGCATTTTTTAGCGCTCAAGTCATATTTTTGTGTCTCTTTCAGTCAGTAAATCATTCTAAATCACTTCGAACGAAATTCGGCCTTTAAACATGACTTTCGTGCGTAACTTGCAGTTGATCTATTATAGGCAACAATGCATTTATTTTGCCTTAAATTCATGTCACTGAGTCGCTTCTAGTCATTAAATCATTCGAAATTAGTTCGAACGAATTCTATTTTCGCCCTTCAAATATCATTTTCTTACATAACTTGTAATTAATCTATTGAAGACAACAATGCATTATTTTAGCATTAAAAAGCGTAACACTCAGTCTTTTCAATCATTAAATTGTTTGAAGGCACTTCGAACCAATTCTCTTTTTGCATTTAAAACGCGACTTTCATGCATAATTTGCAATTGATCTATTGATGGCAACTATGCATTTTTTTAGCCTTAAAGTCATATTTTTGCGTCTCTTTTAGTCAGTAAATCATTCTAAATCACTTCGTATGAAATTCGGCAATTAAACATGACTTTCGTGCATAACTTGCAGTTGATCTATTGTAGGCAACAATGCATTTGTTTAGCCTTAAAGTCATGTCACTGAGTCTCTTCTAGTCATGAAATCATTCTAAATTAATTCGAACGAATTCTATTTTCGCCCTTCAAACATTATTTTCTTACATAACTTGTAATTAATCTATTGAAGACAACAATGCATTATTTTAGCATTAAAAAGCATATCACTCAGTCTTTTCAATCATTAAATTGTTTGAAGGCACTTCGAACCAATTCTCTTTTTGCATTTAAAACGCGACTTTCGTGCATAACTTGCAATTGATCTATTGATGGCAACTATGCATTTTTTAGCCTTAAAGTCATATTTTTGCGTCGCTTTTAGTCAGTAAATCATTCTAAATCACTTCGTAAGAAATTCGGCATTTAAACAGGACTTTCGTGCATAACTTGCAGTTGATCTATTGAAGGCAACAATGCATTTGTTTAGCCTTAAAGTCATGTCATTGAGTCTCTTCTAGTCATTAAATCATTCTAAATTAGTTCGAACGAATTCTATTTTCGCCCTTCAAATATTATTTTCTTACATAACTTGTAATTAATCTATTGAAGACAACAATGCATTATTTTAGCATTAAAAAGCATATCACTCAGTCTTTTCAATGATTAAATTGTTTGAAGGCACTTCGAACCAATTCTCTTTTTGCATTTAAAATGCGACTTTCGTGCATTACTTGCAATTGATCTATTGATGGCAACTATGCATTTTTTAGCGTTCAAGTCATATTTTTGCGTCTCTTTTAGTCAGTAAATGATTCTAAATCACTTCGAACGAAATTCGGCCTTTAAACATGACTTTCGTGCGTAACTTGCAGTTGATCTATTATAGGCAACAGTGCATTTATTTAGCCTTAAAGTCATGTCACTGAGTCGCTTCTAGTCATTAAATCATTCTAAATTAGTTTGACCGAATTCTATTTTCGCCCTTCAAATATTATTTTCTTACATAACTTGTAATTAATCTATTGAAGACAACAATGCATTATTTTAGCGTTAAAAAGCATATCACTCAGCCTTTTCAATCATTAAATTGTTTGAAGGCACGTAGAACCAATTCTCTTTTTGCATTTAAAACGCGACTTTCGTGCATAACTTGCAATTGATCTATTGATGGCAACTATGCATTTTTTAGCGCTCAAGTCATATTTTTGTGTCTCTTTCAGTCAGTAAATCATTCTAAATCACTTCGAACGAAATTCGGCCTTTAAACATGACTTTCGTGCGTAACTTGCAGTTGATCTATTATAGGCAACAATGCATTTATTTAGCCTTAAATTCATGTCACTGAGTCGCTTCTAGTCACTAAATCATTCGAAATTAGTTCGAACGAATTCTATTTTCGCCCTTCAAATATCATTTTCTTACATAACTTGTAATTAATCTATTGAAGACAACAATGCATTATTTTAGCATTAAAAAGCATAACACTCAGTCTTTTCAATCATTAAATTGTTTGAAGGCACTTCGAACCAATTCTCTTTTTGCATTTAAAACGCGACTTTCATGCATAATTTGCAATTGATCTATTGATGGCAACTATGCATTTTTTTAGCCTTAAAGTCATATTTTTGCGTCTCTTTTAGTCAGTAAATCATTCTAAATCACTTCGTATGAAATTCGGCAATTAAACATGACTTTCGTGCATAACTTGCAGTTGATCTATTGTAGGCAACAATGCATTTGTTTAGCCTCAAAGTCATGTCACTGAGTCTCTTCTAGTCATGAAATCATTCTAAATTAATTCGAACGAATTCTATTTTCGCCCTTTAAACATTATTTTCTTACATAACTTGTAATTAATCTATTGAAGACAACAATGCATTATTTTACCATTAAAAAACATATCACTCAGTCTTTTCAATCATTAAATTGTTTGAAGGCACTTCGAACCAATTCTCTTTTTGCATTTAAAACGCGACTTTCGTGCATAACTTGCAATTGATCTATTGATGGCAACTATGCATTTTTTAGCCTTCAAGTCATATTTTTGCGTCTCTTTTAGTCAGTAAATCATTCTAAATCACTTCGAACGAAATTCGGCCTTTAAACATGACTTTCGTGCGTAACTTGCAGTTGATCTATTGTAGGCAACAATGCATTTCTTTAGCCTTAAATTCATGTCATTGAGTCTCTTCTAGTCATTAAATCATTCTAAATTAATTCGAACGAATTCATTTTTGCCCTTCAAACATTATTTTCTTACATAACTTGTAATTAATCTATTGAAGACAACAATGCATTATTTTTGCATTAAAAAGCATATCACTCAGTCTTTTCAATCATTAAATTGTTTGAAGGCACTTCGAACCAATTCTCTTTTTGCATTTAAAACGCGACTTTCGTGCATAACTTGCAATTGATCTATTGATGGCAACTATGCATTTTTTAGCCTTAAAGTCATATTTTTGCGTCGCTCTTAGTCAGTAAATCATTCTAAATCACTTCGTAAGAAATTCGGCATTTAAACATGACTTTCGTGCATAACTTGCAGTTGATCTATTGAAGGCAACAATGCATTTGTTTAGCCTTAAAGTCATGTCATTGAGTCTCTTCTAGTCATTAAATCATTCTAAATTAGTTCGAACGAATTCTATTTTCGCCCTTCAAATATTATTTTCTTACATAACTTGTAATTAATCTATTGAAGACAACAATGCATTATTTTAGCATTAAAAAGCATATCACTCAGTCTTTTCAATGATTAAATTTTTGAAGGCACTTCGAACCAATTCTCTTTTTGCATTTAAAATGCGACTTTCGTGCATTACTTGCAATTGATCTATTGATGGCAACTATGCATTTTTTAGCGTTCAAGTCATATTTTTGCGTCTCTTTTAGTCAGTAAATGATTCTAAATCACTTCGAACGAAATTCGGCCTTTAAACATGACTTTCGTGCGTAACTTGCAGTTGATCTATTATAGGCAACAGTGCATTTATTTAGCCTTAAAGTCATGTCACTGAGTCGCTTCTAGTCATTAAATCATTCTAAATTAGTTTGAACGATTTCTATTTTCGCCCTTCAAATATTATTTTCTTACATAACTTGTAATTAATCTATTGAAGACAACAATGCATTATTTTAGCATTAAAAAGCATATCACTCAGCCTTTTCAATCATTAAATTGTTTGAAGGCACGTAGAACCAATTCTCTTTTTGCATTTAAAACGCGACTTTCGTGCATAACTTGCAATTGATCTATTGATGGCAACTATGCATTTTTTAGCGCTCAAGTCATATTTTTGTGTCTCTTTCAGTCAGTAAATCATTCTAAATCACTTCGAACGAAATTCGGCCTTTAAACATGACTTTCGTGCGTAACTTGCAGTTGATCTATTATAGGCAACAATGCATTTATTTAGCCTTAAATTCATGTCACTGAGTCGCTTCTAGTCATTAAATCATTCGAAATTAGTTCGAACGAATTCTATTTTCGCCCTTCAAATATCATTTTCTTACATAACTTGTAATTAATCTATTGAAGACAACAATGCATTATTTTAGCATTAAAAAGCATGACACTCAGTCTTTTCAATCATTAAATTGTTTGAAGGCACTTCGAACCAATTCTCTTTTTGCATTTAAAACGCGACTTTCATGCATAATTTGCAATTGATCTATTGATGGCAACTATGCATTTTTTTAGCCTTAAAGTCATATTTTTGCGTCTCTTTTAGTCAGTAAATCATTCTAAATCACTTCGTATGAAATTCGGCAATTAAACATGACTTTCGTGCATAACTTGCAGTTGATCTATTGTAGGCAACAATGCATTTGTTTAGCCTTAAAGTCATGTCACTGAGTCTCTTCTAGTCATGAAATCATTCTAAATTAATTCGAACGAATTCTATTTTCGCCCTTCAAACATTATTTTCTTACATAACTTGTAATTAATCTATTGAAGACAACAATGCATTATTTTAGCATTAAAAAGCATATCACTCAGTCTTTTCAATCATTAAATTGTTTGAAGGCACGTAGAACCAATTCTCTTTTAGCATTTAAAACGCGACTTTCGTGCATAACTTGCAATTGATCTATTGATCGCAACTATGCATTTTTTAGCGCTCAAGCCATATTTTTGCGTCTCTTTTAGTCAGTAAATCATTCTAAATCACTTCGTATGAAATTCGGTATTTAAACATGACATTCATGCGTAACTTGCAGTTGATCTATTGAAGGCAACAATGCATTTGTTTAGCCTTAAAGTCATGTCATTGAGTCTCTTTTAGTCATTAAATCATTCTAAATTAGTTCGAACGATTTCTATTTTCGCCCTTCAAACATGATTTTCTTGCATAACTTGTAATTAATCTATTGAAGACAACAATGCATTATTTTAGCATTAAAAATCATATCACTCAGTCTTTTCAATCATTAAATTATTTGAGGCACTTCGAACTAGTTCTCTTTTTGCATTTAAAACGCGACTTTCGTGCACAACTGGCAATTGATCTGTTGATGGCAACTATGCATTTTTTAGCGTTCAAGTCATATTTTTGTGTCTCTTTTAGTCAGTAAATCATTCTAAATCACTTCGTATGAAATTCGGCATTTAAACATGACTTTCTTGCATAACTTGCAGTTGATCTATTATAAGCAACAGTGCATTTGTTTAGCCTTAAAGTCATGTCACTGAGTCTCTTCTAGTCATTAAATCATTCTAAATTAGTGCGAACTAACTCTATTTTTGCCCTTTAAATATTATTTTCTTACATAACTTGTAATTAATCTATTGAAGACAACAATGCATTATTTTAGCATTAAAAAGCATATCACTCAGTCTTTTCAATCATTAAATTGTTTGGAGGCACTTGGGACCAATTCTCTTTTTGCATTTAAAACGCGACTTTCGTGCATAATTTGCAATTGATCTATTGATGGCAACTATGCATTTCTTAGCCTTAAAGTCATATTTTTGCGTCTCTTTTAGTCAGTAAATCATTCTAAATCACTTCGAACGAAATTCGGCCTTTAAACATGACTTTCGTGCGTTACTTGCAGTTGATCTATTGAAGGCAACAATGCATTTGTTTAGCCTTAAAGTCATGTCACTGAGTCTCTTCTAGTCATTAAATCATTCTGAATTAGTTCGAAGGAATTCTATTTTCGCCCTTCAAACATTATTTTCTTACATAACTTGTAATTAATCTATTGAAGACAACAATGCATTATTTTAGCATTAAAAAGCATATCACTCAGTCTTTTCAATCATTAAATTGTTTGAAGGCACTTCGAACCAATTCTCTTTTTGCCTTCAAAATGCGACTTTCGTGCATAACTTGCAATTGATGTATTGATGCCAACTATGCATTTTTTAGCCTTAAAGTCATATTTTTGCGTCTCTTTTATTCAGTAAATCATTCTAAATCACTTTGAACGAAATTCGGCCTTTAAACATGACTTTCATGCGTAACTTGCATTTGATCTATTGAAGGCAACAATGCATTTATTTAGCCTTAAAGTCATGTCACTGAGTCGCTTCTAGTCATTAAATCATTCTAAATTAGTTTGACCGAATTCTATTTTCGCCCTTCAAATATTATTTTCTTACATAACTTGTAATTAATCTATTGAAGACAACAATGCATTATTTTAGCGTTAAAAAGCATATCACTCAGCCTTTTCAATCATTAAATTGTTTGAAGGCACGTAGAACCAATTCTCTTTTTGCATTTAAAACGCGACTTTCGTGCATAACTTGCAATTGATCTATTGATGGCAACTATGCATTTTTTAGCGCTCAAGTCATATTTTTGTGTCTCTTTCAGTCAGTAAATCATTCTAAATCACTTCGAACGAAATTCGGCCTTTAAACATGACTTTCGTGCGTAACTTGCAGTTGATCTATTATAGGCAACAATGCATTTATTTAGCCTTAAATTCATGTCACTGAGTCGCTTCTAGTCACTAAATCATTCGAAATTAGTTCGAACGAATTCTATTTTCGCCCTTCAAATATCATTTTCTTACATAACTTGTAATTAATCTATTAAAGACAACAATGCATTATTTTAGCATTAAAAAGCATATCACTCAGTCTTTTCCATCATTAAATTGTTTGGAGGCACTGCGAACCAATTCTCTTTTTGCATTTAAAACGCGACTTTCGTGCATAACTTGCAATTGATCTATTGATGGCAACTATGCCTTTTTTAGCGTTCAAGTCATATTTTTGCGTCTCTTTTAGTTAGTAAATCATTCTAAATCACTTCGTATGAAATTCGGCATTTAAACATGACTTTCGTCCATAACTTGCAGTTGATCTATTATAGGCAACAATGCATTTGTTTGGCCTTAAATTCATGTCACTGACTCTCTTCTATTCATTAAATCATTCTAAATTAGTTCGAACGAATTCTATTTTCGCCCTTCAAATATTATTTTCTTACATAACCTGTAATTAATCTATTGAAAACAACAATGCATTATTTTAGCATTAAAAAGCATATCACTCAGTCTTTTCAATCATTAAATTGTTTGAAGGCACTTCGGACCAATTCTATTTTTGCATTTAAAACGCGACTTTCGTGCATAACTTGCAATTGATCCATTGATGGCAACTATGCATTTTTTAGCATTCGAGTCATATTTTTGCGTCTCTTTTAGTCAGTAAATCATTCTAAATCACTTCGTATGAAATTCGACATTTAAACATGACTTTCGTGCGTAACTTGCAGTTGATCTATTATAGGCAACAATGCATTTATTTAGCCTTAAAGTCATGTCACTGAGCATCTTCTAGTCATTAAATCGTTCTAAATTAGTTCGAACGAATTCTATTTTCGCCCTTCAAACATTATTTTCTTACATAACTTGTAATTAATCTATTGAAGACAACAATGCATTATTTGAGCATTAAAAAGCATATCACTCAGTCTTTTCAATCATTAAATTATTTGAAGGCACTTCGAACCAATTCTCTTTTTGCACTTAAAACGCGACTTTCCTGCACAACTTGCAATTGATCTATTGATGGCAACTATGCATTTTTTAGCGTTCAAGTCATATTTTTGCGTCTCTTTTAGTCAGTAAATCATTCTAAATCACTTCGTAAGAAATTCGGCATTTAAACATGACTTTCGTGCATAACTTGCAGTTGATCTATTATAGGCAACAATGCATTTGTTTAGCCTTAAATTCGTGTCACTGAGTCTCTTCTAGTCATTAAATCATTCTAAATTAATTCGAACGAATTCTATTTTCGCCCTTCAAATATTATTTTCTTACATAACTTGTAATTAATCTATTGAAGACAACAATGCATTATTTTAGCATTAAAAAGCATATCACTCAGTCTTTTCAATCATTAAATTGTTTGAAGGAACATCAAACCAATTCTTTTCTTGCATTTAAAACGCGACTTTCATGCATAATTCGCAATTGATCTATTGAAGGCAACCATGCATTTTTTAGCGTTCAAGACATATTTTTGCGTCTCTTTTTGTCAGTGAATCATTCTAAATCACTTCGAACGAAATTCGGCCTCTAAACATGACTTTCGTGCGTAACTTGCAGTTGATCTATTGAAGGCAACAATGCATTTGTTTAGCTTTAAAGTCATGTCTCTTTGTGTCTCTTTTAGTCATTAAATCATTCTAAATTAATTCGAACGAATTCTATTTTCGCCTTTCAAACATTATTTTCTTACACAACTTGTAATTAATCTATTGAAGACAACAATGCATTATTTTAGCATTAAAAGCATATCACTCAGTCTTTTCAATCATTAAATTATTTGAAGGCACTGCGAACCAATTCTCTTTTTGCATTTAAAACGCGACTTTCGTGCACAACTTGCAATTGATCTGTTGATGGCAACTATGCATTTTTTAGCGTTCAAGTCATATTTTTGCGTCTCTTTTAGTCAGTAAATCATTCTAAATCACTTCGTATGAAATTCGGCATTTAAACATGACTTTCGTGGATAACTTTCAGCTGATCTATTATAGGCAACAATGCATTTGTTTTGCGTTAAAGTCATGTCACTGAGTCTCTTCTAGTCATTAAATCATTCTAAATTAGTTCGAACGAATTCTATTTTCGCCCTTCAAACATTATTTTCTTGCATAACTTGTAATTAATCTATTGAAGACAACAATGCATTATTTTACCATTAAAAAGCATATCACTCAGTCTTTTCAATCATTAAATTGTTTGAAGGCACTTCGAATCAATTCTCTTTTTGCATTTAAAACGCGACTTTCGTGCATAACTTGCAATTGATCTATTGATGGAAACTATGCATTTTTTAGCGTTCAAGTCATATTTTTGCATCTCTTTTAGTCAGTAAATCATTCTAAATCACTTCGAACGAAATTCGGCCTTTAAACATGACTTTCGTGCATAACTTGCAATTGATCTATTGATGGCAACTATGCATTTTTTAGCGTTCAAGTCATATTTTTGCGTCTCTTTTAGTCAGTAAATCATTCTAAATCACTTCGAACGAAATTCGGCCTTTAAACTTGACTTTCGGGCGTAACTTGCAGTTGATCTATTGAAGGCAACAATGCATTTGTTTAGCCTTAAAGTCGTGTCATTGAGTCTCTTTTAGTCATTAAATCATTCTAAATTAATTCGAACGAATTCTATTTTCGCCTTTCAAACATTATTTTCTTACACAACTTGTAATTACTCTATTGAAGACAACAATGCATTATTTTAGCATTAAAAGCATATCACTCAGTCTTTTCAATCATTAAATTATTTGAAGGCGCTGCGAACCAATTCTCTTTTTGCATTTAAAACGCGACTTTCGTGCACAACTTGCAATTGATCTGTTGATGGCAACTATGCATTTTTTAGCGTTCAAGTCATATTTTTGCGTCTCTTTTAGTCAGTAAATCATTCTAAATCACTTCGTATGAAATTCGGCATTTAAACATGACTTTCGTGGATAACTTTCAGTTGATCTATTATAGGCAACAATGAATTTGTTTTGCGTTAAAGTCATGTCACTGAGTCTCTTCTAGTCATTAAATCATTCTAAATTAGTTCGAACGAATTCTATTTTCGCCCTTCAAACATTATTTTCTTGCATAACTTGTAATTAATCTATTGAAGACAACAATGCATTATTTTACCATTAAAAAGCATATCACTCAGTCTTTTCAATCATTAAATTGTTTGAAGGCACTTCGACCCAATTCTCTTTCTGCATTCAAAACGCGACTTTCGTGCATAACTTGCAATTGATCTATTGATGGCAACTATGCAATTTTTAGCGTTCAAGTCATATTTTTGCGTCTCTTTTAGTCAGTAAATCATTCTAAATCACTTCGAACGAAATTCGGCCTTTAAACATGACTTTCGTGCGTAACTTGCAGTTCGTCTATTGAAGGCAACAATGCATTTGTTTAGCCTTAAATTAATGTCATTGTGTCTCTTCTAGTCATTAAATCATTCTAAATTAATTCGAACGAATTCTATTTTCGCCCTTCAAACATTATTTTTTTACATAACTTGCAATTAACCTACTAAAGACAACCATGCATTATTTTAGCATTAAAAAGCATATCACTCAGTCTTTTCAATCATTAAATTGTTTGGAGGCACTTCGGACCAATTCTCTTTTTGCGTTTAAAACGCGACTTTCGTGCATAACTAGCAATTGATCTATTGATGGCAACTATGCATTTTTTAGCCATAAAGTCATCTTTGCGTCTCTTTTAGTCAGTGAATCATTCTAAATCATTTTGAACGAAATTCGGCCTTTAGACATGACTTTCGTGCGTAACTTGCAGTTGATCTATTAAAGGCAGCAATGCATTTGTTTAGCCTTAAATTAATGTCATTGTGTCTCTTCTAGTCATTAAATCATTCTAAATTAATTCGAACGAATTCTATTTTCGCCCTTCAAACATTATTTTTTTACGTAACTTGCAATTAACCTACGAAAGACAACCATGCATTATTTTAGCATTAAAAAGCATATCACTCAGTCTTTTCAATCATTAAATTGTTTGAAGGCACTTCGAACCAATTCTCTTTTTGCATTTAAAACGCGACTTTCGTGCATAACATGCAATTGATCTATTGATGGCAACTATGCATTTTTTAGCCTTAAAGTCATATTTTTGCGTCTCTTTTATTCAGTAAATCATTCTAAATCACTTCGAACGAAATTCGGCCTTTAAACATGACTTTCGTGCGTAACTTGCAGTTGATCTATTGAAGGCAACAATGCATTTGTTTAGCTTTAAAGTCATGTCATTGTGTCTCTTCTAGTCATTAAATCATTCTAAATTAATTCGAACAAATTCTATTTTCGCCCTTCAAACATTATTTTTTTACATAACTTGCAATTAACCTACTAAAGACAACCATGCATTATTTTAGCATTAAAAAGCATATCGCTCAGTCTTTTCAATCATTAAATTGTTTGAAGGCACTTCGAACCAATTCTCTTTTTGCATTTAAAACGCGACTTTTGTGCATAACTTGCAATTGATCTATTGATGGCAACTATGCATTTTTTTGCCTTAAAGTCATATTTTTGCGTCTCTTTTATTCAGTAAATCATTCTATATCACTTCGAACGAAATTCGGCCTTTAAACATGACTTTCGTGCGTAACTTGCTGTTGATCTATTGAAGGCAACAATGCATTTGTTTAGCTTTAAAGTCATGTCATTGAGTCTCTTTTAGTCATTAAATCATTCTAAATTAATTCGAACGAATTCTATTTTCGCCCTTCAAACATTATTTTCTTACATAACTTGTAATTAATCCATTGAAGACAACAATGCATTATTTTAGCATTAAAAAGCATATCACTCTGTCTTTTCAATCATTAAATTATTTGAAGGCACTTCAAACCAATTCTCTTTTTGCATTTAAAACGCGACTTTCGTGCATAACTTGCAATTGATCTATTGATGGCAACTATGCATTTTTTAGCGTTCAAGTCATATTTTTGCGTCTCTTTTAGTCAGTAAATCATTCTAAATCACTTCGTATGAAATTCGGCATTTAAACATGACTTTCGTGCATAACTTGCAGTTGATCTATTTTAGGCAACAATGCATTTCTTTAGCCTTAAATTCATGTCACTGAGTCTCTTCTAGTCATTAAATCATTCTAAATTAGTTCGAACGAATTCTATTTTCGCCCTTCAAATATTATTTTCTTACATAACTTGTAATTAATCTATTGAAGACAACAATGCATTATTTTAGCATTACAAAGGATATGACTCAGTCTTTTCAATCATTAAATTGTTTGGAGGCACTTCGGACCAATTCTCTTTTTGCGTTTAAAACGCGACTTTCGTGCATAACTAGCAATTGATCTATTGATGGCAACTATGCATTTTTTAGCCATAAAGTCATCTTTGCGTCTCTTTTAGTCAGTGAATCATTCTAAATCATTTTCAACGAAATTCGGCCTTTAAACATGACTTTCGTGCGTAACTTGCAGTTGATCTATTGAAGGCAGCAATGCATTTGTTTAGCCTTAAATTAATGTCATTGTGTCTCTTCTAGTCATTAAATCATTCTAAATTAATTCGAACGAATTCTATTTTCGCCCTTCAAACATTATTTTTTTACGTAACTTGCAATTAACCTACGAAAGACAACCATGCATTATTTTAGCTTTAAAAAGCATATCACTCAGTCTTTTCAATCATTAAGTTGTTTGAAGGCACTTCGAACCAATTCTCTTTTTGCATTTAAAACGCGACTTTCGTGCATAACTTGCAATTGATCTATTGATGGCAACTTTGCATTTTTTAGCCTTAAAGTCATATTTTTGCGTCTCTTTTATTCAGTAAATCATTCTAAATCACTTCGAACGAAATTCGGCCTTTAAACATGACTTTCGTGCGTAACTTGCAGTTGATCTATTGAAGGCAACAATGCATTTGTTTAGCTTTAAAGTCATGTCATTGAGTCTCTTTTTGTCATTAAATCATTCTAAATTAATTCGAACGAATTCTATTTTCGCCCTTCAAACATTATTTTCTTACATAACTTGTAATTAATCTATTGAAGACAACAATACATTATTTTAGCATTAAAAAGCATATCACTCTGTCTCTTCAATCATTAAATTATTTGAAGGCACTTCGAACCAATTCTCTTTTTCCATTTAAAATGCGACTTTCGTTCATAACTTGCAATTGATCTATTGATGGCAACTATGCATTTTTTAGCGTTCAAGTCATATTTTTGCGTCTCTTTTAGTCAGTAAATCATTCTAAATCACTTCGTATGAAATTCGGCATTTAAACATGACTTTCGTGCATAACTTGCAGTTGATCTATTATAGGCAACAATGCATTTCCTTAGCCTTAAATTCATGTCACTAAGTCTCTTCTAGTCATTAAATCATTCTAAATTAGTTCGAACGAATTCTATTTTCGCCCTTCAAATATTATTTTCTTACATAACTTGTAATTAATCTATTGAAGACAATAATGCATTATTTTAGCATTAAAAAGCATATCACTCAGTCTTTTCAATCATTAAATTGTTTGAAGGCACTTCGAACCAATTCTCTTTTTGCATTTAAAACGCGACTTTCGTGCATAACTTGCAATTGATCTATTGATGGCAACTATGCATTTTTTAGCCTTAAAGTCATATTTTTGCGTCTCTTTTATTCAGTAAATCATTCTAAATCACTTCGAACGAAATTCGGCCTTTAAACATAACTTTCGTGCGTAACTTGCAGTTGATCTATTGAAGGCAACAATGCATTTGTTTAGCTTTAAAGTCATGTCATTGAGTCTCTTTTAGTCATTAAATCATTTTAAATTAATTCGAACGAATTCTATTTTCGCCCTTCAAACATTATTTTCTTACATAACTTGTAATTAATCTATTGAAGACAACAATGCATTATTTTAGCATTAAAAAGCATATCACTCTGTCTTTTCAATCATTAAATTATTTGAAGGCACTTCGAACCAATTCTCTTTTTGCATTTAAAACGCGACTTTCGTGCATAACTTGCAATTGATCTATTGATGGCAACTATGCATTTTTTAGCGTTCAAGTCATATTTTTGCGTCTCTTTTAGTCAGTAAATCATTCTAAATCACTTCGTATGAAATTCGGCATTTAAACATGACTTTCGTGCGAAACTTGCAGTTGATCTATTATAGGCAACAATGCATTTCTTTAGCCTTAAATTCATGTCACTGAGTCTCTTCTAGTCATTAAATCATTCTAAATTAGTTCGAACGAATTCTATTTTCGCCCTTCAAATATTATTTTCTTACATAACTTGTAATTAATCTATTGAAGACAACAATGCATTATTTTAGCATTAAAAAGCATATCACTCAGTCTTTTCAATCATTAAATTGTTTGAAGGAACATCAAACCAATTCTTTTCTTGCATTTAAAACGCGACTTTCATGCATAATTCGCAATTGATCTATTGATGGCAACCATGCATTTTTTAGCGTTCAAGACATATTTTTGCGTATCCTTTTGTCAGTGAATCATTCTAAATCACTTCGAACGAAATTCGGCCTTTAAACATGACTTTCGTGCGTAACTTGCAGTTGATCTATTGAAGGCAAAAATGCATTTGTTTAGCCTTAAAGTCATGTCATTGAGTCTCTTTTAGTCATTAAATCATTCTAAATTAATTCGAACGAATTCTATTTTCGCCCTTCAAACATTATTTTCTTACATAACTTGTAATTAATCTATTGAAGACAACAATGCATTATTTTAGCATTAAAAAGCATATCACTCAGTCTTTTCAATCATTAAATTATTTGAAGGCACTCTGAACCAATTCTCTTTTTGCATTTAAAACGCGACTTTCGTGCATAACTTGCAATTGATCTATTGATGGCAACTATGCATTTTTTAGCGTTCAAGTCATATTTTTGCGTCTCTTTTAGTCAGTAAATCATTCTAAATCACTTCGTATGAAATTAGGCATTAAAACATGACTTTCGTGCATAACTTGCAGTTGATCTATTATAGGCAACAATGCATTTGTTTAGCCTTAAAGTCATGTCACTGAGTCTCTTCTAGTCATTAAATCATTCTAAATTAATTCGAACGAATTCTATTTTCGCCCTTCTAACATTATTTTTTTACATAACTTGCAATTAACCTACTAAAGACAACAATGCATTATTTTAGCATTAAAAAGCATATCACTCAGTCTTTTCAATCATTAAATTGCTTGAAGGCACTTCGAACCAATTCCCTTTTTGCATTTGAAACACGACTTTCGTGCATAACTTGCAATTGATCTATTGATTGCAACTATGCATTTTTTAGCCTTAAAGTCATATTTTTGCGTCTCTTTTAGTCAGTAAATCATTCTAAATCACTTCGAACATAATTCGGCCTTTAAACATGACTTTCGTGCGTAACTTGCAGTTGATCTATTAAAGGCAACAATGCATTTGTTTAGCCTTAAAGTCATGTCACTGAGTCTCTTCTAGTCATTAAATCATTCTAAATTAGTTCGAACGAATTCTATTTTTGCCCTTGAAATATTATTTTCTTACATAACTTGTAATTTATCTATTGAAGACAACAATGCATTATTTTAGCATTAAAAAGCATATCACTCAGTCTTTTCAATCATTAAATTGTTTGAAGGCACTTCGGACCAATTCTCTTTTTGCATTTAAAACGCGACTTCCGTGCATAACTTGCAATTGATCTATTGATGGCAACTATGCATTTTTTAGCGTTCAAGTCATATTTTTGCGTCTCTTTTAGTCAGTAAATCATTCTAAATCACTTCGAACGAAATTCGGCCTTTAAACATGACTTTCGTGCGTAACTTGCAGTTGATCTATTGAAGGCAACAATGCATTTGCTTAGCCTTAAAGTCATGTCACTGAGTCTCTTCTAGTCATTAAATCATTCTAAATTATTTCGAACGAATTCTATTTTCGCCCTTCAAACATTATTTTCTTACATAACTTGTAATTAATCTATTGAAGACAACAATGCATTATTTTAGCATAAAAAAGCATATCACTCTGTCTTTTCAATCATTAAATTGTTTGAAGGCACTTCGAACCAATTCTCTTTTTGCATTTAAAACGCGATTTTCGTGCATAACTTGCAATTGATCTATTGATGGCAACTATGCATTTTTTAGCATTCAAGTCATATTTTTGCATCTCTTTTAGTCAGTAAATCATTCTAAATCACTTCGAACAAAATTCGGCCTTTAAAGATGACTTTCGTGCATAACTTGTAGTTGATCTATTGAAGGCAACAATGCATTTGTTTAGCCTTAAAGTCATGTCATTGAGTCTCTTTTAGTCATTAAATCATTCTAAATTAATTCGAACGAATTCTATTTTTGCCCTTCAAACATTATTTTCTTACATAACTTGTAATTAATCTATTGAAGACAACAATGCATTATTTTAGCATTAAAAAGCATATTACTCAATATTTTCAATCATTAAATTGTTTGAAGGCACTTCGAACCAATTCTCTTTTTGCATTTAAAACGCGACTTTCGTGCATAACTTGCAATTGATCTATTGATGGCAACTATGCATTTTTTAGCGTTGAAGTCATATTTTTGCGTCTCTTTTAGTCAGTAAATCATTCTAAATCACTTCGTATGAAATTCGGCCTTTAAACATGACTTTCGTGCGTAACTTGCAGTTGATCTATTGAAGGCAACAATGCATTTGTTTAGCCTTAAAGTCATGTCATTGAGTCTCTTCTAGTCATTAAATCATTCTAAATTATTTCGAACGAATTCCATTTTCGCCCTTCTAACTTTATTTTTTTATATAACTGGCAATTAATCTACTAAAGACAACAATGCATTATTTTAGCATTAAAAAGCATATCACTCAGTTTTTTCAATCATTAAATTGTTTGAAGGCACTTCGAACCAATTCTCTTTTTGCATTTAAAATGCGACTTTCCTGCATAACTTTCAATTGATCTATTGATGGCAACTATGCATTTTTTAGCATTCAAGTCATATTTTTGCGTCTCTTTTATTCAGTAAATCATTCTAAATCACTTCGTATGAAATTCGGCCTTTAAACATGACTTTCGTGCGTAACTTGCAGTTGATCTATTGAAGGCAACAATGCATTTGTTTAGCCTTAAAGTCATGTCATTGAGTCTCTTCTAGTCATTAAATCATTCTAAATTATTTCGAACGAATTCCATTTTCGCCCTTCTAACTTTATTTTTTTACATAACTGGCAATTAATCTACTAAAGACAACATTGCATTATTTTAGCATTAAAAAGGATATCACTCAGTCTTTTCAATCATTAAATTGTTTGAAGGCACTTCGAACCAATTCTCTTTTTGCATTTAAAATGCGCCTTTCGTGCATAACTTGCAATTGATCTATTGATGGCATCTATGCCTTTTCTAGCATTCAAGTCATATTTTTGCGTCTCTTTTAGTCAGTAAATCATTCTAAATCACTTCGAACGAAATTCGGCCTTTAAACATGACTTTCGTGCGTAACTTGCAGTTGATCTATTGAAGGCAACAATGCGTTTGCTTAGCCTTAAAGTCATGTCACTGAGTCTCTTCTAGTCATTAAATCATTCTAAATTATTTCGAACGAATTCTATTTTCGCCCTTCAAACATTATTTTCTTACATAACTTGTAATTAATCTATTGAAGACAACAATGCATTATTTTAGCATCAAAAAGCATATCACTCAGTCTTTTCAATCATTAAATTGTTTGAAAGCACTTCAAACGAATTCTCTTTTTGCATTTAAAACGCGACTTTCGTGCATAACTTGCAATTGATCTATTGATGGCAACTATGCCTTTTTTAGCGTTCAAGTCATATTTTTGCGTCTCTTTTAGTCAATAAATCATTCTAAATCACTTCGAACGAAATTCGGCCTTTAAACATGACTTTCGTGCGTAACTTGCAGTTGATCTATTATAGGCAACAATGCATTTATTTAGCCTTAAAGTCATGTTACTGAGTCTCTTCTAGTCATGAAATCATTCTAAATTATTTCGAACGAATTCTATTTTCGCCCTTCAAACATTATTTTCTTACATAACTTGTAATTAATCTATTGAAGACAACAATGCATTATTTTAGCATTAAAAAGCATATCACTCAGTCTTTTCAATCATTAAATTGTTTGAAGGCACTTCGATCCAATTCTCTTTTTGCATTTAGAACGCGACTTTCATGCATAATTTGCAATTGATCTATTGATGGCAACTATGCATCTTTTTAGCCTTAAAGTCATATTTTTGCGTCTCTTTTAGTCAGTAAATTATTCTAAATCACTTCGTAAGAAATTCGGCATTTAAACATGACTTTCGTGCATAACTTGCAGTTGATCTATTGAAGGCAACAATGCATTTGTTTAGCCTTAAAGTCATGTCACTGAGTCTCTTCTAGTCATTAAATCATTCTGAATTAGTTCGAACGAATTCTATTTTCGCCCTTCAAACATTATTTTCTTACATAACTCGTAATTAATCTATTGAAGACAACAATGCATTATTTTAGCAATAAAAAGCATATCACTCAGTCTTTTCAATCATTAAATTGTTTGAAGGCACTTCGATCCAATTCTCTTTGTGCATTTAGAACGCGACTTTCATGCAGAATTTGCAATTGATGTATTGATGGCAACTATGCATTTTTTTTGCCTTAAAGTCATATTTTTGCGTCTCTTTTAGTCAGTAAATTATTCTAAATCACTTCGTAAGAAATTCGGCATTTAAACATGACTTTCGTGCATAACTTGCAGTTGATCTATTGAAGGCAACAATGCATTTGTTTAGCCTTAAAGTCATGTCACTGAGTCTCTTCTAGTCATTAAATCATTCTGAATTCGTTCGAACGAATTCTATTTTCGCCCTTCAAACATTATTTTCTTACATAACTCGTAATTAATCTATTGAAGACAACAATGCATTATTTTAGCAATAAAAAGCATATCACTCAGTCTTTTCAATCATTAAATTGTTTGAAGGCACTTCGATCCAATTCTCTTTTTGCATTTAGAACGCGACTTTCATGCATAATTTGCAATTGATCTATTGATGGCAACTATGCATCTTTTTAGCCTTAAAGTCATATTTTTGCATCTCTTTTAGTCAGTAAATCATTCTAAATCACTTCGTAAGAAATTCGGCATTTAAACATGACTTTCGTGCATAACTTGCAGTTGATCTATTGAAGGCAACAATGCGTTTGTTTAGCCTTAAAGTCATGTCACTGAGTCTCTTCTAGTCATTAAATCATTCTAAATTATTTCGAACGAATTCTATTTTCGCCCTTCAAACATTATTTTTTTACATAACTTGTAATTAATCTATTGAAGACAACAATGCATTATTTTAGCATTAAAAAGCATATCCCTCAGTCTTTTCAATCATTAAATTGTTTGAAGGAACTTCTAACCAATTCTCTTTTTGCATTTAAAACGCGACTTTCATGCATAATTTGCAATTGATGTATTGATGGCAACTATGCATTTTTTTAGCCTTAAAGTCATATTTTTGCGTATCTTTTATTCAGTAAATCATTCTAAATCACTTCGTATGAAATTCGGCATTTAAACATGACTTTCGTGCATAACTTGCAGTTGATCTATTATAGGCAACAATGCATTTGTTTAGCCTTAAATTCATGTCACTGAGTCTCTTCTGGTCATTGAATCATTCTAAATTAGTTCGAACGAATTCTATTTTCGCCCTTCAAATATTATTTTCTTACATAGCTTGTAATTAATCTATTGAAGACAACAATGCATTATTTTAGCATTAAAAAGCATATCACTCTGTCTTTTCAATAATTAAATAGTTTGAAGGCACTTCAAACGAATTCTCTTTTTGCATTTAAAACGCGACTTTCGTGCATAACTTGCAATTGATCTATTGATGGCAACTATGCCTTTTTTAGCGTTCAAGTCATATTTTTGGGTCTCTTTTAGTCAGTAAATCATTCCAAATCACTTCGAACGAAATTCGGCCTTTAAACATGACTTTCGTGCGTAACTTGCAGTTGATCTATTATAGGCAACAATGCATTTGTTTAGCCTTAAAGTCATGTTACTGAGTCTCTTCTAGTCATGAAATCATTCTAAATTATTTCGAACGAATTCTATTTTCGCCCTTCAAACATTATTTTCTTACATAACTTGTAATTAATCTATTGAAGACAACAATGCATTATTTTAGCAATAAAAAGCATATCACTCAGTCTATTCAATCATTAAATTGTTTGAAGGCACTTCGATCCAATTCTCTTTTTGCATTTAGAACGCGACTTTCATGCATAATTTGCAATTGATCTATTGATGGCAACTATGCATTTTTTAGCGTTCAAGTCATATTTTGGCGTGTCTTTTAGTCAGTAAATAGTTCTAAATCACTTCGTATGAAATTCGGCAATTAAACATGACTTTCGTGCATAACTTGCAGTAGATCTATTGAAGGCAACAATGCATTTGTTTAGCCTAAAGTCATGTCACTGAGTCTCTTCTAGTCATTAAATCATTCTAAATTATTTCGAACGAATTCTATTTTCGCCCCTCAAACATTATTTTCTTACATGACTTGTAATTAATCTATTGAAGACAACAATGCATTATTTTAGCATCAAAAAGCATATCACTCAGTCTTTTCAATCATTAAATTATTTGAAGGCACTTCGAACCAATTCTCTTTTTGCATTTAAAACGCGACTTTCGTGCATAAGTTGCGATTGATCTATTGATGGCAACTATGCATTTTTTAGCGTTCAAGTCATATTTTTGCGTCTCTTTTAGTCAGTAAATCATTCTAAATCACTTCGTATGAAATTCGGCATTTAAACATGACTTTCGTGCATAACTTGCAGTTGATCTATTGAAGGCAACAATGCATTTGTTTAGCCTTAAAGTCATGTCACTGAGTCTCTTCTAGTCATTAAATCATTCTAAATTAGTTCGAACGAATTCTATTTTCGCCCTTCAAATATTATTTTCGTACATAACTTGTAATTAATCTATTGAAGACAACAATGCATTATTTTAGCATTAAAAAATATATCACTCAGTCTTTTCAATCATTAAATTGTTTGAAGGAACTTCAAACCAATTCACTTTTTGCATTTAAAACGCGACTTTCAAGCATAATTTGCAATTGATGTATTGATGGCAACTATGCATTTTTTTAGCCTTAAAGTCATATTTTTGCGTCTCTTTTATTCAGTAAATCATTCTAAATCACTTCGTATGAAATTCGGCATTTAAACATGACTTTCGTGCATAACTTGCAGTTGATCTATGATAGGCAACAATGCATTTGTTTAGCCTTAAATTCATGTCACTGAGTCTCTTCTAGTCATTAAATCATTCTAAATTAGTTCGAACGAATTCTATTTTCGCCCTTCAAATATTATTTTCTTACATAACTTGTAATTAATCTATTGAAGACAACAATGCATTATTTTAGCATTAAAAAGCATATCACTCAGTCTTTTCAATCATTAAATTGTTTGAAGGCGCTTCAATCCAATTCTCTTTTTGCATTTAGAACGCGACTTTCATGCATAATTTGCAATTGATCTATTGATGGCAACTATGCATTTTTTTAGCCTTAAAGTCATATTTTTGCGTCTCTTTTAGTTAGTAAATTATTCCAAATCACTTCGTATGAAATTCGGCATTTAAACATGACTTTCATGCATAACTTGCAGTTGATCTATTGAAGGCAACAATGCATTTGTTTAGCCTTAAAGTCATGTCACTGAGTCTCTTCTAGTCATTAAATCATTCTAAATTAGTTCGAACGAATTCTATTTTCGCCCTTCAAATATTATTTTCTTACATAACTTGTAATTAATCTATTGAAGACAACAATGCATTATTTTAGCAATAAAAAACATATCACTCAGTCTTTTCAATCATTAAATTGTTTGAAGGCACTTCGAACCAATTCTCTTTTTGCATTTAAAACGCGACTTTCGTGCACAACTTGCAATTGATCTATTGATGGCAACCATGCATTTTTTAGCGTTCAAGACATATTTTTGCGTATCCTTTTGTCAGTGAATCATTCTAAATCACTTCGAACGAAATTCGGCCTTTAAACATGACTTTCGTGCGTAACTTGCAGTTGATCTATTGAAGGCAACAATGCATTTGTTTAGCCTTAAAGTCATGTCATTGAGTCTCTTTTAGTCATTAAATCATTCTAAATTAATTCGAACGAATTCTATTTTCGCCCTTCAAACATTATTTTCTTACATAACTTGTAATTAATCTATTGAAGACAACAATGCATTATTTTAGCATTAAAAAGCATATCACTCAGTCTTTTCAATCATTAAATTATTTGAAGGCACTTTGAACCAATTCTCTTTTTGCATTTAAAACGCGACTTTCGTGCATAACTTGCAATTGATCTATTGATGGCAACTATGCAATTTTTAGCGTTCAAGTCATATTTTTGCGTCTCTTTTAGTCAGTAAATCATTCTAAATCACTTCGTATGAAATTAGGCATTAAAACATGACTTTCGTGCATAACTTGCAGTTGATCTATTATAGGCAACAATGCATTTGTTTAGCCTTAAAGTCATGTCACTGAGTCTCTTCTAGTCATTAAATCATTCTAAATTAATTCGAACGAATTCTATTTTCGCCCTTCTAACATTATTTTTTTGCATAACTTGCAATTAACCTACTAAAGACAACAATGCATTATTTTAGCATTAAAAAGCATATCACTCAGTCTTTTCAATCATTAAATTGCTTGAAGGCACTTCGAACCAATTCCCTTTTTGCATTTGAAACGCGACTTTCGTGCATAACTTGCAATTGATCTATTGATTGCAACTATGCATTTTTTAGCCTTAAAGTCATATTTTTGCGTCTCTTTTAGTCAGTAAATCATTCTAAATCACTTCGAACATAATTCGGCCTTTAAACATGACTTTCGTGCGTAACTTGCAGTTGATCTATTGAAGGCAACAATGCATTTGCTTAGCCTTAAAGTCATGTCACTGAGTCTCTTCTAGTCATTAAATCATTCTAAATTATTTCGAACGAATTCTATTTTCGCCCTTCAAACATTATTTTCTTACATAACTTGTAATTAATCTATTGAAGACAACAATGCATTATTTTAGCATAAAAAAGCATATCACTCAGTCTTTTCAATCATTAAATTGTTTGAAGGCACTTCGGACCAATTCTCTTTTTGCATTTAAAACGCGACTTCCGTGCATAACTTGCAATTGATCTATTGATGGCAACTATGCATTTTTTAGCGTTCAAGTCATATTTTTGCGTCTCTTTTAGTCAGTAAATCATTCTAAATCACTTCGAACGAAATTCGGCCTTTAAACATGACTTTCGTGCGTAACTTGCAGTTGATCTATTGAAGGCAACAATGCATTTGCTTAGCCTTAAAGTCATGTCACTGAGTCTCTTCTAGTCATTAAATCATTCTAAATTATTTCGAACGAATTCTATTTTCGCCCTTCAAACATTATTTTCTTACATAACTTGTAATTAATCTATTGAAGACAACAATGCATTATTTTAGCATAAAAAAGCATATCACTCAGTCTTTTCAATCATTAAATTGTTTGAAGGCACTTCGAACCAATTCTCTTTTTGCATTTAAAACGCGATTTTCGTGCATAACTTGCAATTGATCTATTGATGGCAACTATGCATTTTTTAGCATTCAAGTCATATTTTTGCATCTCTTTTAGTCAGTAAATCATTCTAAATCACTTCGAACAAAATTCGGCCTTTAAAGATGACTTTCGTGCATAACTTGTAGTTGATCTATTGAAGGCAACAATGCATTTGTTTAGCCTTAAAGTCATGTCATTGAGTCTCTTTTAGTCATTAAATCATTCTAAATTAATTCGAACGAATTCTATTTTTGCCCTTCAAACATTATTTTCTTACATAACTTGTAATTAATCTATTGAAGACAACAATGCATTATTTTAGCATTAAAAAGCATATTACTCAATATTTTCAATCATTAAATTGTTTGAAGGCACTTCGAACCAATTCTCTTTTTGCATTTAAAACGCGACTTTCGTGCATAACTTGCAATTGATCTATTGATGGCAACTATGCATTTTTTAGCGTTGAAGTCATATTTTTGCGTCTCTTTTAGTCAGTAAATCATTCTAAATCACTTCGTATGAAATTCGGCCTTTAAACATGACTTTCGTGCGTAACTTGCAGTTGATCTATTGAAGGCAACAATGCATTTGTTTAGCCTTAAAGTCATGTCATTGAGTCTCTTCTAGTCATTAAATCATTCTAAATTATTTCGAACGAATTCCATTTTCGCCCTTCTAACTTTATTTTTTTATATAACTGGCAATTAATCTACTAAAGACAACAATGCATTATTTTAGCATTAAAAAGCATATCACTCAGTTTTTTCAATCATTAAATTGTTTGAAGGCACTTCGAACCAATTCTCTTTTTGCATTTAAAATGCGACTTTCCTGCATAACTTTCAATTGATCTATTGATGGCAACTATGCATTTTTTAGCATTCAAGTCATATTTTTGCGTCTCTTTTATTCAGTAAATCATTCTAAATCACTTCGTATGAAATTCGGCCTTTAAACATGACTTTCGTGCGTAACTTGCAGTTGATCTATTGAAGGCAACAATGCATTTGTTTAGCCTTAAAGTCATGTCATTGAGTCTCTTCTAGTCATTAAATCATTCTAAATTATTTCGAACGAATTCCATTTTCGCCCTTCTAACTTTATTTTTTTACATAACTGGCAATTAATCTACTAAAGACAACATTGCATTATTTTAGCATTAAAAAGGATATCACTCAGTCTTTTCAATCATTAAATTGTTTGAAGGCACTTCGAACCAATTCTCTTTTTGCATTTAAAATGCGCCTTTCGTGCATAACTTGCAATTGATCTATTGATGGCATCTATGCCTTTTCTAGCATTCAAGTCATATTTTTGCGTCTCTTTTAGTCAGTAAATCATTCTAAATCACTTCGAACGAAATTCGGCCTTTAAACATGACTTTCGTGCGTAACTTGCAGTTGATCTATTGAAGGCAACAATGCATTTGCTTAGCCTTAAAGTCATGTCACTGAGTCTCTTCTAGTCATTAAATCATTCTAAATTATTTCGAACGAATTCCATTTTCGCCCTTCTAACTTTATTTTCTTACATAACTTGTAATTAATCTATTGAAGACAACAATGCATTATTTTAGCATCAAAAAGCATATCACTCAGTCTTTTCAATCATTAAATTGTTTGAAAGCACTTCAAACGAATTCTCTTTTTGCATTTAAAACGCGACTTTCGTGCATAACTTGCAATTGATCTATTGATGGCAACTATGCCTTTTTTAGCGTTCAAGTCATATTTTTGCGTCTCTTTTAGTCAGTAAATCATTCTAAATCACTTCGAACGAAATTCGTCCTTTAAACATGACTTTCGTGCGTAACTTGCAGTTGATCTATTATAGGCAACAATGCATTTATTTAGCCTTAAAGTCATGTTACTGAGTCTCTTCTAGTCATGAAATCATTCTAAATTATTTCGAACGAATTCTATTTTCGCCCTTCAAACATTATTTTCTTACATAACTTGTAATTAATCTATTGAAGACAACAATGCATTATTTTAGCATTAAAAAGCATATCACTCAGTCTTTTCAATCATTAAATTGTTTGAAGGCACTTCGATCCAATTCTCTTTGTGCATTTAGAACGCGACTTTCATGCAGAATTTGCAATTGATGTATTGATGGCAACTATGCATTTTTTTTGCCTTAAAGTCATATTTTTGCGTCTCTTTTAGTCAGTAAATTATTCTAAATCACTTCGTAAGAAATTCGGCATTTAAACATGACTTTCGTGCATAACTTGCAGTTGATCTATTGAAGGCAACAATGCATTTGTTTAGCCTTAAAGTCATGTCACCGAGTCTCTTCTAGTCATTAAATCATTCTGAATTAGTTCGAACGAATTCTATTTTCGCCCTTCAAACATTATTTTCTTACATAACTCGTAATTAATCTATTGAAGACAACAATGCATTATTTTAGCAATAAAAAGCATATCACTCAGTCTTTTCAATCATTAAATTGTTTGAAGGCACTTCGATCCAATTCTCTTTGTGCATTTAGAACGCGACTTTCATGCAGAATTTGCAATTGATGTATTGATGGCAACTATGCATTTTTTTTGCCTTAAAGTCATATTTTTGCGTCTCTTTTAGTCAGTAAATTATTCTAAATCACTTCGTAAGAAATTCGGCATTTAAACATGACTTTCGTGCATAACTTGCAGTTGATCTATTGAAGGCAACAATGCATTTGTTTAGCCTTAAAGTCATGTCACTGAGTCTCTTCTAGTCATTAAATCATTCTGAATTCGTTCTAACGAATTCTATTTTCGCCCTTCAAACATTATTTTCTTACATAACTCGTAATTAATCTATTGAAGACAACAATGCATTATTTTAGCAATAAAAAGCATATCACTCAGTCTTTTCAATCATTAAATTGTTTGAAGGCACTTCGATCCAATTCTCTTTTTGCATTTAGAACGCGACTTTCATGCATAATTTGCAATTGATCTATTGATGGCAACTATGCATCTTTTTAGCCTTAAAGTCATATTTTTGCATCTCTTTTAGTCAGTAAATCATTCTAAATCACTTCGTAAGAAATTCGGCATTTAAACATGACTTTCGTGCATAACTTGCAGTTGATCTATTGAAGGCAACAATGCGTTTGTTTAGCCTTAAAGTCATGTCACTGAGTCTCTTCTAGTCATTAAATCATTCTAAATTATTTCGAACGAATTCTATTTTCGCCCTTCAAACATTATTTTTTTACATAACTTGTAATTAATCTATTGAAGACAACAATGCATTATTTTAGCATTAAAAAGCATATCACTCAGTCTTTTCAATCATTAAATTGTTTGAAGGCACTTCGATCCAATTCTCTTTTTGCATTTAGAACGCGACTTTCATGCATAATTTGCAATTGATCTATTGATGGCAACTATGCATCTTTTTAGCCTTAAAGTCATATTTTTGCATCTCTTTTAGTCAGTAAATCATTCTAAATCACTTCGTAAGAAATTCGGCATTTAAACATGACTTTCGTGCGTAACTTGCAGTTGATCTATTATAGGCAACAATGCATTTGTTTAGCCTTAAAGTCATGTTACTGAGTCTCTTCTAGTCATGAAATCATTCTAAATTATTTCGAACGAATTCTATTTTCGCCCTTCAAACATTATTTTCTTACATAACTTGTAATTAATCTATTGAAGACAACAATGCATTATTTTAGCAATAAAAAGCATATCACTCAGTCTATTCAATCATTAAATTGTTTGAAGGCACTTCGATCCAATTCTCTTTTTGCATTTAGAACGCGACTTTCATGCATAATTTGCAATTGATCTATTGATGGCAACTATGCATTTTTTAGCGTTCAAGTCATATTTTGGCGTGTCTTTTAGTCAGTAAATAGTTCTAAATCACTTCGTATGAAATTCGGCAATTAAACATGACTTTCGTGCATAACTTGCAGTAGATCTATTGAAGGCAACAATGCATTTGTTTAGCCTAAAGTCATGTCACTGAGTCTCTTCTAGTCATTAAATCATTCTAAATTATTGCGAACGAATTCTATTTTCGCCCCTCAAACATTATTTTCTTACATGACTTGTAATTAATCTATTGAAGACAACAATGCATTATTTTAGCATCAAAAAGCATATCACTCAGTCTTTTCAATCATTAAATTATTTGAAGGCACTTCGAACCAATTCTCTTTTTGCATTTAAAACGCGACTTTCGTGCATAAGTTGCGATTGATCTATTGATGGCAACTATGCATTTTTTAGCGTTCAAGTCATATTTTTGCGTCTCTTTTAGTCAGTAAATCATTCTAAATCACTTCGTATGAAATTCGGCATTTAAACATGACTTTCGTGCATAACTTGCAGTTGATCTATTGAAGGCAACAATGCATTTGTTTAGCCTTAAAGTCATGTCACTGAGTCTCTTCTAGTCATTAAATCATTCTAAATTAGTTCGAACGAATTCTATTTTCGCCCTTCAAATATTATTTTCGTACATAACTTGTAATTAATCTATTGAAGACAACAATGCATTATTTTAGCATTAAAAAATATATCACTCAGTCTTTTCAATCATTAAATTGTTTGAAGGAACTTCAAACCAATTCACTTTTTGCATTTAAAACGCGACTTTCATGCATAATTTGCAATTGATGTATTGATGGCAACTATGCATTTTTTTAGCCTTAAAGTCATATTTTTGCGTCTCTTTTATTTAGTAAATCATTCTAAATCACTTCGTATGAAATTCGGCATTTAAACATGACTTTCGTGCATAACTTGCAGTTGATCTATGATAGGCAACAATGCATTTGTTTAGCCTTAAATTCATGTCACTGAGTCTCTTCTAGTCATTAAATCATTCTAAATTAGTTCGAACGAATTCTATTTTCGCCCTTCAAATATTATTTTCTTACATAACTTGTAATTAATCTATTGAAGACAACAATGCATTATTTTAGCATTAAAAAGCATATCACTCAGTCTTTTCAATCATTAAATTGTTTGAAGGCGCTTCAATCCAATTCTCTTTTTGCATTTAGAACGCGACTTTCATGCATAATTTGCAATTGATCTATTGATGGCAACTATGCATTTTTTTAGCCTTAAAGTCATATTTTTGCGTCTCTTTTAGTTAGTAAATTATTCCAAATCACTTCGTATGAAATTCGGCATTTAAACATGACTTTCATGCATAACTTGCAGTTGATCTATTGAAGGCAACAATGCATTTGTTTAGCCTTAAAGTCATGTCACTGAGTCTCTTCTAGTCATTAAATCATTCTAAATTAGTTCGAACGAATTCTATTTTCGCCCTTCAAATATTATTTTCTTACATAACTTGTAATTAATCTATTGAAGACAACAATGCATTATTTTAGCAATAAAAAACATATCACTCAGTCTTTTCAATCATTAAATTGTTTGAAGGCACTTCGAACCAATTCTCTTTTTGCATTTAAAACGCGACTTTCGTGCACAACTTGCAATTGATCTATTGATGGCAACTATGCATTTTTTAGCGTTCAAGTCATATTTTTGCGTCTCTTTTAGTCAGTAAATCATTCTAAATCACTTCGTATGAAATTCGGCATTTAAACATGACTTTCGTGCGTAACTTGCAGTAGATCTATTGAAGGCAACAATGCATTCGTTTAGCCTTAATGTCATGTCATTGAGTCTCTTTTAGTCATTAAATCACTCTAAATTAATTCGAACGAATTCTATTTTCGCCCTTCAAACATTATTTTCTTACATAACTTGTAATTAATCTATTGAAGACAACATTGCATTATTTTAGCAATAAAAAGCCTATCACTCAGTCTTTTCAATCATTAAATTGTTTGAAGGCACTTCGAACCAATTCTCTTTTTGCATTCAAAACGCGACTTTCGTGCATAATTTGCAATTGATCTATTGATGGCAACTATGCATTTTTTTAGCCTTAAAGTCATATTTTTGGGTCTCTTTTATTCAGTAAATTATTCTAAATCACTTCGTAAGAAATTCGGCAATTAAACATGACTTTCGTGCATAACTAGCAGTTGATCTATTATAGGCAACAATGCATTTGTTTAGCCTTAAATTCATGTCACTGAGTCTCTTATAGTCATTAAATCATTCTAAATTATTTCGAACGAATTCTATTTTCGCCCTTCAAACATTATTTTCTTACATAACTTGTAATTAATCTATTGAAGACAACAATGCATTATTTTAGCATTAAAAAGCATATCACTCAGTCTTTTCAATCATTAAATTGTTTGAAAGCACTTCGATCCAATTCTCTTTTTGCATTCAGAACGCGACTTTCGTGCATAACTTGCAATTGATCTATTGATGGCAACTATGCATTTTTTAGCCTTAAAGTCATATTTTTGGGTCTATTTTAGTCAGTAAATCATTCTAAATCACTTCGAACGAAATTCGGCCTTTAAACATGACTTTCGTGCATAACTTGCAGTTGATCTATTGAGGGCAACAATGCATTTGTTTAGCCTTAAAGTCATGTCACTGAGTCTCTTGTAGTCATGAAATCATTCTAAATTAATTCGAACGAATTCTATTTTCGCCCTTCAAACATTATTTTCTTACATAACTTGTAATTAATCTATTGAAGACAACATTGCATTATTTTAGCAATAAAAAGCCTATCACTCAGTCTTTTCAATCATTAAATTGTTTGAAGCCACTTCGAACCAATTCTCTTTTTGCATTTAAAACGCGACTTTCGTGCTTAACTTGCAATTGATCTATTGATGGCAACTATGCATTTTTTAGCGTTCAAGTCATATTTTTGCGTCTTTTTTAGTCAGTAAATCATTCTAAATCACTTCGTATGAAATTCGGCATTTAAACATGACTTTCGTGCATAACTAGCAGTTGATCTATTATAGGCAACAATGCATTTGTTTAGCCTTAAATTCATGTCACTGAGTCTCTTGTAGTCATGAAATCATTCCAAATTAATTCGAACGAATTCTATTTTCGCCCTTCAAACATTATTTTCTTACATAACTTGTAATTAATCTATTGAAGACAACAATGCATTATTTTAGCATTAAAAAGCATATCACTCAGTCTTTTGAATCATTAAATTGTTTGAAGGCACTTCGAACCAATTCTCCTTTTGCATTTAAAACGCGACTTTCGTGCATAACTTGCAATTGATCTATTGATGGCAACTATGCATTTTTTAGCCTTAAAGTCATATTTTTGGGTCTATTTTAGTCAGTAAATCATTCTAAATCACTTCGAACGAAATTCGGCCTTTAAACATGACTTTCGTGCGTAACTTGCAGTTGATCTATTGTAGGCAACAATGCATTTGTTTAGCCTTAAATTCATGTCACTGAGTCTCTTTTAGTCATTAAATCATTCTAAATTAATTCGAACGAATTCTATTTTCGCCCTTCAAACATTATTTTCTTACATAACTTGTAATTAATCTATTGAAGACAACATTGCATTATTTTAGCATTAAAAAGCATATCACTCAGTCTTTTCAATAATTAAATCGTTTGAAGGCACTTCGAACCAAGTCCCTTTTTGCATTTAGAACGCCACCTTCATGCATAATTTGCAATTGATCTATTGATGGCCACTATGCATTTTTTTAGCCTTAATGTCATATTTTTGCGTCTTTTTTAGTCAGTAAATCATTTTAAATCACTTCGTATGAAATTCGGCATTTAAACATGACTTTCGTGCATAACTTGCAGTTGATCTATTGTAGGCAACAATGCATTTGTTTAGCCTTAAAGTCATGTCACTGAGTCTCTTCTAGTCATGAAATCCTTCTAAATTAATTCGAACGAATTCTATTTTCACCCTTCAAACATTATTTTCTTACATAACTTGTAATTAATCTATTGAAGACAACATTGCATTATTTTAGCAATAAAAAGCATATCACTCAGTCTTTTTAATCATTAAATCGTTTGAAGGCACTTCAAACCAATTCTCTTTTTGCATTTAAAACGCGACTTTCATGCATAATTTGCAATTGATCTATTAATGGCAACTATGCATTTTTTTAGCCATCAAGTCATATTTTTGCGTGTCTTTTAGTCAGTAAATCATTCTAAATCACTTCGTATGAAATTCGGCAATTAAACATGACTTTCGTGCATAACTTGCAGTTGATCTATTGAAGGCAACAATGCATTTGTTTAGCCTAAAGTCATGTCACTGAGTCTCTTCTAGTCATTAAATCATTCTTAATTATTTCGAACGAATTCTATTTTCGCCCCTCAAACATTATTTTCTTACATGACTTGTAATTAATCTATTGAAGACAACAATGCATTATTTTAGCATCAAAAAGCATATCACTCAGTCTTTTCAATCATTAAATTGTTTGAAAGCACTTCGATCCAATTCTCTTTTTGCATTTAGAACGCGACTTTCGTGCATAACTTGCAATTGATCTATTGATGGCAACTATGCATTTTTTAGCCTTAAAGTCATATTTTTGGGTCTATTTTAGTCAGTAAATCATTCTAAATCACTTCGAACGAAATTCGGCCTTTAAACATGACTTTCGTGCATAACTTGCAGTTGATCTATTGAGGGCAACAATGCATTTGTTTAGCCTTAAAGTCATGTCACTGAGTCTCTTGTAGTCATGAAATCACTCTAAATTAATTCGAACGAATTCTATTTTCGCCCTTCAAACATTATTTTCTTACATAACTTGTAATTAATCTATTGAAGACAACATTGCATTATTTTAGCAATAAAAAGCCTATCACTCAGTCTTTTCAATCATTAAATTGTTTGAAGCCACTTCGAACCAATTCTCTTTTTGCATTTAAAACGCGACTTTCGTGCTTAACTTGCAATTGATCTATTGATGGCAACTATGCATTTTTTAGCGTTCAAGTCATATTTTTGCGTCTTTTTTAGTCAGTAAATCATTCTAAATCACTTCGTATGAAATTCGGCATTTAAACATGACTTTCGTGCATAACTAGCAGTTGATCTATTATAGGCAACAATGCATTTGTTTAGCCTTAAATTCATGTCACTGAGTCTCTTGTAGTCATGAAATCATTCCAAATTAATTCGAACGAATTCTATTTTCGCCCTTCAAACATTATTTTCTTACATAACTTGTAATTAATCTATTGAAGACAACAATGCATTATTTTAGCATTAAAAAGCATATCACTCAGTCTTTTGAATCATTAAATTGTTTGAAGGCACTTCGAACCAATTCTCCTTTTGCATTTAAAACGCGACTTTCGTGCATAACTTGCAATTGATCTATTGATGGCAACTATGCATTTTTTAGCCTTAAAGTCATATTTTTGGGTCTATTTTAGTCAGTAAATCATTCTAAATCACTTCGAACGAAATTCGGCCTTTAAACATGACTTTCGTGCGTAACTTGCAGTTGATCTATTGTAGGCAACAATGCATTTGTTTAGCCTTAAATTCATGTCACTGAGTCTCTTTTAGTCATTAAATCATTCTAAATTAATTCGAACGAATTCTATTTTCGCCCTTCAAACATTATTTTCTTACATAACTTGTAATTAATCTATTGAAGACAACATTGCATTATTTTAGCATTAAAAAGCATATCACTCAGTCTTTTCAATAATTAAATCGTTTGAAGGCACTTCGAACCAAGTCCCTTTTTGCATTTAGAACGCCACCTTCATGCATAATTTGCAATTGATCTATTGATGGCCACTATGCATTTTTTTAGCCTTAATGTCATATTTTTGCGTCTTTTTTAGTCAGTAAATCATTTTAAATCACTTCGTATGAAATTCGGCATTTAAACATGACTTTCGTGCATAACTTGCAGTTGATCTATTGTAGGCAACAATGCATTTGTTTAGCCTTAAAGTCATGTCACTGAGTCTCTTCTAGTCATGAAATCCTTCTAAATTAATTCGAACGAATTCTATTTTCACCCTTCAAACATTATTTTCTTACATAACTTGTAATTAATCTATTGAAGACAACATTGCATTATTTTAGCAATAAAAAGCATATCACTCAGTCTTTTTAATCATTAAATCGTTTGAAGGCACTTCAAACCAATTCTCTTTTTGCATTTAAAACGCGACTTTCATGCATAATTTGCAATTGATCTATTAATGGCAACTATGCATTTTTTTAGCCATAAAGTCATATTTTTGCGTGTCTTTTAGTCAGTAAATCATTCTAAATCACTTCGTATGAAATTCGGCAATTAAACATGACTTTCGTGCATAACTTGCAGTTGATCTATTGAAGGCAACAATGCATTTGTTTAGCCTAAAGTCATGTCACTGAGTCTCTTCTAGTCATTAAATCATTCTAAATTATTTCGAACGAATTCTATTTTCGCCCCTCAAACATTATTTTCTTACATGACTTGTAATTAATCTATTGAAGACAACAATGCATTATTTTAGCATCAAAAAGCATATCACTCAGTCTTTTCAATCATTAAATTGTTTGAAAGCACTTCGATCCAATTCTCTTTTTGCATTTAGAACGCGACTTTCGTGCATAACTTGCAATTGATCTATTGAAGGCAACTATGCATTTTTTAGCCTTAAAGTCATATTTTTGGGTCTATTTTAGTCAGTAAATCATTCTAAATCACTTCGAACGAAATTCGGCCTTTAAACATGACTTTCGTGCATAACTTGCAGTTGATCTATTGAGGGCAACAATGCATTTGTTTAGCCTTAAAGTCATGTCACTGAGTCTCTTGTAGTCATGAAATCACTCTAAATTAATTCGAACGAATTCTATTTTCGCCCTTCAAACATTATTTTCTTACATAACTTGTAATTAATCTATTGAAGACAACATTGCATTATTTTAGCAATAAAAAGCATATCACTCAGTCTTTTCAATCATTAAATTGTTTGAAGGCACTTCGAACCAATTCTCTTTTTGCATTTAAAACGCGACTTTCGTGCATAACTTGCAATTGATTTATTGATGGCAACTAGGCATTTTTTAGCGTTCAAGTCATATTTTTGCGTCTCTTTTAGTCAGTAAATCATTCTAAATCATTTCGTATGAAATTCGGCAATTAAACATGACTTTCGTCTATAACATGCACTTGATCTACTGAAGGAAACAACGCATTTATTTAGCCATAAAGTCATGTCACTGAGTCTCTTCTAGTAATTAAATCATTCTAAATTATTTCGAACGAATTCTATTTTCGTCCTTCAAACATTATTTTCTTCCATAACTTGTAATTAATCTATTGAAGACAACAATGCATTATTTTAGCATTAAAAAGCATATCACTCAGTCTTTTCAATAATTAAATTGTTTGAAGGCACTTCGAACCAAGTCTCTTTTTGCATATAGAACGCCACCTTCATGCATAATTTGCAATTGATCTATTGATGGCAACTATGCATTTTTTTAGCCTTAAAGTCATATTTTTGCGTCTTTTTTAGTCAGTAAATCATTCTAAATCATTTCGTATGAAATTCGGCATTTAAACATGACTTTCGTGCATAACTTGCAGTTGATCTATTATAGGCAACAATGCATTTGTTTAGCCTTAAAGTCATGTCACTGAGTCTTTTCTAGTCATTAAATCATTCTAAATTAGTTCAAACGAATTCTATTTTCGCCCTTCAAATATTATTTTCTTCCATAACTTGTAATTAATCTATTGAAGACAACAATGCATTATTTTAGCATTAAAAAGCATATCACTCAGTCTTTTCAATAATTAAATTGTTTGAAGGCACTTCGAACCAAGTCTCTTTTTGCATATAGAACGCCACCTTCATGCATAATTTGCAATTGATCTATTGATGGCAACTATGCATTTTTTTAGCCTTAAAGTCATATTTTTGCGTCTTTTTTAGTCAGTAAATCATTCTAAATCATTTCGTATGAAATTCGGCATTTAAACATGACTTTCGTGCATAACTTGCAGTTGATCTATTATAGGCAACAATGCATTTGTTTAGCCTTAAAGTCATGTCACTGAGTCTTTTCTAGTCATTAAATCATTCTAAATTAGTTCGAACGAAATCTATTTTCGCCCTTCAAATATTATTTTCTTACATAACTTGTAATTAATCTATTGAAGACAACAATGCATTATTTTAGCATTAAAAAGCATATCACTCAGTCTTTTGAATCATTAAATTGTTTGAAGGCACTTCGAACCAATTCTCTTTTTGCATATAAAACGCGACTTTCGTGCATAACTTGCAATTGATCTATTGATGGCAACTAGGCATTTTTTAGCGTTCAAGTCATATTTTTGCGTCTCTTTTAGTCAGTAAATCATTCTAAATCACTTGGTATGAAATTCGGCAATTAAACATGACTTTCGTGCATAACTTGCACTTGATCGATTGATGGCAATAATGCATTTGTTTAGCCTTAAAGTCATGTCACTGAGTCTCTTCTAGTAATTAAATCATTCTAAATTATTTCGAACGAATTCTATTTTTGTCCTTCAAACATTATTTTCTTCCATAACTTGTAATTAATCTATTGAAGACAACAATGCATTATTTTAGCATTAAAAAGCATATCACTCAGTCTTTTCAATAATTAAATTGTTTGAAGGCACTTCGAACCAAGTCCCTTTTTGCATATAGAACGCCACCTTCATGCATAATTTGCAATTGATCTATTGATGGCAACTATGCATTTTTTTAGCCTTAAAGTCATATTTTTGCGTCTTTTTTAGTCAGTAAATCATTCTAAATCATTTCGTATGAAATTCGGCATTTAAACATGACTTTCGTGCATAACTGGCAGTTGATCTATTATAGGCAACAATGCATTTGTTTAGCCTTAAAGTCATGTCACTGAGTCTTTTCTAGTCATTAAATCATTCTAAATTAGTTCGAACGAACTCTATTTTCGCCCTTCAAATATTATTTTCTTACATAACTTGTAATTAATCTATTGAAGACAACAATGCATTATTTTAGCATTAAAAAGAATATCACTCAGTCTTTTAAATCATTAAATTGTTTGAAGGCACTTCGAACCAATTCTCTTTTTGCATTTAAAACGCGACTTTCGCGCACAACTTGCAATTGATCTATTGATGGCAACTATCCATTTTTTAGCGTTCAAGTCATATTTTTGCGTCTTTTTGAGTCAGTAAATCATTCTAAATCACTTCGTATGAAATTCGGCATTTAAACATGACTTTCATGCATAACTTACAGGTGATCGATTGATGGCAACAATGCATTTATTTAGCCTTAAAATCATGTCACTGAGTCTCTTCTAGTCATTAAATCATTCTAAATTATTTCGAACGAATTCTATTTTCGCCCTTCAAACATTATTTTCTTACATAACTTGTAATTAATCTATTGAACACAACAATGCATTATTTTAGCATTAAAAAGCATATCACTCAGTCTTTTCAATCATTAAATTGTTTGAAGGCACTTCGATCCAATTCTCTTTTTGCATTTAGAACGCGACTTTCATGCATAATTTGCAATTGATCTATTGATGGCAACTATGCATTTTTTTAGCCTTAAAGTCATATTTTTGCGTCTCTTTTAGTCAGTAAATCATTCTAAATCACTTCGTATGAAATTCGGCATTTAAACATGACTTTCGTGCATAACTTGCAGTTGATCTATTGAAGGCAACATTGCATTTGTTTAGCCTTAAAGTCATGTCATTGAGTCTCTTCTAGTCATGAAATCATTCTAAATTAATTCGAACGAATTCTATTTTCGCCCTTCAAACATTGTTTTGTTACATAACTTGTAATTAATCTATTGAAGACAACATTGCATTATTTTAGCAATAAAAAGCATATCACTCAGTCTTTTCAATCATTAAATTGTTTGAAGGCACTTCGAACCAATTCTCTTTTTGCATTCAAAACGCGACTTTCGTGCATAATTTGCAATTGATCTATTGATGGCAACTATCCATTTTTTTAGCCTTAAAGTCATATTTTTGCGTCTCTTTTAGTCAGTAAATCATTCTAAATCACTTCGTATGAAATTCGGCAATTAAACATGACTTTCGTGCATAACTTGCAGTTGATCTATTGTAGGCAACAATGCATTTGTTTAGCCTTAAAGTCATATTTTTGGGTCTCTTTTATTCAGTAAATTATTCTAAATCACTTCGTAAGAAATTCGGCAATTAAACATGACTTTCGTGCATAACTAGCAGTTGATCTATTATAGGCAACAATGCATTTGTTTAGCCTTAAATTCATGTCACTGAGTCTCTTCTAGTCATTAAATCATTCTAAATTATTTCGAACGAATTCTATTTTCGCCCTTCAAACATTATTTTCTTACATAACTTGTAATTAATCTATTGAAGACAACAATGCATTATTTTAGCATTAAAAAGCATATGACTCAGTCTTTTGAATCAGTAAATTGTTTGAAGGCACTTCTAACCAATTCTCTTTTTGTATTTAAAACGCGACTTTCGTGCACAACTTGCAATTGATCTATTGATGGCAATTATGCATTTTTTAGCGTTCAGGTCATATTTTTGCGTCTCTTTTAGTCAGTAAATCATTCTAAATCATTTCGTATGAAATTCAGCATTTAAACATGAGTTTCGTGCATAACTTGCAGTTGATCTATTATAGGCAACAATGCGTTTGTTTAGCCTTAAATTCATGTCACTGAGTCTCTTCTAGTCACTAAATCGTTCTAAATTAGTTCGAACGAATTCTATTTTCGCCCTTCAAATATTATTTTCTTACATAACTTGTAATTAATCTATTGAAGACAACAATGCATTATTTTAACATGAAAAAGTATATCACTCAGTCTTTTCAATCATTAAATTGTTTGAAGGAAGTTCTAACCAATTCTCTTTTTGCATTTAAAACGCGACTTTCATGCATAATTTGCAATTGATCTATTGATGGGAACTATGCATTTTTTTAGCCTTAAAGTCATATTTTTGCGTGTCTTTTATTCAGTAAATCATTCTAAATCACTTCGTATGAAATTCGGCAATTAAACATTACTTTCGTGCATACCTTGCAGTTGATCTATTGTAGGCAACAATGCATTTGTTTAGCCTTAAAGTCATGTCACTGAGTCTCTTCTAGTCATGAAATCATTCTAAATTAATTCGAACGAATTCTATTTTCGCCCTTCAAACATTATTTTCTTACGTAACTTGTAATTAATCTATTGAAGACAACATTGCATTATTTTAGCAATAAAAAGCATATCACTCAGTCTTTTCAATCATTAAATTGTTTGAAGGCACTTCGAACGAATTCCCTTTTTGCATTTAAAACGCGACTTTCGTGCATTATTTGCAATTGATCTATTGATGGCAACTATGCGTTTTTTAGCGTTCACGTCATATTTTTGCGTCTCTTTTAGTCAGTAAATCATTCTAAATCACTTCGTATGAAATTCGGCATTCAAACATGACTTTCGTGCATAACTTGCAGTTGATCTATATTATAGGCAACAATGAATTTCTTTAGCCTTAAATTCATGTCACTGAGTCTCTTCTAGTCATTAAATCATTCTAAATTAGTTCGAACGAATTCTATTTTCGCCCTTCAAATATTATTTTCTAACATAACTTGTAATTAATCTATTGAAGACAACAATGCATTATTTTAGCATTAAAAAGCATATCACTCAGTCTTTTCAATCATTAAATTGTTTGAAGGAACTTCAAACCAATTCTCTTTTTGCATTTAAAACGCGACTTTCATGCATAATTTGCAATTGATCTATTGATGGCAATTATGCATTTTTTTAGCCTTAAAGTCATATTTTTGCGTCTCTTTTATTCAGTAAATCATTCTAAATCACTTCGTATGAAATTCACCATTTAAACCTGACTTTCGTGCAGAACTTGCAGTTGATCTATTATAGGCAACAGTGCATTTGTTTAGCCTTAAATTCATGTCACTGAGTCTCTTCTAGTCATTAAATCATTCTAAATTAGTTCAAACGAATTCTATTTTCGCCCTTCAAATATTATTTTCTTACATAACTTGTAATTAATCTATTGAAGACAACAATGCATTATTTTAACATGAAAAAGCATATCACTCAGTCTTTTCAATCATTAAATTGTTCGAAGGCACTTCGATCCAATTCTCTTTTTGCATTTAGAACGCGACTTTCATGCATAATTTGCAATTGATCTATTGATGGCAACTATGCAATTTTTTAGCCTTAAAGTCATATTTTTGCGTCTCTTTTAGTCAGTAAATCATTCTAAATCACTTCGTATGAAATTCGGCAACTAAACTTGACTTTCGTGCATAACTTGCAGTTGGTCTACTTTAGGCAACAATGCATTTGTTTAGCCTTAAAGTCATGTCACTGAGTCTCTTCTAGTCATGAAATCATTCTAAACTTATTCGAACGAATTCTATTTTCGCCCTTCAAACATTATTTTCTTACATAACTTGTAATTAATCTATTGAAGACAACATTGCATTATTTTAGCAATAAAAACCATATCACTCAGTCTTTTCAATCATTAAATTGTTTGAAGGCACTTCGAACCAATTCTCTTTTTGCATTTAAAACGCGACTTTCGTGCATAACTTGCAGTTGATCTATTATAGGCAACAATGCATTTGTTTAGTCTTAAAGTCATGTCACTGAGTCTCTTCTAGTCATTAAATCATTCTAAATTAGTTCGAACGAATTCTATCTTCGCCCTTCAAATATTATTTTCTTACATAACTTGTAATTAATCTATTGAAGACAACACTGCATTATTTTAACATGAAAAAGCATGTCACTCAGTCTTTTCGATCATTAAATTGTTTGAAGGCACTTCGATCCAATTCTCTTTTTGCATTTGGAACGCGACTTTCATGCATAATTTGCAATTGATCTATTGATGGCAACTATGCATTTTTTTAGCCTTAAAGTCATATTTTTGCGTCTCTTTTAGTCAGTAAATCATTCTAAATCACTTCGTATGAAATTCAGCAATTAAACATGACTTTCGTGCATAACTTGCAGTTGATCTATTGTAGGCAACAATGCATTTGTTTAGCCTTAAAGTCATGTCACTGAGTCTCTTCTAGTCATTAAATCATTCTAAATTAGTTCGAACGAATTCTATTTTCGCCCTTCAAATATTATTTTCTTACATAACTTGTAATTAATCTATTGAAGACAACAATGCATTATTTTAGCATTAAAAAGCATATCACTCAGTCTTTTCAATCATTAAATTGTTTGAAGGAACTTCGAACCAATTCTCTTTTTGCATTTAAAACGCGACTTTCATGCATAATTTGCAATTGATCTATTGATGGCAACTATGCATTTTTTTAGCCTTAAAGTCATATTTTTGCGTCTCTTTTAGTCAGTAAGTCATTCTAAATCACTTCGTATCAAAATTCGGCAATTAAACACGACTTTCGTGCATAACTTGCAGTTGATCTATTGTAGGCAACAATGCATTTGTTTAGCCTTAAAGTCATGTCACTGAGTCTCTTCTAGTCATTAAATCAGTCTAAATTAGTTCGAACGAATTCTATTTTCGCCCTTCAAACATTATTTTCTTACATAACTTGTAATTAATCTATTGAAGACAACATTGCATTATTTTAGCAATAAAAAGCATATCACTCAGTCTTTTCAATCATTAAATTGTTTGAAGGCACTTCGAACCAATTCCCGTTTTGTATTTAAAACACGACTTTCGTGCATAACTTGCAGTTGATCTATTATAGGCAACAATGCATTTGTTTTGTCTTAAAGTCATGTCACTGAGTCTCTTCTAGTCATTAAATCATTCTAAATTAGTTCGAACGAATTCTATCTTCGCCCTTCAAATATGATTTTCTTACATAACTTGTAATTAATCTATTGAAGACAACAATGCATTATTTTAACATGAAAAAGCATATCACTCAGTCTTTTCGATCATTAAATTGTTTGAAGGCACTTCGATCCAATTCTCTTTTTGCATTTAGAACGCGACTTTCATGCATAATTTGCAATTGATCTATTGATGGCAACTATGCATTTTTTTAGCCTTAAAGTCATATTTTTGCGTCTCTTTTAGTCAGTAAATCATTCTAAATCACTTCGTATGAAATTCGGCAATTGAACATGACTTTCGTGCATAACTTGCAGTTGATCTATTGTAGGCAACAATGCATTTGCTTAGCCTTAAAGTCATGTCACTGAGTCTCTTCTAATCATTAAATCATTCTAAATTAGTTCGAACGAATTCTATTTTCGCCCTTCAAATATTATTTTCTTACATAACTTGTAATTAATCTATTGAAGACAACGTTGCATTATTTTTGCAATAAAAAGCATATCACTCAGTCTTTTCAATCATTAAATTGTTTGAAGGCACTTCGATCCAATTCCCGTTTTGTATTTAAAGCGCGACTTTCATGCATAACTTGCAGTTGATCTATTATAGGCAACAATGCATTTGTTTCGCCTTAAAGTCATGTCACTGAGTCTCTTCTAGTCATTAAATCATTCTAAATTAGTTCGAACGAATTCTATTTTCGCCCTTCAAATATTATTTTCTTACATAACTTGTAATTAATCTATTGAAGACAACAATGCATTATTTTAGCATTAAAAAGCATATCACTCAGTCTTTTCAATCATTAAATTGTTTGAAGGAACTTCGAACCAATTCTCTTTTTGCATTTAAAACGCGACTTTCGTGCACAACTTGCAATTGATCTATTGATGGCAACTATGCATTTTTTAGCTTTCAAGTCATATTTTTGCGTCTCTTTTAGTCAGTAAATCATTCTAAATCACTTCGTATGAAATTCGGCATTTAAACATGACTTTCGTGCATAACTTGCAGTTGATCTATTATAGGCAACAATGAATTTCTTTAGCCTTAAATTCATGTCACTGAGTCTCTTCTAGTCATTAAATCATTCTAAATTAGTTCGAACGAATTCTATTTTCGCCCTTCAAATATTATTTTCATACATAACTTGTAATTAATCTATTGAAGACAACAATGCATTATTTTAGCATTAAAAAACATATCACTCAGTCATTTCAATCATTAAATTGTTTGAAGGAACTTCAAACAAATTCTCTTTTTGCATTTAGAACGCGACTTTCATGCATAATTTGCAATTGATCTATTGATGGCAACTATGCATTTTTTTAGCCTTAAAGTCATATTTTTGCGTCTCTTTTATTCAGTAAATCATTCTAAATCACTTCGTATCAAAATTCAGCAATTAAGCACGACTTTCGTGCATAACTTGCAGTTGATCTATTGTAGGCAACAATGCATTTGTTTAGCCTTAAAGTCATGTCACTGAGTCTCTTCTAGTCATTAAATCAGTCTAAATTAGTTCGAAGGAATTCTATTTTCGCCCTTCAAATATTATTTTCTTACATAACTTGTAATTAATCTATTGAAAAGAACAATGCATTATTTTAACATGAAAAAGCATATCACTCAGTCTTTTCAATCATTAAATTGTTTGAAGGCACTTCGATCCAATTCTCTTTTTGCATTTAGAACGCGACTTTCATGCATAATTTGCAATTGATCTATTGATGGCAACTATGCATTTTTTTAGCCTTAAAGTCATATTTTTGCGTCTCTTTTAGTCAGTAAATCATTCTAAATCACTTCGTATGAAATTCGGCAATTAAACATGACTTTCGTGCATAACTTGCAGTTGATCTATTGTAGGCAACAATGCATTTGTTTAGCCTTAAAGTCATGTCAGTGAGTCTCTTCTAGTCTTGAAATCATTCTCAATTAATTCGAACGAATTCTATTTTCGACCTTCAAACATTATTTTCTTACATAACTTGTAATTAATCTATTGAAGACAACATTGCATTATTTTAGCAATAAAAAGCATATCACTCAGTCTTTTCAATCATTAAATCGTTTGAAGGCACTTCGAACCAATTCTCTTTTTGCATTTAAAACGCGACTTTCGTGCATAACTTGCAGTTGATCTATTATAGGCAACAATGCATTTGTTTAGCCTTAAAGTCATGTCACTGAGTCTCTTCTAGTCATTAAATCATTCTAAATTAGTTCGAACGAATTCTATTTTCGCCCTTCAAATATTATTTTCTTACATAACTTGTAATTAATCTATTGAAGACAACGTTGCATTATTTTAGCAATAAAAAGCATATCACTCAGTCTTTTCAATCATTAAATTGTTTGAAGGCACTTCGATCCAATTCTCTTTTTGCATTTAGAACGCTACTTTCATGCATAATTTGCAATTGATCTATTGATGGGAACTATGCATTTTTTTAGCCTTAAAGTCATATTTTTGCGTCTCTTTTATTCACTAAATCATTCTAAATCACTTCGTATGAAATTCAGCATTTAAACCTGACTTTCGTGCATAACTTGCAGTTGATCTATTATAGGAAACAATGCATTTGTTTAGCCTTAAATTCATGTCACTGAGTCTCTTCTAGTCATTAAATCATTCTAAATTAGTTCGAACGAATTTTTTTTCGCCCTTCAAATATTATTTTCTTACATAACTTGTAATTAATGTATTGAAAAGAACAATGCATTATTTTAACATGAAAAATCATATCACCCAGTCTTTTCAATCATTAAATTGTTTGAAGGAACTTCGAACCAATTCTCTTTTTGCATTTAAAACGCGACTTTCATGCATAATTTGCAATTGATCTATTGATGGCAACTATGCATTTTTTTAGCCTTAAAGTCATATTTTTGAGTCTCTTTTATTCAGTAAGTCATTTTAAATCACTTCGTATGAAATTCAGCATTTAAACCTGACTTTCGTGCATAACTTGCAGTTGATCTATTATAGGCAACAATGCATTTGTTTAGCCTTAAATTCATGTCACCGAGTCTCTTCTAGTCATGAAATCATTCTAAATTAGTTCAAACGAATTCTATTTTCGCCCTTCAAATATTATTTTCTTACATAACTTGTAATTAATCTATTGAAGACAACAATGCATTATTTTAACATGAAAAAGCATATCACTCAGTCTTTTCAATCATTAAATTTTTTGAAGGCACTTCGATCCAATTCTCTTTTTGCATGTAGAACGCGACTTTCATGCATAATTTGCAATTGATCTATTGATGGCAACTATGCATTTTTTTAGCCTTAAAGTCATATTTTTGCGTCCCTTTTAGTCAGTAAATCATTCTAAATCACTTCGTATGAAATTCGGCAATTAAACATGACTTTCGTGCATAACTTGCAGTTGGTCTATTGTAGGCAACAATGCATTTGTTTAGCCTTAAAGTCATGTCACTGAGTCTCTTCTAGTCATGAAATCATTCTAAATTAATTCGAACGAATTCTATTTTCGCCCTTCAAACATTATTTTCTTACATAACTTGTAATTAATCTATTGAAGACAACATTGCATTATTTTAGCAATAAAAAGCATATCACTCAGTCTTTTCAATCATTAAATTGTTTGAAGGCACTTCGAACCAATTCTCTTTTTGCATTTAAAACGCGACTTTCGTGCACAACTTGCAATTGATCTATTGATGGCAACTATGCGTTTTTTAGCGTTCAAGTCATATTTTTGCGTCTCTTTTAGTCAGTAAATCATTCTAAATCACTTCGTATGAAATTCGGCATTTAAACATGACTTTCGTGCATAACTTGCAGTTGATCTATATTATAGGCAACAATGAATTTCTTTAGGCTTAAATTCATGTCACTGAGTCTCTTCTAGTCATTAAATCATTCTAAATTAGTTCGAACGAATTCTATTTTCACCCTTCAAATATTATTTTCTTACATAACTTGTAATTAATCTATTGAAGACAACAATGCATTATTTTAACATTAAAAAGCATATCACTCAGTCTTTTCAATCATTAAATTGTTTGAAGGAACTTCAAACCAATTCTCTTTTTGCATTTAAAATGCGACTTTCATGCATAATTTGCAATTGATCTATTGATGGCAACTATGCATTTTTTTAGCCTTAAAGTCATATTTTTGCGTCTCTTTTATTCAGTAAATCATTCTAAATGACTTCGTATGAAATTCACCATTTAAACCTGACTTTCGTGCATAACTTGCAGTTGATCTATTATAGGCAACAATGCATTTGTTTAGCCTTAAATTCATGTCACTGAGTCTCTTCTAGTCATTAAATCATTCTAAATTAGTTCAAACGAATTCTATTTTCGCCCTTCAAATATTATTTTCTTACATAACTTGTAATTAATCTATTGAAGACAACAATGCATTATTTTAGCATTAAAAAGCATATCACTCAGTCTTTTCAATCATTAAATTGTTCGAAGGAACTTCAAACCAATTCTCTTTTTGCATTTAGAACGCGACTTTCATGCATAATTTGCAATTGATCTATTGATGGCAACTATGCAATTTTTTAGCCTTAAAGTCATATTTTTGCGTCTCTTTTACTCAGTAAATCATTCTAAATCACTTCGTATGAAATTCGGCAATTAAACATGACTTTCGTGCATAACTTGCAGTTGGTCTATTGTAGGCAACAATGCATTTGTTTAGCCTTAAAGTCATGTCACTGAGTCTCTTCTAGTCATGAAATCATTCTAAATTAATTCGAACGAATTCTATTTTCGCCCTTCAAACATTATTTTCTTACATAACTTGTAATTAATCTATTGAAGACAACATTGCATTATTTTAGCAATAAAAAGCATATCACTCAGTCTTTTCAATCATTAAATCGTTTGAAGGCACTTCGAACCAATTTTTTTTTTGCATTTAAAACACGACTTTCGTGCATAACTTGCAGTTGATCTATTATAGGCAACAATGCATTTGTTTAGTCTTAAAGTCATGTCACTGAGTCTCTTCTAGTCATTAAATCATTCTAAATTAGTTCGAACGAATTCTATCTTCGCCCTTCAAATATTATTTTCTTACATAACTTGTAATTAATCTATTGAAGACAACAATGCATTATTTTAACATGAAAAAGCATATCACTCAGTCTTTTCGATCATTAAATTGTTTGAAGGCACTTCGATCCAATTCTCTTTTTGCATTTAGAACGCGACTTTCATGCATAATTTGCAATTGATCTATTGATGGCAACTATGCATTTTTTTAGCCTTAAAGTCATATTTTTGCGTCTCTTTTAGTCAGTAAATCATTCTAAATCACTTCGTATGAAATTCGGCAATTGAACATGACTTTCGTGCATAACTTGCAGTTGATCTATTGTAGGCAACAATGCATTTGTTTAGCCTTAAAGTCATGTCACTGAGTCTCTTCAAGTCATTAAATCATTCTAAATTAGTTCGAACGAATTCTATTTTCGCCCTTCAAATATTATTTTCTTACATAACTTGTAATTAATCTATTGAAGACAACAATGCATTATTTTAACATTAAAAAGCATATCACTCAGTTTTTTCAGTCATTAAATTGTTTGAAGGAACTTCGAACCAATTCTCTTTTTGCATTTAAAACGCGACTTTCATGCATAATTTGCAATTGATCTATTGATGGCAACTATGCATTTTTTTAGCCTTAAAGTCATATTTTTGCGTCTCTTTTAGTCAGTAAATCATTCTAAATCACTTCGTATCAAAATTCGGCAATTAAACACGACTTTCGTGCATAACTTGCAGTTGATCTATTGTAGGCAACAATGCATTTGTCTAGCCTTAAAGTCATGTCACTGAGTCTCTTCCAGTCATTAAATCAGTCTAAATTAGTTCGAACGAATTCTATTTTCGCCCTTCAAATATTATTTTCTTACATAACTTGTAATTAATCTATTGAAGACAACGTTGCATTATTTTAGCAATAAAAAGCATATCACTCAGTCTTTTCAATCATTAAATTGTTTGAAGGCACTTCGAACCAATTCCCGTTTTGTATTTAAAGCGCGACTTTCATGCATAACTTGCAGTTGATCTATTATAGGCAACAATGCATTTGTTTAGCCTTAAAGTCATGTCACTGAGTCTCTTCTAGTCATTAAATCATTCTAAATTAGTTCGAACGAATTCTATTTTCGCCCTTCAAATATTATTTTCTTACATAACTTGTAATTAATCTATTGAAGACAACAATGCATTATTTTAGCATTAAAAAGCATATCACTCAGTCTTTTGAATCATTAAATTGTTTGAAGGCAGTTCGAACCAATTCTCTTTTTGCATTTAAAACGCGACTTTCGTGCACAACTTGCAATTGATCTATTGATGGCAACTATGCATTTTTTAGCTTTCAAGTCATATTTTTGCGTCTCTTTTAGTCAGTAAATCATTCTAAATCACTTCGTATGAAATTCGGCATTTAAACATGACTTTCGTGCATAACTTGCAGTTGATCTATTATAGGCAACAATGAATTTCTTTAGCCTTAAATTCATGTCACTGAGTCTCTTCTAGTCATTAAATCATTCTAAATTAGTTCTAACGAATTCTATTTTCGCCCTTCAAATATTATTTTCATACATAACTTGTAATTAATCTATTGAAGACAACAATGCATTATTTTAGCATTAAAAAGCATATCACTCAGTCATTTCAATCATTAAATTGTTTGAAGGAACTTCGATCCAATTCTCTTTTTGCATTTAGAACGCGACTTTCATGCATAATTTGCAATTGATCTATTGATGGCAACTATGCATTTTTTTAGCCTTAAAGTCATATTTTTGCGTCTCTTTTATTCAGTAAATCATTCTAAATCACTTCGTATCAAAATTCGGCAATTAAACACGAATTTCGTGCATAACTTGCAGTTGATCTATTGTAGGCAACAATGCATTTGTTTAGCCTTAAAGTCATGTCACTGAGTGTCTTCTAGTCATTAAATCAGTCTAAATTAGTTCGAACGAATTCTATTTTCGCCCTTCAAATATTATTTTCTTACATAACTTGTAATTAATCTATTGAAGACAACGTTGCATTATTTTAGCAATAAAAAGCATATCACTCAGTCTTTTCAATCATTAAATTGTTTGAAGGCACTTCGATCCAATTCTCTTTTTGCATTTAGAACGCTACTTTCATGCATAATTTGCAATTGAACTATTGATGGCAACTATGCATTTTTTTAGCCTTAAAGTCATATTTTTGCGTCTCTTTTATTCAGTAAATCATTCTAAATCATTTCGTATGAAATTCAGCATTTAAACCTGACTTTCGTGCATAACTTGCAGTTGATCTATTATAGGAAACAATGCATTTGTTTAGCCTTAAATTCATGTCACTGAGTCTCTTCTAGTCATTAAATCATTCTAAATTAGTTCGAACGAATTTTTTTTCGCCCTTCAAATATTATTTTCTTACATAACTTGTAATTAATGTATTGAAAAGAACAATGCATTATTTTAACATGAAAAAGCATATCACCCAGTCTTTTCAATCATTTAATTGTTTGAAGGCAGTTCGATCCAATTCTCTTTTTGCATTTAGAACGCGACTTTCATGCATAATTTGCAATTGATCTATTGATGGCAACTATGCATTTTTTTAGCCTTAAAGTCATATTTTTGCGTCTCTTTTATTCAGTAAATCATTCTAAATCACTTCATATGAAATTCAGCATTTAAACCTGACTTTCGTGCATAACTTGCAGTTGATCTATTATAGGAAACAATGCATTTGTTAAGCCTTAAATTCATGTCACTGAGTGTCTTCTAGTCATTAAATCATTCTAAATTAGTTCGAACGAATTCTATTTTCGCCCTTCAAATATTATTTTCTTACATAACTTGTAATTAATGTATTGAAAAGAACAATGCATTATTTTAACATGAAAAAGCATATCACTCAGTCTTTTCAATCATTAAATTGTTTGAAGGCACTTCGATCCAATTCTCTTTTTGCATTTAGAACGCGACTTTCATCCATAATTTGCAATTGATCTATTGATGGCAACTATGCATTTTTTTAGCCTTAAAGTCATATTTTTGCGTCTCTATTATTCAGTAAATCATTCTAAATCACTTCGTATGAAATTCAGCATTTAAACCTGACTTTCGTGCATAACTTGCAGTTGATCTATTATAGGAAACAATGCATTTGTCTAGCCTTAAATTCATGTCACGGAGTCTCTTCTAGTCATTAAATCATTCTAAATTAGTTCGAACGAATTCTATTTTCGCCCTTCAAATATTATTTTCTTACATAACTTGTAATTAATCTATTGAAAAGAACAATGCATTATTTTGACATGAAAAAGCATATCACTCAGTCTTTTCAATTATTAAATTGTTTGAAGGCACTTCGATCCAATTCTCTTTTTGCATTTAGAACGCGACTTTCATGCATAATTTGCAATTGATCTATTGATGGCAACTATGCATTTTTTTAGCCTTAAAGTCATATTTTTGCGTCTCTTTTAGTCAGTAAATCATTCTAAATCACTTCGTATGAAATTCGGCAATTAAACATGACTTTCGTGCATAACTTGCAGTTGATCTATTGTAGGCAACAATGCATTTGTTTAGCCTTAAAGTCATGTCACTGAGTCTCTTCTAGTCTTGAAATCATTCTCAATTAATTCGAACGAATTCTATTTTCGACCTTCAAACATTATTTTCTTACATAACTTGTAATTAATCTATTGAAGACAACATTGCATTATTTTAGCAATAAAAAGCATATCACTCAGTCTTTTCAATCATTAAATTTTTTGAAGGCACTTCGATCCAGTTCTCTTTTTGCATTTAAAACGCGACTTTCGTGCATAACTTGCAGTTGATCTATTATAGGCAACAATGCATTTGTTTAGCCTTAAAGTCATGTCCCTGAGTCTCTTCTAGTCATTAAATCATTCTAAATTAGTTCGAACGAATTCTATTTTCACCCTTCAAATATTATTTTCTTACATAACTTGTAATTAATCTATTGAAGACAACAATGCATTATTTTAGCATTAAAAACCATATCACTCAGTCTTTTCAATCATTAAATTGTTCGAAGGAACTTCAAACCAATTCTCTTTTTGCATTTAAAACGCGACTTTCATGCATAATTTGCAATTGATCTATTGATGGCAACTATGCATTTTTTTAGCCTTAAAGTCATATTTTTGCGTCTCTTTTATTCAGTAAGTCATTTTAAATCACTTCGTATGAAATTCAGCATTTAAACCTGACTTTCGTGCATAACTTGCAGTTGATCTATTATAGGCAACAATGCATTTGTTTAGCCTTAAATTCATGTCACCGAGTCTCTTCTAGTCATGAAATCATTCTAAATTAGTTCAAACGAATTCTATTTTCGCCCTTCAAATATTATTTTCTTACATAACTTGTAATTAATCTATTGAAGACAACAATGCATTATTTTAACATGAAAAAGCATATCACTCAGTCTTTTCAATCATTAAATTTTTTGAAGGCACTTCGATCCAATTCTCTTTTTGCATGTAGAACGCGACTTTCATGCATAATTTGCAATTGATCTATTGATGGCAACTATGCATTTTTTTAGCCTTAAAGTCATATTTTTGCGTCTCTTTTAGTCAGTAAATCATTCTAAATCACTTCGTATGAAATTCGGCAATTAAACATGACTTTCGTGCATAACTTGCAGTTGATCTATTGTAGGCAACAATGCATTTGTTTAGCCTTAAAGTCATGTCACTGAGTCTCTTCTAGTCATGAAATCATTCTAAATTAATTCGAACGAATTCTATTTTCGCCCTTCAAACATTATTTTCTTACATAACTTGTAATTAATCTATTGAAGACAACATTGCATTATTTTAGCAATAAAAAGCATATCACTCAGTCTTTTCAATCATTAAATCGTTTGAAGGCACTTCGAACCAATTCTCTTTCTGCATTTAAAACGCGACTTTCATGCATAACTTGCAATTGATCTATTGATGGAAACTATGCATTTTTTAGCGTTCAAGTCATATTTTTGCGTCTCTTTTAGTCAGTAAATCATTCTAAATCACTTCGTATGAAATTCGGCAATTAAACATGACTTTCGTGTATAACTTGCACTTGATCTATTGAAGGCAACAATGCATTTGTTTAGCCTTAAAGTCATGTCACTGAGTCTCTTCTAGTCATGAAATCATTCTAAATTAATTCGAACGAATTCTATTTTCGCCCTTCAAATATTATTTTCTTACATAACTTGTAATTAATCTATTGAAGACAACAATGCATTATTTTAGCATTAAAAAGCATATCACACAGTCTTTTCAATCATTAAATTGTTTGGAGGCACTTCAATCCAATTCTCTTTTTGCATTTAGAACGCGACTTTCATGCATAATTTGCAATTGATCTATTGATGGCAACTTTGCATTTTTTTAGCCTTAAAGTCATATTTTTGGGTCTCTTTTAGTCAGTAAATTATTCTAAATCACTTCGTAAGAAATTCGGCATTTAAACATGACTTTCGTGCATAACTTGCAGTTGATCTATTGAAGGCAACAATGCATTTGTTTAGCCTTAAAGTCATGTCACTGAGTCTCTTCTAGTGATTAAATCATTCTAAATTAGTTCAAACGAATTCTATTTTCGCCCTTCAAATATTATTTTCTTACATAACTTGTAATTAATCTATTGAAGACAACAATGCATTATTTTAGCAATAAAAAGCATACCACTCAGTCTTTTCAATCATTAAATTGTTTGAAGGCACTTCAAACCAATTCTCTTTTTGCATTTAAAACGCGACTTTCGTGCATAATTTGCAATTGATCTATTGATGCCAACTATGCATTTTTTGGCGTTCAAGTCATATTTTTGCATCTCTTTTAGTCAGTAAATCATTCTAAATCACTTCGTATGAAATTCTGCAATTAAACATGACTTTCTTGCATAACTTGCACTTGATCTATTGAAGGCAACAATGCATTTATTTAGCCTTAAAGTCAGTCACTGAGTCTCTTATAGTCATTAAATCATTCTAAATTATTTCGAACGAATTCTATTTTCGCCCTTCGAACATTATTTTCTTCCATAACTTCTAATTAATCTATTGAAGACAACAATGCATTATTTTAGCATTAAAAAGCATATCACTCAGTCTTTTCAATCATTAAATTGTTTGAAGGCACTTCGATCAAATTCTCTTTTTGCATTTAGAATGCGACTTGCATGCATAATTTGCAATTGATCTACTGATGGCAACTATGCATTTTTTTAGCCTTAAAGTCATATTTTTGGGTCTCTTTTAGTCAGTAAATTATTCTAAATCACTTCGTAAGAAATTCGGCATTTAAACATGACTTTCGTGCATAACTTGCAGTTGATCTATTGAAGGCAACAATGCATTTGTTTAGCCTTAAAGTCATGTCACTGAGTCTCTTCTAGTGATTAAATCATTCTAAATTAGTTCAAACGAATTCTATTTTCGCCCTTCAAATATTATTTTCTTACATAACTTGTAATTAATCTATTGAAGACAACAATGCATTATTTTAGCAATAAAAAGCATATCACTCAGTCTTTTCAATCATTAAATTGTTTGAAGGCACTTCAAACCAATTCTCTTTTTGCATTTAAAACGCGACTTTCGTGCATAATTTGCAATTGATCTATTGATGCCAACTATGCATTTTTTGGCGTTCAAGTCATATTTTTGCATCTCTTTTAGTCAGTAAATCATTCTAAATCACTTCGTATGAAATTCTGCAATTAAACATGACTTTCTTGCATAACTTGCACTTGATCTATTGAAGGCAACAATGCATTTATTTAGCCTTAAAGTCAGTCACTGAGTCTCTTATAGTCATTAAATCATTCTAAATTATTTCGAACGAATTCTATTTTCGCCCTTCGAACATTATTTTCTTCCATAACTTCTAATTAATCTATTGAAGACAACAATGCATTATTTTAGCATTAAAAAGCATATCACTCAGTCTTTTCAATCATTAAATTGTTTGAAGGCACTTCGATCAAATTCTCTTTTTGCATTTAGAATGCGACTTGCATGCATAATTTGCAATTGATCTACTGATGGCAACTATGCATTTTTTTAGCCTTAAAGTCATATTTTTGCATCTCTTTTAGTCAGTAAATCATTCTAAATCACTTCGTATGAAATTCGGCAATTAAACATGACTTTCGTGCATAACTTGCAGTTGATCTATTGAAGGCAACAATGCATTTGTTTAGCCTTAAAGTCATGTCACTGAGTCTCTTCTAGTCATTAAATCATTCTAAATTAGTTCGAACGAATTCTATTTTCGCCCTTCAAATATTATTTTCTTACATAACTTGTAATTAATCTTTTGAAGACAACAATTCATTATTTTAGCAATAAAAAGCATATCACTCAGTCTTTTCAATCATTAAATTGTTTGAAGGCACTTCGAACCAATTCGCTTTTTGCATTTAAAACGCGACTTTCGTGCATAATTTGCAATTGATCTATTGATGGCCACTATGCATTTTTTTAGCCTTAAAGTCATATTTTTGTGTCTCTTTTATTCAGTAAATCATTCTAAATCACTTCGTATGAAATTCGGCATTTAAACATGACTTTCGTGCATAACTAGCAGTTGGTCTATTATAGGCAACAATGCAATTGTTTAGCCTTAAATTCATGTCACTGACTCTCTTCTAGTCATTAAATCATTCTAAATTAGTTCGAACGAATTCTATTTTCGCCCTTCAAATATTATTTTTTTACATAACTTGTAATTAATCTATTGAAGACAACAATGCATTATTTTAGCATTAAAAAGCATATCACTCAGTCTTTTCAATCATTAAATTGTTTGAAGGAACTTCTAACCAATTCTCTTTTTGCATTTAAAACACGACTTTCATGCATAATTTGCAATTGATCTATTGATGGCAACTATGCATTTTTTTTAGCCTGAAAGTCATATTTTTGCGTCTCTTTTATTCAGTAAATCATTCTAAATCACTTCGTATGAAATTCGACATCTAAACATGACTTTCGTGCATAACTTGCAGTTGATCTATTGAAGGCAACAATGCATTTGTTTAGCCTTAAAGTCATGTCACTGAGTCTCTTCTAGTCATTAAATCATTCTAAATTAGTTCGAACAAATTCTATTTTCGCCCTTCAAATATTATTTTCTTACATAACTTGTAATTAATCTATTGAAGACAACAATGCATTATTTTAGCAATAAAAAGCATATCACTCAGTCTTTTCAATCATTAAATGGTTTGAAGGCACTTCGAACCAATTCTCTTTTTGCATTTAAAACGCGACTTTCGTGCATAACTTGTAATTGATCTATTGATGGCAACTATGCATTTTTTAGCGTTCAAGTCATATTTTTGCGTCTCTTTTATTCAGTAAATCATTCTAAATCACTTCGTATGAAATTCGGCAATTAAACATGACTTTCGTGCATAACTTGCACCTGATCTATTGAAGGCAACAATGCACTTGTTTAGCCTTAAAGTCATGTCACTGAGTCTCTTATAGTCATTAAATCATTCTAAATTATTTCGAACGAATTCTATTTTCGCCCTTAGAACATTATTTTCTTACATAACTTGTAATTAATCTATTGAAGACAACAATGCATTATTTTAGCATTAAAAAGCATATCACTCAGTCTTTTCAATCATTAAATTGTTTGAAGGCACTTCGATCCAATTCTCTTTTTGCATTTAGAACGCGACTTTCATGCATAATTTGCAATTGATCTATTGATGGCAACTATGCATTTTTTTAGCCTTAAAGTCATATTTTTGCATCTCTTTTAGTCAGTAAATCATTCTAAATCACCTCGTAAGAAATTCGGCATTTAAACATGACTTTCGTGCATAACTTGCAGTTGATCTATTGAAGGCAACAATGCATTTGTTTAGCCTTAAAGTCATGTCACTGAGTCTCTTATAGTCATTAAATCATTCTAAATTATTTCGAACGAATTCTATTTTCACCCTTCAAACATTATTTTCTTACATAACTTGTAATTAATCTATTGAAGACAACAATGCATTATTTTAGCAATAAAAAGCATATCACTCAGTCTTTTCAATCATTAAATTGTTTGAAGGCACTTCGATCCAATTCTCTTTTTGCATTTAGAACGCGACTTTCCTGCATAATTTGCAATTGATCTATTGATGGCAACTATGCATTTTTTTAGCCTTAAAGTCATATTTTTGCATCTCTTTTAGTCAGTAAATCATTCTAAATCACTTCGTAAGAAATTCGGCATTTAAACATGACTTTCGTGCATAACTTGCAGTTGATCTATTGAAGGCAACAATGCATTTGTTTAGCCTTAAATTCATGTCACTGACTCTCTTCTAGTCATTAAATCATTCTAAATTATTTCGAACGAATTCTATTTTCGCCCTTCAAACATTATTTTCTTACATAACTTGTAATTAATCTATTGAAGACAACAATGCATTATTTTAGCATTAAAAAGCATATCACACAGTCTTTTCAATCATTAAATTGGTTGAAGGCACTTCGATCCAATTCTCTTTTTGCATTTAGAACGCGACTTTCTTGCATAATTTGCAATTGATCTATTGATGGCAACTCTGCATTTTTTTAGCCTTAAAGTCATATTTTTGCGTCTCTTTTATTCAGTAAATCATTCTAAATCACTTCGTATGAAATTCGGCATTTAAACATGACTTTCATGCATAACTTGCAGTTGATCTATTATAGGCAACAATGCATTTGTTTAGCCTTAAATTCATGTCACTAAGTCTCTTCTAGTCATTCAGTCATTCTAAATTAGTTCGAACGAATTCTATTTTCGCCCTTCAAATATTATTTTCTTACATAACTTGTAATTAATGTATTGAAAAGAACAATGCATTATTTTAGCAATAAAAAGCATATCACTCAGTCTTTTCAATCATTAAATGGTTTGAAGGCACTTCGAACCAATTCTCTCTTTGCATTTAAAACGCGACTTTCGTGCATAACTTGCAATTGATCTATTGATGGCAACTATGCATTTTTTAGCGTTCAAGTCATATTTTTGCGTCTCTTTTATTCAGTAAATCATTCTAAATCACTTCGTATGAAATTCGGCAATTAAACATGACTTTCGTGCATAACTTACACTTGATCTATTGAAGGCAACAATGCACTTGTTTAGCCTTAAAGTCATGTCACTGAGTCTCTTATAGTCATTAAATCATTCTAAATTATTTCGAACGAATTCTATTTTCGCCCTTCAAACATTATTTTCTTACATAACTTGTAATTAATCTATTGAAGACAACAATGCATTATTTTAGCATTAAAAAGCATATCACTCAGTCTTTTCAATCATTAAATTGTTTGAAGGAACTTCTAACCAATTCTCTTTTTGCATTTAAAACGCGACTTTCATGCATAATTTGCAATTGATCTATTGATGGCAACTATGCATTTTTTTAGCCGTAAAGTCATATTTTTGCGTCTCTTTTATTCAGTAAATCATTCTAAATCACTTCGTATGAAATTCGGCATTTAAACATGACTTTCGTGCATAACTTGCAGTCGATCTATTATAGGCAACAATGCATTTGTTTAGCCTTAAATTCATGTTACTAAGTCTCTTCTAGTCATTAAGTCATTCTAAATTATTTCGAACGAATTCTATTTTCACCCTTCAAACATTATTTTCTTACATAACTTGTAATTAATCTATTGAAGACAACAATGCATTATTTTAGCAATAAAAAGCATATCACTCAGTCTTTTCAATCATTAAATTGTTTGAAGGCACTTCGATCCAATTCTCTTTTTGCATTTAGAACGCGACTTTCCTGCATAATTTGCAATTGATCTATTGATGGCAACTATGCATTTTTTAGCGTTCAAGTCATATTTTTGCGTCTCTTTTATTCAGTAAATCATTCTAAATCACTTCGTATGAAATTCGGCAATTAAACATGACTTTCGTGCATAACTTGCACTTGATCTATTGAAGGCAACAATGCACTTGTTTAGCCTTAAAGTCATGTCACTAAGTCTCTTATAGTCATTAAATCATTCTAAATTATTTCGAACGAATTCTATTTTCGCCCTTCAAACATTATTTTCTTACATAACTTGTAATTAATCTATTGAAGACAACAATGCATTATTTTAGCATTAAAAAGCATATCACTCAGTCTTTTCAATCATTAAATTGTTTGAAGGAACTTCTAACACATTCTCTTATTGCATTTAAAACGCGACTTTCATGCATAATTTGCAATTGATCTATTGATGGCAACTATGCATTTTTTTAGCCTTAAAGTCATATTTTTGCCTCTCTTTTATTCAGTAAATCATTCTAAATCACTTCGTATGAAATTCGGCATTTAAACATGACTTTCGTGCATAACTTGCAGTCGATCTATTATAGGCAACAATGCATTTGTTTAGCCATAAATTCATGTCACTAAGTCTCTTCTAGTCATTAAGTCATTCTAAATTAGTTCGAACGAATTCTATTTTCGCCCTTCAAATATTATTTTCTTACATAACTTGTAATTAATCTATTGAAGACAACAATGCATTATTTTAGCATTAAAAAGCATATCACACTGTCTTTTCAATCATTAAATTGTTTGAAGGCACTTTGATCCAATTCTCTTTTTGCATTTAGAACGCGACTTTCATGCATAATTTGCAATTGATCTATTGATGGCAACTATGCATTTTTTTAGCCTTAAAGTCATATTTTTGCATCTCTTTTAGTCAGTAAATCATTCTAAATCACTTCGTAAGAAATTCGGCATTTAAACATGACTTTCGTGCATAACTTGCAGTTGATCTATTGAAGCCAACAATGCATTTGTTTAGCCTTAAAGTCATGTCACTGACTCTCTTCTAGTCATTAAATCATTCTAAATTAGTTCGAACGAATTCTATTTTCGCCCTTCAAATATTATTTTCTTACTTAACTTGTAATTAATCTGTTGAAGACAACAATGCATTATTTTAGCAATAAAAAGCATATCACTCAGTCTTTTCAATCATTAAATTGTTTGAAGGCACTTCGAACCAATTCTCTTTTTGCATTTAAAACACGACTTTCATGCATAATTTGCAATTGATCTATTGATGGCAACTATGCATTTTTTTTAGCCTGAAAGTCATATTTTTGCGTCTCTTTTATTCAGTAAATCATTCTAAATCACTTCGTATGAAATTCGGCATCTAAACATGACTTTCGTGCATAACTTGCAGTTGATCTATTGAAGGCAACAATGCATTTGTTTAGCCTTAAATTCATGTCACTAAGTCTCTTCTAGTCATTAAGTCATTCTAAATTAGTTCGAACGAATTCTATTTTCGCCCTTCAAATATTATTTTCTTACATAACTTGTAATTAATCTATTGAAGACAACAATGCATTATTTTAGCATTAAAAAGCATATCACACTGTCTTTTCAATCATTAAATTGTTTGAAGGCACTTCGATCCAATTCTCTTTTTGCATTTAGAACGCGACTTTCATGCATAATTTGCAATTGATCTATTGATGGCAACTATGCATTTTTTTAGCCTTAAAGTCATATTTTTGCATCTCTTTTAGTCAGTAAATCATTCTAAATCACTTCGTAAGAAATTCGGCATTTAAACATGACTTTCGTGCATAACTTGCAGTTGATCTATTGAAGCCAACAATGCATTTGTTTAGCCTTAAAGTCATGTCACTGACTCTCTTCTAGTCATTAAATCATTCTAAATTAGTTCGAACGAATTCTATTTTCGCCCTTCAAATATTATTTTCTTACTTAACTTGTAATTAATCTGTTGAAGACAACAATGCATTATTTTAGCAATAAAAAGCATATCACTCAGTCTTTTCAATCATTAAATTGTTTGAAGGCACTTCGATCCAATTCTCTTTTTGCATTTAGAACGCTACTTTCATGCATAATTTGCAATTGAACTATTGATGGCAACTATGCATTTTTTTAGCCTTAAAGTCATATTTTTGCGTCTCTTTTATTCAGTAAATCATTCTAAATCACTTCGTATGAAATTCAGCATTTAAACCTGACTTTCGTGCATAACTTGTAGTTGATCTATTATAGGAAACAATGCATTTGTTAAGCCTTAAATTCATGTCACTGAGTGTCTTCTAGTCATTAAATCATTCTAAATTAGTTCGAACGAATTCTATTTTCGCCCTTCAAATATTATTTTCTTACATAACTTGTAATTAATGTATTGAAAAGAACAATGCATTATTTTAACATGAAAAAGCATATCACTCAGTCTTTTCAATCATTAAATTGTTTGAAGGCACTTCGATCCAATTCTCTTTTTGCATTTAGAACGCGACTTTCATGCATAATTTGCAATTGATCTATTGATGGCAACTATGCATTTTTTTAGCCTTAAAGTCATATTTTTGCGTCTCTATTATTCAGTAAATCATTCTAAATCACTTCGTATGAAATTCAGCATTTAAACCTGACTTTCGTGCATAACTTGCAGTTGATCTATTATAGGAAACAATGCATTTGTCTAGCCTTAAATTCATGCCACGGAGTCTCTTGTAGTCATTAAATCATTCTAAATTAGTTCGAACGAATTCTATTTTCGCCCTTCAAATATTATTTTCTTACATAACTTGTAATTAATCTATTGAAAAGAACAATGCATTATTTTAACATGAAAAAGCATATCACTCAGTCTTTTCAATTATTAAATTGTTTGAAGGCACTTCGATCCAATTCTCTTTTTGCATTTAGAACGCGACTTTCATGCATAATTTGCAATTGATCTATTGATGGCAACTATGCATTTTTTTAGCCTTAAAGTCATATTTTTGCGTCTCTTTTAGTCAGTAAATCATTCTAAATCACTTCGTATGAAATTCGGCAATTAAACATGACTTTCGTGCATAACTTGCAGTTGATCTATTGTAGGCAACAATGCATTTGTTTAGCCTTAAAGTCATGTCACTGAGTCTCTTCTAGTCTTGAAATCATTCTCAATTAATTCGAACGAATTCTATTTTCGACCTTCAAACATTATTTTCTTACATAACTTGTAATTAATCTATTGAAGACAACATTGCATTATTTTAGCAATAAAAAGCATATCACTCAGTCTTTTCAATCATTAAATTTTTTGAAGGCACTTCGATCCAGTTCTCTTTTTGCATTTAAAACGCGACTTTCGTGCATAACTTGCAGTTGATCTATTATAGGCAACAATGCATTTGTTTAGCCTTAAAGTCATGTCCCTGAGTCTCTTCTAGTCATTAAATCATTCTAAATTAGTTCGAACGAATTCTATTTTCACCCTTCAAATATTATTTTCTTACATAACTTGTAATTAATCTATTGAAGACAACAATGCATTATTTTAGCATTAAAAAGCATATCACTCAGTCTTTTCAATCATTAAATTGTTCGAAGGAACTTCAAACCAATTCTCTTTTTGCATTTAAAACGCGACTTTCATGCATAATTTGCAATTGATCTATTGATGGCAACTATGCATTTTTTTAGCCTTAAAGTCATATTTTTGCGTCTCTTTTATTCAATAAGTCATTTTAAATCACTTCGTATGAAATTCAGCATTTAAACCTGACTTTCGTGCATAACTTGCAGTTGATCTATTATAGGCAACAATGCATTTGTTTAGCCTTAAATTCATGTCACCGAGTCTCTTCTAGTCATGAAATCATTCTAAATTAGTTCAAACGAATTCTATTTTCGCCCTTCAAATATTATTTTCTTACATAACTTGTAATTAATCTATTGAAGACAACAATGCATTATTTTAACATGAAAAAGCATATCACTCAGTCTTTTCAATCATTAAATTTTTTGAAGGCACTTCGATCCAATTCTCTTTTTGCATGTAGAACGCGACTTTCATGCATAATTTGCAATTTATCTATTGATGGCAACTATGCATTTTTTTAGCCTTAAAGTCATATTTTTGCGTCTCTTTTAGTCAGTAAATCATTCTAAATCACTTCGTATGAAATTCGGCAATTAAACATGACTTTCGTGCATAACTTGCAGTTGATCTATTGTAGGCAACAATGCATTTGTTTATCCTTAAAGTCATGTCACTGAGTCTCTTCTAGTCATGAAATCATTCTAAATTAATTCGAACGAATTCTATTTTCGCCATTCAAACATTATTTTCTTACATAACTTGTAATTAATCTATTGAAGACAACATTGCATTATTTTAGCAATAAAAAGCATATCACTCAGTCTTTTCAATCATTAAATCGTTTGAAGGCACTTCGAACCAATTCTCTTTCTGCATTTAAAACGCGACTTTCATGTATAACTTGCAATTGATCTATTGATGGAAACTATGCATTTTTTAGCGTTCAAGTCATATTTTTGCGTCTCTTTTAGTCAGTAAATCATTCTAAATCACTTCGTATGAAATTCGGCAATTAAACATGACTTTCGTGTATAACTTGCACTTGATCTATTGAAGGCAACAATGCATTTGTTTAGCCTTAAAGTCATGTCACTGAGTCTCTTCTAGTCATGAAATCATTCTAAATTAATTCGAACGAATTCTATTTTCGCCCTTCAAATATTATTTTCTTACATAACTTGTAATTAATCTATTGAAGACAACAATGCATTATTTTAGCATTAAAAAGCATATCACACAGTCTTTTCAATCATTAAATTGTTTGGAGGCACTTCAATCCAATTCTCTTTTTGCATTTAGAACGCGACTTTCATGCATAATTTGCAATTGATCTATTGATGGCAACTTTGCATTTTTTTTGCCTTAAAGTCATATTTTTCGGTCTCTTTTAGTCAGTAAATTATTCTAAATCACTTCGTAAGAAATTCGGCATTTAAACATGACTTTCGTGCATAACTTGCAGTTGATCTATTGAAGGCAACAATGCATTTGTTTAGCCTTAAAGTCATGTCACTGAGTCTCTTCTAGTGATTAAATCATTCTAAATTAGTTCAAACGAATTCTATTTTCGCCCTTCAAATATTATTTTCTTACATAACTTGTAATTAATCTATTGAAGACAACAATGCATTATTTTAGCAATAAAAAGCATATCACTCAGTCTTTTCAATCATTAAATTGTTTGAAGGCACTTCAAACCAATTCTCTTTTTGCATTTAAAACGCGACTTTCGTGCATAATTTGCAATTGATCTATTGATGCCAACTATGCATTTTTTGGCGTTCAAGTCATATTTTTGCATCTCTTTTAGTCAGTAAATCATTCTAAATCACTTCGTATGAAATTCTGCAATTAAACATGACTTTCTTGCATAACTTGCACTTGATCTATTGAAGGCAACAATGCATTTATTTAGCCTTAAAGTCAGTCACTGAGTCTCTTATAGTCATTAAATCATTCTAAATTATTTCGAACGAATTCTATTTTCGCCCTTCGAACATTATTTTCTTCCATAACTTCTAATTAATCTATTGAAGACAACAATGCATTATTTTAGCATTAAAAAGCATATCACTCAGTCTTTTCAATCATTAAATTGTTTGAAGGCACTTCGATCAAATTCTCTTTTTGCATTTAGAATGCGACTTGCATGCATAATTTGCAATTGATCTACTGATGGCAACTATGCATTTTTTTAGCCTTAAAGTCATATTTTTGCATCTCTTTTAGTCAGTAAATCATTCTAAATCACTTCGTATGAAATTCTGCAATTAAACATGACTTTCGTGCATAACTTGCAGTTGATCTATTGAAGGCAACAATGCATTTGTTTAGCCTTAAAGTCATGTCACTGAGTCTCTTCTAGTCATTAAATCATTCTAAATTAGTTCGAACGAATTCTATTTTCGCCCTTCAAATATTATTTTCTTACATAACTTGTAATTAATCTTTTGAAGACAACAATTCATTATTTTAGCAATAAAAAGCATATCACTCAGTCTTTTCAATCATTAAATTGTTTGAAGGCACTTCGAACCAATTCGCTTTTTGCATTTAAAACGCGACTTTCGTGCATAATTTGCAATTGATCTATTGATGGCCACTATGCATTTTTTTAGCCTTAAAGTCATATTTTTGCGTCTCTTTTATTCAGTAAATCATTCTAAATCACTTCGTATGAAATTCGGCATTTAAACATGACTTTCGTGCATAACTAGCAGTTGGTCTATTATAGGCAACAATGCAATTGTTTAGCCTTAAATTCATGTCACTGACTCTCTTCTAGTCATTAAATCATTCTAAATTAGTTCGAACGAATTCTATTTTCGCCCTTCAAATATTATTTTTTTACATAACTTGTAATTAATCTATTGAAGACAACAATGCATTATTTTAGCATTAAAAAGCATATCACTCAGTCTTTTCAATCATTAAATTGTTTGAAGGAACTTCTAACCAATTCTCTTTTTGCATTTAAAACACGACTTTCATGCATAATTTGCAATTGATCTATTGATGGCAACTATGCATTTTTTTTAGCCTGAAAGTCATATTTTTGCGTCTCTTTTATTCAGTAAATCATTCTAAATCACTTCGTATGAAATTCGACATCTAAACATGACTTTCGTGCATAACTTGCAGTTGATCTATTGAAGGCAACAATGCATTTGTTTAGCCTTAAAGTCATGTCACTGAGTCTCTTCTAGTCATTAAATCATTCTAAATTAGTTCGAACAAATTCTATTTTCGCCCTTCAAATATTATTTTCTTACATAACTTGTAATTAATCTATTGAAGACAACAATGCATTATTTTAGCAATAAAAAGCATATCACTCAGTCTTTTCAATCATTAAATGGTTTGAAGGCACTTCGAACCAATTCTCTTTTTGCATTTAAAACGCGACTTTCGTGCATAACTTGTAATTGATCTATTGATGGCAACTATGCATTTTTTAGCGTTCAAGTCATATTTTTGCGTCTCTTTTATTCAGTAAATCATTCTAAATCACTTCGTATGAAATTCGGCAATTAAACATGACTTTCGTGCATAACTTGCACCTGATCTATTGAAGGCAACAATGCACTTGTTTAGCCTTAAAGTCATGTCACTGAGTCTCTTATAGTCATTAAATCATTCTAAATTATTTCGAACGAATTCTATTTTCGCCCTTAGAACATTATTTTCTTACATAACTTGTAATTAATCTATTGAAGACAACAATGCATTATTTTAGCATTAAAAAGCATATCACTCAGTCTTTTCAATCATTAAATTGTTTGAAGGCACTTCGATCCAATTCTCTTTTTGCATTTAGAACGCGACTTTCATGCATAATTTGCAATTGATCTATTGATGGCAACTATGCATTTTTTTAGCCTTAAAGTCATATTTTTGCATCTCTTTTAGTCAGTAAATCATTCTAAATCACCTCGTAAGAAATTCGGCATTTAAACATGACTTTCGTGCATAACTTGCAGTTGATCTATTGAAGGCAACAATGCATTTGTTTAGCCTTAAAGTCATGTCACTGAGTCTCTTATAGTCATTAAATCATTCTAAATTATTTCGAACGAATTCTATTTTCACCCTTCAAACATTATTTTCTTACATAACTTGTAATTAATCTATTGAAGACAACAATGCATTATTTTAGCAATAAAAAGCATATCACTCAGTCTTTTCAATCATTAAATTGTTTGAAGGCACTTCGATCCAATTCTCTTTTTGCATTTAGAACGCGACTTTCCTGCATAATTTGCAATTGATCTATTGATGGCAACTATGCATTTTTTTAGCCTTAAAGTCATATTTTTGCATCTCTTTTAGTCAGTAAATCATTCTAAATCACTTCGTAAGAAATTCGGCATTTAAACATGACTTTCGTGCATAACTTGCAGTTGATCTATTGAAGGCAACAATGCATTTGTTTAGCCCTAAATTCATGTCACTGACTCTCTTCTAGTCATTAAATCATTCTAAATTATTTCGAACGAATTCTATTTTCGCCCTTCAAACATTATTTTCTTACATAACTTGTAATTAATCTATTGAAGACAACAATGCATTATTTTAGCATTAAAAAGCATATCACACAGTCTTTTCAATCATTAAATTGGTTGAAGGCACTTCGATCCAATTCTCTTTTTGCATTTAGAACGCGACTTTCTTGCATAATTTGCAATTGATCTATTGATGGCAACTCTGCATTTTTTTAGCCTTAAAGTCATATTTTTGCGTCTCTTTTATTCAGTAAATCATTCTAAATCACTTCGTATGAAATTCGGCATTTAAACATGACTTTCATGCATAACTTGCAGTTGATCTATTATAGGCAACAATGCATTTGTTTAGCCTTAAATTCATGTCACTAAGTCTCTTCTAGTCATTAAGTCATTCTAAATTAGTTCGAACGAATTCTATTTTCGCCCTTCAAATATTATTTTCTTACATAACTTGTAATTAATGTATTGAAAAGAACAATGCATTATTTTAGCAATAAAAAGCATATCACTCAGTCTTTTCAATCATTAAATGGTTTGAAGGCACTTCGAACCAATTCTCTCTTTGCATTTAAAACGCGACTTTCGTGCATAACTTGCAATTGATCTATTGATGGCAACTATGCATTTTTTAGCGTTCAAGTCATATTTTTGCGTCTCTTTTATTCAGTAAATCATTCTAAATCACTTCGTATGAAATTCGGCAATTAAACATGACTTTCGTGCATAACTTGCACTTGATCTATTGAAGGCAACAATGCACTTGTTTAGCCTTAAAGTCATGTCACTGAGTCTCTTATAGTCATTAAATCATTCTAAATTATTTCGAACGAATTCTATTTTCGCCCTTCAAACATTATTTTCTTACATAACTTGTAATTAATCTATTGAAGACAACAATGCATTATTTTAGCATTAAAAAGCATATCACTCAGTCTTTTCAATCATTAAATTGTTTGAAGGAACTTCTAACCAATTCTCTTTTTGCATTTAAAACGCGACTTTCATGCATAATTTGCAATTGATCTATTGATGGCAACTATGCATTTTTTTAGCCTTAAAGTCATATTTTTGCGTCTCTTTTATTCAGTAAATCATTCTAAATCACTTCGTATGAAATTCGGCATTTAAACATGACTTTCGTGCATAACTTGCAGTCGATCTATTATAGGCAACAATGCATTTGTTTAGCCTTAAATTCATGTCACTAAGTCTCTTCTAGTCATTAAGTCATTCTAAATTATTTCGAACGAATTCTATTTTCACCCTTCAAACATTATTTTCTTACATAACTTGTAATTAATCTATTGAAGACAACAATGCATTATTTTAGCAATAAAAAGCATATCACTCAGTCTTTTCAATCATTAAATTGTTTGAAGGCACTTCGATCCAATTCTCTTTTTGCATTTAGAACGCGACTTTCCTGCATAATTTGCAATTGATCTATTGATGGCAACTATGCATTTTTTAGCGTTCAAGTCATATTTTTGCGTCTCTTTTATTCAGTAAATCATTCTAAATCACTTCGTATGAAATTCGGCAATTAAACATGACTTTCGTGCATAACTTGCACTTGATTTATTGAAGGCAACAATGCACTTGTTTAGCCTTAAAGTCATGTCACTAAGTCTCTTATAGTCATTAAATCATTCTAAATTATTTCGAACGAATTCTATTTTCGCCCTTCAAACATTATTTTCTTACATAACTTGTAATTAATCTATTGAAGACAACAATGCATTATTTTAGCATTAAAAAGCATATCACTCAGTCTTTTCAATCATTAAATTGTTTGAAGGAACTTCTAACCAATTCTCTTATTGCATTTAAAACGCGACTTTCATGCATAATTTGCAATTGATCTATTGATGGCAACTATGCATTTTTTTAGCCTTAAAGTCATATTTTTGCGTCTCTTTTATTCAGTAAATCATTCTAAATCACTTCGTATGAAATTCGGCATTTAAACATGACTTTCGTGCATAACTTGCAGTCGATCTATTATAGGCAACAATGCATTTGTTTAGCCTTAAATTCATGTCACTAAGTCTCTTCTAGTCATTAAGTCATTCTAAATTAGTTCGAACGAATTCTATTTTCGCCCTTCAAATATTATTTTCTTACATAACTTGTAATTAATCTATTGAAGACAACAATGCATTATTTTAGCATTAAAAAGCATATCACACTGTCTTTTCAATCATTAAATTGTTTGAAGGCACTTCGATCCAATTCTCTTTTTGCATTTAGAACGCGACTTTCATGCATAATTTGCAATTGATCTATTGATGGCAACTATGCATTTTTTTAGCCTTAAAGTCATATTTTTGCGTCTCTTTTATTCAGTAAATCATTCTAAATCACTTCGTATGAAATTCGGCATTTAAACATGACTTTCGTGCATAACTTGCAGTCGATCTATTATAGGCAACAATGCATTTGTTTAGCCTTAAATTCATGTCACTAAGTCTCTTCTAGTCATTAAGTCATTCTAAATTAGTTCGAACGAATTCTATTTTCGCCCTTCAAATATTATTTTCTTACATAACTTGTAATTAATCTATTGAAGACAACAATGCATTATTTTAGCATTAAAAAGCATTTCACACTGTCTTTTCAATCATTAAATTGTTTGAAGGCACTTCGATCCAATTCTCTTTTTGCATTTAGAACGCGACTTTCATGCATAATTTGCAATTGATCTATTGATGGCAACTATGCATTTTTTTAGCCTTAAAGTCATATTTTTGCATCTCTTTTAGTCAGTAAATCATTCTAAATCACTTCGTAAGAAATTCGGCATTTAAACATGACTTTCGTGCATAACTTGCAGTTGATCTATTGAAGCCAACAATGCATTTGTTTAGCCTTAAAGTCATGTCACTGACTCTCTTCTAGTCATTAAATCATTCTAAATTAGTTCGAACGAATTCTATTTTCGCCCTTCAAATATTATTTTCTTACTTAACTTGTAATTAATCTGTTGAAGACAACAATGCATTATTTTAGCAATAAAAAGCATATCACTCAGTCTTTTCAATCATTAAATTGTTTGAAGGCACTTCGAACCAATTCTCTTTTTGCATTTAAAACACGACTTTCATGCATAATTTGCAATTGATCTATTGATGGCAACTATGCATTTTTTTTAGCCTGAAAGTAATATTTTTGCGTCTCTTTTATTCAGTAAATCATTCTAAATCACTTCGTATGAAATTCGGCATCTAAACATGACTTTCGTGCATAACTTGCAGTTGATCTATTGAAGGCAACAATGCATTTGTTTAGCCTTAAAGTCATGTCACTGAGTCTCTTCTAGTCATTAAATCATTCTAAATTAGTTCGAACAAATTCTATTTTCGCCCTTGAAATATTATTTTCTTACATAACTTGTAATTAATCTATTGAAGACAACAATGCATTATTTTAGCAATAAAAAGCATATCACTCAGTCTTTTCAATCATTAAATGGTTTGAAGGCACTTCGAACCAATTCTCTTTTTGCATTTAAAACGCGACTTTCGTGCATAACTTGCAATTGATCTATTGATGGCAACTATGCATTTTTTAGCGTTCAAGTCATATTTTTGCGTCTCTTTTATTCAATAAATCATTCTAAATCACTTCGTATGAAATTCGGCAATTAAACATGACTTTCGTGCATAACTTGCACCTGATCTATTGAAGGCAACAATGCACTTGTTTAGCCTTAAAGTCATGTCACTGAGTCTCTTATAGTGTCATTAAATCATTCTAAATTATTTCGAACGAATTCTATTTTCGCCCTTCAAACATTATTTTCTTACATAACTTGTAATGAATCTATTGAAGACAACAATGCATTATTTTAGCATTAAAAAGCATATCACTCAGTCTTTTCAATCATTAAATTGTTTGAAGGCACTTCGATCCAATTCTCTTTTTGCATTTAGAACGCGACTTTCATGCATAATTTGCAATTGATCTATTGATGGCAACTATGCATTTTTTTAGCCTTAAAGTCATATTTTTGCATCTCTTTTAGTCAGTAAATCATTCTAAATCACCTCGTAAGAAATTCGGCATTTAAACATGACTTTCGTGCATAACTTGCAGTTGATCTATTGAAGGCAACAATGCATTTGTTTAGCCTTAAAGTCATGTCACTGAGTCTCTTATAGTCATTAAATCATTCTAAATTATTTCGAACGAATTCTATTTTCACCCTTCAAACATTATTTTCTTACATAACTTGTAATTAATCTATTGAAGACAACAATGCATTATTTTAGCAATAAAAAGCATATCACTCAGTCTTTTCAATCATTAAATTGTTTGAAGGCACTTCGATCCAATTCTCTTTTTGCATTTAGAACGCGACTTTCCTGCATAATTTGCAATTGATCTATTGATGGCAACTATGCATTTTTTTAGCCTTAAAGTCATATTTTTGCATCTCTTTTAGTCAGTAAATCATTCTAAATCACTTCGTAAGAAATTCGGCATTTAAACATGACTTTCGTGCATAACTTGCAGTTGATCTATTGAAGGCAACAATGCATTTGTTTAGCCTTAAATTCATGTCACTGACTCTCTTCTAGTCATTAAATCATTCTAAATTATTTCGAACGAATTCTATTTTCGCCCTTCAAACATTATTTTCTTACATAACTTGTAATTAATCTATTGAAGACAACAATGCATTATTTTAGCATTAAAAAGCATATCACACTGTCTTTTCAATCATTAAATTGTTTGAAGGCACTTCGATCCAATTCTCTTTTTGCATTTAGAACGCGACTTTCATGCATAATTTGCAATTGATCTATTGATGGCAACTATGCATTTTTTTAGCCTTAAAGTCATATTTTTGCATCTCTTTTAGTCAGTAAATCATTCTAAATCACTTCGTAAGAAATTCGGCATTTAAACATGACTTTCGTGCATAACTTGCAGTTGATCTATTGAAGCCAACAATGCATTTGTTTAGCCTTAAAGTCATGTCACTGACTCTCTTCTAGTCATTAAATCATTCTAAATTAGTTCGAACGAATTCTATTTTCGCCCTTCAAATATTATTTTCTTACTTAACTTGTAATTAATCTGTTGAAGACAACAATGCATTATTTTAGCAATAAAAAGCATATCACTCAGTCTTTTCAATCATTAAATTGTTTGAAGGCACTTCGAACCAATTCTCTTTTTGCATTTAAAACACGACTTTCATGCATAATTTGCAATTGATCTATTGATGGCAACTATGCATTTTTTTTAGCCTGAAAGTAATATTTTTGCGTCTCTTTTATTCAGTAAATCATTCTAAATCACTTCGTATGAAATTCGGCATCTAAACATGACTTTCGTGCATAACTTGCAGTTGATCTATTGAAGGCAACAATGCATTTGTTTAGCCTTAAAGTCATGTCACTGAGTCTCTTCTAGTCATTAAATCATTCTAAATTAGTTCGAACAAATTCTATTTTCGCCCTTGAAATATTATTTTCTTACATTACTTGTAATTAATCTATTGAAGACAACAATGCATTATTTTAGCAATAAAAAGCATATCACTCAGTCTTTTCAATCATTAAATGGTTTGAAGGCACTTCGAACCAATTCTCTTTTTGCATTTAAAACGCGACTTTCGTGCATAACTTGCAATTGATCTATTGATGGCAACTATGCATTTTTTAGCGTTCAAGTCATATTTTTGCGTCTCTTTTATTCAATAAATCATTCTAAATCACTTCGTATGAAATTCGGCAATTAAACATGACTTTCGTGCATAACTTGCACCTGATCTATTGAAAGCAACAATGCACTTGTTTAGCCTTAAAGTCATATCACTGAGTCTCTTATAGTCATTAAATCATTCTAAATTATTTCGAACGAATTCTATTTTCGCCCTTCAAACATTATTTTCTTACATAACTTGTAATGAATCTATTGAAGACAACAATGCATTATTTTAGCATTAAAAAGCATATCACTCAGTCTTTTCAATCATTAAATTGTTTGAAGGCACTTCGATCCAATTCTCTTTTTGCATTTAGAACGCGACTTTCATGCATAATTTGCAATTGATCTATTGATGGCAACTATGCATTTTTTTAGCCTTAAAGTCATATTTTTGCATCTCTTTTAGTCAGTAAATCATTCTAAATCACCTCGTAAGAAATTCGGCATTTAAACATGACTTTCGTGCATAACTTGCAGTTGATCTATTGAAGGCAACAATGCATTTGTTTAGCCTTAAAGTCATGTCACTGAGTCTCTTATAGTCATTAAATCATTCTAAATTATTTCGAACGAATTCTATTTTCACCCTTCAAACATTATTTTCTTACATAACTTGTAATTAATCTATTGAAGACAACAATGCATTATTTTAGCAATAAAAAGCATATCACTCAGTCTTTTCAATCATTAAATTGTTTGAAGGCACTTTGATCCAATTCTCTTTTTGCATTTAGAACGCGACTTTCCTGCATAATTTGCAATTGATCTATTGATGGCAACTATGCATTTTTTTAGCCTTAAAGTCATATTTTTGCATCTCTTTTAGTCAGTAAATCATTCTAAATCACTTCGTAAGAAATTCGGCATTTAAACATGACTTTCGTGCATAACTTGCAGTTGATCTATTGAAGGCAACAATGCATTTGTTTAGCCTTAAATTCATGTCACTGACTCTCTTCTAGTCATTAAATCATTCTAAATTATTTCGAACGAATTCTATTTTCGCCCTTCAAACATTATTTTCTTACATAACTTGTAATTAATCTATTGAAGACAACAATGCATTATTTTAGCATTAAAAAGCATATCACACAGTCTATTCAATCATTAAATTGGTTGAAGGCACTTCGATCCAATTCTCTTTTTGCATTTAGAACGCGACTTTCATGCATAATTTGCAATTGATCTATTGATGGCAACTATGCATTTTTTTAGCCTTAAAGTCATATTTTTGCGTCTCTTTTATTCAGTAAATCATTCTAAATCACTTCGTATGAAATTCGGCATTTAAGCATGACTTTCGTGCATAACTTGCACTTGATCTATTGAAGGCAACAATGCACTTGTTTAGCCTTAAAGTCATGTCACTGAGTCTCTTCTAGTCATTAAATCATTCTATATTAGTTCGAACAAATTCTATTTTCGCCCTTCAAATATTATTTTCTTACATAACTTGTAATTAATCTATTGAAGACAACAATGCATTATTTTAGCAATAAAAAGCATATCACTCAGTCTTTTCAATCATTAGATGGTTTGAAGGCACTTCGAACCAATTCTCTTTTTGCATTTAAAACGCGACTTTCGTGCATAACTTGCAATTGATCTATTGATGGCAACTATGCATTTTTTAGCGTTCAAGTCATATTTTTGGGTCTCTTTTATTCAGTAAATCATTCTAAATCACTTCGTATGAAATTCGGCAATTAAACATGACTTTCGTGCATAACTTGCACCTGATCTACTGAAGGCAACAATGCACTTGTTTAGCCTTAAAGTCATGTCACTGAGTCTCTTATAGTCATTAAATCATTCTAAATTATTTCGAACGAATTCTATTTTCGCCCTTCAAACATTATTTTCTTACATAACTTGTAATTAATCTATTGAAGACAACAATGCATTATTTTAGCATTAAAAAGTATATCACCCAGTCTTTTCAATCATTAAATTGTTTGAAGGCACTTCGATCCAATTCTCTTTTTGCATTTAGAACGCGACTTTCATGCATAATTTGCAATTGATCTATTGATGGAAACTATGCATTTTTTTAGCCTTAAAGTCATATTTTTGCATCTCTTTTAGTCAGTAAATCATTCTAAATCACCTCGTAAGAAATTCGGCATTTAAACATGACTTTCGTGCATAACTTGCAGTTGATCTATTGAAGGCAACAATGCATTTGTTTAGCCTTAAAGTCATGTCACTGAGTCTCTTATAGTCATGAAATCATTCTAAATTATTTCGAACGAATTCTATTTTCACCCTTCAAACATTATTTTCTTACATAACTTGTAATTAATCTATTGAAGACAACAATGCATTATTTTAGCAATAAAAAGCATATCACTCAGTCTTTTCAATCATTAAATTGTTTGAAGGCAATTCGATCCAATTCTCTTTTTGCATTTAGAACGCGACTTTCATGCATAATTTGCAATTGATCTATTGATGGCAACTAGGCATTTTTTTAGCCTTAAAGTCATATTTTTGCGTCTCTTTTATTCAGTAAATCATAGTAAATCACTTCGTATGAAATTCGGCATTTAAACATGACTTTCGTGCATAACTTGCACTTGATCTATTGAAGGCAACAATGCACTTGTTTAGCCTTAAAGTCATGTCACTGAGTCTCTTATAGTCATTAAATCATTCTAAATTATTTCGAACGAATTCTATTTTCGCCCTTCAAACATTATTTTCTTACATAACTTGTAATTAATCTATTGAAGACAACAATGCATTATTTTAGCATTAAAAAGCATATCACTCAGTCTTTTCAATCATTAAATTGTTTGAAGGAACTTCTAACCAATTCTCTTTTTGCATTTAAAACGCGACTTTCATGCATAATTTGCAATTGATCTATTGATGGCAACTATGCATTTTTTTAGCCTTAAAGTCATATTTTTGCGTCTCTTTTATTCAGTAAATCATTCTAAATCACTTCGTATGAAATTCGGCATTTAAACATGACTTTCGTGCATAACTTGCAGTCGATCTATTATAGGCAACAATGCATTTGTTTAGCCTTAAATTCATGTCACTAAGTCTCTTCTAGTCATTAAGCCATTCTAAATTAGTTCGAACGAATTCTATTTTCGCCCTTCAAACATTATTTTTTTACATAACTTGTAATTAATCTATTGAAGACAACAATGCATTATTTTAGCATTAAAAAGCATATCACCCAGTCTTTTCAATCATTAAATTGTTTGAAGGGACTTCGATCCAATTCTCTTTTTGCATTTAGAACGCGACTTTCATGCATAATTTGCAATTGATCTATTGATGGAAACTATGCATTTTTTTAGCCTTAAAGTCATATTTTTGCATCTCTTTTAGTCAGTAAATCATTCTAAATCACCTCGTAAGAAATTCGGCATTTAAACATGACTTTCGTGCATAACTTGCAGTTGATCTATTGAAGGCAACAATGCATTTGTTTAGCCTTAAAGTCATGTCACTGAGTCTCTTATAGTCATTAAATCATTCTAAATTATTTCGAACGAATTCTATTTTCACCCTTCAAACATTATTTTCTTACATAACTTGTAATTAATCTATTGAAGACAACAATGCATTATTTTAGCAATAAAAAGCATATCACTCAGTCTTTTCAATCATTAAATTGTTTGAAGGCAATTCGATCCAATTCTCTTTTTGCATTTAGAACGCGACTTTCATGCATAATTTGCAATTGATCTATTGATGGCAACTAGGCATTTTTTTAGCCTTAAAGTCATATTTTTGCGTCTCTTTTATTCAGTAAATCATTCTAAATCACTTCGTATGAAATTCGGCATTTAAACATGACTTTCGTGCATAACTTGCACTTGATCTATTGAAGGCAACAATGCACTTGTTTAGCCTTAAAGTCATGTCACTGAGTCTCTTATAGTCATTAAATCATTCTAAATTATTTCGAACGAATTCTATTTTCGCCCTTCAAACATTATTTTCTTACATAACTTGTAATTAATCTATTGAAGACAACAATGCATTATTTTAGCATTAAAAAGCATATCACTCAGTCTTTTCAATCATTAAATTGTTTGAAGGAACTTCTAACCAATTCTCTTTTTGCATTTAAAACGCGACTTTCATGCATAATTTGCAATTGATCTATTGATGGCAACTATGCATTTTTTTAGCCTTAAAGTCATATTTTTGCGTCTCTTTTATTCAGTAAATCATTCTAAATCACTTCGTATGAAATTCGGCATTTAAACATGACTTTCGTGCATAACTTGCAGTCGATCTATTATAGGCAACAATGCATTTGTTTAGCCTTAAATTCATGTCACTAAGTCTCTTCTAGTCATTAAGTCATTCTAAATTAGTTCGAACGAATTCTATTTTCGCCCTTCAAATATTATTTTCTTACATAACTTGTAATTAATCTATTGAAGACAACAATGCATTATTTTAGCATTAAAAAGCATATCACACTGTCTTTTCAATCATTAAATTGTTTGAAGGCACTTCGATCCAATTCTCTTTTTGCATTTAGAACGCGACTTTCATGCATAATTTGCAATTGATCTATTGATGGCAACTATGCATTTTTTTAGCCTTAAAGTCATATTTTTGCATCTCTTTTAGTCAGTAAATCATTCTAAATCACCTCGTAAGAAATTCGGCATTTAAACATGACTTTCGTGCATAACTTGCAGTTGATCTATTGAAGGCAACAATGCATTTGTTTAGCCTTAAAGTCATGTCACTGAGTCTCTTATAGTCATTAAATCATTCTAAATTATTTCGAACGAATTCTATTTTCGCCCTTCAAACATTATTTTCTTCCATAACTTCTAATTAATCTATTGAAGACAACAATGCATTATTTTAGCATTAAAAAGCATATCACTCAGTCTTTTCAATCATTAAATTGTTTGAAGGCACTTCGAACCAATTCGCTTTTTGCATTTAAAACGCGACTTTCGTGCATAACTTGCAATTGATCTATTGATGGCAACTATGCATTTTTTAGCGTTCAAGTCATATTTTTGCGTCTCTTTTAGTCAGTAAATCATTCTAAATCACTTCGTATGAAATTCGGCAATTAAACATGACTTTCTTGCATAACTTGCACTTGATCTATTGAAGGCAACAATGCATTTGTTTAGCCTTAAAGTCATGTCACTGAGTCTCTTATAGTCATTAAATCTTTCTAAATTATTTCGAACGAATTCTATTTTCGCCCTTCAAACATTATTTTCTTACATAACTTGTAATTAATCTATTGAAGACGACATTGCATTATTTTAGAAATAAAAAGCATATCACTCAGTCTTTTCAATCATTAAATCGTTTGAAGGCACTTCGAACCAATTCTCTTTTTGCATTTAAAACGCGACTTTCATGCATAACTTGCAATTGATCTATTGATGGCAACTATGCATTTTTATATCCTTAAAGTCATATTTTTGCGTCTCTTCTAGTCAGTAAATCATTCTAAATCACTTCGTATGAAATTCGGCATTCAAACATGACTTTCGTGCAAAACTTGCAGTTGATCTATTATAGGCAACAATGCATTTGTTTAGCCTTAAATTCATGTCACTGAGTCTCTTATAGTTATTAAATCATTCTAAATTAGTTCGAACGAATTCTATTTTCGCCCTTCAAATATTATTTTCTTGCATAACCTGCAGTTGATCTATTATAGGCAACAATGCATTTGTTTAGCCTTAAATTCATGTCACTGAGTCTCTTATAGTCATTAAATCATTCTAAATTAGTTCGAACGAATTCTATTTTCGCCCTTCAAATATTATTTTCTTACATAACTTGTAATTAATCTATTGAAGACAACAATGCATTATTTTGGCATTAAAAAGCATATCACACAGTCTTTTCAATCATTAAATTGGTTGAAGGCACTTCGATCCAATTCTCTTTTTGCATTTAGAACGCGACTTTCATGCATAATTTGCAATTGATCTATTGATGGCAACTATGCATTTTTTTAGCCTTAAAGTCATATTTTTGCGTCTCTTTTATTCAGTAAATCATTCTAAATCACTTCGTATGAAATTCGGCATTTAAACATGACTTTCGTGCATAACTTGCAGTTGATCTATTATAGGCAACAATGCATTTGTTTAGCCTTAAAGTCATGTCACTGAGTCTCTTCTAGTCATTAAATCATTCTTAATTAGTTCGAACGAATTCTATTTTCGCCCTTCAAATATTATTTTCTTACATAACTTGTAATTAATCTATTGAAGACAACAATGCATTATTTTACCATTAAAAAGCATATCACTCAGTCTTTTCAATCATTAAATTGTTTGAAGGAACTTCTAACCAATTCTCTTTTTGCATTTAAAACGCGACTTTCGTGCATAACTTGCAATTGATCGATTGATGGCAACTATGCATTTTTTTAGCCTTAAAGTCATATTTTTGCGTCTCTTTTATTCAGTAAATCATTCTAAATCACTTCGTATGAAATTCGGCATTTAAACATGACTTTCGTGCATAACTTGCAGTTGATCTATTGAAGGCAACAATGCATTTGTTTAGCCTTAAAGTCATGTCACGGACTCTCTTCTAGTCATTAAATCATTCTAAATTAGTTCGAACGAATTCTATTTTCGCCCTTCAAATATTATTTTCTTACTTAACTTGTAATTAATCTATTGAAGACAACAATGCATTATTTTAGCAATAAAAAGCATATCACTCAGTCTTTTCAATCATTAAATTGTTTGAAGGCACTTCGAACCAATTCTCTTTTTGCACTTAAAACGCGACTTTCGTGCATAATTTGCAATTGATCTATTGATGGCAACTTTGCATTTTTTGGCGTTCAAGTCATATTTTTGCGTCTCTTTTAGTCAGTAAATCATTCTAAATCACTTCGTATGAAATTCGGCAATTAAACATGACTTTCGTGCATAACTTGCAGTTGATCTATTGAAGGCAACAATGCATTTGTTTAGCCTTAAACTCATGTCACTAAGTCTCTTCTAGTCATTAAATCATTCTAAATTATTTCGAACGAATTCTATTTTCGCCCTTCAAATATTGTTTTCTTACATAACTTGTAATTAATCTATTGAAGACAACAATGCATTATTTTAGCAATAAAAAGCATATCACTCAGTTTTTTCAATCATTAAATTGTTTGAAGGCACTTCGAACCAATTCTCTTTTTGCATTTAGAACGCGACTTTCGTGCATAACTTGCAATTGATCTATTGATGGCAACTATGCATTTTTTAGCGTTCAAGTCTTATTTTGCGTCCCTTTTAGTCAGTAAATCATTCTAAATCACTTCGTATGAAATTCGGCAATTAAACATGACTTTCGTGCATAACTTGCAGTTGATCTATTGAAGGCAACAATGCATTTGTTTAGCCTTAAAGTCATGTCACTGAGTCTCTTCTAGTCATGAAGTCATTCTAAATTAATTCGAACGAATTCTATTTTCGCCCTTCAAACATTATTTTTTTACATAACTTGTAATTAATCTATTGAAGACAACAATGCATTATTTTAGCATTAAAAAGCGTATCACTCAGTCTTTTCAATCATTAAATTGTTTGAAGGAACTTCTAACCAATTCTCTTTTTGCATTTAAAACGCGACTTTCATGCATAATTTGCAATTGATCTATTGATGGCAACTATGCGTTTTTTAGCGTTCAAGTCATATTTTTGCGTCTCTTTTAGTCAGTAAATCATTCTAAATCACTTCGTATGAAATTCGGCATTTAAACATGACTTTCGTGCATAAGTAGCAGTTGATCTATTATAGCCAACAATGCATTTGTTTAGCCTTAAATTCATGTCACTGAGTCTCTTCTAGTCATTAAATCATTCTAAATTAGTTCAAACGAATTCTATTTTCGCCCTTCAAATATTATTTTTTTACATAACTTGTAATTAATCTATTGAAGACAACAATGCATTATTTTAGCAATAAAAAGCATATCACTCAGTCTTTTCAATCATTAAATTGTTTGAAGGCACTTCGAACCAATTCTCTTTTTGCATTTAAAACGCGACTTTCATGCATAATTTGCAGTTGATCTATTGATGGCAACTATGCATTTTTTAGCGTTCAAGTCATATTTTTGCGTTTCTTTTAGTCAGTAAATCATTCTAAATCACTTCGTAAGAAATTCGGCATTTAATCATGACTTTCATGCATAACCTGCAGTTGATCTATTGAAGGCAAAAATGCATTTGTTTAGCCTTAAAGTCATGTCACTGAGTCTCTTCTAGTCATTAAATCATTCTAAATTAGTTCGAACGAATTCTATTTTCGCCCTTCAAATATTATTTTCTTACATAACCTGTAATTAATCTATTGAAGACAACAATGCATTATTTTAGCAATAAAAAGCATATCACTCAGTGTTTTCAATCATTAAATCGTTTGAAGGCACTTCGAACCAGTTCTCTTTTTGCATTTAAAACGCGACTTTCGTGCATAACTTGCAATTGATCTATTGATGGCAACTATGCATTTTTTTGCGTTCAAGTCATATTTTTGCGTCTCTTTTAGTCAGTAAATCATTCTAAATCACTTTGTATGAAATTCGGCATTTAAACATGACTTTCGTGCATAACCTGCAGTTGATCTATTGAAGGCAAAAATGCATTTGTTTAGCCTTAAAGTCATGTCACTGAGTCTCTTCTAGTCATTAAATCATTCTAAATTAGTTCGAACGAATTCTATTTTCGCCCTTCAAATATTACTTTCTTACATAACTTGTAATTAATCTATTGAAGACAACAATGCATTATTTTAGCAATAAAAGGCATATCACTCAGTCTTTTCAATCATTAAATTGTTTGAAGGAACTTCTAACCAATTCTCTTTTTGCATTTAAAACGCGACTTTCATGCATAATTTGCAATTGATCTATTGATGGCAACTATGCGTTTTTTAGCGTTCAAGTCATATTTTTGCGTCTCTTTTAGTCAGTAAATCATTCTAAATCACTTCGTATGATATTCGGCAATTAAACATGACTTTCGTGCATAACTCGCTCTTGATCTATTGAAGGCAACAATGCATTTGTTTAGCCTTAAATTCATGTCACCGAGTCTCTTCTAGTCATTAAATCATTCTAAATTATTTCGAACGAATTCTATTTTCGCCCTTCAAACATTATTTTTTTACATAACTTGTAATTAATCTATTGAAGACAACAATGCATTATTTTAGCATTAAAAAGCGTATCACTCAGTCTTTTCAATCATTAAATTGTTTGAAGGAACTTCTAACCAATTCTCTTTTTGCATTTAAAACGCGACTTTCATGCATAATTTGCAATTGATCTATTGATGGCAACTATGCGTTTTTTAGCGTTCAAGTCATATTTTTGCGTCTCTTTTAGTCAGTAAATCATTCTAAATCACTTCGTATGAAATTCGGCAATTAAACATGACTTTCGTGCATAACTCGCTCTTGATCTATTGAAGGAAACAATGCATTTGTTTAGCCTTAAATTCATGTCACTGAGTCTCTTCTAGTCATTAAATCATTCTAAATTATTTCGGACGAATTCTATTTTCGCCCTTCAAACATTATTTTTTTACATAACCTGTAATTAATATATTGAAGACAACAATGCATTATTTTTGCAATAAAAAGCATATCACTCAGTCTTTTCAATCATTAAATTGTTTGAACGCACTTCGAACCAATTCTCTTTTTGCATTTAAAACGCGACTTTCGTGCATAACTTGCAATTGATCTATTGATGGCAACTATGCATTTTTTAGCGTTCAAGTCATATTTTTGCGTCTCTTTTATTCAGTAAATCATTCTAAATCACTTCGTATGAAATTCGGCATTTAAACATGACTTTCGTGCATAACGTGCAGTTGATCTATTGAAGGCAACAATGCATTTGTTTAGCCTTAAAGTCATGTGACTGAGTCTCTTCTAGTCATTAAATCATTCTAAATTAGTTCGAACGAATTCTATTTTCGCCCTGCAAATATTATTTTCTTACATAACTTGTAATTAATCTATTGAAGACAACAATGCATTATTTTAGCAATAAAAAGCATATCACTCAGTCTATTCAATCATTAAATTGTTTGAAGGCACTTCTAACCAATTCTCTTTTTGCATTTAGAACGCGACTTTCATGCATAATTTGCAATTGATCTATTGATGGCAACTATGCATTTTTTTAGCCTTAAAGTCATATTTTTGCATCTCTTTTAGTCAGTAAATCATTCTAAATCACTTCGTAAGAAATTCTGCATTTAAACATGACTTTCGTGCATAACTTGCAGTTGATCTATTGAAGGCAACAATGCATTTGTTTAGCCTTAAAGTCATGTCACTGACTCTCTTCTAGTCATTAAATCATTCTAAATTAGTTCGAACGAATTCTATTTTCGCCCTTCAAATATTATTTTCTTACTTAACTTGTAATTAATCTATTGAAGACAACAATGCATTATTTTAGGAATAAATAGCATATCACTTAGTCTTTTCAATCATTAAATTGTTTGAAGGCACTTCGAACCAATTCTCTTTTTGCACTTAAAACGCGACTTTCGTGCATAATTTGCAATTGATCTATTGATGGCAACTATGCATTTTTTGGCGTTCAAGTCATATTTTTGCGTCTCTTTTAGTCAGTAAATCATTCTAAATCACTTCGTATGAAATTCGGCATTTAAACATGACTTTCGTGCATAACTAGCAGTTGATCTATTATAGGCAACAATGCATTTGTTTAGCCTTAAATTCATGTCACTGAGTCTCTTCTAGTCATTAAATCATTCTAAATTAGTTCGAACGAATTCTATTTTCGCCCTTCAAATATTATTTTTTTACATAACTTGTAATTAATCTATTGAAGACAACAATGCATTATTTTAGCAAAAAAAAGCATATCACTCAGTCTTTTCAATCATTAAATTGTTTGAAGGCACTTCGAACCAATTCTCTTTTTGCATTTAAAACGCGACTTTCATGCATAATTTGCAATTGATCTATTGATGGCAACTATGCATTTTTTAGCGTTCAAGTCATATTTTTGCGCCTCTTTTAGTCAGTAAATCATTCTAAATCACTTCGTAAGAAATTCGGCATTTAATCATGACTTTCATGCATAACCTGCAGTTGATCTATTGAAGGCAAAAATGCATTTGTTTAGCCTTAAAGTCATGTCACTGAGTCTCTTCTAGTCATTAAATCATTCTAAATTAGTTCGAACGAATTCTATTTTCTCCCTTCAAATATTATTTTCTTACATAACCTGTAATTAATCTATTGAAGACAACAATGCATTATTTTAGCAATAAAAAGCATATCACTCAGTGTTTTCAATCATTAAATCGTTTGAAGGCACTTCGAACCAGTTCTCTTTTTGCATTTAAAACGCGACTTTCGTGCATAACTTGCAATTGATCTATTGATGGCAACTATGCATTTTTTTGCGTTCAAGTCATATTTTTGCGTCTCTTTTAGTCAGTAAATCATTCTAAATCACTTTGTATGAAATTCGGCATTTAAACATGACTTTCGTGCATAACCTGCAGTTGATCTATTGAAGGCAAAAATGCATTTGTTTAGCCTTAAAGTCATGTCACTGAGTCTCTTCTAGTCATTAAATCATTCTAAATTAGTTCGAACGAATTCTATTTTCGCCCTTCAAATATTACTTTCTTACATAACTTGTAATTAATCTATTGAAAACAACAATGCATTATTTTAGCAATAAAAGGCATATCACTCAGTCTTTTCAATCATTAAATTGTTTGAAGGAACTTCTAACCAATTCTCTTTTTGCATTTAAAACGCGACTTTCATGCATAATTTGCAATTGATCTATTGATGGCAACTATGCGTTTTTTAGCGTTCAAGTCATATTTTTGCGTCTCTTTTAGTCAGTAAATCATTCTAAATCACTTCGTATGATATTCGGCAATTAAACATGACTTTCGTGCATAACTCGCTCTTGATCTATTGAAGGCAACAATGCATTTGTTTAGCCTTAAATTCATGTCACCGAGTCTCTTCTAGTCATTAAATCATTCTAAATTATTTCGAACGAATTCTATTTTCGCCCTTCAAACATTATTTTTTTACATAACTTGTAATTAATCTATTGAAGACAACAATGCATTATTTTAGCATTAAAAAGCGTATCACTCAGTCTTTTCAATCATTAAATTGTTTGAAGGAACTTCTAACCAATTCTCTTTTTGCATTTAAAACGCGACTTTCATGCATAATTTGCAATTGATCTATTGATGGCAACTATGCGTTTTTTAGCGTTCAAGTCATATTTTTGCGTCTCTTTTAGTCAGTAAATCATTCTAAATCACTTCGTATGAAATTCGGCAATTAAACATGACTTTCGTGCATAACTCGCTCTTGATCTATTGAAGGAAACAATGCATTTGTTTAGCCTTAAATTCATGTCACTGAGTCTCTTCTAGTCATTAAATCATTCTAAATTATTTCGGACGAATTCTATTTTCGCCCTTCAAACATTATTTTTTTACATAACCTGTAATTAATATATTGAAGACAACAATGCATTATTTTTGCAATAAAAAGCATATCACTCAGTCTTTTCAATCATTAAATTGTTTGAACGCACTTCGAACCAATTCTCTTTTTGCATTTAAAACGCGACTTTCGTGCATAACTTGCAATTGATCTATTGATGGCAACTATGCATTTTTTAGCGTTCAAGTCATATTTTTGCGTCTCTTTTATTCAGTAAATCATTCTAAATCACTTCGTATGAAATTCGGCATTTAAACATGACTTTCGTGCATAACGTGCAGTTGATCTATTGAAGGCAACAATGCATTTGTTTAGCCTTAAAGTCATGTGACTGAGTCTCTTCTAGTCATTAAATCATTCTAAATTAGTTCGAACGAATTCTATTTTCGCCCTGCAAATATTATTTTCTTACATAACTTGTAATTAATCTATTGAAGACAACAATGCATTATTTTAGCAATAAAAAGCATATCACTCAGTCTATTCAATCATTAAATTGTTTGAAGGCACTTCTAACCAATTCTCTTTTTGCATTTAGAACGCGACTTTCATGCATAATTTGCAATTGATCTATTGATGGCAACTATGCATTTTTTTAGCCTTAAAGTCATATTTTTGCATCTCTTTTAGTCAGTAAATCATTCTAAATCACTTCGTAAGAAATTCTGCATTTAAACATGACTTTCGTGCATAACTTGCAGTTGATCTATTGAAGGCAACAATGCATTTGTTTAGCCTTAAAGTCATGTCACTGACTCTCTTCTAGTCATTAAATCATTCTAAATTAGTTCGAACGAATTCTATTTTCGCCCTTCAAATATTATTTTCTTACTTAACTTGTAATTAATCTATTGAAGACAACAATGCATTATTTTAGGAATAAATAGCATATCACTTAGTCTTTTCAATCATTAAATTGTTTGAAGGCACTTCGAACCAATTCTCTTTTTGCACTTAAAACGCGACTTTCGTGCATAATTTGCAATTGATCTATTGATGGCAACTATGCATTTTTTGGCGTTCAAGTCATATTTTTGCGTCTCTTTTAGTCAGTAAATCATTCTAAATCACTTCGTATGAAATTCGGCATTTAAACATGACTTTCGTGCATAACTAGCAGTTGATCTATTATAGGCAACAATGCATTTGTTTAGCCTTAAATTCATGTCACTGAGTCTCTTCTAGTCATTAAATCATTCTAAATTAGTTCGAACGAATTCTATTTTCGCCCTTCAAATATTATTTTTTTACATAACTTGTAATTAATCTATTGAAGACAACAATGCATTATTTTAGCAAAAAAAAGCATATCACTCAGTCTTTTCAATCATTAAATTGTTTGAAGGCACTTCGAACCAATTCTCTTTTTGCATTTAAAACGCGACTTTCATGCATAATTTGCAATTGATCTATTGATGGCAACTATGCATTTTTTAGCGTTCAAGTCATATTTTTGCGCCTCTTTTAGTCAGTAAATCATTCTAAATCACTTCGTAAGAAATTCGGCATTTAATCATGACTTTCGTGCATAACCTGCAGTTGATCTATTGAAGGCAAAAATGCATTTGTTTAGCCTTAAAGTCATGTCACTGAGTCTCTTCTAGTCATTAAATCATTCTAAATTAGTTCGAACGAATTCTATTTTCGCCCTCCAAATATTATTTTCTTACATAACTTGTAATTAATCTATTGAAGACAACAATGCATTATTTTAGCAATAAAAAGCATATCACTCAGTCTTTTCAATCATTAAATTGTTTGAAGGCACTTCGAACCAATTCTCTTTTTGCATTTAAAACGCGACTTTCGTGCATAACTTGCAAGTGATCTATTGATGGCAACTATGCATTTTTTAGCGTTCAAGTCATATTTTTGCGTCTCTTTTAGTCAGTAAATCATTCTAAATCACTTCGTATGAAATTCGGCAATTAAACATGACTTTCTTGCATAACTTGCACTTGATCTATTAAAGGCAACAATGCATTTGTTTAGCCTTAAAGTCATGTCACTGAGTCTCTTATAGTCATTAAATCATTCTAAATTATTTCGAACGAATTCTATTTTCGCCCTTCAAACATTATTTTCTTACATAACTTGTAATTAATCTATTGAAGACAACATTGCATTATTTTAGCAATAAAAAACATATCACCGAGTCTTTTCAATCATTAAATCGTTTGAAGGCACTTCGAACCAATTCTCTTTTGGCATTTAAAACGCGACTTTCGTGCATAACTTGCAATTGATCTATTGATGGCAACTATGCATTTTTTAGCGTTCAAGTCATATTTTTGCGTCTCTTTTAGTCAGTAAATCATTCTAAATCACTTCGTATGAAATTCGGCAATTAAACATGACTTTCGTGCATAACTTGCACTTGATCTATTAAAGGCAACAATGCATTTGTTTAGCCTTAAAGTCATGTCACTGAGTCTCTTATAGTCATTAAATCATTCTAAATTATTTCGAACGAATTCTATTTTCGCCCTTCAAACATTATTTTCTTACATAACTTGTAATTAATCTATTGAAGACAACAATGCATTATTTTAGCAATAAAAAGCATATCACACAGTCTTTTCAATCATTAAATTGTTTGAAGGCACTTCGATCCAATTCTCTTTTTGCATTTAGAATGCGACTTTCGTGCATAATTTGCAATTGATCTATTGATGGAAACTATGCATTTTTTTAGCCTTAAAGTCATAATTTTGCGTCTCTTTTAGTCAGTAAATCATTGTAAATCACTTCGTATGAAATTCGGCATTTATACATGACTTTCGTGCATAACTTGCACTTGATCTATTGAAGGCAACAATGCATTTGTTTAGCCTTAAAGTCATGTCACTGACTCTCTTCTAGTCATTAAATCATTCTAAATTATTTCGAACGAATTCTATTTTCGCCCTTCAAACATTATTTTCTTACATAACTTGTAATTAATCTATTGAAGACAACATTGCATTATTTTAGCAATAAAAAACATATCACCGAGTCTTTTCAATCATTAAATCGTTTGAAGGCACTTCGAACCAATTCTCTTTTGGCATTTAAAACGCGACTTTCGTGCATAACTTGCAATTGATCTATTGATGGCAACTATGCATTTTTTAGCGTTCAAGTCATATTTTTGCGTCTCTTTTAGTCAGTAAATCATTCTAAATCACTTCGTATGAAATTCGGCAATTAAACATGACTTTCGTGCATAACTTGCACTTGATCTATTAAAGGCAACAATGCATTTGTTTAGCCTTAAAGTCATGTCACTGAGTCTCTTATAGTCATTAAATCATTCTAAATTATTTCGAACGAATTCTATTTTCGCCCTTCAAACATTATTTTCTTACATAACTTGTAATTAATCTATTGAAGACAACAATGCATTATTTTAGCAATAAAAAGCATATCACACAGTCTTTTCAATCATTAAATTGTTTGAAGGCACTTCGATCCAATTCTCTTTTTGCATTTAGAATGCGACTTTCGTGCATAATTTGCAATTGATCTATTGATGGAAACTATGCATTTTTTTAGCCTTAAAGTCATAATTTTGCGTCTCTTTTAGTCAGTAAATCATTGTAAATCACTTCGTATGAAATTCGGCATTTATACATGACTTTCGTGCATAACTTGCACTTGATCTATTGAAGGCAACAATGCATTTGTTTAGCCTTAAAGTCATGTCACTGACTCTCTTCTAGTCATTAAATCATTCTAAATTATTTCGAACGAATTCTATTTTCGCCCTTCAAATATTGTTTTCTTACATAACTTGTAATTAATCTATTGAAGACAACAATGCATTATTTTAGCAATAAAAAGCATATCACTCAGTCTTTTCAATCATTAAATTGTTTGAAGGCACTTCGAACCAATTCTCTTTTTGCATTTAAAACGCGACTTTCGTGCATAACTTGCAATTGATCTATTGATGGCAACTATGCATTTTTTAGCGTTCAAGTCATATTTTTGCGTCTCTTTTAGTCAGTAAATCATTCTAAATCACTTCGTATGAAATTCGGCAATTAAACATGACTTTCGTGCATAACTTGCAGTTGATCTATTGAAGGCAACAATGCATTTGTTTAGCCTTAAACTCATGTCACTAAGTCTCTTCTAGTCATTAAATCATTCTAAATTATTTCGAACGAATTCTATTTTCGCCCTTCAAATATTGTTTTCTTACATAACTTGTAATTAATCTATTGAAGACAACAATGCATTATTTTAGCAATAAAAAGCATATCACTCAGTCTTTTCAATCATTAAATTGTTTGAAGGCACTTCGAACCAATTCTCTTTTTGCATTTAGAACGCGACTTTCGTGCATAACTTGCAATTGATCTATTGATGGCAACTATGCATTTTTTAGCGTTCAAGTCTTATTTTGCGTCCCTTTTAGTCAGTAAATCATTCTAAATCACTTCGTATGAAATTCGGCAATTAAACATGACTTTCGTGCATAACTTGCAGTTGATCTATTGAAGGCAACAATGCATTTGTTTAGCCTTAAAGTCATGTCACTGAGTCTCTTCTAGTAATGAAATCATTCTAAATTAATTCGAACGAATTCTATTTTCGCCCTTCAAATCTTATTTTCTTACATAACTTGTAATTAATCTATTGAAGACAACAATGCATTATTTTAGCATTAAAAAGCATATCACACAGTCTTTTCAATCATTAAATTGTTTGAAGGCACTTCGATCCAATTCTCTTTTTGCATTTAGAATGCGACATTCGTGCATAATTTGCAATTGATCTATTGATGGAAACTATGCATTTTTTTAGCCTTAAAGTCATAATTTTGCGTCCCTTTTAGTCAGTAAATCATTGTAAATCACTTCGTATGAAATTCGGCATTTATACATGACTTTCGTGCATAACTTGCACTTGATCTATTGAAGGCAACAATGCATTTGTTTAGCCTTAAAGTCATGTCACTGACTCTCTTCTAGTCATTAAATCATTCTAAATTATTTCGAACGAATTCTATTTTCGCCCTTCAAATATTGTTTTCTTACATAACTTGTAATTAATCTATTGAAGACAACAATGCATTATTTTAGCAATAAAAAGCATATCACTCAGTCTTTTCAATCATTAAATTGTTTGAATGCACTTCGAACCAATTCTCTTTTTGCATTTAGAACGCGACTTTCGCGCATAACTTGCAATTGATCTATTGATGGCAACTATGAATTTTTTAGCGTTCAAGTCATATTTTTGCGTCTCTTTTAGTCAGTAAATCATTCTAAATCACTTCGTAAGAAATTCGGCATTTAAACATGACTTTCGTGCATAACTTGCAGTTGATCTGTTGAAGGCAACAATGCATTTGTTTAGCCTTAAAGTCATGTCACTGAGTCTCTTCTAGTCATTAAATCATTCTAAATTAATTCGAACGAATTCTATTTTCGCCCTCCAAATATTATTTTCTTACATAACTTGTAATTAATCTATTGAAGACAACAATGCATTATTTTAGCAATAAAAAGCATATCACTCAGTCTTTTCAATCATTAAATTGTTTTAAGGAACTTTTAACCAATTCTCTTTTTGCATTTAAAACGCGACTTTCATGCATAATTTGCAATTGATCTATTGATGGCAACTATGCATTTTTTTAGCCTTAAAGTCATATTTTTGCGTCTCTTTTATTCAGTAAATCATTCTAAATCACTTCGTATGAAATTCGGCAATTAAACATGACTTTCGTGCATAACTTGCAGTTGATCTATTATAGGCAACAATGCATTTTTTTAGCCTTAAAGTCATGTCACTGAGTCTCTTCTAGTCATTAAATCATTCTAAATTATTTCGAATGAATTCTATATTCGCCCTTCAAACTTTATTTTTTTACATAACTTGTAATTAATCTATTGAAGACAACAATGCATTATTTTAGCATTAAAAAGCATATCACTCAGTCTTTTCAATCATTAAAATGTTTGAAGGCACTTCGATCCAATTCTCTTTTTGCATTTAAAACGCGACTTTCGTGCATAATTTGCAATTGATCTTTTAATGGCAACTATGCATTTTTTTAGCCTTAAAGTCATATTTTTGGGTCTCTTTTAGTCAGTAAATTATTCTAAATCACTACGTATTAAATTCGGCAATTAAACATGACTTTCGTGCATAACTTGCAGTTGATCTATTGAAGGCAACAATGCATTTGTTTAGCCTTAAAGTCATGTCATTGAGTCTCTTCTAGTCATTAAATCATTCTAAATTATTTCGAACGAATTCTATTTTCGCCCTTCAAACTTTATTTTTTTACATAACTTGTAATTAATCTATTGAAGACAACAATGCATTATTTTAGAATTAAAAAGCATATCACTCAGTCTTTTCAATCATTAAATTGTTTGAAGGAACTTCTAACCAATTCTCTTTTTGCATTTAAAACGCGACTTTCATGCATAATTTGCAATTGATCTATTGATGGCAACTATGCATTTTTTTAGCCTTAAAGTCATATTTTTGGGTCACTTTTAATCAGTAAATTATTCTAAATCACTTCGTAAGAAATTCGGCATTTAATCATGACTTTCGTGCATAACCTGCAGTTGATCTATTGAAGGCAAAAATGCATTTGTTTAGCCTTAAAGTCATGTCACTGAGTCTCTTCTAGTCATTAAATCATTCTAAATTAGTTCGAATGAATTCTATTTTCGCCCTTCAAATATTATTTTCTTACATAACTTGTAATTAATCTATTGAAGACAACAATGCATTATTTTAGCAATAAAAAGCATATCACTCAGTCTTTTCAATCATTAAATCGTTTGAAGGCACTTCGAACCAGTTCTCTTTTTGCATTTAAAACGCGACTTTCGTGCATAACTTGCAATTGATCTATTGATGGCAACTATGCATTTTTTTGCGTTCATGTCATATTTTTGTGTCTCTTTTAGTCAGTAAATCATTCTAAATCACTTCGTATGAAATTCGGCATTTAAACATGACTTTCGTGCATAACCTGCAGTTGATCTATTGAAGGCAAAAATGCATTTGTTTAGCCTTAAAGTCATGTCACTGAGTCTCTTCTAGTCATGAAATCATTCTAAATTAGTTCGAACGAATTCTATTTTCGCGCTTCAAATATTATTTTCTTACATAACTTGTAATTAATCTATTGAAGACAACAATGCATTATTTTAGCAATAAAAAGCATATCACTCAGTCTTTTCAATCATTAAATTGTTTGAAGGCACTTCGAACCAATTCTGTTTTTGCATTTAGAACGCGACTTTCGTGCATAACTTGCAATTGATCTATTGATGGCAACTATGCATTTTTTAGCGTTCAAGTCATATTTTTGCGTCTCTTTTAGTCAGTAAATCATTCTAAATGACTTCGTATGAAATTCGGCAATTAAACATGACTTTCTTGCATAACTTGCACTTGATCTATTGAAGGCAACAATGCATTTGTTTAGCCTTAAAGTCATGTCACTGAGTCTCTTATAGTCATTAAATCATTCTAAATTATTTCGAACGAATTCTATTTTCGCCCTTCAAACATTATTTTCTTACATAACTTGTAATTAATCTATTGAAGACAACATTGCATTATTTTAGCAATAAAAAGCATATCACTCAGTCTTTTCAATCATTAAATCGTTTGAAGGCACTTCGAACCAATTCTCTTTTGGCATTTAAAACGCGACTTTCGTGCATAACTTGCAATTGATCTATTGATGGCAACTATGCATTTTTTAGCGTTCAAGTCATATTTTTGCGTCTCTTTTAGTCAGTAAATCATTCTAAATCACTTCGTATGAAATTCGGCAATTAAACATGACTTTCGTGCATAACTTGCAGTTGATCTATTGACGGCAACAATGCATTTGTTTAGCCTTAAAGTCATGTCACTGAGTCTCTTCTAGTCATTAAATCATTCTAAATTATTTCGAACGAATTCTATTTTCGCCCTTAAAACTTTATTTTTTTACATAACTTGTAATTAATCTATTGAAGACAACAATGCATTATTTTAGAATTAAAAAGCATATCACTCAGTCTTTTCAATCATTAAATTGTTTGAAGGAACTTCAAACCAATTCTCTTTTTGCATTTAAAACGCGACTTTCATGCATAATTTGCAATTGATCTATTGATGGCTACTATGCATTTTTTAGCGTTCAAGTCATATTTTTGCGTCTCTTTTAGTCAGTAAATCATTCTAAATCACTTCGTATGAAATTCGGCAATTAAACATGACTTTCTTGCAGAACTTGCACTTGATCTATTGAAGGCAACAATGCATTTGTTTAGCCTTAAAGTCATGTCACTGAGTCTCTTATAGTCATTAAATCATTCTAAATTATTTCGAACGAATTCTATTTTTGCCCTTCAAACATTATTTTCTTACATAACTTGTAATTAATCTATTGGAGACGACATTGCATTATTTTAGCAATAAAAAGCATATCACTCAGTCTTTTCAATCATTAAATCGTTTGAAGGCACTTCGAACCAATTCTCCTTTTTCCTTTTAAAACGCGACTTTCGTGCATAACTTGCAATTGATCTATTGATGGCAACTATGCATTTTTTAGCGTTCAAGTCATATTTTTGCGTCTCTTTTAGTCAGCAAATCATTCTAAATCACTTCGTATGAAATTCGGCAATTAAACATGACTTTCGTGCATAACTTGCAGTTGATCTATTGAAGGCAACAATGCATTTGTTTAGCCTTAAAGTCATGTCACTGAGTCTCTTCTAGTCATTAAATCATTCTAAATTATTTCGAACGAATTCTATTTTCGCCCTTAAAACTTTATTTTTTTACATAACTTGTAATTAATCTATTGAAGACAACAATGCATTATTTTAGAATTAAAAAGCATATCACTCAGTCTTTTCAATCATTAAATTGTTTGAAGGAACTCCAAACCAATTCTCTTTTTGCATTTAAAACGCGACTTTCATGCATAATTTGCAATTGATCTATTGATGGCTACTATGCATTTTTTAGCGTTCAAGTCATATTTTTGCGTCTCTTTTAGTCAGTAAATCATTCTAAATCACTTCGTATGAAATTCGGCAATTAAACATGACTTTCTTGCAGAACTTGCACTTGATCTATTGAAGGCAACAATGCATTTGTTTAGCCTTAAAGTCATGTCACTGAGTCTCTTATAGTCATTAAATCATTCTAAATTATTTCGAACGAATTCTATTTTCGCCCTTCAAACATTATTTTCTTACATAACTTGTAATTAATCTATTGAAGACGACATTGCATTATTTTAGCAATAAAAAGCATATCACTCAGTCTTTTCAATCATTAAATCGTTTGAAGGCACTTCGAACCAATTCTCTTTTTGCATTTAAAACGCGACTTTCGTGCATAACTTGCAATTGATCTATTGATGGCAACTATGTATTTTTTTGCGTTCAAGTCATATTTTTGCGTGTCTTTTAGTCAGTAAATCATTCTAAATCACTTCGTATGAAATTCGGCAATTAAACATGACTTTCGGGCATAACTTGCACTTGATCTATTGAAGGCAACAATGCATTTGTTTAGCCTTAAAGTCATGTCACTGGGTCCCTTATAGTCATTAAATCATTCTAAATTATTTCGAACGAATTCTATTTTCGCCCTTCAGACATTATTTTCTTACATAACTTGTAATTAATCTATTGAAGACAACAATGCATTATTTTAGCATTAAAAAGCATATAACTCAGTCTTTTCAATCATTAAATTGTTTGAAGGAACTTCTAACCAATTCTCTTTTTGCATTTAAAACGCGACTTTCATGCATAATTTGCACTTGATCTATTGATGGCAACTATGTATTTTTTTAGCCTTCAAGTCATATTTTTGCGTCTCTTTTAGTCAGTAAAGCATTCTAAATCACTCCGTATGAAATTCGGCAATTAAACATGACTTTCGTGCATAACTTGCAGTTGATCTATTGAAGGCAACAATGCATTTGTTTAGCCTTAAAGTCATGTCACTGAGTGTCTTCTAGTCATTAAATCATTCTAAATTAGTTCGAACAAATTCTATTTTCGCCCTTCAAATATTATTTTCTTACATAACTTGTAATTAATCTATTGAAGACAACAATGCATTATTTTAGCAATAAAAAGCATATCACTCAGTCTTTTCAATCATTAAATGGTTTGAAGGCACTTCGAACCAATTCTCTTTTTGCATTTAAAACGCGACTTTCGTGCATAACTTGCAATTGATCTATTGATGGCAACTATGCATTTTTTAGCGTTCAAGTCATATTTTTGCGTCTCGTTTATTCAGTAAATCATTCTAAATCACTTCGTATGAAATTCGGCAATTAAACATGACTTTCGTGCATAACTTGCACTTGATCTATTGAAGGCAACAATGCACTTGTTTAGCCTTAAAGTCATGTCACTGAGTCTCTTATAGTCATTAAATCATTCTAAATTATTTCGAACGAATTCTATTTTCGCCCTTCAAACATTATTTTCTTACATAACTTGTAATTAATCTATTGAAGACAACAATGCATTATTTTAGCATTAAAAAGCATATCACTCAGTCTTTTCAATCATTAAATTGTTTAAAGGCACTTCGATCCAATTCTCTTTTTGCATTTAAAACGCGACTTTCATGCATAATTTGCAATTGATCTATTGATGGCAACTATGCATTTTTTTAGCCTTAAAGTCATATTTTTGCGTCTCTTTTATTCAGTAAATCATTCTAAATCACTTCGTATGAAATTCGGCATTTAAACATGACTTTCGTGCATAACTTGCAGTCGATCTATTATAGGCAACAATGCATTTGTTTAGCCTTAAATTCATGTCACTAAGTCTCTTCTAGTCATTAAGTCATTCTAAATTAGTTCGAACGAATTCTATTTTCGCCCTTCAAATATTATTTTCTTACATAACTTGTAATTAATCTATTGAAGACAACAATGCATTATTTTAGCATTAAAAAGCATATCACACAGTCTTTTCACTCATTAAATTGTTTGAAGGCACTTCGATCCAATTCTCTTTTTGCATTTAGAACGCGACTTTCATGCATAATTTGCAATTGATCTATTGATGGCAACTATGCATTTTTTTAGCCTTAAAGTCATATTTTTGCATCTCTTTTAGTCAGTAAATCATTCTAAATCACTTCGTAAGAAATTCGGCATTTAAACATGACTTTCGTGCATAACTTGCAGTTGATCTATTGAAGGCAACAATGCATTTGTTTAGCCTTAAAGTCATGTCACTGACTCTCTTCTAGTCATTAAATCATTCTAAATTAGTTCGAACGAATTCTATTTTCGTCCTTCAAATATTATTTTCTTACTTAACTTGTAATTAATCTGTTGAAGACAACAATGCATTATTTTAGCAATAAAAAGCATATCACTCAGTCTTTTCAATCATTAAATTGTTTGAAGGCACTTCGAACCAACTCGCTTTTTGCATTTAAAACGCGACTTTCGTGCATAACTTACAATTGATCTATTGATGGCAACTACGCATTTTTTAGCGTTCAAGTCATATTTTTGCGTCTCTTTTAGTCAGTAAATCATTCTAAATCACTTCGTATGAAATTCGGCAATTCAACATGACTTTTGTGCATAACTTGCGGTTGATCTATTGAAGGCAGCAATGCATTTGTTTAGCCTTAAAGTCATGTCACTGAGTCTCTTCTAGTCATTAAATCATTCTAAATTATTTCGAACGAATTCTATTTTCGCCCTTCAAACATTATTTTTTTACATAACTTATAATTAATCTATTGAAGACAACAATGCATTATTTTAGCATTAAAAAGCATATCACTCAGTCTTTTCAATCATTAAATTGTTTGAAGGAACCTCTAACCAATTCTCTTTTTGCATTTAAAACGTGACTTTCATGTATAACTTGCAATTGATCTATTGATGGCAACTATGCATTTTTATATCCTTAAAGTCATATTTTTGCGTCTCTTTTAGTCAGTAAATCATTCTAAATCACTTCGTATGAAATTCGGCATTTAAACATGACTTTCGTGCATAACTTGCAGTTGATCTATTATAGGCAACAATGCATTTGTTTAGCCTTAAATTCATGTCACTGAGTCTCTTATAGTCATTAAATCATTCTAAATTAGTTCGAACGAATTCTATTTTCGCCCTTCAAATATTATTTTTTTACATAACTTGTAATTAATCTATTGAAGACAACAATGCATTATTTTAGCAATAAAAAGCATATCACTCAGTCTTTTCAATCATTAAATTGTTTGAAGGCACTTCGAACCAATTCGCTTTTTGCATTTAAAACGCGACTTTCGTGCATAACTGGCAATTGATCTATTGATGGCAACTATCCATTTTTTAGCGTTCAAGTCATATTTTTGCGTCTCTTTTAGTCAGTAAATCATTCTAATTCACTTCGTATGAAATTCGGCAATTAAACATGACTTTCGTGCATAACTTGCAGTTGATCTATTGAAGACGACAATGCATTTGTTTAGCCTTAAAGTCATGTCACTGAGTCTCTTCTAGTCATTAAATCATTCTAAATTATTTCGAACGAATTCTATTTTCGCCCTTCAAACATTATTTTTTTACATAACTTGTAATTAATCTACTGAAGACAACAATGCATTATTTTAGCATTAAAAAGCGTATCACTCAGTCTTTTCAATCATTAAATTGTTTGAAGGAACTTCTAACCAATTCTCTTTTTGCATTTAAAACGCGACTTTCATGCATAATTTGCAATTGATCTATTGAAGGCAACTATGCATTTTTTTGCGTTCAAGTCATATTTTTGTGTCTCTTTTAGTCAGTAAAGCATTCTAAATCACTTCGTATGAAATTCGGCAATTAAACATGACTTTCGTGCATAACTTGCAGTTGATCTATTGAGGGCAACAATGCATTTGTTTAGCCTTAAAGTCATGTCACTGAGTCTCTTCTAGTCATTAAATCATTCTAAATTAGTTCGAACAAATTCTATTTTCGCCCTTCAAATATTATTTTCTTACATAACTTGTAATTAATCTATTGAAGACAACAATGCATTATTTTAGCAATAAAAAGCATATCACTCAGTCTTTTCAATCATTAAATGGTTTGAAGGCACTTCGAACCAATTCTCTTTTTGCATTTAAAACGCGACTTTCGTGCATAACTTGCAATTGATCTATTGATGGCAACTATGCATTTTTTAGCGTTCAAGTCATATTTTTGCGTCTCTTTTATTCAGTAAATCATTCTAAATCACTTCGTATGAAATTTGGCAATTAAACATGACTTTCGTGCATAACTTGCACTTGATCTATTGAAGGCAACAATGCACTTGTTTAGCCTTAAAGTCATGTCACTGAGTCTCTTCTAGTCATTAAATCATTCTAAATTATTTCGAACGAATTCTATTTTCGCCCTTCAAACATTATTTTTTTACATAACTTATAATTAATCTATTGAAGACAACAATGCATTATTTTAGCATTAAAAAGCATATCACTCAGTTTTTTCAATCATTAAATTGTTTGAAGGAACTTCTAACCAATTCTCTTTTTGCATTTAAAACGCGACTTTCATGCATAATTTGCAATTGATCTATTGAAGGCAACTATGCATTTTTTTGCGTTCAAGTCATATTTTTGTGTCTGTTTTAGTCAGTAAAGCATTCTAAATCACTTCGTATGAAATTCGGCAATTAAACATGACTTTCGTGCATAACTTGCAGTTGATCTATTGAAGGCAACAATGCATTTGTTTAGCCTTAAAGTCATGTCACTGAGTCTCTTCTAGTCATTAAATCATTCTAAATTATTTCGAACGAATTCTATTTTCGCCCTTCAAACATTATTTTTTTACATAACTTATAATTAATCTATTGAAGACAACAATGCATTATTTTAGCATTAAAAAGCATATCACTCAGTCTTTTCAATCATTAAATTGTTTGAAGGAACCTCTAACCAATTCTATTTTTGCATTTAAAACGCGACTTTCATGCATAACTTGCAATTGATCTATTGATGGCAACTATGCATTTTTATATCCTTAAAGTCATATTTTTGCGTCTCTTTTAGTCAGTAAATCATTCTAAATCACTTCGTATGAAATTCGGCATTTAAACATGACTTTCGTGCATAACTTGCAGTTGATCTATTATAGGCAACAATGCATTTGTTTAGCCTTAAATTCATGTCACTGAGTCTCTTATAGTCATTAAATCATTCTAAATTAGTTCGAACGAATTCTATTTTCGCCCTTCAAATATTATTTTTTTACATAACTTGTAATTAATCTATTGAAGACAACAATGCATTATTTTAGCAATAAAAAGCATATCACTCAGTCTTTTCAATCATTAAATTGTTTGAAGGCACTTCGAACCAATTCGCTTTTTGCATTTAAAACGCGACTTTCGTGCATAACTGGCAATTGATCTATTGATGGCAACTATCCATTTTTTAGCGTTCAAGTCATATTTTTGCGTCTCTTTTAGTCAGTAAATCATTCTAATTCACTTCGTATGAAATTCGGCAATTAAACATGACTTTCGTGCATAACTTGCAGTTGATCTATTGAAGACGACAATGCATTTGTTTAGCCTTAAAGTCATGTCACTGAGTCTCTTCTAGTCATTAAATCATTCTAAATTATTTCGAACGAATTCTATTTTCGCCCTTCAAACATTATTTTTTTACATAACTTGTAATTAATCTATTGAAGACAACAATGCATTATTTTAGCATTAAAAAGCGTATCACTCAGTCTTTTCAATCATTAAATTGTTTGAAGGAACTTCTAACCAATTCTCTTTTTGCATTTAAAACGCGACTTTCATGCATAATTTGCAATTGATCTATTGAAGGCAACTATGCATTTTTTTGCGTTCAAGTCATATTTTTGTGTCTCTTTTAGTCAGTAAAGCATTCTAAATCACTTCGTATGAAATTCGGCAATTAAACATGACTTTCGTGCATAACTTGCAGTTGATCTATTGAGGGCAACAATGCATTTGTTTAGCCTTAAAGTCATGTCACTGAGTCTCTTCTAGTCATTAAATCATTCTAAATTAGTTCGAACAAATTCTATTTTCGCCCTTCAAATATTATTTTCTTACATAACTTGTAATTAATCTATTGAAGACAACAATGCATTATTTTAGCAATAAAAAGCATATCACTCAGTCTTTTCAATCATTAAATGGTTTGAAGGCACTTCGAACCAATTCTCTTTTTGCATTTAAAACGCGACTTTCGTGCATAACTTGCAATTGATCTATTGATGGCAACTATGCATTTTTTAGCGTTCAAGTCATATTTTTGCGTCTCTTTTATTCAGTAAATCATTCTAAATCACTTCGTATGAAATTCGGCAATTAAACATGACTTTCGTGCATAACTTGCACTTGATCTATTGAAGGCAACAATGCACTTGTTTAGCCTTAAAGTCATGTCACTGAGTCTCTTCTAGTCATTAAATCATTCTAAATTATTTCGAACGAATTCTATTTTCGCCCTTCAAACATTATTTTTTTACATAACTTATAATTAATCTATTGAAGACAACAATGCATTATTTTAGCATTAAAAAGCATATCACTCAGTCTTTTCAATCATTAAATTGTTTGAAGGAACTTCTAACCAATTCTCTTTTTGCATTTAAAACGCGACTTTCATGCATAATTTGCAATTGATCTATTGAAGGCAACTATGCATTTTTTTGCGTTCAAGTCATATTTTTGTGTCTCTTTTAGTCAGTAAAGCATTCTAAATCACTTCGTATGAAATTCGGCAATTAAACATGACTTTCGTGCATAACTTGCAGTTGATCTATTGAAGGCAACAATGCATTTGTTTAGCCTTAAAGTCATGTCACTGAGTCTCTTCTAGTCATTAAATCATTCTAAATTATTTCGAACGAATTCTATTTTCGCCCTTCAAACATTATTTTTTTACATAACTTATAATTAATCTATTGAAGACAACAATGCATTATTTTAGCATTAAAAAGCATATCACTCAGTCTTTTCAATCATTAAATTGTTTGAAGGAACCTCTAACCAATTCTATTTTTGCATTTAAAACGCGACTTTCATGCATAACTTGCAATTGATCTATTGATGGCAACTATGCATTTTTATATCCTTAAAGTCATATTTTTGCGTCTCTTTTAGTCAGTAAATCATTCTAAATCACTTCGTATGAAATTCGGCATTTAAACATGACTTTCGTGCATAACTTGCAGTTGATCTATTATAGGCAACAATGCATTTGTTTAGCCTTAAATTCATGTCACTGAGTCTCTTATAGTCATTAAATCATTCTAAATTAGTTCGAACGAATTCTATTTTCGCCCTTCAAATATTATTTTTTTACATAACTTGTAATTAATCTATTGAAGACAACAATGCATTATTTTAGCAATAAAAAGCATATCACTCAGTCTTTTCAATCATTAAATTGTTTGAAGGCACTTCGAACCAATTCGCTTTTTGCATTTAAAACGCGACTTTCGTGCATAACTGGCAATTGATCTATTGATGGCAACTATCCATTTTTTAGCGTTCAAGTCATATTTTTGCGTCTCTTTTAGTCAGTAAATCATTCTAATTCACTTCGTATGAAATTCGGCAATTAAACATGACTTTCGTGCATAACTTGCAGTTGATCTATTGAAGACGACAATGCATTTGTTTAGCCTTAAAGTCATGTCACTGAGTCTCTTCTAGTCATTAAATCATTCTAAATTATTTCGAACGAATTCTATTTTCGCCCTTCAAACATTATTTTTTTACATAACTTGTAATTAATCTATTGAAGACAACAATGCATTATTTTAGCATTAAAAAGCGTATCACTCAGTCTTTTCAATCATTAAATTGTTTGAAGGAACTTCTAACCAATTCTCTTTTTGCATTTAAAACGCGACTTTCATGCATAATTTGCAATTGATCTATTGAAGGCAACTATGCATTTTTTTGCGTTCAAGTCATATTTTTGTGTCTCTTTTAGTCAGTAAAGCATTCTAAATCACTTCGTATGAAATTCGGCAATTAAACATGACTTTCGTGCATAACTTGCAGTTGATCTATTGAGGGCAACAATGCATTTGTTTAGCCTTAAAGTCATGTCACTGAGTCTCTTCTAGTCATTAAATCATTCTAAATTAGTTCGAACAAATTCTATTTTCGCCCTTCAAATATTATTTTCTTACATAACTTGTAATTAATCTATTGAAGACAACAATGCATTATTTTAGCAATAAAAAGCATATCACTCAGTCTTTTCAATCATTAAATGGTTTGAAGGCACTTCGAACCAATTCTCTTTTTGCATTTAAAACGCGACTTTCGTGCATAACTTGCAATTGATCTATTGATGGCAACTATGCATTTTTTAGCGTTCAAGTCATATTTTTGTGTCTCTTTTATTCAGTAAATCATTCTAAATCACTTCGTATGAAATTCGGCAATTAAACATGACTTTCGTGCATAACTTGCACTTGATCTATTGAAGGCAACAATGCACTTGTTTAGCCTTAAAGTCATGTCACTGAGTCTCTTCTAGTCATTAAATCATTCTAAATTATTTCGAACGAATTCTATTTTCGCCCTTCAAACATTATTTTTTTACATAACTTATAATTAATCTATTGAAGACAACAATGCATTATTTTAGCATTAAAAAGCATATCACTCAGTCTTTTCAATCATTAAATTGTTTGAAGGAACTTCTAACCAATTCTCTTTTTGCATTTAAAACGCGACTTTCATGCATAATTTGCAATTGATCTATTGAAGGCAACTATGCATTTTTTTGCGTTCAAGTCATATTTTTGTGTCTCTTTTAGTCAGTAAAGCATTCTAAATCACTTCGTATGAAATTCGGCAATTAAACATGACTTTCGTGCATAACTTGCAGTTGATCTATTGAAGGCAACAATGCATTTGTTTAGCCTTAAAGTCATGTCACTGAGTCTCTTCTAGTCATTAAATCATTCTAAATTAGTTCGAACAAATTCTATTTTCGCCCTTCAAATATTATTTTCTTACATAACTTGTAATTAATCTATTGAAGACAACAATGCATTCTTTTAGCATTAAAAAGCATATCACACAGTCTTTTCAATCATTAAATTGTTTGAAGGCACTTCGATCCAATTCTCTTTTTGCATTTAGAACGCGACTTTCATGCATAACTTGCAATTGATCTATTGATGGCAACTATGCATTTTTATATCCTTAAAGTCATATTTTTGCGTCTCTTTTAGTCAGTAAATCATTTTAAATCACTTCGTATGAAATTCGGCATTTAAACATGACTTTCGTGCATAACTTGCAGTTGATCTATTATAGGTAACAATGCATTTGTTTAGCCTTAAAGTCATGTCACAGACTCTCTTCTAGTCATTAAATCATTCTAAATTAGTTCGAACGAATTCTATTTTCGCCCTTCAAATATTATTTTCTTACTTAACTTGTAATTAATCTGTTGAAGACAACAATGCATTATTTTAGCAATAAAAAGCATATCACTCAGTCTTTTCAATCATTAAATTGTTTGAAGGCACTTCGAACCAACTCGCTTTTTGCATTTAAAACGCGACTTTCGTGCATAACTTGCAATTGATCTATTGATGGCAACTACGCATTTTTTAGCGTTCAAGTCATATTTTTGCGTCTCTTTTAGTCAGTAAATCATTCTAAATCACTTCGTATGAAATTCGGCAATTAAACATGACTTTCGTGCATAACTTGCGGTTGATCTATTGAAGGCAGCAATGCATTTGTTTAGCCTTAAAGTCATGTCACTGAGTCTCTTCTAGTCATTAAATCATTCTAAATTATTTCGAACGAATTCTATTTTCGCCCTTCAAACATTATTTTTTTACATAACTTGTAATTAATCTATTGAAGACAACAATGCATTATTTTAGCATTAAAAAGCATATCACTCAGTCTTTTCAATCATCAAATTGTTTGAAGGAACTTCTAACCAATTCTCTTTTTGCATTTAAAACGCGACTTTCATGCATAATTTGCAATTGATCTATTGATGGCAACTATGCATTTTTTTAGCCTTAAAGTCATATTTTTGCGTCTCTTTTAGTTAGTAAATCATTCTAAATCACTTCGTATGAAATTCGGCATTTAAACATGACTTTCGTGCATAACTTGCAGTTGATCTATTATAGGCAACAATGCATTTGTTTAGGCTTAAATTCATGTCACTGAGTCTCTTATAGTCATTAAATCATTCTAAATTAGTTCGAACGAATTCTATTTTCGCCCTTCAAATATTATTTTTTTACATAACTTGTAATTAATCTATTGAAGACAACAATGCATTATTTTAGCAATAAAAAGCATATCACACAGTCTTTTCAATCATTAAATTGTTTGAAGGCACTTCGAACCAATTCTCTTTTTGCATTTAAAACGCGACTTTCATGCATAACTTGCAATTGATCTATTGATGGCAACTATGCATTTTTTAGCGTTCAAGTCATATTTTTCCGTCTCTTTTAGTCAGTAAATCATTCTAAATCACTTCGTAAGAAATTCGGCATTTAATCATGACTTTCGTGCATAACCTGCAGTTGATCTATTGAAGGCAAAAATGCATTTGTTTAGCCTTAAAGTCATGTCACTGAGTCTCTTCTAGTCATTAAATCATTCTAAATTAGTTCGAACGAATTCTACTTTCGCCCTTCAAATATTATTTTCGTACATAACTTGTAATTAATCTATTGAAGACAACAATGCATTATTTTAGCAATAAAAATCATATCACTCAGTCTTTTCAATCATTAAATTGTTTGAAGGCACTTCGAACCAATTCTCTTTTTGCATTTAAAACGCGACTTTCGTGCATAACTTGCAATTGATCTATTGAAGGCAACTATGCATTTTTTTGCGTTCAAGTCATATTTTTGTGTCTCTTTTAGTCAGTAAAGCATTCTAAATCACTTCGTATGAAATTCGGCAATTAAACATGACTTTCGTGCATAACTTGCAGTTGATCTATTGAAGGCAACAATGCATTTATTTAGCCTTAAAGTCATGTCACTGAGTCTCTTCTAGTCAATAAATCATTCTAAATTAGTTCGAACAAATTCTATTTTCGCTCTTCAAATATTATTTTCTTACATAACTTGTAATTAATCTATTGAAGACAACAATGCATTATTTTAGCAATAAAAAGCATATCACTCAGTCTTTTCAATCATTAAATGGTTTGAAGGCACTTCGAACCAATTCTCTTTTTGCATTTAAAACGCGACTTTCGTGCATAACTTGCAATTGATCTATTGATGGCAACTATGCATTTTTTAGCGTTCAAGTCATATTTTTGCGTCTCTTTTATTCAGTAAATCATTCTAAATCACTTCGTATGAAATTCGGCAATTAAACATGACTTTCGTGCATAACTTGCACTTGATCTATTGAAGGCAACAATGCACTTGTTTAGCCTTAAAGTCATGTCACTGAGTCTCTTATAGTCATTAAATCATTCTAAATTATTTCGAACGAATTCTATTTTCGCCCTTCAAACATTATTTTCTTACATAACTTGTAATTAATCAATTGAAGACAACAATGCATTATTTTAGCATTAAAAAGCATATGACTCAGTCTTTTCAATCATTAAATTGTTTGAAGGCACTTCGATCCAATTCTCTTTTTGCATTTAGAACGCGACTTTCATGCATAATTTGCAATTGATCTATTGATGGCAACTATGCATTTTTTTAGCCTTAAAGTCATATTTTTGCATCTCTTTTAGTCAGCAAAATCATTCTAAATCACTTCGTAAGAAATTCGGCATTTAAAAATGACTTTCGTGCATAACTTGCAGTTGATCTATTGAAGGCAACAATGCATTTGTTTAGCCTTAAAGTCATGTCACTGACTCACTTCTAGTCATTAAATCATTCTAAATTAGTTCGAACGAATTCTATTTTCGCCCTTCAAATATTATTTTCGTACTTAACTTGTAATTAATCTATTGAAGACAACAATGCATTATTTTAGCAATAAAAAGCATATCACTTAGTCTTTTCAATCATTAAATTGTTTGAAGGCACTTCGAACCAATTCGCTTTTTGCATTTAAACCGCGACTTTCGTGCATAACTGGCAATTGATCTATTGATGGCAACTATGCATTTTTTAGCGTTCAAGTCATATTTTTGCGTCTCTTTTAGTCAGTAAATCATTCTAAATCACTTCGTATGAAATTCGGCAATTAAACATGACTTTCGTGCATAACTTGCAGTTGATCTATTGAAGGCGACAATGCATTTGTTTAGCCTTAAAGTCATGTCACTGAGTCTCTTCTAGTCATTAAATCATTCTAAATTATTTCGAACGAATTCTATTTTCGCCCTTCAAACATTATTTTTTTACATAACTTGTAATTAATCTATTGAAGACAACAATGCATTATTTTAGCATTAAAAAGTATATCACTCAGTCTTTTCAATCATCAAATTGTTTGAAGGAACTTCTAACCAATTCTCTTTTTGCATTTAAAACGCGACTTTCATGCATAATTTGCAATTGATCTATTGATGGCAACTATGCATTTTTTTAGCCTTAAAGTCATATTTTTGCGTCTCTTTTATTCAGTAAATCATTCTAAATCACTTCGTATGAAATTCGGCATTTAAACATGACTTTCGTGCATAACTTGCAGTCGATCTATTATAGGCAACAATGCATTTGTTTAGCCTTAAATTCATGTCACTAAGTCTCTTCTAGTCATTAAGTCATTCTAAATTAGTTCGAACGAATTCTATTTTCGCCCTTCAAATATTATTTTCTTACATAACTTGTAATTAATCTATTGAAGACAACAATGCATTATTTTAGCATCAAAAAGCATATCACACAGTCTTTTCAATCATTAAATTGTTTGAAGGCACTTCGATCCAATTCTCTTTTTGCATTTAGAACGCGACTTTCATGCGTAATTTGCAATTGATCTATTGATGGCAACTATGCATTTTTTTAGCCTTAAAGTCATATTTTTGCATCTCTTTTAGTCAGTAAATCATTCTAAATCACTTCGTAAGAAATTCGGCATTTAAACATGACTTTCGTGCATAACTTGCAGTTGATCTATTGAAGGCAACAATGCATTTGTTTAGCCTTAAAGTCATGTCACTGACTCTCTTCTAGTCATTAAATCATTCTAAATTAGTTCGAACGAGTTCTATTTTCGCCCTTCAAATATTATTTTCTTACTTAACTTGTAATTAATCTGTTGAAGACAACAATGCATTATTTTAGCAATAAAAAGCATATCACTCAGTCTTTTCAATCATTAAATTGTTTGAAGGCACTTCGAACCAATTCGCTTTTTGCATTTAAAACGCGACTTTCGTGCATAACTTGCAATTGATCTATTGATGGCAACTATGCATTTTTTAGCGTTCAAATCATATTTTTGCGTCTCTTTTAGTCAGTAAATCATTCTAAATCACTTCGTATGAAATTCGGCAATTAAACATGACTTTCGTGCATAACTTGCGGTTAATCTATTGAAGGCAACAATGCATTTGTTTAGCCTTAAAGTCATGTCACTGAGTCTCTTCTAGTCATTAAATCATTCTAAATTATTTCGAACGAATTCTATTTTCGCCCTTCAAACATTATTTTTTTACATAACTTATAATTAATCTATTGAAGACAACAATGCAGTATTTTAGCATTAAAAAGCATATCACTCAGTCTTTTCAATCATTAAATTGTTTGAAGGAACCTCTAACCAATTCTCTTTTTGCATTTAAAACGCGACTTTCATGCATAACTTGCAATTGATCTATTGATGGCAACTATGCATTTTTATATCCTTAAAGTCATATTTTTGCGTCTCTTTTAGTCAGTAAATCATTCTAAATCACTTTGTAAGAAATTCGGCATTTAAACATGACTTTCGTGCATAACTTGCAGTTGATCTATTGAAGGCAACAATGCATTTGTTTAGCCTTAAAGTCATGTCACTGACTCTCTTCTAGTCATTAAATCATTCTAAATTAGTTCGAACGAATTCTATTTTCGCCCTTCAAATATTATTTTCTTACTTAACTTGTAATTAATCTGTAGAAGACAACAATGCATTATTTTAGCAATAAGAAGCATATCACTCAGTCTTTTCAATCATTAAATTGTTTGAAGGCACTTCGAACCAACTCGCTTTTTGCATTTAAAACGCGACTTTCGTGCATAACTTGCAATTGATCTATTGATGGCAACTATGCATTTTTTAGCGTTCAAGTCATATTTTTGCGTCTCTTTTAGTCAGTAAATCATTCTAAATCACTTCGTATGAAATTTGGCAATTAAACATGACTTTCGTGCATAACTTGCGGTTAATCTATTGAAGGCAACAATGCATTTGTTTAGCCTTAAAGTCATGTCACTGAGTCTCTTCTAGTCATTAAATCATTCTAAATTATTTCGAACGAATTCTATTTTCGCCCTTCAAACATTATTTTTTTACATAACTTATAATTAATCTATTGAAGACAACAATGCGTTATTTTAGCATTAAAAAGCATATCACTCAGTCTTTTCAATCATTAAATTGTTTGAAGGAACCTCTAACCAATTCTCTTTTTGCATTTAAAACGCGACTTTCATGCATAACTTGCAATTGATCTATTGATGGCAACTATGCATTTTTATATCCTTAAAGTCATATTTTTGCGTCTCTTTTAGTCAGTAAATCATTCTAAATCACTTCGTATGAAATTCGGCATTTAAACATGACTTTCGTGCATAACTTGCAGTTGATCTATTATAGGCAACAATGCATTTGTTTAGCCTTAAATTCATGTCACTGAGTCTCTTATAGTCATTAAATCATTCAAAATTAGTTCCAACGAATTCTATTTTCGCCCTTCAAATATTATTTTCTTACATAACTTGTAATTAATCTATTGAAGACAACAATGCATTATTTTGGCATTAAAAAGCATATCACACAGTCTTTTCAATCATTAAATTGGTTGAAGGCACTTCGATCCAATTCTCTTTTTGCATTTAGAACGCGACTTTCATGCATAATTTGCAATTGATCTATTGATGGCAACTATGCATTTTTTTAGCCTTAAAGTCATATTTTTGCGTCTCTTTTATTCAGTAAATCATTCTAAATCACTTCGTATGAAATTCGGCATTTAAACATGACTTTCGTGCATAACTTGCAGTTGATCTATTATAGGCAACAATGCATTTGTTTAGCCTTAAAGTCATGTCACTGAGTCTCTTCTAGTCATTAAATCATTCTTAATTAGTTCGAACGAATTCTATTTTCGCCCTTCAAATATTATTTTCTTACATAACTTGTAATTAATCTATTGAAGACAACAATGCATTATTTTACCATTAAAAAGCATATCACTCAGTCTTTTCAATCATTAAATTGTTTGAAGGAACTTCTAACCAATTCTCTTTTTGCATTTAAAACGCGACTTTCGTGCATAACTTGCAATTGATCTATTGATGGCAACTATGCATTTTTTTAGCCTTAAATTCATATTTTTGCGTCTCTTTTATTCAGTAAATCATTCTAAATCACTTCGTATGAAATTCGGCATTTAAACATGACTTTCGTGCATAACTAGCAGTTGATCTATTATAGGCAACAATGCATTTGTTTACCCTTAAATTGATGTCAGTGACTCTCTTCTAGTCATTAAATCATTCTAAATTAGTTCGAACGAATTCTATTTTCGCCCTTCAAATATTATTTTTTTAGATAACTTGTAATTAATCTATTGAAGACAACAATGCATTATTTTAGCATTAAAAAACATATCACTCAGTCTTTTCAATCATTAAATTGTTTGAAGGAACTTCTAACCAATTCTCTTTTTGCATTTAAAACGCGACTTTCATGCATAACTTGCAATTGATCTATTGATGGCAACTATGCATTTTTATATCCTTAAAGTCATATTTTTGCGTCTCTTTTAGTCAGTAAATCATTCTAAATCACTTCGTATGAAATTCGGCATTTAAACATGACTTTCGTGCATAACTTGCAGTTGATCTATTATAGGCAACAATGCATTTGTTTAGCCTTAAATTCATGTCACTGAGTCTCTTATAGTCATTAAATCATTCAAAATTAGTTCCAACGAATTCTATTTTCGCCCTTCAAATATTATTTTCTTACATAACTTGTAATTAATCTATTGAAGACAACAATGCATTATTTTACCATTAAAAAGCATATCACTCAGTCTTTTCAATCATTAAATTGTTTGAAGGCACTTCGAACCAATTCCCTTTTTGCATTTAAAACGCGACTTTCGTGCATAACTTGCAATTGATCTATTGATGGCAACTATGCATTTTTTAGCGTTCAAATCATATTTTTGCGTCTCTTTTAGTCAGTAAATCATTCTAAATCACTTCGTATGAAATTCGGCAATTAAACATGACTTTCGTGCATAACTTGCGGTTAATCTATTGAAGGCAACAATGCATTTGTTTAGCCTTAAAGTCATGTCACTGAGTCTCTTCTAGTCATTAAATCATTCTAAATTATTTCGAACGAATTCTATTTTCGCCCTTCAAACATTATTTTTTTACATAACTTATAATTAATCTATTGAAGACAACAATGCAGTATTTTAGCATTAAAAAGCATATCACTCAGTCTTTTCAATCATTAAATTGTTTGAAGGAACCTCTAACCAATTCTCTTTTTGCATTTAAAACGCGACTTTCATGCATAACTTGCAATTGATCTATTGATGGCAACTATGCATTTTTATATCCTTAAAGTCATATTTTTGCGTCTCTTTTAGTCAGTAAATCATTCTAAATCACTTTGTAAGAAATTCGGCATTTAAACATGACTTTCGTGCATAACTTGCAGTTGATCTATTGAAGGCAACAATGCATTTGTTTAGCCTTAAAGTCATGTCACTGACTCTCTTCTAGTCATTAAATCATTCTAAATTAGTTCGAACGAATTCTATTTTCGCCCTTCAAATATTATTTTCTTACTTAACTTGTAATTAATCTGTAGAAGACAACAATGCATTATTTTAGCAATAAGAAGCATATCACTCAGTCTTTTCAATCATTAAATTGTTTGAAGGCACTTCGAACCAACTCGCTTTTTGCATTTAAAACGCGACTTTCGTGCATAACTTGCAATTGATCTATTGATGGCAACTATGCATTTTTTAGCGTTCAAGTCATATTTTTGCGTCTCTTTTAGTCAGTAAATCATTCTAAATCACTTCGTATGAAATTTGGCAATTAAACATGACTTTCGTGCATAACTTGCGGTTAATCTATTGAAGGCAACAATGCATTTGTTTAGCCTTAAAGTCATGTCACTGAGTCTCTTCTAGTCATTAAATCATTCTAAATTATTTCGAACGAATTCTATTTTCGCCCTTCAAACATTATTTTTTTACATAACTTATAATTAATCTATTGAAGACAACAATGCGTTATTTTAGCATTAAAAAGCATATCACTCAGTCTTTTCAATTATTAAATTGTTTGAAGGAACCTCTAACCAATTCTCTTTTTGCATTTAAAACGCGACTTTCATGCATAACTTGCAATTGATCTATTGATGGCAACTATGCATTTTTATATCCTTAAAGTCATATTTTTGCGTCTCTTTTAGTCAGTAAATCATTCTAAATCACTTCGTATGAAATTCGGCATTTAAACATGACTTTCGTGCATAACTTGCAGTTGATCTATTATAGGCAACAATGCATTTGTTTAGCCTTAAATTCATGTCACTGAGTCTCTTATAGTCATTAAATCATTCAAAATTAGTTCCAACGAATTCTATTTTCGCCCTTCAAATATTATTTTCTTACATAACTTGTAATTAATCTATTGAAGACAACAATGCATTATTTTGGCATTAAAAAGCATATCACACAGTCTTTTCAATCATTAAATTGGTTGAAGGCACTTCGATCCAATTCTCTTTTTGCATTTAGAACGCGACTTTCATGCATAATTTGCAATTGATCTATTGATGGCAACTATGCATTTTTTTAGCCTTAAAGTCATATTTTTGCGTCTCTTTTATTCAGTAAATCATTCTAAATCACTTCGTATGAAATTCGGCATTTAAACATGACTTTCGTGCATAACTTGCAGTTGATCTATTATAGGCAACAATGCATTTGTTTAGCCTTAAAGTCATGTCACTGAGTCTCTTCTAGTCATTAAATCATTCTTAATTAGTTCGAACGAATTCTATTTTCGCCCTTCAAATATTATTTTCTTACATAACTTGTAATTAATCTATTGAAGACAACAATGCATTATTTTACCATTAAAAAGCATATCACTCAGTCTTTTCAATCATTAAATTGTTTGAAGGAACTTCTAACCAATTCTCTTTTTGCATTTAAAACGCGACTTTCGTGCATAACTTGCAATTGATCTATTGATGGCAACTATGCATTTTTTTAGCCTTAAATTCATATTTTTGCGTCTCTTTTATTCAGTAAATCATTCTAAATCACTTCGTATGAAATTCGGCATTTAAACATGACTTTCGTGCATAACTAGCAGTTGATCTATTATAGGCAACAATGCATTTGTTTACCCTTAAATTGATGTCAGTGACTCTCTTCTAGTCATTAAATCATTCTAAATTAGTTCGAACGAATTCTATTTTCGCCCTTCAAATATTATTTTTTTAGATAACTTGTAATTAATCTATTGAAGACAACAATGCATTATTTTAGCATTAAAAAACATATCACTCAGTCTTTTCAATCATTAAATTGTTTGAAGGAACTTCTAACCAATTCTCTTTTTGCATTTAAAACGCGACTTTCATGCATAACTTGCAATTGATCTATTGATGGCAACTATGCATTTTTATATCCTTAAAGTCATATTTTTGCGTCTCTTTTAGTCAGTAAATCATTCTAAATCACTTCGTATGAAATTCGGCATTTAAACATGACTTTCGTGCATAACTTGCAGTTGATCTATTATAGGCAACAATGCATTTGTTTAGCCTTAAATTCATGTCACTGAGTCTCTTATAGTCATTAAATCATTCAAAATTAGTTCCAACGAATTCTATTTTCGCCCTTCAAATATTATTTTCTTACATAACTTGTAATTAATCTATTGAAGACAACAATGCATTATTTTGGCATTAAAAAGCATATCACACAGTCTTTTCAATCATTAAATTGGTTGAAGGCACTTCGATCCAATTCTCTTTTTGCATTTAGAACGCGACTTTCATGCATAATTTGCAATTGATCTATTGATGGCAACTATGCATTTTTTTAGCCTTAAAGTCATATTTTTGCGTCTCTTTTATTCAGTAAATCATTCTAAATCACTTCGTATGAAATTCGGCATTTAAACATGACTTTCGTGCATAACTTGCAGTTGATCTATTATAGGCAACAATGCATTTGTTTAGCCTTAAATTCATGTCACTGAGTCTCTTATAGTCATTAAATCATTCTAAATTAGTTCGAACGAATTCTATTTTCGCCCTTCAAATATTATTTTCTTGCATAACTTGCAGTTGATCTATTATAGGCAACAATGCATTTGTTTAGCCTTAAATTCATGTCACTGAGTCTCTTATAGTCATTAAATCATTCTAAATTAGTTCGAACGAATTCTATTTTCGCCCTTCAAATATTATTTTCTCACATAACTTGTAATTAATCTATTGAAGACAACAATGCATTATTTTGGCATTAAAAAGCATATCACACAATCTTTTCAATCATTAAATTGGTTGAAGGCACTTCGATCCAATTCTCTTTTTGCATTTAGAACGCGACTTTCATGCATAATTTGCAATTGATCTATTGATGGCAACTATGCATTTTTTTAGCCTTAAAGTCATATTTTTGCGTCTCTTTTATTCAGTAAATCATTCTAAATCACTTCGTATGAAATTCGGCATTTAAACATGACTTTCGTGCATAACTTGCAGTTGATCTATTGAAGGCAACAATGCATTTGTTTAGCCTTAAAGTCATGTCACTGAGTCTCTTCTAGTCATTAAATCATTCTAAATTAGTTCGAACAAATTCTATTTTCGCCCTTCAAATATTATTTTCTTACATAACTTGTAATTAATCTATTGAAGACAACAATGCATTCTTTTAGCATTAAAAAGCATATCACACAGTCTTTTCAATCATTAAATTGTTTGAAGGCACTTCGATCCAATTCTCTTTTTGCATTTAGAACGCGACTTTCATGCATAACTTGCAATTGATCTATTGATGGCAACTATGCATTTTTATATCCTTAAAGTCATATTTTTGCGTCTCTTTTAGTCAGTAAATCATTTTAAATCACTTCGTATGAAATTCGGCATTTAAACATGACTTTCGTGCATAACTTGCAGTTGATCTATTATAGGTAACAATGCATTTGTTTAGCCTTAAAGTCATGTCACAGACTCTCTTCTAGTCATTAAATCATTCTAAATTAGTTCGAACGAATTCTATTTTCGCCCTTCAAATATTATTTTCTTACTTAACTTGTAATTAATCTGTTGAAGACAACAATGCATTATTTTAGCAATAAAAAGCATATCACTCAGTCTTTTCAATCATTAAATTGTTTGAAGGCACTTCGAACCAACTCGCTTTTTGCATTTAAAACGCGACTTTCGTGCATAACTTGCAATTGATCTATTGATGGCAACTACGCATTTTTTAGCGTTCAAGTCATATTTTTGCGTCTCTTTTAGTCAGTAAATCATTCTAAATCACTTCGTATGAAATTCGGCAATTAAACATGACTTTCGTGCATAACTTGCGGTTGATCTATTGAAGGCAGCAATGCATTTGTTTAGCCTTAAAGTCATGTCACTGAGTCTCTTCTAGTCATTAAATCATTCTAAATTATTTCGAACGAATTCTATTTTCGCCCTTCAAACATTATTTTTTTACATAACTTGTAATTAATCTATTGAAGACAACAATGCATTATTTTAGCATTAAAAAGCATATCACTCAGTCTTTTCAATCATCAAATTGTTTGAAGGAACTTCTAACCAATTCTCTTTTTGCATTTAAAACGCGACTTTCATGCATAATTTGCAATTGATCTATTGATGGCAACTATGCATTTTTTTAGCCTTAAAGTCATATTTTTGCGTCTCTTTTAGTTAGTAAATCATTCTAAATCACTTCGTATGAAATTCGGCATTTAAACATGACTTTCGTGCATAACTTGCAGTTGATCTATTATAGGCAACAATGCATTTGTTTAGGCTTAAATTCATGTCACTGAGTCTCTTATAGTCATTAAATCATTCTAAATTAGTTCGAACGAATTCTATTTTCGCCCTTCAAATATTATTTTTTTACATAACTTGTAATTAATCTATTGAAGACAACAATGCATTATTTTAGCAATAAAAAGCATATCACACAGTCTTTTCAATCATTAAATTGTTTGAAGGCACTTCGAACCAATTCTCTTTTTGCATTTAAAACGCGACTTTCATGCATAACTTGCAATTGATCTATTGATGGCAACTATGCATTTTTTAGCGTTCAAGTCATATTTTTCCGTCTCTTTTAGTCAGTAAATCATTCTAAATCACTTCGTAAGAAATTCGGCATTTAATCATGACTTTCGTGCATAACCTGCAGTTGATCTATTGAAGGCAAAAATGCATTTGTTTAGCCTTAAAGTCATGTCACTGAGTCTCTTCTAGTCATTAAATCATTCTAAATTAGTTCGAACGAATTCTACTTTCGCCCTTCAAATATTATTTTCGTACATAACTTGTAATTAATCTATTGAAGACAACAATGCATTATTTTAGCAATAAAAATCATATCACTCAGTCTTTTCAATCATTAAATTGTTTGAAGGCACTTCGAACCAATTCTCTTTTTGCATTTAAAACGCGACTTTCGTGCATAACTTGCAATTGATCTATTGAAGGCAACTATGCATTTTTTTGCGTTCAAGTCATATTTTTGTGTCTCTTTTAGTCAGTAAAGCATTCTAAATCACTTCGTATGAAATTCGGCAATTAAACATGACTTTCGTGCATAACTTGCAGTTGATCTATTGAAGGCAACAATGCATTTATTTAGCCTTAAAGTCATGTCACTGAGTCTCTTCTAGTCAATAAATCATTCTAAATTAGTTCGAACAAATTCTATTTTCGCTCTTCAAATATTATTTTCTTACATAACTTGTAATTAATCTATTGAAGACAACAATGCATTATTTTAGCAATAAAAAGCATATCACTCAGTCTTTTCAATCATTAAATGGTTTGAAGGCACTTCGAACCAATTCTCTTTTTGCATTTAAAACGCGACTTTCGTGCATAACTTGCAATTGATCTATTGATGGCAACTATGCATTTTTTAGCGTTCAAGTCATATTTTTGCGTCTCTTTTATTCAGTAAATCATTCTAAATCACTTCGTATGAAATTCGGCAATTAAACATGACTTTCGTGCATAACTTGCACTTGATCTATTGAAGGCAACAATGCACTTGTTTAGCCTTAAAGTCATGTCACTGAGTCTCTTATAGTCATTAAATCATTCTAAATTATTTCGAACGAATTCTATTTTCGCCCTTCAAACATTATTTTCTTACATAACTTGTAATTAATCAATTGAAGACAACAATGCATTATTTTAGCATTAAAAAGCATATGACTCAGTCTTTTCAATCATTAAATTGTTTGAAGGCACTTCGATCCAATTCTCTTTTTGCATTTAGAACGCGACTTTCATGCATAATTTGCAATTGATCTATTGATGGCAACTATGCATTTTTTTAGCCTTAAAGTCATATTTTTGCATCTCTTTTAGTCAGCAAAATCATTCTAAATCACTTCGTAAGAAATTCGGCATTTAAAAATGACTTTCGTGCATAACTTGCAGTTGATCTATTGAAGGCAACAATGCATTTGTTTAGCCTTAAAGTCATGTCACTGACTCACTTCTAGTCATTAAATCATTCTAAATTAGTTCGAACGAATTCTATTTTCGCCCTTCAAATATTATTTTCGTACTTAACTTGTAATTAATCTATTGAAGACAACAATGCATTATTTTAGCAATAAAAAGCATATCACTTAGTCTTTTCAATCATTAAATTGTTTGAAGGCACTTCGAACCAATTCGCTTTTTGCATTTAAACCGCGACTTTCGTGCATAACTGGCAATTGATCTATTGATGGCAACTATGCATTTTTTAGCGTTCAAGTCATATTTTTGCGTCTCTTTTAGTCAGTAAATCATTCTAAATCACTTCGTATGAAATTCGGCAATTAAACATGACTTTCGTGCATAACTTGCAGTTGATCTATTGAAGGCGACAATGCATTTGTTTAGCCTTAAAGTCATGTCACTGAGTCTCTTCTAGTCATTAAATCATTCTAAATTATTTCGAACGAATTCTATTTTCGCCCTTCAAACATTATTTTTTTACATAACTTGTAATTAATCTATTGAAGACAACAATGCATTATTTTAGCATTAAAAAGTATATCACTCAGTCTTTTCAATCATCAAATTGTTTGAAGGAACTTCTAACCAATTCTCTTTTTGCATTTAAAACGCGACTTTCATGCATAATTTGCAATTGATCTATTGATGGCAACTATGCATTTTTTTAGCCTTAAAGTCATATTTTTGCGTCTCTTTTATTCAGTAAATCATTCTAAATCACTTCGTATGAAATTCGGCATTTAAACATGACTTTCGTGCATAACTTGCAGTCGATCTATTATAGGCAACAATGCATTTGTTTAGCCTTAAATTCATGTCACTAAGTCTCTTCTAGTCATTAAGTCATTCTAAATTAGTTCGAACGAATTCTATTTTCGCCCTTCAAATATTATTTTCTTACATAACTTGTAATTAATCTATTGAAGACAACAATGCATTATTTTAGCATCAAAAAGCATATCACACAGTCTTTTCAATCATTAAATTGTTTGAAGGCACTTCGATCCAATTCTCTTTTTGCATTTAGAACGCGACTTTCATGCGTAATTTGCAATTGATCTATTGATGGCAACTATGCATTTTTTTAGCCTTAAAGTCATATTTTTGCATCTCTTTTAGTCAGTAAATCATTCTAAATCACTTCGTAAGAAATTCGGCATTTAAACATGACTTTCGTGCATAACTTGCAGTTGATCTATTGAAGGCAACAATGCATTTGTTTAGCCTTAAAGTCATGTCACTGACTCTCTTCTAGTCATTAAATCATTCTAAATTAGTTCGAACGAGTTCTATTTTCGCCCTTCAAATATTATTTTCTTACTTAACTTGTAATTAATCTGTTGAAGACAACAATGCATTATTTTAGCAATAAAAAGCATATCACTCAGTCTTTTCAATCATTAAATTGTTTGAAGGCACTTCGAACCAATTCGCTTTTTGCATTTAAAACGCGACTTTCGTGCATAACTTGCAATTGATCTATTGATGGCAACTATGCATTTTTTAGCGTTCAAATCATATTTTTGCGTCTCTTTTAGTCAGTAAATCATTCTAAATCACTTCGTATGAAATTCGGCAATTAAACATGACTTTCGTGCATAACTTGCGGTTAATCTATTGAAGGCAACAATGCATTTGTTTAGCCTTAAAGTCATGTCACTGAGTCTCTTCTAGTCATTAAATCATTCTAAATTATTTCGAACGAATTCTATTTTCGCCCTTCAAACATTATTTTTTTACATAACTTATAATTAATCTATTGAAGACAACAATGCAGTATTTTAGCATTAAAAAGCATATCACTCAGTCTTTTCAATCATTAAATTGTTTGAAGGAACCTCTAACCAATTCTCTTTTTGCATTTAAAACGCGACTTTCATGCATAACTTGCAATTGATCTATTGATGGCAACTATGCATTTTTATATCCTTAAAGTCATATTTTTGCGTCTCTTTTAGTCAGTAAATCATTCTAAATCACTTTGTAAGAAATTCGGCATTTAAACATGACTTTCGTGCATAACTTGCAGTTGATCTATTGAAGGCAACAATGCATTTGTTTAGCCTTAAAGTCATGTCACTGACTCTCTTCTAGTCATTAAATCATTCTAAATTAGTTCGAACGAATTCTATTTTCGCCCTTCAAATATTATTTTCTTACTTAACTTGTAATTAATCTGTAGAAGACAACAATGCATTATTTTAGCAATAAGAAGCATATCACTCAGTCTTTTCAATCATTAAATTGTTTGAAGGCACTTCGAACCAACTCGCTTTTTGCATTTAAAACGCGACTTTCGTGCATAACTTGCAATTGATCTATTGATGGCAACTATGCATTTTTTAGCGTTCAAGTCATATTTTTGCGTCTCTTTTAGTCAGTAAATCATTCTAAATCACTTCGTATGAAATTTGGCAATTAAACATGACTTTCGTGCATAACTTGCGGTTAATCTATTGAAGGCAACAATGCATTTGTTTAGCCTTAAAGTCATGTCACTGAGTCTCTTCTAGTCATTAAATCATTCTAAATTATTTCGAACGAATTCTATTTTCGCCCTTCAAACATTATTTTTTTACATAACTTATAATTAATCTATTGAAGACAACAATGCGTTATTTTAGCATTAAAAAGCATATCACTCAGTCTTTTCAATCATTAAATTGTTTGAAGGAACCTCTAACCAATTCTCTTTTTGCATTTAAAACGCGACTTTCATGCATAACTTGCAATTGATCTATTGATGGCAACTATGCATTTTTATATCCTTAAAGTCATATTTTTGCGTCTCTTTTAGTCAGTAAATCATTCTAAATCACTTCGTATGAAATTCGGCATTTAAACATGACTTTCGTGCATAACTTGCAGTTGATCTATTATAGGCAACAATGCATTTGTTTAGCCTTAAATTCATGTCACTGAGTCTCTTATAGTCATTAAATCATTCAAAATTAGTTCCAACGAATTCTATTTTCGCCCTTCAAATATTATTTTCTTACATAACTTGTAATTAATCTATTGAAGACAACAATGCATTATTTTGGCATTAAAAAGCATATCACACAGTCTTTTCAATCATTAAATTGGTTGAAGGCACTTCGATCCAATTCTCTTTTTGCATTTAGAACGCGACTTTCATGCATAATTTGCAATTGATCTATTGATGGCAACTATGCATTTTTTTAGCCTTAAAGTCATATTTTTGCGTCTCTTTTATTCAGTAAATCATTCTAAATCACTTCGTATGAAATTCGGCATTTAAACATGACTTTCGTGCATAACTTGCAGTTGATCTATTATAGGCAACAATGCATTTGTTTAGCCTTAAAGTCATGTCACTGAGTCTCTTCTAGTCATTAAATCATTCTTAATTAGTTCGAACGAATTCTATTTTCGCCCTTCAAATATTATTTTCTTACATAACTTGTAATTAATCTATTGAAGACAACAATGCATTATTTTACCATTAAAAAGCATATCACTCAGTCTTTTCAATCATTAAATTGTTTGAAGGAACTTCTAACCAATTCTCTTTTTGCATTTAAAACGCGACTTTCGTGCATAACTTGCAATTGATCTATTGATGGCAACTATGCATTTTTTTAGCCTTAAATTCATATTTTTGCGTCTCTTTTATTCAGTAAATCATTCTAAATCACTTCGTATGAAATTCGGCATTTAAACATGACTTTCGTGCATAACTAGCAGTTGATCTATTATAGGCAACAATGCATTTGTTTACCCTTAAATTGATGTCAGTGACTCTCTTCTAGTCATTAAATCATTCTAAATTAGTTCGAACGAATTCTATTTTCGCCCTTCAAATATTATTTTTTTAGATAACTTGTAATTAATCTATTGAAGACAACAATGCATTATTTTAGCATTAAAAAACATATCACTCAGTCTTTTCAATCATTAAATTGTTTGAAGGAACTTCTAACCAATTCTCTTTTTGCATTTAAAACGCGACTTTCATGCATAACTTGCAATTGATCTATTGATGGCAACTATGCATTTTTATATCCTTAAAGTCATATTTTTGCGTCTCTTTTAGTCAGTAAATCATTCTAAATCACTTCGTATGAAATTCGGCATTTAAACATGACTTTCGTGCATAACTTGCAGTTGATCTATTATAGGCAACAATGCATTTGTTTAGCCTTAAATTCATGTCACTGAGTCTCTTATAGTCATTAAATCATTCAAAATTAGTTCCAACGAATTCTATTTTCGCCCTTCAAATATTATTTTCTTACATAACTTGTAATTAATCTATTGAAGACAACAATGCATTATTTTACCATTAAAAAGCATATCACTCAGTCTTTTCAATCATTAAATTGTTTGAAGGCACTTCGAACCAATTCCCTTTTTGCATTTAAAACGCGACTTTCGTGCATAACTTGCAATTGATCTATTGATGGCAACTATGCATTTTTTAGCGTTCAAATCATATTTTTGCGTCTCTTTTAGTCAGTAAATCATTCTAAATCACTTCGTATGAAATTCGGCAATTAAACATGACTTTCGTGCATAACTTGCGGTTAATCTATTGAAGGCAACAATGCATTTGTTTAGCCTTAAAGTCATGTCACTGAGTCTCTTCTAGTCATTAAATCATTCTAAATTATTTCGAACGAATTCTATTTTCGCCCTTCAAACATTATTTTTTTACATAACTTATAATTAATCTATTGAAGACAACAATGCAGTATTTTAGCATTAAAAAGCATATCACTCAGTCTTTTCAATCATTAAATTGTTTGAAGGAACCTCTAACCAATTCTCTTTTTGCATTTAAAACGCGACTTTCATGCATAACTTGCAATTGATCTATTGATGGCAACTATGCATTTTTATATCCTTAAAGTCATATTTTTGCGTCTCTTTTAGTCAGTAAATCATTCTAAATCACTTTGTAAGAAATTCGGCATTTAAACATGACTTTCGTGCATAACTTGCAGTTGATCTATTGAAGGCAACAATGCATTTGTTTAGCCTTAAAGTCATGTCACTGACTCTCTTCTAGTCATTAAATCATTCTAAATTAGTTCGAACGAATTCTATTTTCGCCCTTCAAATATTATTTTCTTACTTAACTTGTAATTAATCTGTAGAAGACAACAATGCATTATTTTAGCAATAAGAAGCATATCACTCAGTCTTTTCAATCATTAAATTGTTTGAAGGCACTTCGAACCAACTCGCTTTTTGCATTTAAAACGCGACTTTCGTGCATAACTTGCAATTGATCTATTGATGGCAACTATGCATTTTTTAGCGTTCAAGTCATATTTTTGCGTCTCTTTTAGTCAGTAAATCATTCTAAATCACTTCGTATGAAATTTGGCAATTAAACATGACTTTCGTGCATAACTTGCGGTTAATCTATTGAAGGCAACAATGCATTTGTTTAGCCTTAAAGTCATGTCACTGAGTCTCTTCTAGTCATTAAATCATTCTAAATTATTTCGAACGAATTCTATTTTCGCCCTTCAAACATTATTTTTTTACATAACTTATAATTAATCTATTGAAGACAACAATGCGTTATTTTAGCATTAAAAAGCATATCACTCAGTCTTTTCAATTATTAAATTGTTTGAAGGAACCTCTAACCAATTCTCTTTTTGCATTTAAAACGCGACTTTCATGCATAACTTGCAATTGATCTATTGATGGCAACTATGCATTTTTATATCCTTAAAGTCATATTTTTGCGTCTCTTTTAGTCAGTAAATCATTCTAAATCACTTCGTATGAAATTCGGCATTTAAACATGACTTTCGTGCATAACTTGCAGTTGATCTATTATAGGCAACAATGCATTTGTTTAGCCTTAAATTCATGTCACTGAGTCTCTTATAGTCATTAAATCATTCAAAATTAGTTCCAACGAATTCTATTTTCGCCCTTCAAATATTATTTTCTTACATAACTTGTAATTAATCTATTGAAGACAACAATGCATTATTTTGGCATTAAAAAGCATATCACACAGTCTTTTCAATCATTAAATTGGTTGAAGGCACTTCGATCCAATTCTCTTTTTGCATTTAGAACGCGACTTTCATGCATAATTTGCAATTGATCTATTGATGGCAACTATGCATTTTTTTAGCCTTAAAGTCATATTTTTGCGTCTCTTTTATTCAGTAAATCATTCTAAATCACTTCGTATGAAATTCGGCATTTAAACATGACTTTCGTGCATAACTTGCAGTTGATCTATTATAGGCAACAATGCATTTGTTTAGCCTTAAAGTCATGTCACTGAGTCTCTTCTAGTCATTAAATCATTCTTAATTAGTTCGAACGAATTCTATTTTCGCCCTTCAAATATTATTTTCTTACATAACTTGTAATTAATCTATTGAAGACAACAATGCATTATTTTACCATTAAAAAGCATATCACTCAGTCTTTTCAATCATTAAATTGTTTGAAGGAACTTCTAACCAATTCTCTTTTTGCATTTAAAACGCGACTTTCGTGCATAACTTGCAATTGATCTATTGATGGCAACTATGCATTTTTTTAGCCTTAAATTCATATTTTTGCGTCTCTTTTATTCAGTAAATCATTCTAAATCACTTCGTATGAAATTCGGCATTTAAACATGACTTTCGTGCATAACTAGCAGTTGATCTATTATAGGCAACAATGCATTTGTTTACCCTTAAATTGATGTCAGTGACTCTCTTCTAGTCATTAAATCATTCTAAATTAGTTCGAACGAATTCTATTTTCGCCCTTCAAATATTATTTTTTTAGATAACTTGTAATTAATCTATTGAAGACAACAATGCATTATTTTAGCATTAAAAAACATATCACTCAGTCTTTTCAATCATTAAATTGTTTGAAGGAACTTCTAACCAATTCTCTTTTTGCATTTAAAACGCGACTTTCATGCATAACTTGCAATTGATCTATTGATGGCAACTATGCATTTTTATATCCTTAAAGTCATATTTTTGCGTCTCTTTTAGTCAGTAAATCATTCTAAATCACTTCGTATGAAATTCGGCATTTAAACATGACTTTCGTGCATAACTTGCAGTTGATCTATTATAGGCAACAATGCATTTGTTTAGCCTTAAATTCATGTCACTGAGTCTCTTATAGTCATTAAATCATTCAAAATTAGTTCCAACGAATTCTATTTTCGCCCTTCAAATATTATTTTCTTACATAACTTGTAATTAATCTATTGAAGACAACAATGCATTATTTTGGCATTAAAAAGCATATCACACAGTCTTTTCAATCATTAAATTGGTTGAAGGCACTTCGATCCAATTCTCTTTTTGCATTTAGAACGCGACTTTCATGCATAATTTGCAATTGATCTATTGATGGCAACTATGCATTTTTTTAGCCTTAAAGTCATATTTTTGCGTCTCTTTTATTCAGTAAATCATTCTAAATCACTTCGTATGAAATTCGGCATTTAAACATGACTTTCGTGCATAACTTGCAGTTGATCTATTATAGGCAACAATGCATTTGTTTAGCCTTAAATTCATGTCACTGAGTCTCTTATAGTCATTAAATCATTCTAAATTAGTTCGAACGAATTCTATTTTCGCCCTTCAAATATTATTTTCTTGCATAACTTGCAGTTGATCTATTATAGGCAACAATGCATTTGTTTAGCCTTAAATTCATGTCACTGAGTCTCTTATAGTCATTAAATCATTCTAAATTAGTTCGAACGAATTCTATTTTCGCCCTTCAAATATTATTTTCTCACATAACTTGTAATTAATCTATTGAAGACAACAATGCATTATTTTGGCATTAAAAAGCATATCACACAATCTTTTCAATCATTAAATTGGTTGAAGGCACTTCGATCCAATTCTCTTTTTGCATTTAGAACGCGACTTTCATGCATAATTTGCAATTGATCTATTGATGGCAACTATGCATTTTTTTAGCCTTAAAGTCATATTTTTGCGTCTCTTTTATTCAGTAAATCATTCTAAATCACTTCGTATGAAATTCGGCATTTAAACATGACTTTCGTGCATAACTTGCAGTTGATCTATTGAAGGCAACAATGCATTTGTTTAGCCTTAAAGTCATGTCACTAAGTCTCCTCTAGTCATTAAATCATTCTAAATTAGTTCGAACGAATTCTATTTTCGCCCTTCAAATATTATTTTCTTACATAACTTGTAATTAATCTGTAGAAGACAACAATGCATTATTTTAGCAATAAGAAGCATATCACTCAGTCTTTTCAATCATTAAATTGTTTGAAGGCACTTCGAACCAACTCGCTTTTTGCATTTAAAACGCGACTTTCGTGCATAACTTGCAATTGATCTATTGATGGCAACTATGCATTTTTTAGCGTCCAAGTCATATTTTTGCGTCTCTTTTAGTCAGTAAATCATTCTAAATCACTTCGTATGAAATTTGGCAATTAAACATGACTTTCGTGCATAACTTGCGGTTAATCTATTGAAGGCAACAATGCATTTGTTTAGCCTTAAAGTCATGTCACTGAGTCTCTTCTAGTCATTAAATCATTCTAAATTATTTCGAACGAATTCTATTTTCGCCCTTCAAACATTATTTTTTTACATAACTTATAATTAATCTATTGAAGACAACAATGCGTTATTTTAGCATTAAAAAGCATATCACTCAGTCTTTTCAATCATTAAATTGTTTGAAGGAACCTCTAACCAATTCTCTTTTTGCATTTAAAACGCGACTTTCATGCATAACTTGCAATTGATCTATTGATGGCAACTATGCATTTTTATATCCTTAAAGTCATATTTTTGCGTCTCTTTTAGTCAGTAAATCATTCTAAATCACTTCGTATGAAATTCGGCATTTAAACATGACTTTCGTGCATAACTTGCAGTTGATCTATTATAGGCAACAATGCATTTGTTTAGCCTTAAATTCATGTCACTGAGTCTCTTATAGTCATTAAATCATTCAAAATTAGTTCCAACGAATTCTATTTTCGCCCTTCAAATATTATTTTCTTACATAACTTGTAATTAATCTATTGAAGACAACAATGCATTATTTTGGCATTAAAAAGCATATCACACAGTCTTTTCAATCATTAAATTGGTTGAAGGCACTTCGATCCAATTCTCTTTTTGCATTTAGAACGCGACTTTCATGCATAATTTGCAATTGATCTATTGATGGCAACTATGCATTTTTTTAGCCTTAAAGTCATATTTTTGCGTCTCTTTTATTCAGTAAATCATTCTAAATCACTTCGTATGAAATTCGGCATTTAAACATGACTTTCGTGCATAACTTGCAGTTGATCTATTATAGGCAACAATGCATTTGTTTAGCCTTAAAGTCATGTCACTGAGTCTCTTCTAGTCATTAAATCATTCTTAATTAGTTCGAACGAATTCTATTTTCGCCCTTCAAATATTATTTTCTTACATAACTTGTAATTAATCTATTGAAGACAACAATGCATTATTTTACCATTAAAAAGCATATCACTCAGTCTTTTCAATCATTAAATTGTTTGAAGGAACTTCTAACCAATTCTCTTTTTGCATTTAAAACGCGACTTTCGTGCATAACTTGCAATTGATCTATTGATGGCAACTATGCATTTTTTTAGCCTTAAATTCATATTTTTGCGTCTCTTTTATTCAGTAAATCATTCTAAATCACTTCGTATGAAATTCGGCATTTAAACATGACTTTCGTGCATAACTAGCAGTTGATCTATTATAGGCAACAATGCATTTGTTTACCCTTAAATTGATGTCAGTGACTCTCTTCTAGTCATTAAATCATTCTAAATTAGTTCGAACGAATTCTATTTTCGCCCTTCAAATATTATTTTTTTAGATAACTTGTAATTAATCTATTGAAGACAACAATGCATTATTTTAGCATTAAAAAACATATCACTCAGTCTTTTCAATCATTAAATTGTTTGAAGGAACTTCTAACCAATTCTCTTTTTGCATTTAAAACGCGACTTTCATGCATAACTTGCAATTGATCTATTGATGGCAACTATGCATTTTTATATCCTTAAAGTCATATTTTTGCGTCTCTTTTAGTCAGTAAATCATTCTAAATCACTTCGTATGAAATTCGGCATTTAAACATGACTTTCGTGCATAACTTGCAGTTGATCTATTATAGGCAACAATGCATTTGTTTAGCCTTAAATTCATGTCACTGAGTCTCTTATAGTCATTAAATCATTCAAAATTAGTTCCAACGAATTCTATTTTCGCCCTTCAAATATTATTTTCTTACATAACTTGTAATTAATCTATTGAAGACAACAATGCATTATTTTGGCATTAAAAAGCATATCACACAGTCTTTTCAATCATTAAATTGGTTGAAGGCACTTCGATCCAATTCTCTTTTTGCATTTAGAACGCGACTTTCATGCATAATTTGCAATTGATCTATTGATGGCAACTATGCATTTTTTTAGCCTTAAAGTCATATTTTTGCGTCTCTTTTATTCAGTAAATCATTCTAAATCACTTCGTATGAAATTCGGCATTTAAACATGACTTTCGTGCATAACTTGCAGTTGATCTATTATAGGCAACAATGCATTTGTTTAGCCTTAAATTCATGTCACTGAGTCTCTTATAGTCATTAAATCATTCTAAATTAGTTCGAACGAATTCTATTTTCGCCCTTCAAATATTATTTTCTTGCATAACTTGCAGTTGATCTATTATAGGCAACAATGCATTTGTTTAGCCTTAAATTCATGTCACTGAGTCTCTTATAGTCATTAAATCATTCTAAATTAGTTCGAACGAATTCTATTTTCGCCCTTCAAATATTATTTTCTCACATAACTTGTAATTAATCTATTGAAGACAACAATGCATTATTTTGGCATTAAAAAGCATATCACACAATCTTTTCAATCATTAAATTGGTTGAAGGCACTTCGATCCAATTCTCTTTTTGCATTTAGAACGCGACTTTCATGCATAATTTGCAATTGATCTATTGATGGCAACTATGCATTTTTTTAGCCTTAAAGTCATATTTTTGCGTCTCTTTTATTCAGTAAATCATTCTAAATCACTTCGTATGAAATTCGGCATTTAAACATGACTTTCGTGCATAACTTGCAGTTGATCTATTATAGGCAACAATGCATTTGTTTAGCTTTAAAGTCATGTCACTGAGTCTCTTCTAGTCATTAAATCATTCTTAATTAGTTCGAACGAATTCTATTTTCGCCCTTCAAATATTATTTTCTTACATAACTTGTAATTAATCTATTGAAGACAACAATGCATTATTTTACCATTAAAAAGCATATCACTCAGTCTTTTCAATCATTAAATTGTTTGAAGGAACTTCTAACCAATTCTCTTTTTGCATTTAAAACGCGACTTTCGTGCATAACTTGCAATTGATCTATTGATGGCAACTACGCATTTTTTTAGCCTTAAAGTCATATTTTTGCGTCTCTTTTATTCAGTAAATCATTCTAAATCACTTCGTATGAAATTCGGCATTTAAACATGACTTTCGTGCATAACTAGCAGTTGATCTATTATAGGCAACAATGCATTTGTTTACCCTTAAATTGATGTCAGTGACTCTCTTCTAGTCATTAAATCATTCTAAATTAGTTCGAACGAATTCTATTTTCGCCCTTCAAATATTATTTTTTTAGATAACTTGTAATTAATCTATTGAAGACAACAATGCATTATTTTAGCATTAAAAAACATATCACTCAGTCTTTTCAATCATTAAATTGTTTGAAGGAACTTCTAACCAATTCTCTTTTTGCATTTAAAACGCGACTTTCATGCATAACTTGCAATTGATCTATTGATGGCAACTATGCATTTCTATATCCTTAAAGTCATATTTTTGCGTCTCTTTTAGTCAGTAAATCATTCTAAATCACTTCGTATGAAATTCGGCATTTAAACATGACTTTCGTGCATAACTAGCAGTTGATCTATTATAGGCAACAATGCATTTGTTTAGCCTTAAATTCATGTCACTGAGTCTCTTATAGTCATTAAATCGTTCTAAATTAGTTCGAACGAATTCTATTTTCGCCCTTCAAATATTATTTTCCTGCATAACTTGCAGTTGATCTATTATAGGCAACAATGCATTTGTTTAGCCTTAAATTCATGTCACTGAGTCTCTTATAGTCATTAAATCATTCTAAATTAGTTCGAACGAATTCTATTTTCGCCCTTCAAATATTATTTTCTTACATAACTTGTAATTAATCTATTGAAGACAACAATGCATTATTTTGGCATTAAAAAGCATATCACACAGTCTTTTCAATCATTAAATTGGTTGAAGGCACTTCGATCCAATTCTCTTTTTGCATTTAGAACGCGACTTTCATGCATAATTTGCAATTGATCTATTGATGGCAACTATGCATTTTTTTAGCCTTAAAGTCATATTTTTGCGTCTCTTTTATTCAGTAAATCATTCTAAATCACTTCGTATGAAATTCGGCATTTAAACATGACTTTCGTGCATAACTTGCAGTTGATCTATTATAGGCAACAATGCATTTGTTTAGCCTTAAAGTCATGTCACTGAGTCTCTTCTAGTCATTAAATCATTCTTAATTAGTTCGAACGAATTCTATTTTCGCCCTTCTAATATTATTTTCTTACATAACTTGTAATTAATCTATTGAAGACAACAATGCATTATTTTACCATTAAAAAGCATATCACTCAGTCTTTTCAATCATTAAATTGTTTGAAGGAACTTCTAACCAATTCTCTTTTTGCATTTAAAACGCGACTTTCGTGCATAACTTGCAATTGATCTATTGATGGCAACTATGCATTTTTTTAGCCTTAAAGTCATATTTTTGCGTCTGTTTTATCCAGTAAATCATTCTAAATCACTTCGTATGAAATTCGGCATTTAAACATGACTTTCGTGCATAACTAGCAGTTGATCTATTATAGGCAACAATGCATTTGTTTACCCTTAAATTGATGTCACTGACTCTCTTCTAGTCATTAAATCATTCTAAATTAGTTCGAACGAATTCTATTTTCGCCCTTCAAATATTATTTTTTTAGATAACTTGTAATTAATCTATTGAAGACAACAATGCATTATTTTAGCATTAAAAAACATATCACTCAGTCTTTTCAATCATTAAATTGTTTGAAGGAACTTCTAACCAATTCTCTTTTTGCATTTAAAACGCGACTTTCATGCATAATTTGCAATTGATCTATTGATGGCAACTATGAATTTTTTTTGCCTTAAAGTCATATTTTTGCGTCTCTTTTATTCAGTAAATCATTCTAAATCACTTCGTATGAAATTCGGCATTTAAACATGACTTTCGTGCATAACTTGCAGTTGATATATTGTAGGCAACAATGCATTTGTTTAGCCTTAAATTCATGTCACTGAGTCTCTTCTAGTCATTAAATCATTCTAAATTAGTTCGAACGAATTCTATTTTCGCCCTTGAAATATTATTTTCTTACATAACTTGTAATGAATCTATTGAAGACAACAATGCATTATTTTAGCAATAAAAAGCATATCACTCAGTCTTTTCAATCATTAAATTGTTTGAAGGAACTTCTAACCAATTCTCTTTTTGCATTTAAAACGCGACTTTCGTGCATAACTTGCAATTGATCTATTGATGGCAACTATGCATTTTTTAGCGTTCAAGTCATATTTTTGCATCTCTTTTATTCAGTAAATCATTCTAAATCACTTCGTATGAAATTCGGCATTTAAACATGACTTTCGTGCATAACTTGCAGTTGATCTATTGAAGGCAACAATGCATTTGTTTAGCCTTAAAGTCATGTCACTGAGTCTCTTCTAGTCATTAAATCATTCTAAATTAGTTCGAACCAATTCTATTTTCGCCCTGCAAATATTATTTTCTTACATAACTTGTAATTAATCTATTGAAGACAACAATGCATTATTTTAGCAATAAAAAGCATATCACTCAGTCTTTTCAATCATTAAATTGTTTGAAGGCACTTCGAACCAATTCTCTTTTTGCATTTAAAACGCGACTTTCATGCATAATTTGCAATTGATCTATGGATGGCAACTATGCATTTTTTAGCGTTCAAGTCATATTTTTGCGTTTCTTTTAGTCACTAAATCATTCTAAATCACTTCGTAACAAATTCGGCATTTAATCATGACTTTCGTGCATAACCTGCAGTTGATCTATTGAAGGCAAAAATGCATTTGTTTAGCCTTAAAGTCATGTCACTGAGTCTCTTCTAGTCATTAAATCATTCTAAATTAGTTCGAACGAATTCTATTTTCGCCCTTCAAATATTATTTTCTTACATAACTTGTAATTAATCTATTGAAGACAACAATGCATTATTTTAGCAATAAAAAGCATATCCCTCAGTCTTTTCAATCATTAAATCGTTTGAAGGCACTTCGAACCAGTTCTCTTTTTGCATTTAAAACGCGACTTTCGTGCATAACTTGCAATTGATCTATTGATGGCAACTATGCATTTTTTAGCGTTCAAGTCATATTTTTGCATCTCTTTTATTCAGTAAATCATTCTAAATCACTTCGTACGAAATTCGGCATTTAAACATGACTTTCGTGCATAACTTGCAGTTGATCTATTGAAGGCAACAATGCATTTGTTTAGCCTTAAAGTCATGTCACTAAGTCTCTTCTAGTCATTAAATCATTCTAAATTAGTTCGAACGAATTCTATTTTCGCCCTGCAAATATTATTTTCTTACATAACTTGTAATTAATCTATTGAAGACAACAATGCATTATTTTAGCAATAAAAAGCATATCACTCAGTCTATTCAATCATTAAATTGTTTGAAGGCACTTCTAACCAATTCTATTTTTGCATTTAGAACGCGACTTTCATGCATAATTTGCAATTGATCTATTGATGGCAACTATGCATTTTTTTAGCCTTAAAGTCATATTTTTGCATCTCTTTTAGTCAGTAAATCATTCTAAATCACTTCGTAAGAAATTCTGCATTTAAACATGACTTTCGTGCATAACTTGCAGTTGATCTATTGAAAGCAACAATGCATTTGTTTAGCCTTAAAGTCATGTCACTGACTCTCTTCTAGTCATTAAATCATTCTAAATTAGTTCGAACGAATTCTATTTTCGCCCTGCAAATATTATTTTCTTACATAACTTGTAATTAATCTATTGAAGACAACAATGCATTATTTTAGCAATAAAAAGCATATCACTCAGTCTATTCAATCATTAAATTGTTTGAAGGCACTTCTAACCAATTCTATTTTTGCATTTAGAACGCGACTTTCATGCATAATTTGCAATTGATCTATTGATGGCAACTATGCATTTTTTTAGCCTTAAAGTCATATTTTTGCATCTCTTTTAGTCAGTAAATCATTCTAAATCACTTCGTAAGAAATTCTGCATTTAAACATGACTTTCGTGCATAACTTGCAGTTGATCTATTGAAGGCAACAATGCATTTGTTTAGCCTTAAAGTCATGTCACTGACTCTCTTCTAGTCATTAAATCATTCTAAATTAGTTCGAACGAATTCTATTTTCGCCCTTCAAATATTATTTTCTTACTTAACTTGTAATTAATCTATTGAAGACAACAATGCATTATTTTAGCAATAAAAAGCATATCACTCAGTCTTTTCAATCATTAAATCGTTTGAAGGCACTTCGAACCAGTTCTCTTTTTGCATTTAAAACGCGACTTTCGTGCATAATTTGCAATTGATCTATTGATGGCAACTATGCATTTTTTAGCGTTCAAGTCATATTTTTGCGTTTCTTTTAGTCAGTAAATCATTCTAAATCACTTCGTAAGAAATTCGGCATTTAATCATGACTTTCGTGCATAACCTGCAGTTGATCTATTGAAGGCAAAAATGCATTTGTTTACCTTAAAGTTATGTCACTGAGTCTCTTCTAGTCATTAAATCATTCTAAATTAGTTCGAACGAATTCTATTTTCGCCCTTCAAATATTATTTTCTTACATAACTTGTAATTAATCTATTGAAGACAACAATGCATTATTTTAGCAATAAAAAGCATATCACTCAGTCTTTTCAATCATTAAATCGTTTAAAGGCACTTCGAACCAGTTCTCTTTTTGCATTTAAAACGCGACTTTCGTGGATAATTTGCAATTGATCTATTGATGGCAACTATGCATTTTTTAGCGTTCAAGTCATATTTTTGCGTCTCTTTTAGTCAGTAAATCATTCTAAATCACTTCTTATGAAATTCGGCAATTAAACATGACTTTCGTGCATAACTCGCTGTTGATCTATTGAAGGCAACAATGCATTTGTTTAGCCTTAAATTCATGTCACTGAGTCTCTTCTAGTCATTAAATCATTCTAAATTATTTCGAACGAATTCTATTTTCGCCCTTCAAACATTATTTTTTTACATAACCTGTAATTAATATATTGAAGACAACAATGCATTATTTTAGCAATAAAAAGCATATCACTCAGTCTTTTCAATCATTAAATTGTTTGAACGCACTTCGAACCAATTCTCTTTTTGCATTTAAAACGTGACTTTCGTGCATAACTTGCAATTGATCTATTGATGGCAACTATGCATTTTTTAGCGTTCAAGTCATATTTTTGCGTCTCTTTTATTTAGTAAATCATTCTAAATCACTTCGTATGAAATTCGGCATTTAAACATGACTTTCGTGCATAACTTGCAGTTGATCTATTGAAGGCAACAATGCATTTGTTTAGCCTTAAAGTCAGGTCACTGAGTCTCTTCTGGTCATTAAATCATTCAAAATTAGTTCGAACGAATTCTATTTTCGCCCTGCAAATATTATTTTCTTACATAACTTGTAATTAATCTATTGAAGACAACAATGCAGTATTTTAGCAATAAAAAGCATATCACTCAGTCTATTCAATCATTAAATTGTTTGAAGGCACTTCTAACCAATTCTCTTTTTGCATTTAGAACGCGACTTTCATGCATAATTTGCAATTGATCTATTGATGGCAACTATGCATTTTTTTAGCCTTAAAGTCATATTTTTGCATCTCTTTTAGTCAGTAAATCATTCTAAATCACTTCGTAAGAAATTCTGCACTTAAACATGACTTTCGTGCATAACTTGCAGTTGATCTATTGAATGCAACAATGCATTTGTTTAGCCTTAAAGTCATGTCACTGACTCTCTTCTAGTCATTAAATCATTCTAAATTAGTTCGAACGAATTCTATTTTCGCCCTTCAAATATTATTTTCTTACTTAACTTGTAATTAATCTATTGAAGACAACAATGCATTATTTTAGCAATAAATAGCATATCACTTAGTCTTTTCAATCATTAAATTGTTTGAAGGCACTTCGAACCAATTCTCTTTTTGCACTTAAAACGCGACTTTCGTGCATAATTTGCAATTGATCTATTGATGGCAACTATGCATTTTTTGGCGTTCAAGTCATATTTTTGCGTCTCTTTTAGTCAGTAAATCAGTCTAAATCACTTGGTATGAAATTCGGCATTTAAACATGACTTTCGTGCATAACTAGCAGTTGATCTATTATAGGCAACAATGCATTTGTTTAGCCTTAAATTCATGTCACTGAGTCTCTTCTAGTCATTAAATCATTCTAAATTAATTCGAATGAATTCTATTTTCGCCCTTCAAATATTATTTTCTTACATAACTTGTAATTAATCTATTGAAGACAACAATGCATTATTTTAGCATTAAAAAGCATATCACACAGTCTTTTCAATCATTAAATTGTTTGAAGGCACTTCGATCCAATTCTCTTTTTGCATTTAGAATGCGACTTTCGTGCATAATTTGCAATTGATCTATTGATGGAAACTATGCATTTTTTTAGCCTTAAAGTCATATTTTTGCATCTCTTTTAGTCAGTAAATCATTGTAAATCACTTCGTATGAAATTCGGCATTTATACATGACTTTCGTGCATAACTTGCACTTGATCTCTTGAAGGCAACAATGCATTTGTTTAGCCTTAAAGTCATGTCACTGACTCTCTTCTAGTCATTAAATCATTCTAAATTATTTCGAACGAATTCTATTTTCGCCCTTCAAATATTGTTTTCTTACATAACTTGTAATTAATCTATTGAAGACAACAATGCATTATTTTAGCAATAAAAAGCATATCACTCAGTCTTTTCAATCATTAAATTGTTTGAAGGCACTTCGAACCAATTCTCTTTTTGCATTTAGAACGCGACTTTCGCGCATAACTTGCAATTGATCTATTGATGGCAACTATGAATTTTTTAGCGTTCAAGTCATATTTTTGCGTCTCTTTTAGTCAGTAAATCATTCTAAATCACTTCGTAAGAAATTCGGCATTTAAACATGACTTTCGTGCATAACTTGCAGTTGATCTATTGAAGGCAACAATGCATTTGTTTAGCCTTAAAGTCATGTCACTGACTCTCTTCTAGTCATTAAATCATTCTAAATTAGTTCGAACGAATTCTATTTTCGCCCTTCAAACATTGTTTTTTTACATAACTTGTAATTAATCTATTGAAGACAACAATGCATTATTTTAGCAATAAAAAGCATATCACTCAGTCTTTTCAATCATTAAATTGTTTGAAGGAACTTCTAACCAATTCTCTTTTTGCATTTAAAACGCGACTTTCATGCATAATTTGCAATTGATCTATTGATGGCAACTATGCATTTTTTTAGCCTTAAAGTCATATTTTTGCGTCTCTTTTATTCAGTAAATCATTCTAAATCACTTCGTATGAAATTCGGCAATTAAACATGACTTTCGTGCATAACTTGCAGTTGATCTATTATAGGCAACAATGCATTTGTTTAGCCTTAAATTCATGTCACTGAGTCTCTTCTAGTCATTAAATCATTCTAAATTATTTCGAACGAATTCTATTTTCGCCCTTCAAACTTTATATTTTTACATAACTTGTAATTAATCTATTGAAGACAACAATGCATTATTTTAGCATTAAAAAGCATATCACTCAGTGTTTTCAATCATTAAAATGTTTGAAGGCACTTCGATCCAATTCTCTTTTTGCATTTAAAACGCGACTTTCGTGCATAATTTGCAATTGATCTTTGAATGGCAACTATGCATTTTTTTAGCCTTAAAGTCATATTTTTGGGTCTCTTTTAGTCAGTAAATTATTCTAAATCACTACGTATTAAATTCGGCAATTAAACATGACTTTCGTGGATAACTTGCAGTTGATTTATTGAAGACAACAATGCATTTGTTTAGCCTTAAAGTCATGTCACTGAGTCTCTTCTAGTCATTAAATCATTCTAAATTATTTCGAACGAATTCTATTTTCGCCCTTCAAACTTTATTTTTTTACATAACTTGTAATTAATCTATTGAAGACAACAATGCATTATTTTAGCATTAAAAAGCATATCACTCAGTCTTTTCAATCATTAAAATGTTTGAAGGCACTTCGATCCAATTCTCTTTTTGCATTTAAAACGCGACTTTCGTGCATAACTTGCAATTGATCTATTGATGGCAACTATGCATTTTTTTAGCCTTAAAGTCATATTTTTGGGTCTCTTTTAATCAGTAAATTATTCTAAATCACTTCGTAAGAAATTCGGCATTTAAACATGACTTTCGTGCATAACTTGCAGTTGATTTATTGAAGGCAACAATGCATTTGTTTAGCCTTAAAGTCATGTCACTGAGTCTCTTCTAGTCATTAAATCATTCTAAATTATTTCGAACGAATTCTATTTTCGCCCTTCAAACTTTATTTTTTTACATAACTTGTAATTAATCTATTGAAGACAACAATGCATTATTTTAGCATTAAAAAGCATATCACTCAGTCTTTTCAATCATTAAATCGTTTGAAGGCACTTCGAACCAGTTCTCTTTTTGCATTTAAAACGCGACTTTCATGCATAATTTGCAATTGATCTATTGATGGCAACTATGCATTTTTTAGCGTTCAAGTCATATTTTTGCGTCTCTTTTAGTCAGTAAATCATTCTAAATCACTTCGTAAGAAATTCGGCATTTAATCATGACTTTCGGGCATAACCTGCAGTTGATCTATTGAAGGCAAAAATGCATTTGTTTAGCCTTAAAGTCATGTCACTGAGTCTCTTCTAGTCATTAAATCATTCTAAATTAGTTCGAACGAATTCTATTTTCGCCCTTCAAATATTATTCTCTTACATAACTTGTAATTAATCTATTGAAGACAACAATGCATTATTTTAGCAATAAAAAGCATATCACTCAGTCTATTCAATCATTAAATTGTTTGAAGGCACTTCTAACCAATTCTATTTTTGCATTTAGAACGCGACTTTCATGCATAATTTGCAATTGATCTATTGATGGCAACTACGCATTTTTTTAGCCTTAAAGTCATATTTTTGCATCTCTTTTAGTCAGTAAATCATTCTAAATCACTTCGTAAGAAATTCTGCATTTAAACATGACTTTCGTGCATAACTTGCAGTTGATATATTGAAGGCAACAATGCATTTGTTTAGCCTTAAAGTCATGTCACTGACTCTCTTCTAGTCATTAAATCATTCTAAATTAGTTCGAACGAATTCTATTTTCGCCCTTCAAATATTATTTTCGTACTTAACTTGTAATTAATCTATTGAAGACAACAATGCATTATTTTAGCAATAAAAAGCATATCACTCAATCTTTTCAATCATTAAATTGTTTGAAAGCACTTCGAACCAATTCTCTTTTTGCACTTAAAACGCGACTTTCGTGCATAATTTGCAATTGATCTATTGATGGCAACTATGCATTTTTTTAGCCTTAAAGTCATATTTTTGCATCTCTTTTAGTCAGTAAATCATTCTAAATCACTTCGTAAGAAATTCTGCATTTAAACATGACTTTCGTGCATAACTTGCAGTTGATCTATTGAAGGCAACAATGCATTTGTTTAGCCTTAAAGTCATGTCACTGACTCTCTTCTAGTCATTAAATCATTCTAAATTAGTTCGAACGAATTCTATTTTCGCCCTTCAAATATTATTTTCTTACTTAACTTGTAATTAATCTATTGAAGACAACAATGCATTATTTTAGCAATAAAAAGCATATCACTCAGTCTTTTCAATCATTAAATCGTTTGAAGGCACTTCGAACCAGTTCTCTTTTTGCATTTAAAACGCGACTTTCGTGCATAATTTGCAATTGATCTATTGATGGCAACTATGCATTTTTTAGCGTTCAAGTCATATTTTTGCGTTTCTTTTAGTCAGTAAATCATTCTAAATCACTTCGTAAGAAATTCGGCATTTAATCATGACTTTCGTGCATAACCTGCAGTTGATCTATTGAAGGCAAAAATGCATTTGTTTAGCCTTAAAGTCATGTCACTGAGTCTCTTCTAGTCATTAAATCATTCTAAATTAGTTCGAACGAATTCTATTTTCGCCCTTCAAATATTATTCTCTTACATAACTTGTAATTAATCTATTGAAGACAACAATGCATTATTTTAGCAATAAAAAGCATATCACTCAGTCTATTCAATCATTAAATTGTTTGAAGGCACTTCTAACCAATTCTATTTTTGCATTTAGAACGCGACTTTCATGCATAATTTGCAATTGATCTATTGATGGCAACTACGCATTTTTTTAGCCTTAAAGTCATATTTTTGCATCTCTTTTAGTCAGTAAATCATTCTAAATCACTTCGTAAGAAATTCTGCATTTAAACATGACTTTCGTGCATAACTTGCAGTTGATCTATTGAAGGCAACAATGCATTTGTTTAGCCTTAAAGTCATGTCACTGACTCTCTTCTAGTCATTAAATCATTCTAAATTAGTTCGAACGAATTCTATTTTCGCCCTTCAAATATTATTTTCGTACTTAACTTGTAATTAATCTATTGAAGACAACAATGCATTATTTTAGCAATAAAAAGCATATCACTCAATCTTTTCAATCATTAAATTGTTTGAAAGCACTTCGAACCAATTCTCTTTTTGCACTTAAAACGCGACTTTCGTGCATAATTTGCAATTGATCTATTGATGGCAACTATGCATTTTTTTAGCCTTAAAGTCATATTTTTGCATCTCTTTTAGTCAGTAAATCATTCTAAATCACTTCGTAAGAAATTCTGCATTTAAACATGACTTTCGTGCATAACTTGCAGTTGATCTATTGAAGGCAACAATGCATTTGTTTAGCCTTAAAGTCATGTCACTGACTCTCTTCTAGTCATTAAATCATTCTAAATTAGTTCGAACGAATTCTATTTTCGCCCTTCAAATATTATTTTCTTACTTAACTTGTAATTAATCTATTGAAGACAACAATGCATTATTTTAGCAATAAAAAGCATATCACTCAGTCTTTTCAATCATTAAATCGTTTGAAGGCACTTCGAACCAGTTCTCTTTTTGCATTTAAAACGCGACTTTCGTGCATAATTTGCAATTGATCTATTGATGGCAACTATGCATTTTTTAGCGTTCAAGTCATATTTTTGCGTTTCTTTTAGTCAGTAAATCATTCTAAATCACTTCGTAAGAAATTCGGCATTTAATCATGACTTTCGTGCATAACCTGCAGTTGATCTATTGAAGGCAAAAATGCATTTGTTTACCTTAAAGTTATGTCACTGAGTCTCTTCTAGTCATTAAATCATTCTAAATTAATTCGAATGAATTCTATTTTCGCCCTTCAAATATTATTTTCTTACATAACTTGTAATTAATCTATTGAAGACAACAATGCATTATTTTAGCAATAAAAAGCATATCACTCTGTCTTTTCAATCATTAAATTGTTTGAACGCACTTCGAACCAATTCTCTTTTTGCATTTAAAATGTGACTTTCGTGCATAACTTGCAATTGATCTATTGATGGCAACTATGCATTTTTTAGCGTTCAAGTCATATTTTTGCGTCTCTTTTATTTAATAAATCATTCTAAATCACTTCGTATGAAATTCGGCATTTAAACATGACTTTCGTGCATAACTTGCAGTTGATCTATTGAAGGCAACAATGCATTTGTTTAGCCTTAAAGTCATGTCACTGAGTCTCTTCTAGTCATTAAATCATTCAAAATTAGTTCGAACGAATTCTATTTTCGCCCTGCAAATATTATTTTCTTACATAACTTGTAATTAATCTATTGAAGACAACAATGCAGTATTTTAGCGATAAAAAGCATATCACTCAGTCTATTCAATCATTAAATTGTTTGAAGGCACTTCTAACCAATTCTCTTTTTGCATTTAGAACGCGACTTTCATGCATAATTTGCAATTGATCTATTGATGGCAACTATGCATTTTTTTAGCCTTAAAGTCATATTTTTGCATCTCTTTTAGTCAGTAAATCATTCTAAATCACTTCGTAAGAAATTCTGCACATAAACATGACTTTCGTGCATAACTTGCAGTTGATCTATTGAATTCAACAATGCATTTGTTTAGCCTTAAAGTCATGTCACTGACTCTCTTCTAGTCATTAAATCATTCTAAATTAGTTCGAACGAATTCTATTTTCGCCCTTCAAATATTATTTTCTTACTTAACTTGTAATTAATCTATTGAAGACAACAATGCATTATTTTAGCAATAAATAGCATATCACTTAGTCTTTTCAATCATTAAATTGTTTGAAGGCACTTCGAACCAATTCTCTTTTTGCACTTAGAACGCGACTTTCGTGCATAATTTGCAATTGATCTATTGATGGCAACTATGCATTTTTTGGCGTTCAAGTCATATTTTTGCGTCTCTTTTAGTCAGTAAATCATTCTAAATCACTTCGTATGAAATTCGGCATTTAAACATGACTTTCGTGCATAACTAGCAGTTGATCTATTATAGGCAACAATGCATTTGTTTAGCCTTAGATTCATGTCACTGAGTCTCTTCTAGTCATTAAATCATTCTAAATTAGTTCGAACGAATTCTATTTTCGCCCTTCAAATATTATTTTCTTACTTAACTTGTAATTAATCTATTGAAGACAACAATGCATTATTTTAGCAATAAAAAGCATATCACTCAGTCTTTTCAATCATTAAATCGTTTGAAGGCACTTCGAACCAGTTCTCTTTTTGCATTTAAAACGCGACTTTCGTGCATAATTTGCAATTGATCTATTGATGGCAACTATGCATTTTTTAGCGTTCAAGTCATATTTTTGCGTTTCTTTTAGTCAGTAAATCATTCTAAATCACTTCGTAAGAAATTCGGCATTTAATCATGACTTTCGTGCATAACCTGCAGTTGATCTATTGAAGGCAAAAATGCATTTGTTTACCTTAAAGTTATGTCACTGAGTCTCTTCTAGTCATTAAATCATTCTAAATTAGTTCGAACGAATTCTATTTTCGCCCTTCAAATATTATTTTCTTACATAACTTGTAATTAATCTATTGAAGACAACAATGCATTATTTTAGCAATAAAAAGCATATCACTCAGTCTTTTCAATCATTAAATCGTTTAAAGGCACTTCGAACCAGTTCTCTTTTTGCATTTAAAACGCGACTTTCGTGCATAATTTGCAATTGATCTATTGATGGCAACTATGCATTTTTTAGCGTTCAAGTCATATTTTTGCGTCTCTTTTAGTCAGTAAATCATTCTAAATCACTTCGTATGAAATTCGGCAATTAAACATGACTTTCGTGCATAACTCGCTGTTGATCTATTGAAGGCAACAATGCATTTGTTTAGCCTTAAATTCATGTCACTGAGTCTTTTCTAGTCATTAAATCATTCTAAATTATTTCGAACGAATTCTATTTTCGCCCTTCAAACATTATTTTTTTACATAACCTGTAATTAATATATTGAAGACAACAATGCATTATTTTAGCAATAAAAAGCATATCACTCTGTCTTTTCAATCATTAAATTGTTTGAACGCACTTCGAACCAATTCTCTTTTTGCATTTAAAACGTGACTTTCGTGCAGAACTTGCAATTGATCTATTGATGGCAACTATGCATTTTTTAGCGTTCAAGTCATATTTTTGCGTCTCTTTTATTTAATAAATCATTCTAAATCACTTCGTATGAAATTCGGCATTTAAACATGACTTTCGTGCATAACTTGCAGTTGATCTATTGAAGGCAACAATGCATTTGTTTAGCCTTAAAGTCATGTCACTGAGTCTCTTCTAGTCATTAAATCATTCAAAATTAGTTCGAACGAATTCTATTTTCGCCCTGCAAATATTATTTTCTTACATAACTTGTAATTAATCTATTGAAGACAACAATGCAGTATTTTAGCAATAAAAAGCATATCACTCAGTCTATTCAATCATTAAATTGTTTGAAGGCACTTCTAACCAATTCTCTTTTTGCATTTAGAACGCGACTTTCATGCATAATTTGCAATTGATCTATTGATGGCAACTATGCATTTTTTTAGCCTTAAAGTCATATTTTTGCATCTCTTTTAGTCAGTAAATCATTCTAAATCACTTCGTAAGAAATTCTGCACTTAAACATGACTTTCGTGCATAACTTGCAGTTGATCTATTGAATGCAACAATGGATTTGTTTAGCCTTAAAGTCATGTCACTGACTCTCTTCTAGTCATTAAATCATTCTAAATTAGTTCGAACGAATTCTATTTTCGCCCTTCAAATATTATTTTCTTACTTAACTTGTAATTAATCTATTGAAGACAACAATGCATTATTTTAGCAATAAATAGCATATCACTTAGTCTTTTCAATCATTAAATTGTTTGAAGGCACTTCGAACCAATTCTCTTTTTGCACTTAAAACGCGACTTTCGTGCATAATTTGCAATTGATCTATTGATGGCAACTATGCATTTTTTGGCGTTCAAGTCATATTTTTGCGTCTCTTTTAGTCAGTAAATCATTCTAAATCACTTCGTATGAAATTCGGCATTTAAACATGACTTTCGTGCATAACTAGCAGTTGATCTATTATAGGCAACAATGCATTTGTTTAGCCTTAAATTCATGTCACTGAGTCTCTTCTAGTCATTAAATCATTCTAAATTAGTCCGAACGAATTCTATTTTCGCCCTTCAAATATTATTTTTTTACATAACTTGTAATTAATCTATTGAAGACAACAATGCATTATTTTAGCAATAAAAAGCATATCACTCAGTTTTTTCAATCATTAAATTGTTTGAAGGCACTTCGAACCAATTCTCTTTTTGCATTTAAAACGCGACTTTCATGCATAATTTGCAATTGATCTATTGATGGCAACTATGCATTTTTTAGCGTTCAAGTCATATTTTTGCGTCTCTTTTATTTAATAAATCATTCTAAATCACTTCGTATGAAATTCGGCATTTAAACATGACTTTCGTGCATAACTTGCAGTTGATCTATTGAAGGCAACAATGCATTTGTTTAGCCTTAAAGTCATGTCACTGAGTCTCTTCTAGTCATTAAATCATTCAAAATTAGTTCGAACGAATTCTATTTTCGCCCTGCAAATATTATTTTCTTACATAACTTGTAATTAATCTATTGAAGACAACAATGCAGTATTTTAGCGATAAAAAGCATATCACTCAGTCTATTCAATCATTAAATTGTTTGAAGGCACTTCTAACCAATTCTCTTTTTGCATTTAGAACGCGACTTTCATGCATAATTTGCAATTGATCTATTGATGGCAACTATGCATTTTTTTAGCCTTAAAGTCATATTTTTGCATCTCTTTTAGTCAGTAAATCATTCTAAATCACTTCGTAAGAAATTCTGCACATAAACATGACTTTCGTGCATAACTTGCAGTTGATCTATTGAATTCAACAATGCATTTGTTTAGCCTTAAAGTCATGTCACTGACTCTCTTCTAGTCATTAAATCATTCTAAATTAGTTCGAACGAATTCTATTTTCGCCCTTCAAATATTATTTTCTTACTTAACTTGTAATTAATCTATTGAAGACAACAATGCATTATTTTAGCAATAAATAGCATATCACTTAGTCTTTTCAATCATTAAATTGTTTGAAGGCACTTCGAACCAATTCTCTTTTTGCACTTAGAACGCGACTTTCGTGCATAATTTGCAATTGATCTATTGATGGCAACTATGCATTTTTTGGCGTTCAAGTCATATTTTTGCGTCTCTTTTAGTCAGTAAATCATTCTAAATCACTTCGTATGAAATTCGGCATTTAAACATGACTTTCGTGCATAACTAGCAGTTGATCTATTATAGGCAACAATGCATTTGTTTAGCCTTAGATTCATGTCACTGAGTCTCTTCTAGTCATTAAATCATTCTAAATTAGTTCGAACGAATTCTATTTTCGCCCTTCAAATATTATTTTCTTACTTAACTTGTAATTAATCTATTGAAGACAACAATGCATTATTTTAGCAATAAAAAGCATATCACTCAGTCTTTTCAATCATTAAATCGTTTGAAGGCACTTCGAACCAGTTCTCTTTTTGCATTTAAAACGCGACTTTCGTGCATAATTTGCAATTGATCTATTGATGGCAACTATGCATTTTTTAGCGTTCAAGTCATATTTTTGCGTTTCTTTTAGTCAGTAAATCATTCTAAATCACTTCGTAAGAAATTCGGCATTTAATCATGACTTTCGTGCATAACCTGCAGTTGATCTATTGAAGGCAAAAATGCATTTGTTTACCTTAAAGTTATGTCACTGAGTCTCTTCTAGTCATTAAATCATTCTAAATTAGTTCGAACGAATTCTATTTTCGCCCTTCAAATATTATTTTCTTACATAACTTGTAATTAATCTATTGAAGACAACAATGCATTATTTTAGCAATAAAAAGCATATCACTCAGTCTTTTCAATCATTAAATCGTTTAAAGGCACTTCGAACCAGTTCTCTTTTTGCATTTAAAACGCGACTTTCGTGCATAATTTGCAATTGATCTATTGATGGCAACTATGCATTTTTTAGCGTTCAAGTCATATTTTTGCGTCTCTTTTAGTCAGTAAATCATTCTAAATCACTTCGTATGAAATTCGGCAATTAAACATGACTTTCGTGCATAACTCGCTGTTGATCTATTGAAGGCAACAATGCATTTGTTTAGCCTTAAATTCATGTCACTGAGTCTTTTCTAGTCATTAAATCATTCTAAATTATTTCGAACGAATTCTATTTTCGCCCTTCAAACATTATTTTTTTACATAACCTGTAATTAATATATTGAAGACAACAATGCATTATTTTAGCAATAAAAAGCATATCACTCTGTCTTTTCAATCATTAAATTGTTTGAACGCACTTCGAACCAATTCTCTTTTTGCATTTAAAACGTGACTTTCGTGCAGAACTTGCAATTGATCTATTGATGGCAACTATGCATTTTTTAGCGTTCAAGTCATATTTTTGCGTCTCTTTTATTTAATAAATCATTCTAAATCACTTCGTATGAAATTCGGCATTTAAACATGACTTTCGTGCATAACTTGCAGTTGATCTATTGAAGGCAACAATGCATTTGTTTAGCCTTAAAGTCATGTCACTGAGTCTCTTCTAGTCATTAAATCATTCAAAATTAGTTCGAACGAATTCTATTTTCGCCCTGCAAATATTATTTTCTTACATAACTTGTAATTAATCTATTGAAGACAACAATGCAGTATTTTAGCAATAAAAAGCATATCACTCAGTCTATTCAATCATTAAATTGTTTGAAGGCACTTCTAACCAATTCTCTTTTTGCATTTAGAACGCGACTTTCATGCATAATTTGCAATTGATCTATTGATGGCAACTATGCATTTTTTTAGCCTTAAAGTCATATTTTTGCATCTCTTTTAGTCAGTAAATCATTCTAAATCACTTCGTAAGAAATTCTGCACTTAAACATGACTTTCGTGCATAACTTGCAGTTGATCTATTGAATGCAACAATGGATTTGTTTAGCCTTAAAGTCATGTCACTGACTCTCTTCTAGTCATTAAATCATTCTAAATTAGTTCGAACGAATTCTATTTTCGCCCTTCAAATATTATTTTCTTACTTAACTTGTAATTAATCTATTGAAGACAACAATGCATTATTTTAGCAATAAATAGCATATCACTTAGTCTTTTCAATCATTAAATTGTTTGAAGGCACTTCGAACCAATTCTCTTTTTGCACTTAAAACGCGACTTTCGTGCATAATTTGCAATTGATCTATTGATGGCAACTATGCATTTTTTGGCGTTCAAGTCATATTTTTGCGTCTCTTTTAGTCAGTAAATCATTCTAAATCACTTCGTATGAAATTCGGCATTTAAACATGACTTTCGTGCATAACTAGCAGTTGATCTATTATAGGCAACAATGCATTTGTTTAGCCTTAAATTCATGTCACTGAGTCTCTTCTAGTCATTAAATCATTCTAAATTAGTCCGAACGAATTCTATTTTCGCCCTTCAAATATTATTTTTTTACATAACTTGTAATTAATCTATTGAAGACAACAATGCATTATTTTAGCAATAAAAAGCATATCACTCAGTTTTTTCAATCATTAAATTGTTTGAAGGCACTTCGAACCAATTCTCTTTTTGCATTTAAAACGCGACTTTCATGCATAATTTGCAATTGATCTATTGATGGCAACTATGCATTTTTTAGCGTTCAAGTCATATTTTTGCGTCTCTTTTAGTCAGTAAATCATTCTAAATCACTTCGTAAGAAATTCGGCATTTAATCATGACTTTCGGGCATAACCTGCAGTTGATCTATTGAAGGCAAAAATGCATTTGTTTAGCCTTAAAGTCATGTCACTGAGTCTCTTCTAGTCATTAAATCATTCTAAATTAGTTCGAACGAATTCTATTTTCGCCCTTCAAATATTATTTTCTTACATAACTTGTAATTAATCTATTGAAGACAACAATGCATTATTTTAGCAATAAAAAGCATATCACTCAGTCTTTTCAATCATTAAATTGTTTGAAGGCACTTCGAACCAATTCTCTTTTTGCATTGAAAACGCGACTTTCGTGCATAACTTGCAATTGATCTATTGATGGCAACTATGCATTTTTTAGCGTTCAAGTCATATTTTTGCGTCTCTTTTAGTCAGTAAATCATTCTAAATCACTTCGTATGAAATTCGGCAATTAAACATGACTTTCTTGCATAACGTGCACTTGATCTATTGAAGGCAACAATGCATTTGTTTAGCCTTAAAGTCATGTCACTGAGTCTCTTATAGTCATTAAATCATTCTAACTTATTTCGAACGAATTCTATTTTCGCCCTTCAAACATTATTTTCTTACATAACTTGTAATTAATCTATTGAAGACAACATTGCATTATTTTAGCAATAAAAAACATATCACTCAGTCTTTTCAATCATTAAATCGTTTGAAGGCACTTCGAACCAATTCTCTTTTGGCATTTAAAACGCGACTTTCGTGCATAACTTGCAATTGATCTATTGATGGCAATTATGCATTTTTTAGCGTTCAAGTCATATTTTTGCATCTCTTTTAGTCAGTAAATCATTCTAAATCACTTCGTATGAAATTCGGCAATTAAACATGACTTTCGTGCATAACTTGCAGTTGATCTATTGAAGGCAACAATGCATTTGTTTAGCCTTAAACTCATGTCACTAAGTCTCTTCTAGTCATTAAATCATTCTAAATTATTTCGAACGAATTCTATTTTCGCCCTTCAAATATTGTTTTCTTACATAACTTGTAATTAATCTATTGAAGACAACAATGCATTATTTTAGCAATAAAAAGCATATCACTCAGTCTTTCAAATCATTAAATTGTTTGAAGGCACTTCGGACCAATTCTCTTTTTGCATTTAAAACGCGACTTTCGTGCATAACTTGCAATTGATCTATTGATGGCAACTATGCATTTTTTAGCGTTCAAGTCATATTTTTGCGTCTCTTTTAGTCAGTAAATCATTCTAAATCACTTCGTATGAAATTCGGCAATTAAACATGACTTTCGTGCATAACTTGCAGTTGATCTATTGAAGGAAACAATGCATTTGTTTAGCCTTAAAGTCATGTCACTGAGTCTCTTCTAGTCATGAAATCATTCTAAATTAATTCGAATGAATTCTATTTTCGCCCTTCAAATATTATTTTCTTACATAACTTGTAATTAATCTATTGAAGACAACAATGCATTATTTTAGCATTAAAAAGCATATCACACAGTCTTTTCAATCATTAAATTGTTTGAAGGCACTTCGATCCAATTCTCTTTTTGCATTTAGAATGCGACTTTCGTGCATAATTTGCAATTGATCTATTGATGGAAACTATGCATTTTTTTAGCCTTAAAGTCATATTTTTGCATCTCTTTTAGTCAGTAAATCATTGTAAATCACTTCGTATGAAATTCGGCATTTATACATGACTTTCGTGCATAACTTGCACTTGATCTCTTGAAGGCAACAATGCATTTGTTTAGCCTTAAAGTCATGTCACTGACTCTCTTCTAGTCATTAAATCATTCTAAATTATTTCGAACGAATTCTATTTTCGCCCTTCAAATATTGTTTTCTTACATAACTTGTAATTAATCTATTGAAGACAACAATGCATTATTTTAGCAATAAAAAGCATATCACTCAGTCTTTTCAATCATTAAATTGTTTGAAGGCACTTCGAACCAATTCTCTTTTTGCATTTAGAACGCGACTTTCATGCGTAATTTGCAATTGATCTATTGATGGCAACTATGCATTTTTTTAGCCTTAAAGTCATATTTTTGCATCTCTTTTAGTCAGTAAATCATTCTAAATCACTTCGTAAGAAATTCGGCATTTAAACATGACTTTCGTGCATAACTTGCAGTTGATCTATTGAAGGCAACAATGCATTTGTTTAGCCTTAAAGTCATGTCACTGACTCTCTTCTAGTCATTAAATCATTCTAAATTATTTCGAACGAATTCTATTTTCGCCCTTCAAACTTTATTTTTTTACATAACTTGTAATTAATCTATTGAAGACAACAATGCATCATTTTAGCATTAAAAAGCATATCACTCAGTCTTTTCAATCATTAAAATGTTTGAAGGCACTTCGATCCAATTCTCTTTTTGCATTTAAAACGCGACTTTCGTGCATAACTTGCAATTGATCTATTGATGGCAACTATGCATTTTTTTAGCCTTAAAGTCATATTTTTGGGTCTCTTTTAATCAGTAAATTATTCTAAATCACTTCGTAAGAAATTCGGCATTTAAACATGACTTTCGTGCATAACTTGCAGTTGATTTATTGAAGGCAACAATGCATTTGTTTAGCCTTAAAGTCATGTCACTGAGTCTCTTCTAGTCATTAAATCATTCTAAATTATTTCGAACGAATTCTATTTTCGCCCTTCAAACTTTATTTTTTTACATAACTTGTAATTAATCTATTGAAGACAACAATGCATTATTTTAGCATTAAAAAGCATATCACTCAGTCTTTTCAATCATTAAAATGTTTGAAGGCACTTCGATCCAACTCGCTTTTTGCATTTAAAACGCGACTTTCGTGCATAACTTGCAATTGATCTATTGATGGCAACTATGCATTTTTTAGCGTTCAAGTCATATTTTTGCGTCTCTTTTAGTCAGTAAATCATTCTAAATCACTTCGTATGAAATTCGGCAATTAAACATGACTTTCGTGCATAACTTGCGGTTAATCTGTTGAAGGCAACAATGCATTTGTTTAGCCTTAAAGTCATGTCACTGAGTCTCCTCTAGTCATTAAATCATTCTAAATTATTTCGAACGAATTCTATTTTCGCCCTTCAAACTTTATTTTTTTACATAACTTGTAATTAATCTATTGAAGACAACAATGCATTATTTTAGCATTAAAAAGCATATCACTCAGTCTTTTCAATCATTAAAATGTTTGAAGGCACTTCGATCCAATTCTCTTTTTGCATTTAAAACGCGACTTTCGTGCATAACTTGCAATTGATCTATTGATGGCAACTATGCATTTTTTTAACCTTAAAGTCATATTTTTGGGTCTCTTTTAATCAGTAAATTATTCTAAATCACTTCGTAAGAAATTCGGCATTTAATCATGACTTTCGTGCATAACCTGCAGTTGATCTATTGAAGGCAAAAATGCATTTGTTTAGCCTTAAAGTCATGTCACTGAGTCTGTTCTAGTCATTAAATCATTCTAAATTAGTTCGAACGAATTCTATTTTCGCCCTTTAAATATTATTTTCTTACATAACTTGTAATTAATCTATTGAGGACAACAATGCATTATTTTAGCAATAAAAAGCATATCACTCAGTCTTTTCAATCATTAAATTGTTTGAAGGAACTTCTAACCAATTCTCTTTTTGCATTTAAAACGCGACTTTCATGCATAATTTGCAATTGATCTATTGATGGCAACTATGCATTTTTTTAGCCTTAAAGTCATATTTTTGGGTCTCTTTTAATCAGTAAATTATTCTAAATCACTTCGTAAGAAATTCGGCATTTAATCATGACTTTCGTGCATAACCTGCAGTTGATCTATTGAAGGCAAAAATGCATTTGTTTAGCCTTAAAGTCATGTCACTGAGTATCTTCTAGTCATTAAATCATTCTAAATTAGTTCGAACGAATTCTATTTTCGCCCTTCAAATATTATTTTCTTACATAACTTGTAATTAATCTATTGAAGACAACAATGCATTATTTTAGCAATAAAAAGCATATCACTCAGTCTTTTCAATCATTAAATCGTTTGAAGGCACTTCGAACCAATTCTCTTTTTGCATTTAAAACGCGACTTTCGTGCATAACTTGCAATTGATCTATTGATGGCAACTATGCATTTTTTATGCGTTCAAGTCATATTTTTGCGTCTCTTTTAGTCAGTAAATCATTCTAAATCACTTCGTATGAAATTCGGCAATTAAACATGACTTTCGTGCATAACTTGCACTTGATCTATTGAAGGCAACAATGCATTTGTTTAGCCTTAAAGTCATGTCACTGAGTCTCTTATAGTCATTAAATCATTCTAAATTATTTCGAACGAATTCTATTTTCGCCCTTCAAACATTATTTTCTTACATAACTTGTAATTAATCTATTGAAGACAATATTGCATTATTTTAGCAATAAAAAGCATATCACTCAGTCTTTTCAATCATTAAATCGTTTGAAGGCACTCCGAACCAATTCTCTTTTGGCATTTAAAACGCGACTTTCGTGCATAACTTGCAATTGATCTATTGATGGCAACTATGCATTTTTTAGCATTCAAGTCATATTTTTGCGTCTCTTTTATTCAGTAAATCATTCTAAATCACTTCGTATGAAATTCGGCAATTAAACATGACTTTCGTGCATAACTTGCAGTTGATCAATTGAAGGCAACAATGCATTTGTTTAGCCTTAAAGTCATGTCACTGAGTCTCTTCTAGTCATTAAATCATTCTAAATTATTTCGAACGAATTCTATTTTCGCCCTTCAAACATTATTTTTTTACATAACTTGTAATTAATCTATTGAAGACAACAATGCATTATTTTAGAATTAAAAAGCATATCACACAGTCTTTTCAATCATTAAATTGTTTGAAGGCACTTCGATCCAATTCTCTTTTTGCATTTAGAACGCGACTTTCATGCGTAATTTGCAATTGATCTATTGATGGCAACTATGCATTTTTTTAGCCTTAAAGTCATATTTTTGCATCTCTTTTAGTCAGTAAATCATTCTAAATCACTTCGTAAGAAATTCGGCATTTAAACATGACTTTCGTGCATAACTTGCAGTTGATCTATTGAAGGCAACAATGCATTTGTTTAGCCTTAAAGTCATGTCACTGACTCTCTTCTAGTCATTAAATCATTCTAAATTAGTTCGAACGAATTCTATTTTCGCCCTTCAAATATTATTTTCTTACTTAACTTGTAATTAATCTGTTGAAGACAATTATGCATTATTTTAGCAATAAAAAGCATATCACTCAGTCTTTTCAATCATTAAATTGTTTGAAGGCACTTCGAACCAACTCGCTTTTTGCATTTAAAACGCGACTTTCGTGCATAACTTGCAATTGATCTATTGATGGCAACTATGCATTTTTTAGCGTTCAAGTCATATTTTTGCGTCTCTTTTAGTCAGTAAATCATTCTAAATCACTTCGTATGAAATTCGGCAATTAAACATGACTTTCGTGCATAACTTGCGGTTAATCTATTGAAGGCAACAATGCATTTGTTTAGCCTTAAAGTCATGTCACTGAGTCTCTTCTAGTCATTAAATCATTCTAAATTATTTCGAACGAATTCTATTTTCGCCCTTCAAACATTATTTTTTTACATAACTTATAATTAATCTATTGAAGACAACAATGCATTATTTTAGCATTAAAAAGCATATCACTCAGTCTTTTCAATCATTAAATTGTTTGAAGGAACCTCTAACCAATTCTCTTTTTGCATTTAAAACGCGACTTTCATGCATAACTTGCAATTGATCTATTGATGGCAACTATGCATTTTTATATCCTTAAAGTCATATTTTTGCGTCTCTTTTAGTCAGTAAATCATTCTAAATCACTTTGTAAGAAATTCGGCATTTAAACATGACCATCGTGCATAACTTGCAGTTGATCTATTGAAGGCAACAATGCATTTGTTTAGCCTTAAAGTCATGTCACTGACTCTCTTCTAGTCATTAAATCATTCTAAATTAGTTCGAACGAATTCTATTTTCGCCCTTCAAATATTATTTTCTTACATAACTTGTAATTAATCTATTGAAGACAACAATGCATTATTTTAGCAATAAAAAGCATATCACTCAGTCTTTTCAATCATTAAATCGTTTGAAGGCACTTCGAACCAATTCTCTTTTTGCATTTAAAACGCGACTTTCGTGCATAACTTGCAATTGATCTATTGATGGCAACTATGCATTTTTTAGCGTTCAAGTCATATTTTTGCGTCTCTTTTAGTCAGTAAATCATTCTAAATCACTTCGTATGAAATTCGGCAATTAAACATGACTTTCGTGCATAACTTGCACTTGATCTATTGAAGGCAACAATGCATTTGTTTAGCCTTAAAGTCATGTCACTGAGTCTCTTATAGTCATTAAATCATTCTAAATTATTTCAAACGAATTCTATTTTCGCCCTTCAAACATTATTTTCTTACATAACTTGTAATTAATCTATTGAAGACAACATTGCATTATTTTAGCAATAAAAAGCATATCACTCAGTCTTTTCAATCATTAAATCGTTTGAAGGCACTCCGAACCAATTCTCTTTTGGCATTTAAAACGCGACTTTCGTGCATAACTTGCAATTGATCTATTGATGGCAACTATGCATTTTTTAGCGTTCAAGTCATATTTTTGCGTCTCTTTTATTCAGTAAATCATTCTAAATCACTTCGTATGAAATTCGGCAATTAAACATGACTTTCGTGCATAACTTGCAGTTGATCAATTGAAGGCAACAATGCATTTGTTTAGCCTTAAAGTCATGTCACTGAGTCTCTTCTAGTCATTAAATCATTCTAAATTATTTCGAACGAATTCTATTTTCGCCCTTCAAACATTATTTCTTTACATAACTTATAATTAATCTATTGAAGACAACAATGCATTATTTTAGCATTAAAAAGCATATCACTCAGTCTTTTCAATCATTAAATTGTTTGAAGGAACCTCTAACCAATTCTCTTTTCGCATTTAAAACGCGACTTTCATGCATAACTTGCAATTGATCTATTGATGGCAACTATGCATTTTTATATCCTTAAAGTCATATTTTTGCGTCTCTTTTAGTCAGTAAATCATTCTAAATCACTTTGTAAGAAATTCGGCATTTAAACATGACTTTCGTGCATAACTTGCAGTTGATCTATTGAAGGCAACAATGCATTTGTTTAGCCTTAAAGTCATGTCACTGACTCTCTTCTAGTCATTAAATCATTCTAAATTAGTTCGAACGAATTCTATTTTCGCCCTTCAAATATTATTTTCTTACTTAACTTGTAATTAATCTGTTGAAGACAATTATGCATTATTTTAGCAATAAAAAGCATATCACTCAGTCTTTTCAATCATTAAATTGTTTGAAGGCACTTCGAACCAACTCTCTTTTTGCATTTAAAACGCGACTTTCGTGCATAACTTGCAATTGATCTATTGATGGCAACTATGCATTTTTTAGCATTCAAGTCATATTTTTGCGTCTCTTTTAGTCAGTAAATCATTCTAAATCACTTCGTATGAAATTCGGCAATTAAACATGACTTTCGTGCATAACTTGCGGTTAATCTATTGAAGGCAACAATGCATTTGTTTAGCCTTAAAGTCATGTCACTGAGTCTCTTCTAGTCATTAAATCATTCTAAATTATTTCGAACGAATTCTATTTTCGCCCTTCAAACATTATTTTTTTACATAACTTATAATTAATCTATTGAAGACAACAATGCATTATTTTAGCATTAAAAAGCATATCACTCAGTCTTTTCAATCATTAAATTGTTTGAAGGAACCTCTAACCAATTCTCTTTTTGCATTTAAAACGCGACTTTCATGCATAACTTGCAATTGATCTATTGATGGCAACTATGCATTTTTATATCCTTAAAGTCATATTTTTGCGTCTCTTTTAGTCAGTAAATCATTCTAAATCACTTTGTAAGAAATTCGGCATTTAAACATGACTTTCGTGCATAACTTGCAGTTGATCTATTGAAGGCAACAATGCATTTGTTTAGCCTTAAAGTCATGTCACTGACTCTCTTCTAGTCATTAAATCATTCTAAATTAGTTCGAACGAATTCTATTTTCGCCCTTCAAATATTATTTTCTTACATAACTTGTAATTAATCTATTGAAGACAACAATGCATTATTTTAGCAATAAAAAGCATATCACTCAGTCTTTTCAATCATTAAATCGTTTGAAGGCACTTCGAACCAATTCTCTTTTTGCATTTAAAACGCGACTTTCGTGCATAACTTGCAATTGATCTATTGATGGCAACTATGCATTTTTTAGCGTTCAAGTCATATTTTTGCGTCTCTTTTAGTCAGTAAATCATTCTAAATCACTTCGTATGAAATTCAGCAATTAAACATGACTTTCGTGCATAACTTGCACTTGATCTATTGAAGGCAACAATGCATTTGTTTAGCCTTAAAGTCATGTCACTGAGTCTCTTATAGTCATTAAATCATTCTAAATTATTTCGAACGAATTCTATTTTCGCCCTTCAAACATTATTTTCTTACATAACTTGTAATTAATCTATTGAAGACAACATTGCATTATTTTAGCAATAAAAAGCATATCACTCAGTCTTTTCAATCATTAAATCGTTTGAAGGCACTCCGAACCAATTCTCTTTTGGCATTTAAAACGCGACTTTCGTGCATAACTTGCAATTGATCTATTGATGGCAACTATGCATTTTTTAGCGTTCAAGTCATATTTTTGCGTCTCTTTTATTCAGTAAATCATTCTAAATCACTTCGTATGAAATTCGGCAATTAAACATGACTTTCGTGCATAACTTGCAGTTGATCAATTGAAGGCAACAATGCATTTGTTTAGCCTTAAAGTCATGTCACTGAGTCTCTTCTAGTAATTAAATCATTCTAAATTATTTCGAACGAATTCTATTTTCGCCCTTCAAACATTATTTTTTTACATAACTTGTAATTAATCTATTGAAGACAACAATGCATTATTTTAGAATTAAAAAGCATATCACACAGTCTTTTCAATCATTAAATTGTTTGAAGGCACTTCGATCCAATTCTCTTTTTGCATTTAGAACGCGACTTTCATGCGTAATTTGCAATTGATCTATTGATGGCAAATATGCATTTTTTTAGCATTAAAGTCATATTTTTGCATCTCTTTTAGTCAGTAAATCATTCTAAATCACTTCGTAAGAAATTCGGCATTTAAACATGACTTTCGTGCATAACTTGCAGTTGATCTATTGAAGGCAACAATGCATTTGTTTAGCCTTAAAGTCATGTCACTGACTCTCTTCTAGTCATTAAATCATTCTAAATTAGTTCGAACGAATTCTATTTTCGCCCTTCAAATATTATTTTCTTACTTAACTTGTAATTAATCTGTTGAAGACAATTATGCATTATTTTAGCAATAAAAAGCATATCACTCAGTCTTTTCAATCATTAAATTGTTTGAAGGCACTTCGAACCAACTCGCTTTTTGCATTTAAAACGCGACTTTCGTGCATAACTTGCAATTGATCTATTGATGGAAACTATGCATTTTTTAGCGTTCAAGTCATATTTTTGCGTCTCTTTTAGTCAGTAAATCATTCTAAATCACTTCGTATGAAATTCGGCAATTAAACATGACTTTCGTGCATAACTTGCGGTTAATCTATTGAAGGCAACAATGCATTTGTTTAGCCTTAAAGTCATGTCACTGAGTCTCTTCTAGTCATTAAATCATTCTAAATTATTTCGAACGAATTCTATTTTCGCCCTTCAAACATTATTTTTTTACATAACTTATAATTAATCTATTGAAGACAACAATGCATTATTTTAGCATTAAAAAGCATATCACTCAGTCTTTTCAATCATTAAATTGTTTGAAGGAACCTCTAACCAATTCTCTTTTTGCATTTAAAACGCGACTTTCATGCATAACTTGCAATTGATCTATTGATGGCAACTATGCATTTTTATATCCTTAAAGTCATATTTTTGCGTCTCTTTTAGTCAGTAAATCATTCTAAATCACTTTGTAAGAAATTCGGCATTTAAACATGACTTTCGTGCATAACTTGCAGTTGATCTATTGAAGGCAACAATGCATTTGTTTAGCCTTAAAGTCATGTCACTGACTCTCTTCTAGTCATTAAATCATTCTAAATTAGTTCGAACGAATTCTATTTTCGCCCTTCAAATATTATTTTCTTACTTAACTTGTAATTAATCTGTTGAAGACAACAATGCATTATTTTAGCAATAAAAAGCATATCACTCAGTCTTTTCAATCATTAAATTGTTTGAAGGCACTTCGAACCAACTCGCTTTTTGCATTTAAAACGCGACTTTCGTGCATAACTTGCAATTGATCTATTGATGGCAACTATGCATTTTTTAGCGTTCAAGTCATATTTTTGCGTCTCTTTTAGTCAGTAAATCATTCTAAATCACTTCGTATGAAAGTCGGCAATTAAACATGACTTTCGTGCATAACTTGCGGTTAATCTATTGAAGGCAACAATGCATTTGTTTAGCCTTAAAGTCATGTCACTGAGTCTCTTCTAGTCATTAAATCATTCTAAATTATTTCGAACGAATTCGATTTTCGCCCTTCAAACATTATTTTTTTACATAACTTATAATTAATCTATTGAAGACAACAATGCATTATTTTAGCATTAAAAAGCATATCACTCAGTCTTTTCAATCATTAAATTGTTTGAAGGAACCTCTAACCAATTCTCTTTTTGCATTTAAAACGCGACTTTCATCCATAACTTGCAATTGATCTATTGATGGCAACTATGCATTTTTATATCCTTAAAGTCATATTTTTGCGTCTCTTTTAGTCAGTAAATCATTCTAAATCACTTCGTATGAAATTCGGCATTTAAACATGACTTTCGTGCATAACTTGCAGTTGATCTATTATAGGCAACAATGCATTTGTTTGGCCTTAAATTCATGTCACTGAGTCTCTTATAGTCATTAAATCATTCTAAATTAGTTCGAACGAATTCTATTTTCGCCCTTCAAATATTATTTTCTTGCATAACTTGCAGTTGATCTATCATAGGCAACAATGCATTTCTTTAGCCTTAAATTCATGTCACTGAGTCTCTTATAGTCATTAAATCATTCTAAATTAGTTCGAACGAATTCTATTTTCGCCCTTCAAATATTATTTTCTTACATAACTTGTAATTAATCTATTGAAGACAACAATGCATTATTTTGGCATTAAAAAGCATATCACACAGTCTTTTCAATCATTAAATTGGTTGAAGGCACTTCGATCCAATTCTCTTTTTGCATTTAGAACGCGACTTTCATGCATAATTTGCAATTGATCTATTGATGGCAACTATGCATTTTTATATCCTTAAAGTCATATTTTTGCGTCTCTTTTAGTCAGTAAATCATTCTAAATCACTTCGTATGAAATTCGGCATTTAAACATGACTTTCGTGCATAACTTGCAGTTGATCTATTATAGGCAACAATGCATTTGTTTAGCCTTAAATTCATGTCACTGAGTCTCTTATAGTCATTAAATCATTCAAAATTAGTTCGAACGAATTCTATTTTCGCCCTTCAAATATTATTTTCTTACATAACTTGTAATTAATCTATTGAAGACAACAATGCATTATTTTGGCATTAAAAAGCATATCACACAGTCTTTTCAATCATTAAATTGGTTGAAGGCACTTCGATCCAATTCTCTTTTTGCATTTAGAACGCGACTTTCATGCATAATTTGCAATTGATCTATTGATGGCAACTATGCATTTTTTTAGCCTTAAAGTCATATTTTTGCGTCTCTTTTATTCAGTAAATCATTCTAAATCACTTCGTATGAAATTCGACATTTAAACATGACTTTCGTGCATAACTAGCAGTTGATCTATTATAGGCAACAATGCATTTGTTTACCCTTAAATTGATGTCACTGACTCTCTTCTAGTCATTAAATCATTCTAAATTAGTTCGAACGAATTCTATTTTCGCCCTTCAAATATTATTTTTTTAGATAACTTGTAATTAATCTATTGAAGACAACAATGCATTATTTTAGCATTAAAAAACATATCACTCAGTCTTTTCAATCATTAAATTGTTTGAAGGAACTTCTAACCAATTCTCTTTTTGCATTTAAAACGCGACTTTCATGCATAACTTGCAATTGATCTATTGATGGCAACTATGCATTTTTATATCCTTAAAGTCATATTTTTGCGTCTCTTTTAGTCAGTAAATCATTCTAAATCACTTCGTATGAAATTCGGCATTTAAACATGACTTTCGTGCATAACTTGCAGTTGATCTATTATAGGCAACAATGCATTTGTTTAGCCTTAAATTCATGTCACTGAGTCTCTTATAGTCATTAAATCATTCTAAATTAGTTCGAACGAATTCTATTTTCGCCCTTCAAATATTATTTTCTTGCATAACTTGCAGTTGATCTATTATAGGCAACAATGCATTTGTTTAGCCTTAAATTCATGTCACTGAGTCTCTTATAGTCATTAAATCATTCTAAATTAGTTCGAACGAATTCTATTTTCGCCCTTCAAATATTATTTTCTTACATAACTTGTAATTAATCTATTGAAGACAACAATGCATTATTTTGGCATTAAAAAGCATATCACACAGTCTTTTCAATCATTAAATTGGTTGAAGGCACTTCGATCCAATTCTCTTTTTGCATTTAGAACGCGACTTTCATGCATAATTTGCAATTGATCTATTGATGGCAACTATGCATTTTTTTAGCCTTAAAGTCATATTTTTGCGTCTCTTTTATTCAGTAAATCATTCTAAATCACTTCGTATGAAATTCGGCATTTAAACATGACTTTCGTGCATAACTTGCAGTTGATCTATTATAGGCAACAATGCATTTGTTTAGCCTTAAAGTCATGTCACTGAGTCTCTTCTAGTCATTAAATCATTCTTAATTAGTTCGAACGAATTCTATTTTCGCCCTTCAAATATTATTTTCTTACATAACTTGTAATTAATATATTGAAGACAACAATGCATTATTTTACCATTAAAAAGCATATCACTCAGTCTTTTCAATCATTAAATTGTTTGAAGGAACTTCTAACCAATTCTCTTTTTGCATTTAAAACGCGACTTTCATGCATAACTTGCAATTGATCTATTGATGGCAACTATGCATTTTTATATCCTTAAAGTCATATTTTTGCGTCTCTTTTAGTCAGTAAATCATTCTAAATCACTTCGTATGAAATTCGGCATTTAAACATGACTTTCGTGCATAACTTGCAGTTGATCTATTATAGGCAACAATGCATTTGTTTAGCCTTAAATTCATGTCACTGAGTCTCTTATAGTCATTAAATCATTCTAAATTAGTTCGAACGAATTCTATTTTCGCCCTTCAAATATTATTTTCTTGCATAACTTGCAGTTGATCTATTATAGGCAACAATGCATTTGTTTAGCCTTAAATTCATGTCACTGAGTCTCTTATAGTCATTAAATCATTCTAAATTAGTTCGAACGAATTCTATTTTCGCCCTTCAAATATTATTTTCTTACATAACTTGTAATTAATCTATTGAAGACAACAATGCATTATTTTGGCATTAAAAAGCATATCACACAGTCTTTTCAATCATTAAATTGGTTGAAGGCACTTCGATCCAATTCTCTTTTTGCATTTAGAACGCGACTTTCATGCATAATTTGCAATTGATCTATTGATGGCAACTATGCATTTTTTTAGCCTTAAAGTCATATTTTTGCGTCTCTTTTATTCAGTAAATCATTCTAAATCACTTCGTATGAAATTCGGCATTTAAACATGACTTTCGTGCATAACTTGCAGTTGATCTATTATAGGCAACAATGCATTTGTTTAGCCTTAAAGTCATGTCACTGAGTCTCTTCTAGTCATTAAATCATTCTTAATTAGTTCGAACGAATTCTATTTTCGCCCTTCAAATATTATTTTCTTACATAACTTGTAATTAATATATTGAAGACAACAATGCATCATTTTACCATTAAAAAGCATATCACTCAGTCTTTTCAATCATTAAATTGTTTGAAGGAACTTCTAACCAATTCTCTTTTTGCATTTAAAACGCGACTTTCGTGCATAACTTGCAATTGATCTATTGATGGCAACTATGCATTTTTTTAGCCTTAAAGTCATATTTTTGCGTCTCTTTTATTCAGTAAATCATTCTAAATCACTTCGTATGAAATTCGGCATTTAAACATGACTTTCGTGCATAACTAGCTGTTGATCTATTATAGGCAACAATGCATTTGTTTACCCTTAAATTGATGTCACTGACTCTCTTCTAGTCATTAAATCATTCTAAATTAGTTCGAACGAATTCTATTTTCGCCCTTCAAATATTATTTTTTTAGATAACTTGTAATTAATCTATTGAAGACAACAATGCATTATTTTAGCATTAAAAAACATATCACTTAGTCTTTTCAATCATTAAATTGTTTGGAGGAACTTCTAACCAATTCTCTTTTTGCATTTAAAACGCGACTTTCATGCATAATTTGCAATTGATCTATTGATGGCAACTATGAATTTTTTTTGCCTTAAAGTCATATTTTTGCGTCTCTTTTATTCAGTAAATCATTCTAAATCACTTCGTATGAAATTCGGCATTTAAACATGACTTTCGTGCATAACTTGCAGTTGATATATTGCAGGCAACAATGCATTTGTTTAGCCTTAAATTCATGTCACTGAGTCTCTTCTAGTCATTAAATCATTCTAAATTAGTTCGAACGAATTCTATTTTCGCCCTTCAAATATTATTTTCTTACATAACTTGTAATGAATCTATTGAAGACAACAATGCATTATTTTAGCAATAAAAAGCATATCACTCAGTCTTTTCAATCATTAAATTGTTTGAAGGAACTTCTAACCAATTCTCTTTTTGCATTTAAAACGCGACTTTCGTGCATAACTTGCAATTGATCTATTGATGGCAACTATGCATTTTTTAGCGTTCAAGTCATATTTTTGCATCTCTTTTATTCAGTAAATCATTCTAAATCACTTCGTATGAAATTCGGCATTTAAACATGACTTTCGTGCATAACTCGCTCTTGATCTATTGAAGGCAACAATGCATTTGTTTAGCCTTAAATTCATGTCACTGAGTCTCTTCTAGTCATTAAATCATTCTAAATTATTTCGAACGAATTCTATTTTCGCCCTTCAAACATTATTTTTTTACATAAATTGTAATTAATCTATTGAAGACAACAATGCATTATTTTAGCAATAAAAAGCATATCACTCAGTCTATTCAATCATTAAATTGTTTGAAGGCACTTCTAACCAATTCTATTTTTGCATTTAGAACGCGACTTTCATGCATAATTTGCAATTGATCTATTGATGGCAACTATGCATTTTTTTAGCCTTAAAGTCATATTTTTGCATCTCTTTTAGTCAGTAAATCATTCTAAATCACTTCGAAAGAAATTCTGCATTTAAACATGACTTTCGTGCATGACTTGCAGTTGATCTATTGAAGGCAACAATGCATTTGTTTAGCCTTAAAGTCATGTCACTGACTCTCTTCTAGTCATTAAATCATTCTAAATTAGTTCGAACGAATTCTATTTTCGCCCTTCAAATATTATTTTCTTACTTAACTTGTAATTAATCTATTGAAGACAACAATGCATTATTTTAGCAATAAAAAGCATATCACTCAGTCTTTTCAATCATTAAATTGTTTGAAGGCACTTCGAACCAATTCTCTTTTTGCACTTAAAACGCGACTTTCGTGCATAATTTGCAATTGATCTATTGATGGCAACTATGCATTTTTTGGCGTTCAAGTCATATTTTTGCGTCACTTTTAGTCAGTAAATCATTCTAAATCACTTCGTATGAAATTCGGCATTTAAACATGACTTTCGTGCATAAGTAGCAGTTGATCTATTATAGGCAACAATGCATTTGTTTAGCCTTAAATTCATGTCACTGAGTCTCTTCTAGTCATTAAATCATTCTAAATTAGTTCGAACGAATTCTATTTTCGCCCTTCAAATATTATTTTTTTACATAACTTGTAATTAATCTATTGAAGACAACAATGCATTATTTTAGCAATAAAAAGCATATCACTCAGTCTTTTCAATCATTAAATTGTTTGAAGGCACTTCGAACCAATTCTCTTTTTGCATTTAAAACGCGACTTTCATGCATAATTTGCAATTGATCTATTGATGGCAACTATGCATTTTTTAGCGTTCAAGTCATATTTTTGCGTTTCTTTTAGTCAGTAAATCATTCTAAATCACTTCGTAAGAAATTCGGCATTTAATCATGACTTTCGTGCATAACCTGCAGTTGATCTATTGAAGGCAAAAATGCATTTGTTTAGCCTTAAAGTCATGTCACTGAGTCTCTTCTAGTCATTAAATCATTCTAAATTAGTTCGAACGAATTCTATTTTCGCCCTTCAAATATTATTTTCTTACATAACTTGTAATTAATCTATTGAAGACAACAATGCATTATTTTAGCAATAAAAAGCATATCCCTCAGTCTTTTCAATCATTAAATCGTTTGAAGGCACTTCGAACCAGTTCTCTTTTTGCATTTAAAACGCGACTTTCGTGCATAAGTTGCAATTGATCTATTGATGGCAACTATGCATTTTTTAGCGTTCAAGTCATATTTTTGCATCTCTTTTATTCAGTAAATCATTCTAAATCACTTCGTATGAAATTCGGCATTTAAACATGACTTTCGTGCATAACTTGCAGTTGATCTATTGAAGGCAACAATGCATTTGTTTAGCCTTAAAGTCATGTCACTAAGTCTCCTCTAGTCATTAAATCATTCTAAATTAGTTCGAACGAATTCTATTTTCGCCCTTCAAATATTATTTTCTTACATAACTTGTAATTAATCTATTGAAGACAACAATGCATTATTTTAGCAATAAAAAGCATATCACTCAGTCTATTCAATCATTAAATTGTTTGAAGGCACTTCTAACCAATTCTATTTTTGCATTTAGAACGCGACTTTCATGCATAATTTGCAATTGATCTATTGATGGCAACTATGCATTTTTTTAGCCTTAAAGTCATATTTTTGCATCTCTTTTAGTCAGTAAATCATTCTAAATCACTTCGTAAGAAATTCTGCATTTAAACATGACTTTCGTGCATAACTTGCAGTTGATCTATTGAAGGCAACAATGCATTTGTTTAGCCTTAAAGTCATGTCACTGACTCTCTTCTAGTCATTAAATCATTCTAAATTAGTTCGAACGAATTCTATTTTCGCCCTTCAAATATTATTTTCGTACTTAACTTGTAATTAATCTATTGAAGACAACAATGCATTATTTTAGCAATAAAAAGCATATCACTCAGTCTTTTCAATCATTAAATTGTTTGAAGGCACTTCGAACCAATTATCTTTTTGCACTTAAAACGCGACTTTCGTGCATAATTTGCAATTGATCTATTGATGGCAACTATGCATTTTTTTAGCCTTAAAGTCATATTTTTGCATCTCTTTTAGTCAGTAAATCATTCTAAATAACTTCGTAAGAAATTCTGCATTTAAACATGACTTTCGTGCATAACTTGCAGTTGATCTATTGAAGGCAACAATGCATTTGTTTAGCCTTAAAGTCATGTCACTGACTCTCTTCTAGTCATTAAATCATTCTAAATTAGTTCGAACGAATTCTATTTTCGCCCTTCAAATATTATTTTCTTACTTAACTTGTAATTAATCTATTGAAGACAACAATGCATTATTTTAGCAATAAAAAGCATATCACTCAGTCTTTTCAATCATTAAATCGTTTGAAGGCACTTCGAACCAGTTCTCTTTTTGCATTTAAAACGCGACTTTCGTGCATAATTTGCAATTGATCTATTGATGGCAACTATGCATTTTTTAGCGTTCAAGTCATATTTTTGCGTTTCTTTTAGAAAGTAAATCATTCTAAATCACTTCGTAAGAAATTCGGCATTTAATCATGACTTTCGTGCATAACCCGCAGTTGATCTATTGAAGGCAAAAATGCATTTGTTTAGCCGTAAAGTTATGTCACTGAGTCTCTTCTAGTCATTAAATCATTCTAAATTAGTTCGAACGAATTCTATTTTCGCCCTTCAAATATTATTTTCTTACATAACTTGTAATTAATCTATTGAAGACAACAATGCATTATTTTAGCAATAAAAAGCATATCACTCAGTCTTTTCAATCATTAAATCGTTTGAAGGCACTTCGAACCAATTCTCTTTTTGCATTTAAAACGCGACTTTCATGCATAATTTGCAATTGATCTATTGATGGCAACTATGCATTTTTTAGCGTTCAAGTCATATTTTTGCGTTTCTTTTAGTCAGTAAATCATTCTAAATCACTTCGTAAGAAATTCGGCATTTAATCATGACTTTCGTGCATAACCTGCAGTTGATCTATTGAAGGCAAAAATGCATTTGTTTAGCCTTAAAGTCATGTCACTGAGTCTCTTCTAGTCATTAAATCATTCTAAATTAGTTCGAACGAATTCTATTTTCGCCCTTCAAATATTATTTTCTTACATAACTTGTAATTAATCTATTGAAGACAACAATGCATTATTTTAGCAATAAAAAGCATATCCCTCAGTCTTTTCAATCATTAAATCGTTTGAAGGCACTTCGAACCAGTTCTCTTTTTGCATTTAAAACGCGACTTTCGTGCATAACTTGCAATTGATCTATTGATGGCAACTATGCATTTTTTAGCGTTCAAGTCATATTTTTGCATCTCTTTTATTCAGTAAATCATTCTAAATCACTTCGTATGAAATTCGGCATTTAAACATGACTTTCGTGCATAACTTGCAGTTGATCTATTGAAGGCAACAATGCATTTGTTTAGCCTTAAAGTCATGTCACTAAGTCTCCTCTAGTCATTAAATCATTCTAAATTAGTTCGAACGAATTCTATTTTCGCCCTGCAAATATTATTTTCTTACATAACTTGTAATTAATCTATTGAAGACAACAATGCATTATTTTAGCAATAAAAAGCATATCACTCAGTCTATTCAATCATTAAATTGTTTGAAGGCACTTCTAACCAATTCTATTTTTGCATTTAGAACGCGACTTTCATGCATAATTTGCAATTGATCTATTGATGGCAACTATGCATTTTTTTAGCCTTAAAGTCATATTTTTGCATCTCTTTTAGTCAGTAAATCATTCTAAATCACTTCGTAAGAAATTCTGCATTTAAACATGACTTTCGTGCATAACTTGCAGTTGATCTATTGAAGGCAACAATGCATTTGTTTAGCCTTAAAGTCATGTCACTGACTCTCTTCTAGTCATTAAATCATTCTAAATTAGTTCGAACGAATTCTATTTTCGCCCTTCAAATATTATTTTCGTACTTAACTTGTAATTAATCTATTGAAGACAACAATGCATTATTTTAGCAATAAAAAGCATATCACTCAGTCTTTTCAATCATTAAATTGTTTGAAGGCACTTCGAACCAATTATCTTTTTGCACTTAAAACGCGACTTTCGTGCATAATTTGCAATTGATCTATTGATGGCAACTATGCATTTTTTTAGCCTTAAAGTCATATTTTTGCATCTCTTTTAGTCAGTAAATCATTCTAAATCACTTCGTAAGAAATTCTGCATTTAAACATGACTTTCGTGCATAACTTGCAGTTGATCTATTGAAGGCAACAATGCATTTGTTTAGCCTTAAAGTCATGTCACTGACTCTCTTCTAGTCATTAAATCATTCTAAATTAGTTCGAACGAATTCTATTTTCGCCCTTCAAATATTATTTTCTTACTTAACTTGTAATTAATCTATTGAAGACAACAATGCATTATTTTAGCAATAAAAAGCATATCACTCAGTCTTTTCAATCATTAAATCGTTTGAAGGCACTTCGAACCAGTTCTCTTTTTGCATTTAAAACGCGACTTTCATGCATAATTTGCAATTGATCTATTGATGGCAACTATGCATTTTTTAGCGTTCAAGTCATATTTTTGCGTTTCTTTTAGAAAGTAAATCATTCTAAATAACTTCGTAAGAAATTCGGCATTTAATCATGACTTTCGTGCATAACCCGCAGTTGATCTATTGAAGGCAAAAATGCATTTGTTTAGCCGTAAAGTTATGTCACTGAGTCTCTTCTAGTCATTAAATCATTCTAAATTAGTTCGAACGAATTCTATTTTCGCCCTTCAAATATTATTTTCTTACATAACTTGTAATTAATCTATTGAAGACAACAATGCATTATTTTAGCAATAAAAAGCATATCACTCAGTCTTTTCAATCATTAAATCGTTTGAAGGCACTTCGAACCAGTTCTCTTTTTGCATTTAAAACGCGACTTTCGTGCATAACCTGCAATTCATCTATTGATGGCAACTATGCATTTTTTTGCGTTCAAGTCATATTTTTGCGTCTCTTTTAGTCAGTAAATCATTCTAAATCACTTCGTATGAAATTCGGCATTTAAACATGAATTTCGTGCATAACCTGCAGTTGATCTATTGAAGGCAAAAATGCATTTGTTTAGCCTTAAAGTCATGTCCATGAGTCTCTTCTACTCATTAAATCATTCTAAATTAGTTCGAACGAATTCTATTTTCGCCCTTCAAATATTATTTTCTTACATAACTTGTAATTAATCTATTGAAGACAACAATGCATTATTTTAGCAATAAAAAGCATATCACTCAGTCTTTTCAATCATTAAATTGTTTGAAGGAACTTCTAACCAATTCTCTTTTTGCATTTAAAACGCCACTTTCATGCATAATTTGCAATTGATCTATTAATGGCAACTATGCATTTTTTAGCGTTCAAGTCATATTTTTGCGTCTCTTTTAGTCCGTAAATCATTCTAAATCACTTCGTATGAAATTCGGCAATTAAACATGACTTTCGTGCATAACTCGCTGTTGATCTATTGAAGGCAACAATGCATTTGTTTAGCCTTAAATTCATGTCACTGAGTCTCTTCTAGTCATTAAATCATTCTAAATTATTTCGAACGAATTCTATTTTCGCCCTTCAAATATTATTTTCGTACTTAACTTGTAATTAATCTATTGAAGACAACAATGCATTATTTTAGCAATAAAAAGCATATCACTCAGTCTTTTCAATCATTAAATTGTTTGAAGGCACTTCGAACCAATTCTCTTTTTGCACTTAAAACGCGACTTTCATGCATAATTTGCAATTGATCTATTGATGGCAACTATGCATTTTTTTAGCCTTAAAGTCATATTTTTGCGTCTCTTTTATTCAGTAAATCATTCTAAATCACTTCGTATGAAATTCGGCATTTAAACATGACTTTCGTGCATAACTTGCAGTTGATCTATTATAGGCAACAATGCATTTGTTTAGCCTTAAAGTCATGTCACTGAGTCTCTTCTAGTCATTAAATCATTCTTAATTAGTTCGAACGAATTCTATTTTCGCCCTTCAAATATTATTTTCTTACATAACTTGTAATTAATCTATTGAAGACAACAATGCATTATTTTACCATTAAAAAGCGTATCACTCAGTCTTTTCAATCATTAAATTGTTTGAAGGAACTTCTAACCAATTCTCTTTTTGCATTTAAAACGCGACTTTCGTGCATAACTTGCAATTGATCTATTGATGGCAACTATGCATTTTTTTAGCCTTAAAGTCATATTTTTGCGTCTCTTTTATTCAGTAAATCATTCTAAATCACTTCGTATGAAATTCGGCAATTAAACATGACTTTCGTGCATAACTCGCTGTTGATCTATTGAAGGCAACAATGCATTTGTTTAGCCTTAAATTCATGTCACTGAGTCTCTTCTAGTCATTAAATCATTCTAAATTATTTCGAACGAATTCTATTTTCGCCCTTCAAATATTATTTTCGTACTTAACTTGTAATTAATCTATTAAAGACAACAATGCATTATTTTAGCAATAAAAAGCATATCACTCAGTCTTTTCAATCATTAAATTGTTTGAAGGCACTTCGAACCAATTCTCTTTTTGCACTTAAAACGCGACTTTCATGCATAATTTGCAATTGATCTATTGATGGCAACTATGCATTTTTTTAGCCTTAAAGTCATATTTTTGCGTCTCTTTTATTCAGTAAATCATTCTAAATCACTTCGTATGAAATTCGGCATTTAAACATGACTTTCGTGCATAACTTGCAGTTGATCTATTATAGGCAACAATGCATTTGTTTAGCCTTAAAGTCATGTCACTGAGTCTCTTCTAGTCATTAAATCATTCTTAATTAGTTCGAACGAATTCTATTTTCGCCCTTCAAATATTATTTTCTTACATAACTTGTAATTAATCTATTGAAGACAACAATGCATTATTTTACCATTAAAAAGCATATCACTCAGTCTTTTCAATCATTAAATTGTTTGAAGGAACTTCTAACCAATTCTCTTTTTGCATTTAAAACGCGACTTTCGTGCATAACTTGCAATTGATCTATTGATGGCAACTATGCATTTTTTTAGCCTTAAAGTCATATTTTTGCGTCTCTTTTATTCAGTACATCATTCTAAATCACTTCGTATGAAATTCGGCATTTAATCATGACTTTCGTGCATAACCTGCAGTTGATCTATTGAAGGCAAAAATGCATTTGTTTAGCCTTAAAGTCATGTCACTGAGTCTCTTCTAGTCATTAAATCATTCTAAATTAGTTCGAACGAATTCTATTTTCGCCCTTCAAATATTATTTTCTTACATAACTTGTAATTAATCTATTGAAGACAACAATGCATTATTTTAGCAATAAAAAGCATATCACTCAGTCTTTTCAATCATTAAATCGTTTGAAGGCACTTCGAACCAATTCTCTTTTTGCATTTAAAACGCGACTTTCGTGCATAACTTGCAATTGATCTATTGATGGCAACTATGCATTTTTTAGCGTTCAAGTCATATTTTTGCGTCTCTTTTAGTCAGTAAATCATTCTAAATCACTTCGTATGAAATTCGGCAATTAAACATGACTTTCGTGCATAACTTGCACTTGATCTATTGAAGGCAACAATGCATTTGTTTAGCCTTAAAGTCATGTCACTGAGTCTCTTATAGTCATTAAATCATTCTAAATTATTTCGAACGAATTCTATTTTCGCCCTTCAAACATTATTTTCTTACATAACTTGTAATTAATCTATTGAAGACAACATTGCATTATTTTAGCAATAAAAAGCATATCACTCAGTCTTTTCAATCATTAAATCATTTGAAGGCACTCCGAACCAATTCTCTTTTGGCATTTAAAACGCGACTTTCGTGCATAACTTGCAATTGATCTATTGATGGCAACTATGCATTTTTTAGCGTTCAAGTCATATTTTTGCGTCTCTTTTAGTTAATAAATCATTCTAAATCACTTCGTATGAAATTCGGCAATTAAACATGACTTTCATGCATAACTTGCAGTTGATCTATTGAAGGCAACAATGCATTTTTTTAGCCTTAAAGTCATGTCACTGAGTCTCTTCTAGTCATTAAATCATTCTAAATTATTTCGAACGAATTCTATTTTCGCCCTTAAAATTTTATTTTTTTACATAACTTGTAATTAATCTATTGAAGACAACAATGCATTATTTTAGAATTAAAAAGCATATCACTCAGTCTTTTCAATCATTAAATTGTTTGAAGGAACTTCTAACCAATTCTCTTTTTGCATTTAAAACGCGACTTTCATGCTTAATTTGCAATTGATCTATTGATGGCAACTATGCATTTTTTTAGCCTTAAAGTCATATTTTTGGGTCTCTTTTAGTCAGTAAATTATTCTAAATCACTTCGTAAGAAATTCGGCATTTAATCATGACTTTCGTGCATAACCTGCAGTTGATCTATTGAAGGCAAAAATGCATTTGTTTAGCCTTAAAGTCATGTCACTGAGTCTCTTCTAGTCATTAAATCATTCTAAATTAGTTCGAACGAATTCTATTTTCGCCCGTCAAATATTATTTTCTTACATAACTTGTAATTAATCTATTGAAGACAACAATGCATTATTTTAGCAATAAAAAGCATATCACTCAGTCTTTTCAATCATTAAATCGTTTGAAGGCACTTCGAACCAGTTCTCTTTTTGCATTTAAAACGCGACTTTCGTGCATAATTTGCAATTGATCTATTGATGGCAACTATGCATTTTTTAGCGTTCAAGTCATATTTTTGCGTTTCTTTTAGAAAGTAAATCATTCTAAATCACTTCGTATGAAATTCGGCATTTAATCATGACTTTCGTGCATAACCCGCAGTTGATCTATTGAAGGCAAAAATGCATTTGTTTAGCCGTAAAGTTATGTCACTGAGTCTCTTCTAGTCATTAAATCATTCTAAATTAGTTCGAACGAATTCTATTTTCGCCCTTCAAATATTATTTTCTTACATAACTTGTAATTAATCTATTGAAGACAACAATGCATTATTTTAGCAATAAAAAGCATATCACTCAGTCTTTTCAATCATTAAATCGTTTGAACGCACTTCGAACCAGTTCTCTTTTTGCATTTAAAACGCGACTTTCGTGCATAACCTGCAATTCATCTATTGATGGCAACTATGCATTTTTTTGCGTTCAAGTCATATTTTTGCGTCTCTTTTAGTCAGTAAATCATTCTAAATCACTTCGTATGAAATTCGGCATTTAAACATGAATTTCGTGCATAACCTGCAGTTGATCTATTGAAGGCAAAAATGCATTTGTTTAGCCTTAAAGTCATGTCCATGAGTCTCTTCTACTCATTAAATCATTCTAAATTAGTTCGAACGAATTCTATTTTCGCCCTTCAAATATTATTTTCTTACATAACTTGTAATTAATCTATTGAAGACAACAATGCATTATTTTAGCAATAAAAAGCATATCACTCAGTCTTTTCAATCATTAAATTGTTTGAAGGAACTTCTAACCAATTCTCTTTTTGCATTTAAAACGCCACTTTCATGCATAATTTGCAATTGATCTATTAATGGCAACTATGCATTTTTTAGCGTTCAAGTCATATTTTTGCGTCTCTTTTAGTCAGTAAATCATTCTAAATCACTTCGTATGAAATTCGGCAATTAAACATGACTTTCGTGCATAACTCGCTGTTGATCTATTGAAGGCAACAATGCATTTGTTTAGCCTTAAATTCATGTCACTGAGTCTCTTCTAGTCATTAAATCATTCTAAATTATTTCGAACGAATTCTATTTTCGCCCTTCAAATATTATTTTCGTACTTAACTTGTAATTAATCTATTGAAGACAACAATGCATTATTTTAGCAATAAAAAGCATATCACTCAGTCTTTTCAATCATTAAATTGTTTGAAGGCACTTCGAACCAATTCTCTTTTTGCACTTAAAACGCGACTTTCATGCATAATTTGCAATTGATCTATTGATGGCAACTATGCATTTTTTTAGCCTTAAAGTCATATTTTTGCGTCTCTTTTATTCAGTAAATCATTCTAAATCACTTCGTATGAAATTCGGCATTTAAACATGACTTTCGTGCATAACTTGCAGTTGATCTATTATAGGCAACAATGCATTTGTTTAGGCTTAAAGTCATGTCACTGAGTCTCTTCTAGTCATTAAATCATTCTTAATTAGTTCGAACGAATTCTATTTTCGCCCTTCAAATATTATTTTCTTACATAACTTGTAATTAATCTATTGAAGACAACAATGCATTATTTTACCATTAAAAAGCATATCACTCAGTCTTTTCAATCATTAAATTGTTTGAAAGAACTTCTAACCAATTCTCTTTTTGCATTTAAAACGCGACTTTCGTGCATAACTTGCAATTGATCTATTGATGGCAACTATGCATTTTTTTAGCCTTAAAGTCATATTTTTGCGTCTCTTTTATTCAGTAAATCATTCTAAATCACTTCGTATGAAATTCGGCATTTAATCATGACTTTCGTGCATAACCTGCAGTTGATCTATTGAAGGCAAAAATGCATTTGTTTAGCCTTAAAGTCATGTCACTGAGTCTCTTCTAGTCATTAAATCATTCTAAATTAGTTCGAACGAATTCTATTTTCGCCCTTCAAATATTATTTTCTTACATAACTTGTAATTAATCTATTGAAGACAACAATGCATTATTTTAGCAATAAAAAGCATATCACTCAGTCTTTTCAATCATTAAATCGTTTGAAGGCACTTCGAACCAATTCTCTTTTTGCATTTAAAACGCGACTTTCGTGCATAACTTGCAATTGATCTATTGATGGCAACTATGCATTTTTTAGCGTTCAAGTCATATTTTTGCGTCTCTTTTAGTCAGTAAATCATTCTAAATCACTTCGTATGAAATTCGGCAATTAAACATGACTTTCGTGCATAACTTGCACTTGATCTATTGAAGGCAACAATGCATTTGTTTAGCCTTAAAGTCATGTCACTGAGTCTCTTATAGTCATTAAATCATTCTAAATTATTTCGAACGAATTCTATTTTCGCCCTTCAAACATTATTTTCTTACATAACTTGTAATTAATCTATTGAAGACAACATTGCATTATTTTAGCAATAAAAAGCATATCACTCAGTCTTTTCAATCATTAAATCATTTGAAGGCACTCCGAACCAATTCTCTTTTGGCATTTAAAACGCGACTTTCGTGCATAACTTGCAATTGATCTATTGATGGGAACTATGCATTTTTTAGCGTTCAAGTCATATTTTTGCGTCTCTTTTAGTCAATAAATCATTCTAAATCACTTCGTATGAAATTCGGCAATTAAACATGACTTTCATGCATAACTTGCAGTTGATCTATTGAAGGCAACAATGCATTTTTTTAGCCTTAAAGTCATGTCACTGAGTCTCTTCTAGTCATTAAATCATTCTAAATTATTTCGAACGAATTCTATTTTCGCCCTTAAAATTTTATTTTTTTACATAACTTGTAATTAATCTATTGAAGACAACAATGCATTATTTTAGAATTAAAAAGCATATCACTCAGTCTTTTCAATCATTAAATTGTTTGAAGGAACTTCTAACCAATTCTCTTTTTGCATTTAAAACGCGACTTTCATGCTTAATTTGCAATTGATCTATTGATGGCAACTATGCATTTTTTTAGCCTTAAAGTCATATTTTTGGGTCTCTTTTAGTCAGTAAATTATTCTAAATCACTTCGTAAGAAATTCGGCATTTAATCATGACTTTCGTGCATAACCTGCAGTTGATCTATTGAAGGCAAAAATGCATTTGTTTAGCCTTAAAGTCATGTCACTGAGTCTCTTCTAGTCATTAAATCATTCTAAATTAGTTCGAACGAATTCTATTTTCGCCCGTCAAATATTATTTTCTTACATAACTTGTAATTAATCTATTGAAGACAACAATGCATTATTTTAGCAATAAAAAGCATATCACTCAGTCTTTTCAATCATTAAATCGTTTGAAGGCACTTCGAACCAATTCTCTTTTTGCATTTAAAACGCGACTTTCGTGCATAACTTGCAATTGATCTATTGATGGCAACTATGCATTTTTTAGCGTTCAAGTCATATTTTTGCGTCTCTTTTAGTCAGTAAATCATTCTAAATCACTTCGTATGAAATTCGGCATTTAAACATGACTTTCGTGCATAACCTGCAGTTGATCTATTGAAGGCAAAAATGCATTTGTTTAGCCTTAAAGTCATGTCACTGAGTCTCTTCTAGTCATTAAATCATTCTAAATTATTTCGAACGAATTCTATTTTCGCCCTTAAAATTTTATTTTTTTACATAACTTGTAATTAATCTATTGAAGACAACAATGCATTATTTTAGAATTAAAAAGCATATCACTCAGTCTTTTCAATCATTAAATTGTTTGAAGGAACTTATAACCAATTCTCTTTTTGCATTTAAAACGCGACTTTCATGCATAATTTGCAATTGATCTATTGATGGCAACTATGCATTTTTTTAGCCTTAAAGTCATATTTTTGGGTCTCTTTTAGTCAGTAAATTATTCTAAATCACTTCGTAAGAAATTCGGCATTTAATCATGACTTTCGTGCATAACCTGCAGTTGATCTATTGAAGGCAAAAATGCATTTGTTTAGCCTTAAAGTCATGTCACTGAGTCTCTTCTAGTCATTAAATCATTCTAAATTAGTTCGAACGAATTCTATTTTCGCCCTTCAAATATTATTTTCTTACATAACTTGTAATTAATCTATTGAAGACAACAATGCATTATTTTAGCAATAAAAAGCATATCACTCAGTCTTTTCAATCATTAAATCGTTTGAAGGCACTTCGAACCAATTCTCTTTTTGCATTTGAAACGCGACTTTCGTGCATAACTTGCAATTGATCTATTGATGGCAACTATGCATTTTTTAGCTATCAAGTCATATTTTTGCATCTCTTTTAGTCAGTAAATCATTCTAAATCACTTCGTATGAAATTCGGCAATTAAACATGACTTTCTTGCATAACTTGCACTTGATCTATTGAAGGCAACAATGCATTTGTTTAGCCTTAAAGTCATGTCACTGAGTCTCTTATAGTCATTAAATCATTCTAAATTATTTCGAACGAATTCTATTTTCGCCCTTCAAACATTATTTTCTTACATAACTTGTAATTAATCTATTGAAGACAACATTGCATTATTTTAGCAATAAAAAGCATATCACTCAGTCTTTTCAATCATTAAATCGTTTGAAGGCACTTCGAACCAATTCTCTTTTTGCATTTAAAACGCGACTTTCGTGCATAACTTGCAATTGATCTATTGATGGCAACTATGCATTTTTTTGCGTGCAAGTCATATTTTTGCGTGTCTTTTAGTCAGTAAATCATTCTAAATCACTTCGTATGAAATTCGGCAATTAAACATGACTTTCGTGCATAACTTGCACTTGATCTATTGAAGGCAACAATGCATTTGTTTAGCCTTAAAGTCATGTCACTGGGTCCCTTATAGTCATTAAATCATTCTAAATTATTTCGAACGAATTCTATTTTCGCCCTTCAGACATTATTTTCTTACATAACTTGTAATTAATCTATTGAAGACAACAATGCATTATTTTAGCATTAAAAAGCATATCACTCAGTCTTTTCAATCATTAAATTGTTTGAAGGCACTTCGATCCAATTCTCTTTTTGCATTTAGAACGCGACTTTCGTGCATAACTTGCAATTGATCTATTGATGGCAACTATGCATTTTTTAGCGTTCAAGTCATATTTTTGCGTCTCTTTTAGTCAGTAAATCATTCTAAATCACTTCGTATGAAATTCGGCATTTAAACATGACTTTCGTGCATAACCTGCAGTTGATCTATTGAAGGCAAAAATGCATTTGTTTAGCCTTAAAGTCATGTCACTGAGTCTCTTCTAGTCATTAAATCATTCTAAATTAGTTCGAACGAATTCTATTTTCGCCCTTCAAATATTATTTTCTTACATAACTTGTAATTAATCTATTGAAGAGAACAATGCATTATTTTAGCAATAAAAAGCATATCACTCAGTCTTTTCAATCATTAAATCGTTTGAAGGCACTTCGAACCAATTCTCTTTTTGCATTTGAAACGCGACTTTCGTGCATAACTTGCAATTGATCTATTGATGGCAACTATGCATTTTTTAGCTATCAAGTCATATTTTTGCATCTCTTTTAGTCAGTAAATCATTCTAAATCACTTCGTATGAAATTCGGCAATTAAACATGACTTTCTTGCATAACTTGCACTTGATCTATTGAAGGCAACAATGCATTTGTTTAGCCTTAAAGTCATGTCACTGAGTCTCTTATAGTCATTAAATCATTCTAAATTATTTCGAACGAATTCTATTTTCGCCCTTCAAACATTATTTTTTTACATAACTTGTAATTAATCTATTGAAGACAACAATGCATTATTTTAGAATTAAAAAGCATATCACTCAGTCTTTTCAATCATTAAATTGTTTGAAGGAACTTCTAACCAATTCTCTTTTTGCATTTAAAACGCGACTTTCATGCTTAATTTGCAATTGATCTATTGATGGCAACTATGCATTTTTTTAGCCTTAAAGTCATATTTTTGGGTCTCTTTTAGTCAGTAAATTATTCTAAATCACTTCGTAAGAAATTCGGCATTTAATCATGACTTTCGTGCATAACCTGCAGTTGATCTATTGAAGGCAAAAATGCATTTGTTTAGCCTTAAAGTCATGTCACTGAGTCTCTTCTAGTCATTAAATCATTCTAAATTAGTTCGAACGAATTCTATTTTCGCCCGTCAAATATTATTTTCTTACATAACTTGTAATTAATCTATTGAAGACAACAATGCATTATTTTAGCAATAAAAAGCATATCACTCAGTCTTTTCAATCATTAAATCGTTTGAAGGCACTTCGAACCAATTCTCTTTTTGCATTTAAAACGCTACTTTCGTGCATAACTTGCAATTGATCTATTGATGGCAACTATGCATTTTTTAGCGTTCAAGTCATATTTTTGCGTCTCTTTTAGTCAGTAAATCATTCTAAATCACTTCGTATGAAATTCGGCATTTAAACATGACTTTCGTGCATAACCTGCAGTTGATCTATTGAAGGCAAAAATGCATTTGTTTAGCCTTAAAGTCATGTCACTGAGTCTCTTCTAGTCATTAAATCATTCTAAATTATTTCGAACGAATTCTATTTTCACCCTTAAAATTTTATTTTTTTACATAACTTGTAATTAATCTATTGAAGACAACAATGCATTATTTTAGAATTAAAAAGCATATCACTCAGTCTTTTCAATCATTAAATTGTTTGAAGGAACTTATAACCAATTCTCTTTTTGCATTTAAAACGCGACTTTCATGCATAATTTGCAATTGATCTATTGATGGCAACTATGCATTTTTTTAGCCTTAAAGTCATATTTTTGGGTCTCTTTTAGTCAGTAAATTATTCTAAATCACTTCGTAAGAAATTCGGCATTTAATCATGACTTTCGTGCATAACCTGCAGTTGATCTATTGAAGGCAAAAATGCATTTGTTTAGCCTTAAAGTCATGTCACTGAGTCTCTTCTAGTCATTAAATCATTCTAAATTAGTTCAAACGAATTCTATTTTCGCCCTTCAAATATTATTTTCTTACATAACTTGTAATTAATCTATTGAAGACAACAATGCATTATTTTAGCAATAAAAAGCATATCACTCAGTCTTTTCAAACATTAAATCGTTTGAAGGCACTTCGAACCAATTCTCTTTTTGCATTTAAAACGCGACTTTCGTGCATAACTTGCAATTGATCTATTGATGGCAACTATGCATTTTTTAGCGTTCAAGTCATATTTTTGCGTCTCTTTTAGTCAGTAAATCATTCTAAATCACTTCGTATGAAATTCGGCATTTAAACATGACTTTCGTGCATAACCTGCAGTTGATCTATTGAAGGCAAAAATGCATTTGTTTAGCCTTAAAGTCATGTCACTGAGTTTCTTCTAGTCATTAAATCTTTCTAAATTAGTTCGAACGAATTCTATTTTCGCCCTTCAAATATTATTTTCTTACATAACTTATAATTAATCTATTGAAGACAACAATGCATTATTTTAGCAATAAAAAGCATATCACTCAGTCTTTTCATTCATTAAATTGTTTGAAGGCACTTCGAACCAATTCTCTTTTTGCATTTGAAACGCGACTTTCGTGCATAACTTGCAATTGATCTATTGATGGCAACTATGCATTTTTTAGCTATCAAGTCATATTTTTGCATCTCTTTTAGTCAGTAAATCATTCTAAATCACTTCGTATGAAATTCGGCAATTAAACATGACTTTCTTGCATAACTTGCACTTGATCTATTGAAGGCAACAATGCATTTGTTTAGCCTTAAAGTCATGTCACTGAGTCTCTTATAGTCATTAAATCATTCTAAATTATTTCGAACGAATTCTATTTTCGCCCTTCAAACATTATTTTCTTACATAACTTGTAATTAATCTATTGAAGACAACATTGCATTATTTTAGCAATAAAAAGCATATCACTCAGTCTTTTCAATCATTAAATCGTTTGAAGGCACTTCGAACCAATTCTCTTTTTGCATTTAAAACGCGACTTTCGTGCATAACTTGCAATTGATCTATTGATGGCAACTATGCATTTTTTTGCGTGCAAGTCATATTTTTGCGTGTCTTTTAGTCAGTAAATCATTCTAAATCACTTCGTATGAAATTCGGCAATTAAACATGACTTTCGTGCATAACTTGCACTTGATCTATTGAAGGCAACAATGCATTTGTTTAGCCTTAAAGTCATGTCACTGGGTCCCTTATAGTCATTAAATCATTCTAAATTATTTCGAACGAATTCTATTTTCGCCCTTCAGACATTATTTTCTTACATAACTTGTAATTAATCTATTGAAGACAACAATGCATTATTTTAGCATTAAAAAGCATATCACTCAGTCTTTTCAATCATTAAATTGTTTGAAGGCACTTCGATCCAATTCTCTTTTTGCATTTAGAACGCGACTTTCGTGCATAACTTGCAATTGATCTATTGATGGCAACTATGCATTTTTTAGCGTTCAAGTCATATTTTTGCGTCTCTTTTAGTCAGTAAATCATTCTAAATCACTTCGTATGAAATTCGGCAATTAAACATGACTTTCTTGCATAACTTGCACTTGATCTATTGAAGGCAACAATGCATTTGTTTAGCCTAAAAGTCATGTCACTGAGTCTCTTCTAGTCATTAAATCATTCTAAATTAGTTCGAACGAATTCTATTTTCGCCCTTCAAACATTATTTTCTTACATAACTTGTAATTAATCTATTGAAGACAACAATGCATTATTTTAGCATTAAAAAGCATATCACTCAGTCTTTTCAATCATTAAATTGTTTGAAGGCACTTCGATCCAATTCTCTTTTTGCATTTAGAACGCGACTTTCATGCATAATTTGCAATTGATCTATTGACGGCAACTATTCATTTTCTTAGCCTTAAAGTCATATTTTTGCATATCTTTTAGTCAGTAAATCATTCTAAATCACTTCGTATGAAATTCGGCATTTAAACATGACTTTCGTGCATAACTTGCAGTTGATCAATTGAAGGCTACAATGCATTTGTTTAGCCTTAAAGTCATGTCACTGAGTCTCTTCTAGTCATGAAATCATTCTAAATTAATTCGAACGAATTCTATTTTCGCCCTTCAAATATTATTTTCTTACATAACTTGTAATTAATATATTGAAGACAGCAATGCATTATTTTAGCATTAAAAAGCATATAACTCAGTCTATTCAATCATTAAATTGTTTGAAGGCACTTCGAACCAATTCGCTTTTTGCATTTAAAACGCGACTTTCGTGCATAATTTGCAATTCATCTATTGATGGCAACTATGCATTTTTTTAGCCTTCAAGTCATATTTTTGCGTCTCTTTTAGTCAGTAAAGCATTCTAAATCACTTCGTATGAAATTCGGCAATTAAACATGACTTTCGTGCATAACTTGCAGTTGATCTATTGAAGGCAACAATGCATTTGTTTAGCCTTAAAGTCATGTCACTGAGTCTCTTCTAGTCATGAAATCATTCTAAATTAATTCGAACGAATTCTATTTTCGCCCTTTAAATATTATTTTCTTACATAACTTGTAATTAATCTATTGAAGACAACAATGCATTATTTTAGCATTAAAAAGCATATAACTCAGTCTTTTCAATCATTAAATCGTTTGAAGGCACTTCGAACCAATTCTCTTTTTGCATTTAAAACGCGACTTTCGTGCATAACTTGCAATTGATCTATTGATGGCAACTATGCATTTTTTTGCGTTCAAGTCATATTTTTGCGTGTCTTTTAGTCAGTAAATCATTCTAAATCACTTCGTATGAAATTCGGCAATTAAACATGACTTTCGTGCATAACTTGCACTTGATCTATTGAAGGCAACAATGCTTTTGTTTAGCCTTAAAGTCATGTCACTGGGTCCCTTATAGTCATTAAATCATTCTAAATTATTTCGAACGAATTCTATTTTCGCCCTTCAGACATTATTTTCTTACATAACTTGTAATTAATCTATTGAAGACAACAATGCATTATTTTAGCATTAAAAAGCATATCACTCAGTCTTTTCAATCATTAAATTGTTTGAAGGCACTTCGATCCAATTCTCTTTTTGCATTTAGAACGCGACTTTCGTGCATAACTTGCAATTGATCTATTGATGGCAACTATGCATTTTTTAGCGTTCAAGTCATATTTTTGCGTCTCTTTTAGTCAGTAAATCATTCTAAATCACTTCGTATGAAATTCGGCAATTAAACATGACTTTCTTGCATAACTTGCACTTGATCTATTGAAGGCAACAATGCATTTGTTTAGCCTAAAAGTCATGTCACTGAGTCTCTTCTAGTCATTAAATCATTCTAAATTAGTTCGAACGAATTCTATTTTCGCCCTTCAAATATTATTTTCTTACATAACTTGTAATTAATCTATTGAAGACAACAATGCATTATTTTAGCAACAAAAAGCATATCACTCAGTCTTTTCAATCATTAAATTGTTTGAAGGCACTTCGAACCAATTCGCTTTTTGCATTTAAAACGCGACTTTCGTGCATAATTTGCAATTGATCTATTGATGGCAACTATGCATTTTTTTAGCCTTCAAGTCATATTTTTGCGTCTCTTTTAGTCAGTAAAGCATTCTAAATCACTTCGTATGAAATTCGGCAATTAAACATGACTTTCGTGCATAACTTGCAGTTGATCTATTGAAGGCAACAATGCATTTGTTTAGCCTTAAAGTCATGTCACTGAGTCTCTTCTAGTCATTAAATCATCCTAAATTAGTTCGAACGAATTCTATTTTCGCCCTTCAAATATTATTTTCTTACATAACTTGTAATTAATCTATTGAAGACAACAATGCATTATTTTAGCAATAAAAAGCATATGACTCAGTCTTTTCAATCATTAAATTGTTTGAAGGCACTTCGAACGAATTCTCTTTTTGCATTTAGAACGCGACTTTCGTGCATAACTTGCAATTGATCTATTGATGGCAACTATGCATTTTTTAGCGTTCAAGTCATATTTTTGCGTCTCTTTTATTCAGTAAATCATTCTAAATCACTTCGTGTGAAATTCGGCAATTAAACATGACTTTCTTGCATAACTTGCACTTGATCTATTGAAGGCAACAATGCATTTGTTTAGCCTTAAAGTCATGTCACTGAGTCTCTTATAGTCATTAAATCAATCTAAATTATTTCGAACGAATTCTATTTTCGCCCTTCAAACATTATTTTCTTACATAACTTGTAATTAATCTATTGAAGACAACAATGCATTATTTTAGCATTAAAAAGCATATCACTCAGTCTTTTCAATCATTAAATTGTTTGAAGGCACTTCGATCAAATTCTCTTTTTGCATTTAGAACGCGACTTTCCTGCATAATTTGCAATTGATCTATTGATGGCAACTATGCATTTTTTTAGCCTTAAAGTCATATTTTTGCGTCTCTTTTATTCAGTAAATTATTCTAAATCACTTCGTAAGAAATTCGGCATTTAAACATGACTTTCGTGCATAACTTGCAGTTGATCTATTGAAGGCAACAACGCATTTGTTTAGCCTTAAAGTCATGTCACTGACTCTCTCCTAGTCATTAAATCATTCTAATTTAGTTCGAACGAATTCTATTTTCGCCCTTCAAATATTATTTTCTTACATAACTTGTAATTAATCTATTGAAGACAACAATGCATTATTTTAGCAATAAAAAGCATATCACTCAGTCTTTTCAATAATTAAATTGTTTGAAGGCACTTCGAACCAATTCTCTTTTTGCATTTAAAACGCGACTTTCGTGCATAACTTCCAATTGATCTATTGATGGCAACTATGCATTTTTTAGCGTTGAAGTCATATTTTTGCGTCTCTTTTAGTCAGTAAATCATTCTAAATCACTTCGTCTGAAATTCGGCAATTAAACATGACTTTCTTGCATAACTTTCACTTGATCTATTGAAGGCAACAATGCATTTGTTTAGCCTTAAAGTCATGTCACTGAGTCTCTTATAGTCATTAAATCATTCTAAATTATTTCGAACGAATTCTATTTTCGCCCTTCAAACATTATTTTCTTACATAACTTGTAATTAATCTATTGAAGACAACATTGCATTATTTTAAGAATAAAAAGCATATGACTCAGTCTTTTCAATCATTAAATCGTTTGAAGGCACTTCGAACCAATTCTCTTTTTGCATTTAAAACGCGACTTTCGTGCATAACTTGCAATTGATCTATTGATGGCAACTATGCATTTTTTAGCGTTCAAGTCATATTTTTGCGTGTCTTTTAGTCAGTAAATCATTCTAAATCACTTCGTATGAAATTCGGCAATTAAACATGACTTTCGTGCATAACTTGCACTTGATCTATTGAAGGCAACAATGCATTTGTTTAGCCTTAAAGTCATGTCACTGGGTCCCTTATAGTCATTAAATCATTCTAAATTATTTCGAACGAATTCTATTTTCGCCCTTCAGACATTATTTTCTTACATAACTTGTAATTAATCTATTGAAGACAACAATGCATTATTTTAGCATTAAAAAGCATATCACTCAGTCTTTTCAATCATTAAATTGTTTGAAGGCACTTCGATCCAATTCTCTTTTTGCATTTAGAACGCGACTTTCGTGCATAACTTGCAATTGATCTATTGATGGCAACTATGCATTTTTTAGCGTTCAAGTCATATTTTTGCGTCTCTTTTAGTCAGTAAATCATTCTAAATCACTTCGTATGAAATTCGGCAATTAAACATGACTTTCGTGCATAACTTGCAGTTGATCTATTGAAGGCAACAATGCATTTGTTTAGCCTTAAAGTTATGTCACTGAGTCTCTTCTAGTCATTAAATCATTCTAAATTATTTCGAACGAATTCTATTTTCGCCCTTCAAACATTATTTTTTTACATAACTTGTAATTAATCTATTGAAGACAACATTGCATTATTTTAGCAATAAAAAGCATATCACTCAGTCTTTTCAATCATTAAATTGTTTGAAGGAACTTCTAACCAATACTCTTTTTGCATTTAAAACGCGACTTTCATGCGTAATTTGCAATTGATCTATTGATGGAAACTATGCATTTTTTTAGCCTTAAAGTCATATTTTTGCGTCTTTTTTATTCAGTAAATAATTCTAAATCACTTCGTATGAAATTCGGCAATTAAACATGACTTTCGTGCATAACTAGCAGTTGATCTATTATAGGCAACAATGCATTTGTTTAGCCTTAAATTCATGTCACTGAGTCTCTTCTAGTCGTTAAATCATTCTAAATTAGTTCGAACGAATTCTATTTTCGCCCTTCAAATATTATTTTCTTACATAACTTGCAATTAATCTATTGAAGACAACAATGCATTATTTTAGCAATAAAAAGCATATCACTCAGACTTTTCAATCATTAAATTGTTTGAAGGCACTTCGAACCAATTCTCTTTTTGCGTTTAAAACACGACATTCGTGCATAACTTGCAATTGATCTATTGATGGCAACTATGCATTTTTTGGCGTTCAAGTCATATTTTTGCGTCTCTTTTAGTCAGTAAATCATTCTAAATCACTTCGTATGAAATTCGGCAATTAAACATGACTTCTTTCTATAACTTGCACTTGATCTATTGAAGGCAACAATGCATTTGTTTAGCCTTAAAGTCATGTCACTGAGTCTCTAATAGTCATTAAATCATTCTAAATTATTTCGAACGAATTCTATTTTCGCCCTTCAAACATTATTTTCTTACATAACTTGTAATTAATCTATTGAACACAACATTGCATTATTTTAGCAATAAAAAGCATATCACTCAGTCTTTTCAATCATTAAATCGTTTGAAGGCACTTCAAACCAATTCTCTTTTTGCATTTAAAACGCGACTTTCGTGCATAACTTGCAATTGATCTATTGATGGCAACTATGCATTTTTTAGCGTTCAAGTCATATTTTTGCGTCTCTTTTAGTTAGTAAATCATTCTAAATCACTTCGTATGAAATTCGGCAATTAAACATGACTTTCGTTCATAACTTGCACTTGATCTATTGAAGGCAACAATGCATTTGTTTAGCCTTAAAGTCATGTGACTGAGTCTCTTATAGTCATTAAATCATTCTAAATTATTTCGAACGAATTCTATTTTCGCCCTTCAAACATTATTTTCTTACATAACTTGTAATTAATCTATTGAAGACAACAATGCATTATTTTAGCAATAAAAAGCATATCACTCAGTCTTTTCAATCATTAAATTGTTTGAAGGAACTTCTGACCAATTCTCTTTTTGCATTTAAAACGCGACTTTCATGCATAATTTGCAATTGATCTATTGATGGCAACTATGCATTTTTTTAGCCTTAAAGTCATATTTTTGCGTCTCTTTTATTCAGTAAATCATTATAAATCACTTCGTATGAAATTCGGCATTTAAACCTGACTTTTGTGCATAACTAGCAGTTGATCTATTATAGGCAACAATGCATTTGTTTAGCCTTAAATTCATGTCACTGAGTCTCTTCTAGTCATTAAATCATTCTAAATTAGTTCGAACGAATTCTATTTTCGCCCTTCAAATATTATTTTCTTACATAAATTGTAATTAATCTATTGAAGACAACAATGCATTATTTTAGCAATAAAAAGCATATCACTCAGTCTTTTCAATCATTAAATTGTTGGAAGGCACTTCGAACCAATTCTCTTTTTGCATTTAAAACGCGACTTTCGTGCATAATTTGCAATTGATCTATTGATGGCAACTATGCATTTTTTAGCGTTCAAGTCATATTTTTGCGTCTCTTTTAGTCAGTAAATCATTCTAAATCACTTCGTATGAAATTCGGCATTTGAACATGACTTTCGTGCATAACTTGCAGTTCATCTATTGAAGGCAACAATGCATTTGTTTAGCCTTAAAGTCATGTCACTGAGTCTCTTCTAGTCAGTAAATCATTCTAAATTAGTTCGAACGAATTCTATTTTCGCCCTTCAAATATTATTTTCTTACATAACTTGTAATTAATCTACTGAAGACAACAATGCATTATTTTAGCATTAAAAAGCATATCACACAGTCTTTTCAATCATTAAATTGTTTGAAGGCACTTCGATCCAATTCTCTTTTTGCATTTAAAACGCGACTTTCATGCATAATTTGCAATTGATCTATTGATGGCAATTATGCATTTTTTTAGCCTTAAAGTCATATTTTTGCGTCTCTTTTAGTCAGTAAATTATTCTAAATCACTTCGTATGAAATTCGGCATTTAAACATGACTTTCGTGCCTAACTTGCAGTTGATCTATTGAAGGCAACAATGCATTTGTTTAGCCTTAAAGTCATGTCACTGACTCTCTTCTAGTCATTAAATCATTCTAAATTAGTTCGAACGAATTCTATTTTCGCCCTTCAAACATTATTTTCTTACATAACTTGTAATTAATCTATTGAAGACAACAATGCATTATTTTAGCATTAAAAAGCATATCACTCAGTCTTTTCAATCATTAAATTGTTTGAAGGCACTTCGAACCAATTCTCTTTTTGCGTTTAAAACACGACATTCGTGCATAACTTGCAATTGATCTATTGATGGCAACTATGCATTTTTTGGCGTTCAAGTCATATTTTTGCGTCTCTTTTAGTCAGTAAATCATTCTAAATCACTTCGTATGAAATTCGGCAATTAAACATGACTTCTTTCTATAACTTGCACTTGATCTATTGAAGGCAACAATGCATTTGTTTAGCCTTAAAGTCATGTCACTGAGTCTCTAATAGTCATTAAATCATTCTAAATTATTTCGAACGAATTCTATTTTCGCCCTTCAAACATTATTTTCTTACATAACTTGTAATTAATCTATTGAACACAACATTGCATTATTTTAGCAATAAAAAGCATATCACTCAGTCTTTTCAATCATTAAATCGTTTGAAGGCACTTCAAACCAATTCTCTTTTTGCATTTAAAACGCGACTTTCGTGCATAACTTGCAATTGATCTATTGATGGCAACTATGCATTTTTTAGCGTTCAAGTCATATTTTTGCGTCTCTTTTAGTTAGTAAATCATTCTAAATCACTTCGTATGAAATTCGGCAATTAAACATGACTTTCGTTCATAACTTGCACTTGATCTATTGAAGGCAACAATGCATTTGTTTAGCCTTAAAGTCATGTGACTGAGTCTCTTATAGTCATTAAATCATTCTAAATTATTTCGAACGAATTCTATTTTCGCCCTTCAAACATTATTTTCTTACATAACTTGTAATTAATCTATTGAAGACAACAATGCATTATTTTAGCAATAAAACGCATATCACTCAGTCTTTTCAATCATGAAATTGTTTGAAGGAACTTCTGACCAATTCTCTTTTTGCATTTAAAACGCGACTTTCATGCATAATTTGCAATTGATCTATTGATGGCAACTATGCATTTTTTTAGCCTTAAAGTCATATTTTTGCGTCTCTTTTATTCGGTAAATCATTATAAATCACTTCGTATGAAATTCGGCATTTAAACCTGACTTTTGTGCATAACTAGCAGTTGATCTATTATAGGCAACAATGCATTTGTTTAGCCTTAAATTCATGTCACTGAGTCTCTTCTAGTCATTAAATCATTCTAAATTAGTTCGAACGAATTCTATTTTCGCCCTTCAAATATTATTTTCTTACATAAATTGTAATTAATCTATTGAAGACAACAATGCATTATTTTAGCAATAAAAAGCATATCACTCAGTCTTTTCAATCATTAAATTGTTGGAAGGCACTTCGAACCAATTCTCTTTTTGCATTTAAAACGCGACTTTCGTGCATAATTTGCAATTGATCTATTGATGGCAACTATGCATTTTTTAGCGTTCAAGTCATATTTTTGCGTCTCTTTTAGTCAGTAAATCATTCTAAATCACTTCGTATGAAATTCGGCATTTGAACATGACTTTCGTGCATAACTTGCAGTTCATCTATTGAAGGCAACAATGCATTTGTTTAGCCTTAAAGTCATGTCACTGAGTCTCTTCTAGTCAGTAAATCATTCTAAATTAGTTCGAACGAATTCTATTTTCGCCCTTCAAATATTATTTTCTTACATAACTTGTAATTAATCTACTGAAGACAACAATGCATTATTTTAGCATTAAAAAGCATATCACACAGTCTTTTCAATCATTAAATTGTTTGAAGGCACTTCGATCCAATTCTCTTTTTGCATTTAAAACGCGACTTTCATGCATAATTTGCAATTGATCTATTGATGGAAATTATGCATTTTTTTAGCCTTAAAGTCATATTTTTGCGTCTCTTTTAGTCAGTAAATTATTCTAAATCACTTCGTATGAAATTCGGCATTTAAACATGACTTTCGTGCCTAACTTGCAGTTGATCTATTGAAGGCAACAATGCATTTGTTTAGCCTTAAAGTCATGTCACTGACTCTCTTCTAGTCATTAAATCATTCTAAATTAGTTCGAACGAATTCTATTTTCGCCCTTCAAACATTATTTTCTTACATAACTTGTAATTAATCTATTGAAGACAACAATGCATTATTTTAGCATTAAAAAGCATATCACTCAGTCTTTTCAATCATTAAATTGTTTGAAGGCACTTCGAACCAATTCTCTTTTTGCATTTAAAACGCGACTTTCGTGCATAATTTGCAATTGATCTATTGATGGCAACTATGCATTTTTTAGCGTTCAAGTCATATTTTTGCGTCTCTTTTAGTCAGTAAATCATTCTAAATCACTTCGTATGAAATTCGGCAATTAAACATGACTTTCTTGCATAACTTGCACTTGATCTATTGAAGGCAACAATGCATTTGTTTAGCCTTAAAGTCATGTCACTGAGTCTCTGATAGTCATTAAATCATTTTAAATTAGTTCGAACGAATTCTATTTTGGCCCTTCAAATATTATTTTCTTACATAACTTGTAATTAATCTATTGAAGACAACAATGCATTATTTTAGCATTAAGAAGCATATCACTCAGTCTTTTCAATCATTAAATTGTTTGAAGGCACTTCGGTCCAATTCTCTTTTTGCATATAAAACGTGACTTTCGTGCATAACTTGCAATTGATCTATTGATGGCAACTATGCATTTTTTTAGCCTTAAAGTCATATTTTTGCATCTCGTTTAGTCAGTAAATCATTCTAAATCACTTCGTATGAAATTCGGCATTTAAACATGACTTTCGTGCATAACTTGCAGTTAATCTATTGAAGGCAACAATGCATTTGTTTAGCCTTAAAGTCATATTTTTGGGTCTCTTTTATTCAGTAAATTATTCTAAATCACTTCGTAAGAAATTCGGCATTTAAACATGACTTTCGTGCATAACTTGCAGTTGATCTATTGAAGGAAACAGTGCATTTGTTTAGCCTTAAAGTCATGTCACTGAGTCTCTTCTAGTCATGAAATCATTCTAAATTAATTCGAACGAATTCTATTTTCGACCTTCAAATATTATTTTCTTACATAACTCGTAATTAATCTATTGAAGACAACAATGCATTATTTTAGCAATAAAAAGCATATCACTCAGTCTTTTCAATCATTAATTTGTTGGAGGGCACTTCGAACCAATTCGCTTTTTGCATTTAAAACGCGACTTTCGTGCATAATTTGCAATTGATCTATTGATGGCAACTATGCATTTTTTAGCGTTCAAGTCATATTTTTGCGTCTCTTTTAGTCAGTAAATCATTCTAAATCACTTCGTATGAAATTCGGCAATTAAACATGACTTTCTTGCATAACTTGCACTTGATCTATTGAAGGCAACAATGCATTTGTTTAGCCTTAAAGTCATGTCACTGAGTCTCTTATAGTCATTAAATCATTCTAAATTATTTCGAACGAATTCTATTTTCGCCCTTCAAACATTATTTTCTTACATAACTCGTTATTAATCTATTGAAGACAACAATGCATTATTTTAGCATTAAAAAGCATATCACTCAGTCTTTTCAATCATTAAATTGTTTGAAGGCACTTCGATCCAATTCTCTTTTTGCATTTAGAACGCGACTTTCATGCATAATTTGCAATTGATCTATTGATGGCAACTGTGCATTTTTTTAGCCTTAAAGTCATATTTTTGCATCTCTTTTAGTCAGTAAATCATTCTAAATCACTTCGTAAGAAATTCGGCATTTAAACATGACTTTCGTGCATAAATTGCAGTTGATCTATTGAAGGCAACAATGCATTTGTTTAGCCTTAAAGTCATGTCACTGACTCTGTTCTAGTCATTAAATCATTCTAAATTAGTTCGAACGAATTCTATTTTCGCCCTTCAAATATTATTTTCTTACTTAACTTGTAATTAATCTATTGAAGACAACAATGCATTATTTTAGCAATAAAAAGCATATCACTCAGTCTTTTCAATCATTAAATTGTTTGAAGGCACTTCTAACCAATTCTCTTTTTGCATTTAAAACGCGACTTTCATGCATAATTTGCAATTGATCTATTGATGGCAACTATGCATTTTTTTAGCCTTAAAGTCATATTTTTGCGTCTCTTTTATTCAGTAAATCATTATAAATCACTTCGTATGAAATTCGGCATTTAAACCTGATTTTCGTGCATAACTAGCAGTTGATCTATTATAGGCAACAATGCATTTGTTTAGCCTTAAATTCATGTCACTGAGTCTCTTCTAGTCATTAAATCATTCTAAATTAGTTCGAACGAATTCTATTTTCGCCCTTCAAATATTATTTTCTTACATAACTTGTAATTAATCTATTGAAGACAACAATGCATTATTTTAGCAATAAAAAGCATATCACTCAGTCTTTTCAATCATTAAATCGTTTGCAGGCACTTCGAACCAATTCTCTTTTTGCATTTAAAACGCGACTTTCGTGCATAACTTGCAATTGATCTATTGATGGCAACTGTGCATTTTTTTAGCCTTAAAGTCATATTTTTGCATCTCTTTTAGTCAGTAAATCATTCTAAATCACTTCGTAAGAAATTCGGCATTTAAACATGACTTTCGTGCATAAATTGCAGTTGATCTATTGAAGGCAACAATGCATTTGTTTAGCCTTAAAGTCATGTCACTGACTCTGTTCTAGTCATTAAATCATTCTAAATTAGTTCGAACGAATTATATTTTCGCCCTTCAAATATTATTTTCTTACTTAACTTGTAATTAATCTATTGAAGACAACAATGCATTATTTTAGCAATAAAAAGCATATCACTCAGTCTTTTCAATCATTAAATTGTTTGAAGGCACTTCTAACCAATTCTCTTTTTGCATTTAAAACGCGACTTTCATGCATAATTTGCAATTGATCTATTGATGGCAACTATGCATTTTTTTAGCCTTAAAGTCATATTTTTGCGTCTCTTTTAGTCAGTAAATCATTCTAAATCACTTCGTATGAAATTCGGCAATTAAACATGACTTTCGCGCATAACTAGCAGTTGATCTATTATAGGCAACAATGCATTTGTTTAGCCTTAAATTCATGTCACTGAGTCTCTTCTAGTCATTAAATCATTCTAAATTAGTTCGAACGAATTCTATTTTTTCCCTTCAAATATTATTTTCTTACATAACTTGTAATGAATCTATTGAAGACAACAATGCATTATTTTAGCATTAAAAAGCATATCACTCAGTCTTTTCAACCATTAAATTGTTTGAAGGCACTTCGATCCGATTCTCTTTTTGCATTTAGAACGCGACTTTCATGCATAATTAGCAATTGATCTATTGATGGCAACTATGCATTTTTTTAGCCTTAAAGTCATATTTTTGGGTCTCTTTTCGTCAGTAAATCATTCTAAATCACTTCGTATGAAATTCGGCAATTAAACATGACTTTCTTGCATAACTTGCACTTGATCTATTGAAGGCAACAATGCATTTGTTTAGCCTTAAAGTCATGTCACTGAGTCTCTTATAGTCATTAAATCATTCTAAATTATTTCGAACGAATTCTATTTTCGCCCTTCAAATATTATTGTCTTACATAACTTGTAATTAATCTATTGAAGACAACAATGCATTATTTTAGCAATAAAAAGCATATCACTCAGTCTTTTCAATCATTAAATTGTTTGAAGGCACTTCGATCCAATTCTCTTTTTGCATTTAAAACGCGACTTTCATGCATAATTTGCAATTGATCTATTGATGGCAACTATGCATTTTTTTAGCCTTAAAGTCATATTTTTGCGTCTCTTTTAGTCAGTAAATTATTCTAAATCACTTCGTATGAAATTCGGCATTTAAACATGACTTTCGTGCCTAACTTGCAGTTGATCTATTGAAGGCAACAATGCATTTGTTTAGCCTTAAAGTCATGTCACTGACTCTCTTCTAGTCATTAAATCATTCTAAATTAGTTCGAACGAATTCTATTTTCGCCCTTCAAACATTATTTTCTTACATAACTTGTAATTAATCTATTGAAGACAACAATGCATTATTTTAGCATTAAAAAGCATATCACTCAGTCTTTTCAATCATTAAATTGTTTGAAGGCACTTCGAACCAATTCTCTTTTTGCATTTAAAACGCGACTTTCGTGCATAATTTGCAATTGATCTATTGATGGCAACTATGCATTTTTTAGCGTTCAAGTCATATTTTTGCGTCTCTTTTAGTCAGTAAATCATTCTAAATCACTTCGTATGAAATTCGGCAATTAAACATGACTTTCTTGCATAACTTGCACTTGATCTATTGAAGGCAACAATGCATTTGTTTAGCCTTAAAGTCATGTCACTGAGTCTCTGATAGTCATTAAATCATTTTAAATTAGTTCGAACGAATTCTATTTTCGCCCTTCAAATATTATTTTCTTACATAACTTGTAATTAATCTATTGAAGACAACAATGCATTATTTTAGCATTAAGAAGCATATCACTCAGTCTTTTCAATCATTAAATTGTTTGAAGGCACTTCGGTCCAATTCTCTTTTTGCATATAAAACGCGACTTTCGTGCATAACTTGCAATTGATCTATTGATGGCAACTATGCATTTTTTTAGCCTTAAAGTCATATTTTTGCATCTCGTTTAGTCAGTAAATCATTCTAAATCACTTCGTATGAAATTCGGCATTTAAACATGACTTTCGTGCATAACTTGCAGTTGATCTATTGAAGGCAACAATGCATTTGTTTAGCCTTAAAGTCATATTTTTGGGTCTCTTTTATTCAGTAAATTATTCTAAATCACTTCGTAAGAAATTCGGCATTTAAACATGACTTTCGTGCATAACTTGCAGTTGATCTATTGAAGGAAACAGTGCATTTGTTTAGCCTTAAAGTCATGTCACTGAGTCTCTTCTAGTCATGAAATCATTCTAAATTAATTCGAACGAATTCTATTTTCGACCTTCAAATATTATTTTCTTACATAACTCGTAATTAATCTATTGAAGACAACAATGCATTATTTTAGCAATAAAAAGCATATCACTCAGTCTTTTCAATCATTAATTTGTTGGAAGGCACTTCGAACCAATTCGCTTTTTGCATTTAAAACGCGACTTTCGTGCATAATTTGCAATTGATCTATTGATGGCAACTATGCATTTTTTAGCGTTCAAGTCATATTTTTGCGTCTCTTTTAGTCAGTATATCATTCTAAATCACTTCGTATGAAATTCGGCAATTAAACATGACTTTCTTGCATAACTTGCACTTGATCTATTGAAGGCAACAATGCATTTGTTTAGCCTTAAAGTCATGTCACTGAGTCTCTGATAGTCATTAAATCATTTTAAATTAGTTCGAACGAATTCTATTTTCGCCCTTCAAATATTATTTTCTTACATAACTTGTAATTAATCTATTGAAGACAACAATGCATTATTTTAGCATTAAGAAGCATATCACTCAGTCTTTTCAATCATTAAATTGTTTGAAGGCACTTCGGTCCAATTCTCTTTTTGCATATAAAACGCGACTTTCGTGCATAACTTGCAATTGATCTATTGATGGCAACTATGCATTTTTTTAGCCTTAAAGTCATATTTTTGCATCTCGTTTAGTCAGTAAATCATTCTAAATCACTTCGTATGAAATTCGGCATTTAAACATGACTTTCGTGCATAACTTGCAGTTGATCTATTGAAGGCAACAATGCATTTGTTTAGCCTTAAAGTCATATTTTTGGGCCTCTTTTATTCAGTAAATTATTCTAAATCACTTCGTAAGAAATTCGGCATTTAAACATGACTTTCGTGCATAACTTGCAGTTGATCTATTGAAGGAAACAGTGCATTTGTTTAGCCTTAAAGTCATGTCACTGAGTCTCTTCTAGTCATGAAATCATTCTAAATTAATTCGAACGAATTCTATTTTCGACCTTCAAATATTATTTTCTTACATAACTCGTAATTAATCTATTGAAGACAACAATGCATTATTTTAGCAATAAAAAGCATATCACTCAGTCTTTTCAATCATTAATTTGTTTGAAGGCACTTCGAACCAATTCGCTTTTTGCATTTAAAACGCGACTTTCGTGCATAATTTGCAATTGATCTATTGATGGCAACTATGCATTTTTTAGCGTTCAAGTCATATTTTTGCGTCTCTTTTAGTCAGTAAATCATTCTAAATCACTTCGTATGAAATTCGGCAATTAAACATGACTTTCTTGCATAACTTGCACTTGATCTATCGAAGGCAACAATGCATTTGTTTAGCCTTAAAGTCATGTCACTGAGTCTCTTATAGTCATTAAATCATTCTAAATTATTTCGAACGAATTCTATTTTCGCCCTTCAAACATTATTTTCTTACATAACTTGTAATTAATCTATTGAAGACAACATTGCATTATTTTAGCAATAAAAAGCATATCACTCAGTCTTTTCAATCATTAAATCGTTTGCAGGCACTTCGAACCAATTCTCTTTTTGCATTTAAAACGCGACTTTCGTGCATAACTTGCAATTGATCTATTGATGGCAACTATGCATTTTTTAGCATTCAAGTCATATTTTTGCGTCTCTTTTAGTCAGTAAATCATTCTAAATCACTTCGTATGAAATTCGGCAATTAAACATGACTTTCGTTCATAACTTGCACTTGATCTATTGAAGGCAACAATGCATTTGTTTAGCCTTAAAGTCATGTTACTGAGTCTCTTATAGTCATTAAATCATTCTAAATTAGTTCGACCGAATTCTATTTTCGCCCTTCAAACATTATTTTCTTACATAACTCGTAATTAATCTATTGAAGACAACAATGCATTATTTTAGCATTAAAAAGCATATCACTCAGTCTTTTCAATCATTAAATTGTTTGAAGGCACTTCGATCCAATTCTCTTTTTGCATTTAGAACGCGACTTTCATGCATAATTTGCAATTGATCTATTGATGGCAACTGTGCATTTTTTTAGCCTTAAAGTCATATTTTTGCATCTCTTTTAGTCGGTAAATCATTCTAAATCACTTCGTAAGAAATTCGGCATTTAAACATGACTTTCGTGCATAACTTGCAGTTGATCTATTGAAGGCAACAATGCATTTGTTTTGCCTTAAAGTCATGTCACTGAGTCTCTTCTAGTCATTAAATCATTCTAAATTAGTTCGAACGAATTCTATTTTCGCCCTTCAAATATTATTTTCTTACATAACTTGTAATTAATCTATTGAAGACAACAATGCATTATTTTAGCAATAAAAAGCATATCACTCAGTCTTTTCAATCATTAAATCGTTTGCAGGCACTTCGAACCAATTCTCTTTTTGCATTTAAAACGCGACTTTCGTGCATAACTTGCAATTGATCTATTGATGGTAACTATGCATTTTTTTAGCCTTCAAGTCATATTTTTGCGTCTCTTTTAGTCAGTAAAGCATTCTAAATCACTTCGTATGAAATTCGGCAATTAAACATGACTTTCTTGCATAACTTGCACTTGATCTATTGAAGGCAACAATGCATTTGTTTAGCCTTAAATTCATGTCACTGACTCTCTTCTAGTCATTAAATCATTCTAAATTAGTTCGAACGAATTCTATTTTCGCCCTTCAAATATTATTTTCTTACATAACTTGTAATTAATCTATTGAAGACAACAATGCATTATTTTAGCAATAAAAAGCATATCACTCAGTCTTTTCAATCATTAAATCGTTTGCAGGCACTTCGAACCAATTCTCTTTTTGCATTTAAAACGCGACTTTCGTGCATAACTTGCAATTGATCTATTGATGGCAACTATGCATTTTTTTAGCCTTAAAGTCATATTTTTGCATCTCTTTTAGTCAGTAAATCATTCTAAATCACTTCGTAAGAAATTCGGCATTTAAACATGACTTTCGTGCATAACTTGCAGTTGATCTATTGAAGGCAACAATGCATTTGTTTAGCCTTAAAGTCATGTCACTGACTCTCTTCTAGTCATTAAATCATTCTAAATTAGTTCGAACGAATTCTATTTTCGCCCTTCAAATATTATTTTCTTACATAACTTGTAATTAATCTATTGAAGACAACAATGCATTATTTTAGCAATAAAAAGCATATCACTCAGTCTTTTCAATCATTAAATTGTTTGAAGGCACTTCGAACCAATTCTCTTTTTGCATTTAAAACGCGACTTTCGTGCATAACTTGCAATTGATCTATTGATGGCAACTATGCATTTTTTAGCATTCAAGTCATATTTTTGCGTCTCTTTTAATCAGTAAAGCATTCTAAATCACTTCGTATGAAATTCGGCAATTAAACATGACTTTCGGGCATAACTTGCAGTTGATCTATTGAAGGCAACAATGCATTTGTTTAGCCTTAAAGTCATGTCACTGAGTCTCATCTAGTCATTAAATCCTTCTAAATTATTTCGAACGAATTCTATTTTCGCCCTTCAAACATTATTTTTTTACATAACTTGTAATTAATCTATTGAAGACAACATTGCATTATTTTAGCAATAAAAAGCATATCACTCAGTCTTTTTTCAATCATTAAATTGTTTGAAGGAAATTCTAACCAATTCTCTTTTTGCATTTAAAACGCGACTTTCATGCATAATTTGCAATTGATCTATTGATGGCAACTATGCATTTTTTTAGCCTTAAAGTCATATTTTTGCGTCTTTTTTATTCAGTAAATCATTCTAAATCACTTCGTATGAAATTCGGCAATTAAACATGACTTTCGCGCATAACTAGCAGTTGATCTATTATAGGCAACAATGCATTTGTTTAGCCTTAAATTCATGTCACTGAGTCTCTTCTAGTCATTAAATCATTCTAAATTAGTTCGAACGAATTCTATTTTCGCCCTTCAAATATTATTTTCTTACATAACTTGTAATTAATCTATTGAAGACAACAATGCATTATTTTAGCATTAAAAAGCATATCACTCAGTCTTTTCAATCATTAAATTGTTTGAAGGCACTTCGATCCAATTCTCTTTTTGCATTTAGAACGCGACTTTCATGCATAATTTGCAATTGATCTATTGATGGCAACTATGCATTTTTTTAGCCTTAAAGTCATATTTTTGGGTCTCTTTTATTCAGTAAATTATTCTAAATCACTTCGTAAGAAATTCGGCATTTAAACATGACTTTCGTGCATAACTTGCAGTTGATCTATTGAAGGCAACAATGCATTTGTTTAGCCTTAAAGTCATTTCACTGAGTCTCTTCTAGTCATTAAATCATTCTAAATTAGTTCGAACGAATTCTATTTTCGCCCTTCAAATATTATTTTTTACATAACTTGTAATTAATCTATTGAAGACAACAATGCATTATTTTAGCAATAAAAAGCATATCACTCAGTCTTTTCAATCATTAAATTGTTTGAAGGCACTTCGAACCAATTCTCTTTTTGCATTTAAAACGCGACTTTCGTTCATAACTTGCAATTGATCTATTGGTGGCAACTATGCATTTTTTAGCGTTCAAGTCATATTTTTGCCTCTCTTTTAGTCAGTAAATCATTCTAACTCACTTCGTATGAAATTCGGCAATTAAACATGACTTTCTTGCATAACTTGCACTTGATCTATTGAAGGCAACAATCCATTTGTTTAGCCTTAAAGTCATGTCACTGAGTCTCTTATAGTCATTAAATCATTCTAAATTATTTCGAACGAATTCTATTTTCGCCCTTCAAACATTATTTTCTTACATAACTTGTAATTAATCTATTGAAGACAACATTGCATTATTTTAGCAATAAAAAGCATATCACTCAGTCTTTTCAATCAGTAAATTGTTTGGAGGAACTTCTAACCAATTCTCTTTTTGCATTTAAAACGCGACTTTCATGCATAATTTGCAATTGATCTATTGATGGCAACTATGCATTTTTTTAGCCTTAAAGTCATATTTTTGCATCTCTTTTATTCAGTAAATCATTCTAAATCACTTCGTATGAAATTCGGCATTTAAACATGACTTTCGTGCATAACTAGCGGTTGATCTATTATAGGCAACAATGCATTTGTTTAGCCTTAAATACATGTCACTGAGTCTCTTCTAGTCATTAAATCATTCTAAATTAGTTCGAACGAATTCTATTTTCGCCCTTCAAATATTATTTTCTTACATAACTTGTAATTAATCTATTGAAGACAACAATGCATTATTTTAGCAATAAAAAGCATATCACTCGGTCTTTTCAATCATTAAATTGTTTGAAGGCACTTCGAACCAATTCTCTTTTTGCATTTAGAACGCGACTTTCATGCATAATTTGCAATTGATCTATTGATGGCAACTATGCATTTTTTTAGCCTTAAAGTCATATTTTTGCGTCTCTTTTATTCAGTAAATCATTCTAAATCACTTCGTATGAAATTCGGCATTTAAACACGACTTTCGTGCATAACTTGCAGTTGATCTATTGAAGGCAACAATGCATTTGTTTAGCCTTAAAGTCATGTCACTGACTCTCTTCTAGTCATTAAATCATTCTAAATTAGTTCGAACGAATTCTATTTTCGCCCTTCAAATATTATTTTCTTACATAACTTGTAATTAATCTATTGCACACAACAATGCATTATTTTAGCAATAAAAAGCATATCACTCAGTCTTTTCAATCATTAAATTGTTTGAAGGCACTTCGAACCAATTCTCTTTTTGCATTTAAAACGCGACTTTCGTGCATAACTTGCAATTGATCTATTGATGGCAACTATGCATTTTTTAGCGTTCAATTCATATTTTTGCATCTCTTTTAGTCAGTAAATCATTCTAACTTACTTCGTATGAAATTCGGCAATTAAACATGACATTCTTGCATAACTTGCACTTGATCTATTGAAGGCAACAATGCATTTGTTTAGCCTTAAAGTCATGTCACTGAGTCTCTTATAGTCATTAAATCATTCTAAATTATTTCGAACGAATTCTATTTTCGCCCTTCAAACATTATTTTCTTACATAACTTGTAATTAATCTATTGAAGACAACATTGCATTATTTTAGCAATAAAAAGCATATCACTCAGTCTTTTCAATCAGTAAATTGTTTGGAGGAACTTCTAACCAATTCTCTTTTTGCATTTAAAACGCGACTTTCATGCATAATTTGCAATTGATCTATTGATGGCAACTATGCATTTTTTTAGCCTTAAAGTCATATTTTTGCGTCTCTTTTATTCAGTAAATCATTCTAAATCACTTCGTATGAAATTCGGCATTTAAACATGACTTTCGTGCATAACTAGCAGTTGATCTATTATAGGCAACAATGCATTTGTTTAGGCTTAAATTCATGTCACTGAGTCTCTTCTAGTCATTAAATCATTCTAAATTAGTTCGAACGAATTCTATTTTCGCCCTTCAAATATTATTTTCTTACATAACTTGTAATTAATCTATTGAAGACAAGAATGCATTATTTTAGCAATAAAAAGCATACCACTCGGTCTTTTCAATCATTAAATTGTTTGAAGGCACTTCGAACCAATTCTCTTTTTGCATTTAGAACGCGACTTTCATGCATAATTTGCAATTGATCTATTGATGGCAACTATGCATTTTTTTAGCGTTCAAGTCATATTTTTGCGTCTCTTTTATTCAGTAAATCATTCTAAATCACTTCGTATGAAATTCGGCATTTAAACATGACTTTCGTGCATAACTTGCAGTTGATCTATTATAGGCAACAACGCATTTGTTTAGCCTTAAATTCATGTTACTGAGTCTCTTCTAGTAATTAAATCATTCTAAATTAGTTCGAACGAATTCTATTTTCGCCCTTCAAATATTATTTTCTTACATAACTTGTAATTAATCTATTGAAGACAACAATGCATTATTTTAGCAATAAAAAGCATATCACTCAGTCTTTTCAATCATTAAATTGTTTGGAGGAACTTCTAACCAATTCTCATTTTGCATTTAAAACGCGACTTTCGTGCATAATTTGCAATTGATCTATTGATGGCAACTATGCATTTTTTTAGCCTTAAAGTCATATTTTTGCGTCTCTTTTATTCAGTAAATCATTCTAAATCACCTCGTATGAAATTCGGCATTTAAACATGACTTTCGTGCATAACTAGCAGTCGATCTATTATAGGCAACAATGCATTTGTTTAGCCTTAAAGTCATGTCACTGAGTCTCTTCTAGTCATTAAATCATTCTAAATTAGTTCGAACGAATTCTATTTTCGCCCTTCAAATATTATTTTCTTACATAACTTGTAATTAAAATATTGAAGACAACAATGCATTATTTTAGCATTAAAAAGCATATCACACAGTCTTTTCAATCATTAAATTGTTTGAAGGCACTTCGATCCAATTCTCTTTTTGCATTTAGAACGTGACTTTCATGCATAATTTGCAATTGATCTACTGATGGCAACTATGCATTTTTTTAGCCTTAAAGTCATATTTTTGCATCTCTTTTAGTCAGTAAATCATTCTAAATCACTTCGTAAGAAATTCGGCATTTAAACATGACTTTCGTGCATAACTTGCCGTTGATCTATTGAAGGCAACAACGCATTTGTTTAGCCTTAAATTCATGTTACTGAGTCTATTCTAGTCATTAAATCATTCTAAATTAGTTCGAACGAATTCTATTTTCGCCCTTCAAATATTATTTTCTTACATAACTTGTAATTAATCTATTGAAGACAACAATGCATTATTTTAGCAATAAAAAGCATATCACTCAGTCTTTTAAATCATTAAATTGTTTGGAGGAACTTCTAACCAATTCTCATTTTGCATTTAAAACGCGACTTTCATGCATAATTTGCAATTGATCTATTGATGGCAACTATGCATTTTTTTAGCCTTAAAGTCATATTTTTGCGTCTCTTTTATTCAGTAAATCATTCTAAATCACCTCGTATGAAATTCGGCATTTAAACATGACTTTCGTGCATAACTTGCAGTTGATCTATTGAAGGCAACAACGCATTTGTTTAGCCTTAAATTCATGTTACTGAGTCTATTCTAGTCATTAAATCATTCTAAATTAGTTCGAACGAATTCTATTTTCGCCCTTCAAATATTATTTTCTTACATAACTTGTAATTAATCTATTGAAGACAACAATGCATTATTTTAGCAATAAAAAGCATATCACTCAGTCTTTTAAATCATTAAATTGTTTGGAGGAACTTCTAACCAATTCTCATTTTGCATTTAGAACGCGACTTTCATGCATAATTTGCAATTGATCTATTGATGGCAACTATCCATTTTTTTAGCCTTAAAGTCATATTTTTGCGTCTCTTTTATTCAGTAAATCATTCTAAATCACCTCGTATGAAATTCGGCATTTAAACATGACTTTCGTGCATAACTCGCAGTTGATCTATTATAGGCAACAATGCATTTGTTTAGCCTTAAATTCATGTCACTGAGTCTCTTCTAGTCATTAAATCATTCTAAATTAGTTCGAACGAATTCTATTTTCGCCCTTCAAATATTATTTTCTTACATAACTTGTAATTAATCTATTGAAGACAACAATGCATTATTTTAGCAATAAAAAGCATATCACTCAGTCTTTTCAATCATTAAATTGTTTGAAGGCACTTCGAACCAATTCTCTTTTTGCATTTAAAACGCTACTATCGTGCATAACTTGCAATTGATCTATTGATGCCAACTATGCATTTTTTAGCGTTCAAGTCATATTTTTGCGTCTCTTTTAGTCAGTAAATCATTCTAAATCACTTCGTATGAAATTCGGCAATTAAACATGACTTTCGTGCATAACTAGCAGTTGATCTATTTTAGGCAACAATGCATTCGTTTAGCCTTAAATTCATGTCACTGAGTCTCTTCTAGTCATTAAATCATTCTAAATTAGTTCGAACGAATTCTATTTTCGCCCTTCAAATATTATTTTCTTACATAACTTGTAATTAAAATATTGAAGACAACAATGCATTATTTTAGCATTAAAAAGCATATCACTCAGTCTTTTGAATCATTAAATTGGTTGAAGGAACTTCTAACCAATTCTCTTTTTGCATTTAAAACGCGACTTTCATGCATAATTTGCAATTGATCTATTGATGGCAACTATGCATTTTTTAGCGTTCAAGTCATATTTTTGCGTCTCTTTTAGTCAGGAAATAATTCTAAATCACTTCGTACGAAATTCGGCAATTAAACATGACTTTCGTGCATAACTTGCAGTTGATCTATTGAAGGCAACAATGCATTTGTTTAGCCTTAAAGTCATGTCACTGAGTCTCTTCTAGTCATTAAATCATCCTAAATTATTTCGAACGAATTCTATTTTCGCCCTTCAAACATTATTTTTTTACATAACTTGTAATTAATCTATTGAAGACAACAATGCATTATTTTAGCAATAAAAAGCATATCACTCAGTCTTTTCAATCATTAAATTGTTTGAAGGCACTTCGAACCAATTCTCTTTTTGCATTTAAAACACGACTTTCGTGCATAACTTGCAATTGATCTATTGATGGCAACTATGCATTTTTTAGCGTTCAAGTCATATTTTTGCGTCTCTTTTATTCAGTAAATCATTCTAAATCACTTCGTATGAAATTCGGCATTTAAACATGACTTTCGTGCATAACTTGCAGTTGATCTATTATAGGTAACAATGCATTTGTTTAGCCTTAAATTCATGTCACTGAGTCTCTTCTAGTCATTAAATTATTCTAAATTAGTTCGAACGAATTCTATTTTCGCCCTTCAAATACTATTTTCTTACATAAGTTGTAATTAATCTATTGAAGACAACAATGCATTATTTTAGCAATAAAAAGCATATCACTCAGTCTTTTCAATCATTAAATTGTTTGAAGGCACTTCGAACCAATTCTCTTTTTGCATTTAAAACGCGACTATCGTGCATAACTTGCAATTGATCTATTGATGCCAACTATGCATTTTTTAGCGTTCAAGTCATATTTTTGCGTCTCTTTTAGTCAGTAAATCATTCTAAATCACTTCGTATGAAATTCGGCAATTAAACATGACTTTCGTGCATAACTTGCAGTTGATCTGTTGAAGGCAACAATGCATTTGTTTAGCCTTAAAGTCATGTCACTGAGTCTCTTCTAGTCATTAAATCATTCTAGATTATTTCGAACGAATTCTATTTTCGCCCTTCAAACGTTATTTTTTTACTTAACTTGTAATTAATCTATTGAAGACAACAATGCATTATATTAGCAATAAAAAGCCTATCACTCAGTCTTTTCAATCATTAAATTGTTTGAAGGCACTTCGAACCAGTTCTCTTTTTGCATTTAAAACGCGACTTTCGTGCATAACTTGCAATTGATCTATTGATGCCAACTATGCATTTTTTAGCGTTCAAGTCATATTTTTGCGTCTCTTTTAGTCAGTAAATCATTCTAAGTCACTTCGTATGAAATTCGGCAATTAAACATGACTTTCGTGCATAACCTGCAGTTGATCTATTGACGGCAACAATGCATTTGCTTAGCCTTAAATTCATGTCACTGAGTCTCTTCTAGTCATTAAATCATTCTAAATTAGTTCGAACGAATTCTATTTTCGCCCTTCAAATATTATTTTCTTACATAACTTGTAATTAATCTATTGAAGACAACAATGCATTATTTTAGCAATAAAAAGCATATCACTCGGTCTTGTCAATCATTAAATTGTTTGAAGGCACTTCGATCCAATTCTCTTTTTGCATTTAGAACGCGACTTTCATGCATAATTTGCAATTGATCTATTGATGGCAACTATGCATTTTTTTAGCCTTAAAGTCATATTTTTGCGTCTCTTTTATTTAGTAAACCATTCTAAATCACTTCGTATGAAATTCGGCATTTAAACATGACTTTCGTGCATAACTTGCAGTTGATCTATTGAAGGCAACAATGCATTTGTTTAGCCTTAAAGTCATGTCACTGACGCTCTTCTAGTCATTCAATCATTCTAAATTAGTTCGAACGAATTCTATTTTCGCCCTTCAAATATTATTTTCTTACTTAACTTGTAATTAATCTATTGAAGACAACAATGCATTATTTTAGCAATAAAAAGCATATCACTCAGTCTTTTCAATCATTAAATTGTTTGAAGGCACTTCGAACCAATTCTCTTTTTGCATTTAAAACACGACTTTCGTGCATAACTTGCAATTGATCTATTGATGCCAACTATGCATTTTTTAGCGTTCAAGTCATATTTTTGCGTCTCTTTTAGTCAGTAAATCATTCTAAATCACTTCGTATGAAATTCGGCAATTAAACATGACTTTCGTGCATAACTTGCAGTTGATCTATCGAAGGCAACAATGCATTTGCTTAGCCTTAAAGTCATGTCACTGAGTCTCTTCTAGTCATTAAATAATTCTAAATTAGTTCGAACGAATTCTATTTTCGCCCTTGAAATATTATTTTCTTACATAACTTGTAATTAATCTATTGAAGACAACAATGCATTATTTTAGCAATAAAAAGCCTATCACTCAGTCTTTTCAATCATTAAATTGTTTGAAGGCACTTCGAACCAGTTCTCTTTTTGCATTTAAAACGCGACTTTCGTGCATAACTTGCAATTGATCTATTGATGCCAACTATGCATTTTTTAGCGTTCAAGTCATATTTTTGCATCTCTTTTAGTCAGTAAATCATTCTAAGTCACTTCGTATGAAATTCGGCAATTAAACATGACTTTCGTGCATAACTTGCAGTTGATCTATTGAAGGCAACAATGCATTTGTTTAGCCTTAAAGTCATGTCACTGAGTCTCTTCTAGTCATTAAATCATTCTAGATTATTTCGAACGAATTCTATTTTCGCCCTTCAAACGTTATTTTTTTACATAACTTGTAATTAATCTATTGAAGACAACAATGCATTATTTTAGCAATAAAAAGCATATCAATCAGTCTTTTCAATCATTAAATTGTTTGAAGGCACTTCGAACCAATTCTCTTTTTGCATTTAAAACACGACTTTCCTGCATAACTTGCAATTGATTTATTGAGGGCAACTATGCATTTTTTAGCGTTTAAGTCATATTTTAGCGTCTCTTTTATTCAGTAAATCATTCTAAATAACTTCGTATGAAATTCGCCATTTAAACATGACTTTCGTGCATAACTTGCAGTTGATCTATTATAGGCAACAATGCATTTGTTTAGCCTTAAATTCATGTCACTGAGTCTCTTCTAGTCATTAAATCATTCTTAATTAGTTCGAACGAATTCTATTTTCGCCCTTCAAAAATTATTTTCTTACATAACTTGTAATTAATCTATTTAAGACAACAATGCATTATTTTAGCATTAAAAAGCATATCACACAGTCTTTTCAATCATTAAATTGTTTGAAGGCACTTCGAACCAATTCTCTTTTTGCATTTAAAAGGCGACTTTCGTGCATAACTTGCAATTGATCTATTGATGGCAACTATGCATTTTTTAGCGTTCAAGTCATATTTTTGCGTCTCTTTTATTCAGTAAATCATTCTAAATCACTTTGTATGAAATTCAGCATTTAAACATGACTTTCGTGCATAACTTGCAGTTGATCTATTATAGGCAACAATGCATTTTTTTAGCCTTAAATTCATGTCACTGAGTCTCTTCTAGTCATTAAATCATTCAAAATTAGTTCGAACGAATTCTATTTTCGCCCTTCAAATATTATTTTCTTACATAACTTGTAATTAATCTATTGAAGACAACAATGCATTATTTTAGCATTAAAAAGCATATCACACAGTCTTTTCAATTATTAAATTGTTTGAAGGCACTTCGATCCAATTCGCTTTTTGCATTTAGAACGCGACTTTCATGCATAATTTGCAATTGATCTATTGATGGCAACTATGCATTTTTTAGCGTTCAAGTCATATTTTTGCGTCTCTTTTAGTCAGTAAATCATTCTAAATCACTTCGTATGAAATTCGGCAATTAAACATGACTTTCGTGCATAACTAGCAGTTGATCTATTATAGGCAACAATGCATTCGTTTAGCCTTAAATTCATGTCACTGAGTCTCTTCTAGTCATTAAATCATTCTAAATTAGTTCGAACGAATTCTATTTTCGCCCTTCAAATATTATTTTCTTACATAACTTGTAATTAAAATATTGAAGACAACAATGCATTATTTTAGCATTAAAAAGCATATCACTCAGTCTTTTGAATCATTAAATTGGTTGAAGGAACTTCTAACCAATTCTCTTTTTGCATTTAAAACGCGACTTTCATGCATAATTTGCAATTGATCTATTGATGGCAACTATGCATTTTTTAGCGTTCAGGTCATATTTTTGCGTCTCTTTTAGTCAGGAAATAATTCTAAATCACTTCGTACGAAATTCGGCAATTAAACATGACTTTCGTGCATAACTTGCAGTTGATCTATTGAAGGCAACAATGCATTTGTTTAGCCTTAAAGTCATGTCACTAAGTCTCTTCTAGTCATTAAATCATCCTAAATTATTTCGAACGAATTCTATTTTCGCCCTTCAAACATTATTTTTTTACATAACTTGTAATTAATCTATTGAAGACAACAATGCATTATTTTAGCAATAAAAAGCATATCACTCAGTCTTTTCAATCATTAAATTGTTTGAAGGCACTTCGAACCAATTCTCTTTTTGCATTTAAAACACGACTTTCGTGCATAACTTGCAATTGATCTATTGATGGCAACTATGCATTTTTTAGCGTTCAAGTCATATTTTTGCGTCTCTTTTATTCAGTAAATCATTCTAAATCACTTCGTATGAAATTCGGCATTTAAACATGACTTTCGTGCATAACTTGCAGTTGATCTATTATAGGTAACAATGCATTTGTTTAGCCTTAAATTCATGTCACTGAGTCTCTTCTAGTCATTAAATTATTCTAAATTATTTCGAACGAATTCTATTTTCGCCCTTCAAATACTATTTTCTTACATAAGTTGTAATTAATCTATTGAAGACAACAATGCATTATTTTAGCAATAAAAAGCATATCACTCAGTCTTTTCAATCATTAAATTGTTTGAAGGCACTTCGAACCAATTCTCTTTTTGCATTTAAAACACGACTTTCGTGCATAACTTGCAATTGATCTATTGATGCCAACTATGCATTTTTTAGCGTTCAACTCATATTTTTGCGTCTCTTTTAGTCAGTAAATCATTCTAAATCACTTCGTATGAAATTCGGCAATTAAACATGACTTTCGTGCATAACTTGCAGTTGATCTATTGAAGGCAACAATGCATTTGCTTAGCCTTAAATTCATGTCAATGAGTCTCTTCTAGTCATTAAATCATTCTAAATTAGTTCGAACGAATTCTATTTTCGCCCTTCAAATATTATTTTCTTACATAACTTGTAATTAATCTATTGAAGACAACAATGCATTATTTTAGCAATAAAAAGCATATCACTCGGTCTTGTCAATCATTAAATTGTTTGAAGGCACTTCGATCCAATTCTCTTTTTGCATTTAGAACGCGACTTTCATGCATAATTTGCAATTGATCTATTGATGGCAACTATGCATTTTTTTAGCCTTAAAGTCATATTTTTGCGTCTCTTTTATTTAGTAAATCATTCTAAATCACTTCGTATGAAATTCGGCATTTAAACATGACTTTCGTGCATAACTTGCAGTTGATCTATTGAAGGCAACAATGCATTTGTTTAGCCTTAAAGTCATGTCACTGACGCTCTTCTAGTCATTCAATCATTCTAAATTAGTTCGAACGAATTCTATTTTCGCCCTTCAAATATTATTTTCTTACTTAACTTGTAATTAATCTATTGAAGACTACAATGCATTATTTTAGCAATAAAAAGCATATCACTCAGTCTTTTCAATCATTAAATTGTTTGAAGGCACTTCGAACCAATTCTCTTTTTGCATTTAAAACACGACTTTCGTGCATAACTTGCAATTGATCTATTGATGCCAACTATGCATTTTTTAGCGTTCAAGTCATATTTTTGCGTCTCTTTTAGTCAGTAAATCATTCTAAATCACTTCGTATGAAATTCGGCAATTAAACATGACTTTCGTGCATAACTTGCAGTTGATCTATCGAAGGCAACAATGCATTTGCTTAGCCTTAAAGTCATGTCACTGAGTCTCTTCTAGTCATTAAATAATTCTAAATTAGTTCGAACGAATTCTATTTTCGCCCTTGAAATATTATTTTCTTACATAACTTGTAATTAATCTATTGAAGACAACAATGCATTATTTTAGCAATAAAAAGCCTATCACTCAGTCTTTTCAATCATTAAATTGTTTGAAGGCACTTCGAACCAATTCTCTTTTTGCATTTAAAACACGACTTTCGTGCATAACTTGCAATTGATCTATTGATGCCAACTATGCATTTTTTAGCGTTCAAGTCATATTTTTGCGTCTCTTTTAGTCAGTAAATCATTCTAAATCACTTCGTATGAAATTCGGCAATTAAACATGACTTTCGTGCATAACTTGCAGTTGATCTATCGAAGGCAACAATGCATTTGCTTAGCCTTAAAGTCATGTCACTGAGTCTCTTCTAGTCATTAAATAATTCTAAATTAGTTCGAACGAATTCTATTTTCGCCCTTGAAATATTATTTTCTTACATAACTTGTAATTAATCTATTGAAGACTACAATGCATTATTTTAGCAATAAAAAGCATATCACTCAGTCTTTTCAATCATTAAATTGTTTGAAGGCACTTCGAACCAATTCTCTTTTTGCATTTAAAACACGACTTTCGTGCATAACTTGCAATTGATCTACTGATGCCAACTATGCATTTTTTAGCGTTCAAGTCATATTTTTGAATCTCTTTTAGTCAGTAAATCCTTCTAAGTCACTTCGTATGAAATTCGGCAATTAAACATGACTTTCGTGCATAACTTGCAGTTGATCTATTGAAGGCAACAATGCATTTGTTTAGCCTTAAAGTCATGTCACTGAGTCTCTTCTAGTCATTAAATCATCCTAAATTATTTCGAACGAATTCTATTTTCGCCCTTCAAACATTATTTTTTTACATAACTTGTAATTAATCTATTGAAGACAACAATGCATTATTTTAGCAATAAAAAGCATATCACTCAGTCTTTTCAATCATTAAATTGTTTGAAGGCACTTCGAACCAATTCTCTTTTTGCATTTAAAAGGCGACTTTCGTGCATAACTAGCAATTGATCTATTGATGGCAACTATGCATTTTTTAGCGTTCAAGTCATATTTTTGCGTCTCTTTTATTCAGTAAATCATTCTAAATCACTTTGTATGAAATTCAGCATTTAAACATGACTTTCGTGCATAACTTGCAGTTGATCTATTATAGGCAACAATGCATTTTTTTAGCCTTAAATTCATGTCACTGAGTCTCTTCTAGTCATTAAATCATTCAAAATTAGTTCGAACGAATTCGATTTTCGCCCTTCAAATATTATTTTCTTACATAACTTGTAATTAATCTATTGAAGACAACAATGCATTATTTTAGCATTAAAAAGCATATCACACAGTCTTTTCAATCATTAAATTGTTTGAAGGCACTTCGATCCAATTCGCTTTTCGCATTTAGAACGCGACTTTCATGCATAATTTGCAATTGATCTATTGATGGCAACTATGCATTTTTTTAGCCTTAAAGTCATATTTTTGGGTCTCTTTTAGTCAGTAAATTATTCTAAATCACTTCGTAAGAAATTCGGCATTTAAACATGACTTTCGTGCATAACTTGCAGTTCATTTATTGAAGGCAACAATACATTTGTTTAGCCTTAAATTCATGTCACTGAGTCTCTTCTAGTCATTAAATCATTCTAAATTAGTTCGAACGAATTCTATTTTCGCCCTTCAAATATTATTTTCTTACATAACTTGTAATTAATCTATTGAAGACAACAATGCATTATTTTAGCATTAAAAAGCATATCACACAGTCTTTTCAATCATTAAATTGTTTGAAGGCACTTCGATCCAATTCGCTTTTTGCATTTAGAACGCGACTTTCATGCATAATTTGCAATTGATCTATTGATGGCAACTATGTATTTTTTCGCGTTCATGTCATATTTTTACGTCTCTTTTATTCAGTAAATCATTCTAAATCACTTCGTACGAAAGTCGGCAATTAAACATGACTTTCGTGCATAACTTGCAGTTGATCTATTGAAGGCAACAATGCATTTGTTTAGCCTTAAAGTCATGTCACTGAGTCTCTTCTAGTCATTAAATCATCCTAAATTATTTCGAACGAATTCTATTTTCGCCCTTCAAACATTATTTTTTTACATAACTTGTAATTAATCTATTGAAGACAACAATGCATTATTTTAGCAATAAAAAGCATATCACTCAGTCTTTTCAATCATTAAATTGTTTGAAGGCACTTCGAACCAATTCTCTTTTTGCATTTAAAAGGCGACTTTCGTGCATAACTAGCAATTGATCTATTGATGGCAACTATGCATTTTTTAGCGTTCAAGTCATATTTTTGCGTCTCTTTTATTCAGTAAATCATTCTAAATCACTTTGTATGAAATTCAGCATTTAAACATGACTTTCGTGCATAACTTGCAGTTGATCTATTATAGGCAACAATGCATTTTTTTAGCCTTAAATTCATGTCACTGAGTCTCTTCTAGTCATTAAATCATTCAAAATTAGTTCGAACGAATTCTATTTTCGCCCTTCAAATATTATTTTCTTACATAACTTGTAATTAATCTATTGAAGACAACAATGCATTATTTTAGCATTAAAAAGCATATCACACAGTCTTTTCAATCATTAAATTGTTTGAAGGCACTTCGATCCAATTCGCTTTTCGCATTTAGAACGCGACTTTCATGCATAATTTGCAATTGATCTATTGATGGCAACTATGCATTTTTTTAGCCTTAAAGTCATATTTTTGGGTCTCTTTTAGTCAGTAAATTATTCTAAATCACTTCGTAAGAAATTCGGCATTTAAACATGACTTTCGTGCATAACTTGCAGTTCATTTATTGAAGGCAACAATACATTTGTTTAGCCTTAAATTCATGTCACTGAGTCTCTTCTAGTCATTAAATCATTCTAAATTAGTTCGAACGAATTCTATTTTCGCCCTTCAAATATTATTTTCTTACATAACTTGTAATTAATCTATTGAAGACAACAATGCATTATTTTAGCATTAAAAAGCATATCACACAGTCTTTTCAATCATTAAATTGTTTGAAGGCACTTCGATCCAATTCGCTTTTTGCATTTAGAACGCGACTTTCATGCATAATTTGCAATTGATCTATTGATGGCAACTATGTATTTTTTAGCGTTCATGTCATATTTTTACGTCTCTTTTATTCAGTAAATCATTCTAAATCACTTCGTATGAAATTCGGCATTTAAACATGACTTTCGTGCATAACTTGCAGTTGATCTATTGAAGGCAACAATGCATTTGTTTAGCCTTAAAGTCATGTCACTGAGTCTCTTCTAGTCATTAAATCATTCTAAATTAGTTCGAACGAATTCTATTTTCGCCCTTCAAATATTATTTTCTTACATAACTTGTAATTAATCTATTGAAGACAACAATGCATTATTTTAGCAATAAAAAGCATATCACTCAGTCTTTTCAATCATTAAATTGTTTGAAGGCACTTCGAACCAATTCTCTTTTTGCATTTAAAACCCGACTTTCGTGCATAACTTGCAATTGATCTATCGATGGCAACTATGCATTTTTTAGCGTTCAAGTCATATTTTTGCGTCTCTTTTATTCAGTAAATCATTCTAAATCACTTCGTATGAAATTCAGCATTTAAACATGACTTTCGTGCATAACTTGCAGTTGATCTATTGAAGGCAACAATGCATTTGTTTAGCCTCAAAGTCATGTCACTGCGTCTCTTCTAGTCATTAAATCATTCTAAATTAGTTCGAACGAATTCTATTTTCGCCCTTCAAATACTATTTTCTTACATAACTTGTAATTAATCTATTGAAGACAACAATGCATTATTTAAGCAATAAAAAGCATATCACTCAGTCTTTTCAATCATTAAATTGTTTGAAGGCACTTCGAACCAATTCTCTTTTTGCATTTAAAACGAGACTTTCGTGCATAACTTGCAATTGATCTATTGATGGCAACTATGCAATTTTTAGCGCTCAAGTCATATTTTTGCGTCTGTTTTAGTCAGTAAATCATTCTAAATCACTTCGTACGAAATTCGGCAATTAAACATGACTTTCATGCATAACTTGCTGTTGATCTATTGAAGGCAACAATGCATTTGTTTAGCCTTAAAGTCATGTCACTGAGTCTCTTCTAGTCATTAAATCATTCTAAATTATTTCGAACGAATTCTATTTTCGCCCTTCAAAAACATTATTTTTTTACATAACTTGTAATTAATCTATTGAAGACAACAATGCATTATTTTAGTAATAAAAAGCATATCACTCAGTCTTTTCAATCATTAAATTGTTTGAAGGCACTTCGAACCAATTCCCTTTTTGCATTTAAAACGCGACTTTCATGCATAACTTGCAATTGATCTATTGATGGCAACTATGCATTTTTTAGCGTTAAAGTCATATTTTTGCGTCTCTTTTAGTCAGTAAATCATTCTAAATCACTTCGTATGAAATTCGGCAATTAAACATGACTTTCGTGCATAACTTGCAGTTGATCTATTGAAGGCAACAATGCATTCGTTTAGCCTTAAATTCATGTCACTGAGTCTCTTCTAGTCATTAAATCATTCTAAATTAGTTCGAACGAATTCTATTTTCGCCCTTCAAATATTATTTTCTTACATAACTTGTAATTAAAATATTGAAGACAACAATGCATTATTTTAGCATTAAAAAGCATATCACTCAGTCTTTTGAATCATTAAATTGGTTGAAGGAACTTCTAACCAATTCTCTTTTTGCATTTAAAACGCGAGTTTCATGCATAATTTGCAATTGATCTATTGATGGCAACTATGCATTTTTTAGCGTTCAAGTCATATTTTTGCGTCTCTTTTAGTCAGGAAATAATTCTAAATCACTTCGTACGAAATTCGGCAATTAAACATGACTTTCGTGCATAACTTGCAGTTGATCTATTGAAGGCAACAATGCATTTGTTTAGCCTTAAAGTCATGTCACTGAGTCTCTTCTAGTCATTAAATCATCCTAAATTATTTCGAACGAATTCTATTTTCGCCCTTCAAACATTATTTTTTTACATAACTTGTAATTAATCTATTGAAGACAACAATGCATTATTTTAGCAATAAAAAGCATATCACTCAGTCTTTTCAATCATTAAATTGTTTGAAGGCACTTCGAACCAATTCTCTTTTTGCATTTAAAACACGACTTTCGTGCATAACTTGCAATTGATCTATTGATGGCAACTATGCATTTTTTAGCGTTCAAGTCATATTTTTGCGTCTCTTTTATTCAGTAAATCATTCTAAATCACTTCGTATGAAATTCGGCATTTAAACATGACTTTCGTGCATAACTTGCAGTTGATCTATTATAGGTAACAATGCATTTGTTTAGCCTTAAATTCATGTCACTGAGTCTCTTCTAGTCATTAAATTATTCTAAATTAGTTCGAACGAATTCTATTTTCGCCCTTCAAATACTATTTTCTTACATAAGTTGTAATTAATCTATTGAAGACAACAATGCATTATTTTAGCAATAAAAAGCATATCACTCAGTCTTTTCAATCATTAAATTGTTTGAAGGCACTTCGAACCAATTCTCTTTTTGCATTTAAAACGCGACTATCGTGCATAACTTGCAATTGATCTATTGATGCCAACTATGCATTTTTTAGCGTTCAAGTCATATTTTTGCGTCTCTTTTAGTCAGTAAATCATTCTAAATCACTTCGTATGAAATTCGGCAATTAAACATGACTTTCGTGCATAACTTGCAGTTGATCTGTTGAAGGCAACAATGCATTTGTTTAGCCTTAAAGTCATGTCACTGAGTCTCTTCTAGTCATTAAATCATTCTAGATTATTTCGAACGAATTCTATTTTCGCCCTTCAAACGTTATTTTTTTACTTAACTTGTAATTAATCTATTGAAGACAACAATGCATTATATTAGCAATAAAAAGCCTATCACTCAGTCTTTTCAATCATTAAATTGTTTGAAGGCACTTCGAACCAGTTCTCTTTTTGCATTTAAAACGCGACTTTCGTGCATAACTTGCAATTGATCTATTGATGCCAACTATGCATTTTTTAGCGTTCAAGTCATATTTTTGCGTCTCTTTTAGTCAGTAAATCATTCTAAGTCACTTCGTATGAAATTCGGCAATTAAACATGACTTTCGTGCATAACTTGCAGTTGATCTATTGAAGGCAACAATGCATTTGCTTAGCCTTAAATTCATGTCACTGAGTCTCTTCTAGTCATTAAATCATTCTAAATTAGTTCGAACGAATTCTATTTTCGCCCTTCAAATATTATTTTCTTACATAACTTGTAATTAATCTATTGAAGACAACAATGCATTATTTTAGCAATAAAAAGCATATCACTCGGTCTTGTCAATCATTAAATTGTTTGAAGGCACTTCGATCCAATTCTCTTTTTGCATTTAGAACGCGACTTTCATGCATAATTTGCAATTGATCTATTGATGGCAACTATGCATTTTTTTAGCCTTAAAGTCATATTTTTGCGTCTCTTTTATTTAGTAAATCATTCTAAATCACTTCGTATGAAATTCGGCATTTAAACATGACTTTCGTGCATAACTTGCAGTTGATCTATTGAAGGCAACAATGCATTTGTTTAGCCTTAAAGTCATGTCACTGACGCTCTTCTAGTCATTCAATCATTCTAAATTAGTTCGAACGAATTCTATTTTCGCCCTTCAAATATTATTTTCTTACTTAACTTGTAATTAATCTATTGAAGACAACAATGCATTATTTTAGCAATAAAAAGCATATCACTCAGTCTTTTCAATCATTAAATTGTTTGAAGGCACTTCGAACCAATTCTCTTTTTGCATTTATAACACGACTTTCGTGCATAACTTGCAATTGATCTATTGATGCCAACTATGCATTTTTTAGCGTTCAAGTCATATTTTTGCGTCTCTTTTAGTCAGTAAATCATTCTAAATCACTTCGTATGAAATTCGGCAATTAAACATGACTTTCGTGCATAACTTGCAGTTGATCTATCGAAGGCAACAATGCATTTGCTTAGCCTTAAAGTCATGTCACTGAGTCTCTTCTAGTCATTAAATCATTCTTAATTAGTTCGAATGAATTCTATTTTCGCCCTTCAAATATTATTTTCTTACATAACTTGTAATTAATCTATTGAAGACAACAATGCATTATTTTAGCATTAAAAAGCATATCACACCGTCTTTTCAATCATTAAATTGTTTGAAGGCACTTCGAACCAATTCTCTTTTTGCATTTAAAACGCGACTTTCGTGCATAACTTGCAATTGATCTATTGATGGAAACTATGCATTTTTTAGCGTTCATGTCATATTTTTACGTCTCTTTTATTCAGTAAATCATTCTAAATCACTTCGTATGAAATTCGGCATTTAAACATGACTTTAGTGCATAACTTGCAGTTGATCTATTGAAGGCAACAATGCATTTGTTTAGCCTTAAAGTCATGTCACTGAGTCTCTTCTAGTCATTAAATCATTCTAAATTATTTCGAACGAATTCTGTTTTCGCCCTTCAAACGTTATTTTTTTACATAACTTGTAATTAATCAATTGAAGACAACAATGCATTATTTTAGCAATAAAAAACATATCACACAGTCTTTTCAATCATTAAATTGTTTGAAGGCACTTCGAACCAATTCTCTTTTTGCATTTAAAACATGAATTTCGTGCATAACTTGCAATTGATCTATTGAGGGCAACTATGTATTTTTTAGCGTTCAAGTCATATTTTTGCGTCTCTTTTAGTCAGTAAATCATTCTAAATCACTTCGTATGAAAGTCGGCAATTAAACATGACTTTCGTGCATAACTTGCAGTTGATCTATTGAAGGCAACAATGCATTTGTTTAGCCTTAAAGTCATGTCACTGAGTCTCTTCTAGTCATTAAATCATTCTAAATTATTTCGAACGAATTCTATTTTCGCCCTTCAAATATTATTTTCTTACATAACTTGTAATTAATCTATTTAAGACAACAATGCATTATTTTAGCATTAAAAAGCATATCACACAGTCTTTTCAATCATTAAATTGTTTGAAGGCACTTCGAACCAATTCTCTTTTTGCATTTAAAACGCGACTTTCGTGCATAACTTGCAATTGATCTATTGATGGCAACTATGCATTTTTTAGCGTTCAAGTCATATTTTTGCGTCTCTTTTATTCAGTAAATCATTCCAAATCACTTCGTATGAAATTCGGCATTTAAACATGACTTTCGTGCATAACTTGCAGTTGATCTATTATAGGCAACAATGCATTTGTTTAGCCTTAAATTCATGTCACTGAGTCTCTTCTAGTCATTAAATCATTCTTAATTAGTTCGAATGAATTCTATTTTCGCCCTTCAAATATTATTTTCTTACATAACTTGTAATTAATCTATTGAAGACAACAATGCATTATTTTAGCATTAAAAAGCATATCACACAGTCTTTTCAATCATTAAATTGTTTGAAGGCACTTCGATCCAATTCGCTTTTTGCATTTAGAACGCGACTTTCATGCATAATTTGCAATTGATCTATTGATGGCAACTATGCATTTTTTTAACCTTAAAGTCATATTTTTGGGTCTCTTTTAGTCAGTAAATTATTCCCAATCACTTCGTAAGAAATTCGGCATTTAAACATGACTTTCGTGCATAACTTGCAGTTCATTTATTGAAGGCAACAATGCATTTGTTTAGCCTTAAATTCATGTCACTAAGTCTCTTCTAGTCATTAAATCATTCTAAATTAGTTTGAACGAATTCTATTTTCGCCCTTCAAATATTATTTTCTTACATAACTTGTAATTAATCTATTGAAGACAACAATGCATTATTTTAGCAATAAAAAGCATATCACTCAGGCTTTTCAATCATTAAATTGTTTGAAGGCACTTCGATCCAATTCGCTTTTTGCATTTAGAACGCGACTTTCATGCATAATTTGCAATTGATCTATTGATGGCAACTATGCATTTTTTTAACCTTAAAGTCATATTTTTGGGTCTCTTTTAGTCAGTAAATTATTCCAAATCACTTTGTAAGAAATTCGGCATTTAAACATGACTTTCGTGCATAACTTGCAGTTCATTTATTGAAGGCAACAATGCATTTGTTTAGCCTTAAATTCATGTCACTAAGTCTCTTCTAGTCATTAAATCATTCTAAATTAGTTTGAACGAATTCTATTTTCGCCCTTCAAATATTATTTTCTTACATAACTTGTAATTAATCTATTGAAGACAACAATGCATTATTTTAGCATTAAAAAGCATATCACTCAATCTTTTCAATCATTAAATTGTTTGAAGGCACTTCGATCTAATTCGCTTTTTGCATTTAAAACGCGACTTTCCTGCATAATTTGCAATTGATCTATTGATGGCAACTATGTATTTTTTAGCGTTCATGTCATATTTTTACGTCTCTTTTATTCAGTAAATCATTCTAAATCACTTCGTATGAAATTCGGCATTTAAACATGACTTTCGTGCATAACTTGCAGTTGATCTATTGATGGCAACAATGCATTTGTTTAGCCTTAAAGTCATGTCACTGAGTCTCTTCTAGTCATTAAATCATTCTAAATTAGTTCGAACGAATTCTATTTTCGCCCTTCAAATATTATTTTCTTACATAACTTGTAATTAATCTATTGAAGACAACAATGCATTATTTTAGCAATAAAAAGCATATCACTCAGTCTTTTCAATCATTAAATTGTTTGAAGGCACTTCGAAACAATTCTCTTTTTGCATTTAAAACGCGACTTTCGTGCATAACTTGCAATTGATCTATTGAAGGCAACTATGCATTTTTTAGCGTTCAAGTCATATTTTTGCGTCTCTTTTATTCAGTAAATCATTCTAAATCACTTCGTAAGAGATTCGGCATTTAAACATGACTTTCGTGCATAACTTGCAGTTGATCTATTATAGGCAACAATGCATTTGTTTGGCCTTAAATTCATGTCACTGAGTCTCTTCTAGTCATTAAATCATTCTAAATTAGTTCGAACGAATTCTATTTTCGCCCTTCAAATATTATTCTCTTACATAACTTGTAATTAATCTATTGAAGACAACAATGCATTATTTTAGCATTAAAAAGCATATCACACAGACTTTTCAATCATTAAATTGTTTGAAGGCACTTCGAACCAATTCTCTTTTTGCATTTAAAACGCGACTTTCGTGCATAACTTGCAATTGATCTATTGATGGCAACTATCCATTTCTTAGCGTTCAAGTCATATTTTTGGGTCTCTTTTAGTCAGTAAATCATTCTAAATCACTTCGTATGAAATTCGGCATTTAAGCATGACTTTCGTGCATAACTTGCAGTTGATCTATTGAAGGCAACAATGCATTTGTTTAGCCTTAAAGTCATGTCACTGAGTCTCTTCTAGTCATTAAATCATTCTACATTGGTTCGAACGAATTCTATTTTCGCCCTTCAAATACTATTTTCTTACATAACTTGTAATTAATCTATTGAAGACAACAATGCATTATTTTAGCAATAAAAAGCATATCACTCAGTCTTTTCAATCATTAAATTGTTTGAAGGCACTTCGAACCAATTCTCTTTTTGCATTTAAAACGCGACTTTCGTGCATAACTTGCAATTGATCTATTGATGGCAGCTATGCATTTTTTAGCGTTCAAGTCATATTTTTGCGTCTCTTCTAGTCAGTAAATCATTCTAAATCACTTCGTGTGAAAGTCGGCAATTAAACATGACTTTCGTGCATAACTTGCAGTTGATCTATTGAAGGCAACAATGCATTTGTTTAGCCTTAAAGTCATGTCACTAAGTCTCTTCTAGTCATTAAATCATTCTAAATTATTTTGAACGAATTCTATTTTCGCCCTTCCAACATTATTTTTTTACACAACTTGTAATTAATCTATTGAAGACAACAATGCATTATTTTAGCAATAAAAAGCATATCACTCAGTCTTTTCAATCATTAAATTGTTTGAAGGCACTTCGAACCAATTCTCTTTTTGCATTTAAAACGCGACTTTCGTGCATAACTTGCAATTGATCTATTTATGGCAACTATGAATTTTTTAGCATTGAAGTCATATTTTTGCGTCTCTTTTATTCAGTAAATCATTCTAAATCACTTCGTATGAAATTCGGCATTTAAACATGACTTTCGTGGAAAACTTGCAGTTGATCTATTATAGGCAACAATGCATTTGTTTTGCCTTAAATTCATGTCACTGAGTCTCTTCTAGTCATTAAATCATTCTAAATTAGTTCGAACGAATTCTATTTTCGCCCTTCAAATATTATTTTCTTACATAACTTGTAATTAATCTATTGAAGACAACAATGCATTATTTTAGCATTAAAAAGCATATCACACCGTCTTTTCAATCATTAAATTGTTTGAAGGCACTTCGAACCAATTCTCTTTTTGCATTTAAAACGCGACTTTCGTGCATAACTTGCAATTGATCTATTGATGGAAACTATGCATTTTTTAGCGTTCATGTCATATTTTTACGTCTCTTTTATTCAGTAAATCATTCTAAATCACTTCGTATGAAATTCGGCATTTAAACATGACTTTAGTGCATAACTTGCAGTTGATCTATTGAAGGCAACAATGCATTTGTTTAGCCTTAAAGTCATGTCACTGAGTCTCTTCTAGTCATTAAATCATTCTAAATTATTTCGAACGAATTCTGTTTTCGCCCTTCAAACGTTATTTTTTTACATAACTTGTAATTAATCAATTGAAGACAACAATGCATTATTTTAGCAATAAAAAACATATCACTCAGTCTTTTCAATCATTAAATTGTTGGAAGGCACTTCGAACCAATTCTCTTTTTGCATTTAAAACATGAATTTCGTGCATAACTTGCAATTGATCTATTGAGGGCAACTATGTATTTTTTAGCGTTCAAGTCATATTTTTGCGTCTCTTTTAGTCAGTAAATCATTCTAAATCACTTCGTATGAAAGTCGGCAATTAAACATGACTTTCGTGCATAACTTGCAGTTGATCTATTGAAGGCAACAATGCATTTGTTTAGCCTTAAAGTCATGTCACTGAGTCTCTTCTAGTCATTAAATCATTCTAAATTATTTCGAACGAATTCTATTTTCGCCCTTCAAATATTATTTTCTTACATAACTTGTAATTAATCTATTTAAGACAACAATGCATTATTTTAGCATTAAAAAGCATATCACACAGTCTTTTCAATCATTAAATTGTTTGAAGGCACTTCGAACCAATTCTCTTTTTGCATTTAAAACGCGACTTTCGTGCATAACTTGCAATTGATCTATTGATGGCAACTATGCATTTTTTAGCGTTCAAGTCATATTTTTGCGTCTCTTTTATTCAGTAAATCATTCTAAATCACTTCGTATGAAATTCGGCATTTAAACATGACTTTCGTGCATAACTTGCAGTTGATCTATTATAGGCAACAATGCATTTGTTTAGCCTTAAATTCATGTCACTGAGTCTCTTCTAGTCATTAAATCATTCTTAATTAGTTCGAATGAATTCTATTTTCGCCCTTCAAATATTATTTTCTTACATAACTTGTAATTAATCTATTGAAGACAACAATGCATTATTTTAGCATTAAAAAGCATATCACACAGTCTTTTCAATCATTAAATTGTTTGAAGGCACTTCGATCCAATTCGCTTTTTGCATTTAGAACGCGACTTTCATGCATAATTTGCAATTGATCTATTGATGGCAACTATGCATTTTTTTAACCTTAAAGTCATATTTTTGGGTCTCTTTTAGTCAGTAAATTATTCCAAATCACTTCGTAAGAAATTCGGCATTTAAACATGACTTTCGTGCATAACTTGCAGTTCATTTATTGAAGGCAACAATGCATTTGTTTAGCCTTAAATTCATGTCACTAAGTCTCTTCTAGTCATTAAATCATTCTAAATTAGTTTGAACGAATTCTATTTTCGCCCTTCAAATATTATTTTCTTACATAACTTGTAATTAATCTATTGAAGACAACAATGCATTATTTTAGCATTAAAAAGCATATCACTCAATCTTTTCAATCATTAAATTGTTTGAAGGCACTTCGATCTAATTCGCTTTTTGCATTTAAAACGCGACTTTCCTGCATAATTTGCAATTGATCTATTGATGGCAACTATGTATTTTTTAGCGTTCATGTCATATTTTTACGTCTCTTTTATTCAGTAAATCATTCTAAATCACTTCGTATGAAATTCGGCATTTAAACATGACTTTCGTGCATAACTTGCAGTTGATCTATTGAAGGCAACAATGCATTTGTTTAGCCTTAAAGTCATGTCACTGAGTCTCTTCTAGTCATTAAATCATTCTAAATTAGTTCGAACGAATTCTATTTTCGCCCTTCAAATATTATTTTCTTACATAACTTGTAATTAATCTATTGAAGACAACAATGCATTATTTTAGCAATAAAAAGCATATCACTCAGGCTTTTCAATCATTAAATTGTTTGAAGGCACTTCGAACCAATTCTCTTTTTGCATTTAAAACGCGACTTTCGTGCATAACTTGCAATTGATCTATTGATGGCAACTATGCATTTTTTAGCGTTCAAGTAATATTTTTGCGTCTCTTTTAGTCAGTAAATCATTCTAAATCACTTCGTATGAAATTCGGCATTTAAACATGACTTTCGTGCATAACTTGCAGTTGATCTATTGAAGGCAACAATGCATTTGTTTAGCCTTAAATTCATGTCACTGAGTCTCTTCTAGTCATTAAATCATTCTAAATTAGTTCGAACGAATTCTATGTTCGCCCTTCAAATATTATTTTCTTACATAACTTGTAATTAATCTATTGAAGACAACAATGCATTATTTTAGCATTAAAAAGCATATCACACAGTCTTTTCAATCATTAAATTGTTTGAAGGCACTTCGATCCAATTCGCTTTTTGCATTTAGAACGCGACTTTCATGCATAATTTGCAATTGATCTATTGATGGCAACTATGTATTTTTTAGCGTTCATGTCATATTTTTACGTCTCTTTTACTCGGTATATCATTCTAAATCACTTCGTATGAAATTCGGCATTTAAACATGACTTTCGTGCATAACTTGCAGTTGATCTATTGAAGGCAACAATGCATTTGTTTAGCCTTAAAGTCATGTCACTGACTCTCTTCTAGTCATTAAATCATTCTATATTAGTTCGAACGAATTCTATTTTCGCCCTTCAAATATTATTTCCTTACATAACTTGTAATTAATCTATTGAAGACAACAATGCATTATTTTAGCAATACTAAGCATATCACTCAGTCTTTTCAATCATGAAATTGTTTGAAGGCACTTCGAACCAATTCTCTTTTTGCATTTAAAACGCGACTTTCGTGCATAACTTGCAATTGATCTATTGATGGCAACTCTGCATTTTTTAGCGTTCAAGTCATATTTTTGCGTCTCTTTTAGTCAGTAAATCATTCTAAATCACTTCGTATGAAATTCGGCAATTAAACATGACTTTCGTGCATAACTTGCAGTTGATCTATTGAAGGCAACAATGCATTTGTTTAGCCTTAAAGTCATGTCACTGAGTCTCTTCTAGTCATTAAATCATTCTAAATTAGTTCGAACGAATTCTATTTTCGCCCTTCAAATATTATTTTCTTACATAACTTGTAATTAATCTATTGAAGACAACAATGCATTATTTTAGCATTAAAAAGCATATCACATAGTCTTTCCAATCATTAAATTGTTTGAAGGCACTTCGAACCAATTCTCTTTTTGCATTTAAAACGCGATTTTCGTGCATAACTTGCAATTGATCTATTGATGGCAACTATGCATTTTTTAGCGTTCAAGTAATATTTTTGCGTCTCTTTTAGTCAGTAAATCATTCTAAATCACTTTGTATGAAATTCGGCAAGTAAACATGACTTTCTTGCATAACTTGCACTTGATCTATTGAAGGCAACAATGCATTTGTTTAGCCTTAAAGTTATGTCACCGAGTCTCTTATAGTCATTAAATCATTCTAAATTATTTCGAACGAATTCTATTTTCGCCCTTCAAACATTATTTTCTTACATAACTTGTAATTAATCAATTGAAGACAACAATGCATTATTTTAGCAATAAAAAGCCTATCACTCAGTCTTTTCAATCATTAAATTGTTTGAAGGCACTTCGATCCAATTCGCTATTTGCATTTAGAACGCGACTTTCATGCATAATTTGCAATTGATCTATTGATGGCAACTATGCATTTTTTTGCGTTCAAGTCATATTTTTACGTCTCTTTTATTCAGTAAATCATTCTAAATCACTTCGTATGAAATTCGGCATTTAAACATGACTTTCGTGCATAACTTGCAGTTGATCTATTGGAGGCAACAATGCATTTGTTTGGCCTTAAAGTCATGTTACTGAGTCTCTTCTAGGCATTAAATAATTCTAAATTAGTTCGAACGAATTCTATTTTCGCCCTTCAAATATTATTTTCTTACATAACTTGTAATTAATCTATTGAAGACAACAATGCATTATTTTAGCATTAAAAAGCATATCACATAGTCTTTCCAATCATTAAATTGTTTGAAGGCACTTCGAACCAATTCTCTTTTTGCATTTAAAACGCGATTTTCGTGCATAACTTGCAATTGATCTATTGATGGCAACTATGCATTTTTTAGCGTTCAAGTAATATTTTTGCGTCTCTTTTAGTCAGTAAATCATTCTAAATCACTTTGTATGAAATTCGGCAAGTAAACATGACTTTCTTGCATAACTTGCACTTGATCTATTGAAGGCAACAATGCATTTGTTTAGCCTTAAAGTCATGTCACCGAGTCTCTTATAGTCATTAAATCATTCTAAATTATTTCGAACGAATTCTATTTTCGCCCTTCAAACATTATTTTCTTACATAACTTTTAATTAATCTATTGAAGACAACAATGCATTATTTTAGCAATAAAAAGCCTATCACTCAGTCTTTTCAATCATTAAATTGTTTGAAGGCACTTCGAACCAATTCGCTCTTTGCATTTAAAACGCGACTTTCGTGCATAACTTGCAATTGATCTATTGATGGCAACTATGCATTTTTTAGCGTTCAAGTCATATTTTTACGTCTCTTTTATTCAGTAAATCATTCTAAATCACTTCGTATGAAATTCGGCATTTAAACATGACTTTCGTGCATAACTTGCAGTTGATCTATTGGAGGCAACAATGCATTTGTTTAGCCTTAAAGTCATGTCACTGAGTCTCTTCTAGTCATTAAATCATTCTAAATTAGTTCGAACGAATTCTATTTTCGCCTTTCAAATATTATTTTCTTACATAACTTGTAATTAATCTATTGAAGACAACAATGCATTTTTTTAGCAATAAAAAGCATATCACTCAGTCTTTTTAATCATTAAATTGTTTGAAGGCACTTCGAACCAATTCTCTTTTTGCATTTAAAACGCGACTTTCGTGCATAACTTGCAATTGATCTATTGATGGCAACTATGCATTTTTTAGCGTTCAAGTCATATTTTTGCGTCTCTTTTAGTCAGTAAATCATTCTAAATCACTTCGTATGAAATTCGAAATTAAACATGACTTTCTTGCATAACTTGCACTTGATCTATTGAAGGCAACAATGCATTTGTTTAGCCTTAAAGTCATGTCACTGAGTCTCTTATAGTCATCAAATCATTCTAAATTATTTCGAACGAATTCTATTTTCGCCATTCAAACATTATTTTCTTACATAACTTTTAATTAATCTATTGAAGACAACAATGCATTATTTTAGCTATAAAAAGCCTATCACTCAGTCTTTTCAATCATTAAATTGTTTGAAGGCACTTCGAACCAATTCGCTTTTTGCATTTAAAACGCGACTTTTGTGCATAACTTGCAATTGATCTATTGATGGCAACTATTCATTTTTTAGCGTTCAAGTCATATTTTTACGTCTCTTTTAGTCAGTAAATCATTCGAAATCACTTCGTATGAAATTCGGCAATTAAACATGACTTTCTTGCATAACTTGCACTTGATCTATTGAAGGCAACAATGCATTTGTTTAGCCTTAAAGTCATGTCACCGAGTCTCTTATAGTCATTAAATCATTCTAAATTATTTCGAACGAATTCTATTTTCGCCCTTCAAACATTATTTTCTTACATAACTTTTAATTAATCTATTGAAGACAACAATGCATTATTTTAGCAATAAAAAGCCTATCACTCAGTCTTTTCAATCATTAAATTGTTTGAAGGCACTTCGAACCAATTCGCTTTTTGCATTTAAAACGCGACTTTCGTGCATAACTTGCAATTGATCTATTGATGGCAACTATGCATTTTTTAGCGTTCAAGTCATATTTTTGCGTCTCTTTTAGTCAGTAAATCATTCTAAATCACTTCGTATGAAATTCGGCAATTAAACATGACTTTCGTGCATAACTTGCAGTTGATCTATTGAAGACAACAATGCATTTGTTTAGCCTTAAAGTCATGTCACTGAGTCTCTTCTAGTCATTAAATCATTCTAAATTATTCCGAACGAATTCAATTTTCGCCCTTCAAACATTATTTTTTTACATAAGTTGTAATTAATCTATTGAAGACAAAATGCATTATTTTAGCATTAAAAAGCATATCACTCAGTCTTTTCAATCATTAAATTGTTTGAAGGAACTTCTAACCAATTCTCTTTTTCCATTTAAAACGCGACTTTCATGCATAATTTGCAATTGATCTATTGATGGCAACTATGCATTTTTTTAGCCTTAAAGTCACATTTTTGCGTCTCTTTTATTCAGTAAATCATTCTAAATCACTTCGTATGAAATTCGGCAATTAAACATGACTTTCGTGCATTACTTGCAGTTGATCTATTGAAGGCAACAATGCATTTGTTTAGCCTTAAAGTCATTTCACTGAGTCTCTTCTAGTCATTAAATCATTCTAAATTATTTCGAACGAATTCTATTTTCGCCCTTCCAACATTATTTTTTTACATAACTTGTAATTAATCTATTGAAGACAACAATGCATTATTTTAGCAATAAAAAGCATATCACTCAGTCTTTTCAATCATTAAATTGTTTGAAGGCACTTCGAACCAATTCGCTTTTTGCATTTAAAACGCGACTTTCATGCATAATTTGCAATTGATCTATTGATGGCAACTATGTATTTTTTAGCGTTCATGTCATATTTTTACGTCTCTTTTATTCAGTAAATCATTCTAAATCACTTCGTATGAAATTCGGCAATTAAACATGACTTTCGTGCATAACTTGCAGTTGATCTATTGAAGACAACAATGCATTTGTTTAGCCTTAAAGTCATGTCACTGAGTCTCTTCTAGTCATTAAATCATCCTAAATTATTTCGAACGAATTCAATTTTCGCCCTTCAAACATTATTTTTTTACATAACTTGTAATTAATCTATTGAAGACAAAATGCATTATTTTAGCATTAAAAAGCATATCACTCAGTCTTTTCAATCATTAAATTGTTTGAAGGAACTTCTAACCAATTCTCTTTTTCCATTTAAAACGCGACTTTCATGCATAATTTGCAATTGATCTATTGATGGCAACTATGCATTTTTTTAGCCTTAAAGTCACATTTTTGCGTCTCTTTTATTCAGTAAATCATTCTAAATCACTTCGTATGAAATTCGGCAATTAAACATGACTTTCGTGCATTACTTGCAGTTGATCTATTGAAGGCAACAATGCATTTGTTTAGCCTTAAAGTCATTTCACTGAGTCTCTTCTAGTCATTAAATCATTCTAAATTATTTCGAACGAATTCTATTTTCGCCCTTCCAACATTATTTTTTTACATAACTTGTAATTAATCTATTGAAGACAACAATGCATTATTTTAGCAATAAAAAGCATATCACTCAGTCTTTTCAATCATTAAATTGTTTGAAGGCACTTCGAACCAATTCTCTTTTTGCATTTAAAACGCGACTTTCGTGCATAACTTGCAATTGATCTATTGATGGCAACTATGCATTTTTTAGCGTTCAAGTCATATTTTTGCGTCTCTTTTAGTCAGTAAATCATTCTAAATCACTTCGAACGAAATTCAGCCTTTAAACATGACTTTCGTGCGTAACTTGCAGTTGATCTATTGAAGGCAACAATGCATTTGTTTAGCCTTAAAGTCATGTCATTGAGTCTCTTTTAGTCATTAAATCATTCTAAATTAATTCGAACGAATTCTATTTTCGCCCTTCAAACATTAATTTCTTACATAACTTGTAATTAATCTATTGAAGACAACAATGCATTATTTTAGCAATAAAAAGCATATCACTCAGTCTTTTCAATCATTAAATTGTTTGAAGGCACTTCGAACCAATTCTCTTTTCGCATTTAGAACGCGACTTTCATGCATAATTTGCAATTGATCTATTGATGGCAACTATGCATTTTTTTAGCCTTAAAGTCATATTTTTGGGTCTCTTTTAGTCAGTAAATTATTCTAAATCACTTCGTCAGAAATTCGGCATTTAAACATGACTTTCGTGCATAACTTGCAGTTGATCTATTGAAGGCAACAATGCATTTGTTTAGCCTTAAAGTCATGTCACTGAGTCTCTTCTAGTCATTAAATCATTCTAAATTATTTCGAACGAATTCTATTTTCGCCCTTCAAACATTATTTTTTTACATAACTTGTAATTAATCTATTGAAGACGACAATGCATTATTTTAGCAATAAAAAGCATATCACTCAGTCTTTTCAATAATTAAATTGTTCGACGGCACTTCGAACCAATTCGCTTTTTGCATTTAAAACGCGACTTTCGTGCATAACTTGCAATTGATCTATTGATGGCAACTATGCATTTTTTAGCGTTCAAGTCATATTTTTGCGTCTCTTTTAGTCAGTAAATCATTCTAAATCACTTCGTATGAAATTTGGCAATTAAACATGACTTTCGTGCATAACTTGCACGAAATCTATTGAAGGCAACAATGCATTTGTTTAGCCTTAAAGTCATGTCACTGAGTCTCTTCTAGTCATTAAATCATTTTAAATTATTTCGAACGAATTCTATTTTCGCCCTTCCAACATTATTTTTTTACATAACTTGTAATTAATCTACTGAAGACAACAATGCATTATTTTAGCAATAGAAAGCATATCACTCATTCTTTTCAATCATTAAATTGTTTGAAGGCACTTAGGACCAATTCTCTTTTTGCATTTAAAACGCGACCTTCGTGCATAACTTGCAATTGATCTACTGAGTGCAACTATGCATTTTTTAGCGTTCAAGTCATATTTTTGCGTCTCTTTTAGTCAGTAAATCATTCTAAATCACTTCGTATGAAATTCGGCATTTAAACATGACTTTCGTGCATAACTTGCAGTTGATCTATTGAAGGCAACAATGCATTTGTTTAGCCTTAAAGTCATGTCATTGAGTCTCTTTTAGTCATTAAATCATTCTAAATTAATTCGAACGAATTCTATTTTCGCCCTTCAAACATTAATTTCTTACATAACTTGTAATTAATCTATTGAAGACAACAATACATTATTTTAGCATTTAAAGCATATCACTCTGTCTTTTCAATCATTAAATTGTTTGAAGGCACTTAGGACCAATTCTCTTTTTGCATTTAAAACGCGACCTTCGTGCATAACTTGCAATTGATCTACTGATTGCAACTATGCATTTTTTAGCGTTCAAGTCATATTTTTGCGTCTCTTTTAGTCAGTAAATCATTCTAAATCACTTCGTATAAAATTCGGCATTTAAACATGACTTTCGTGCATAACTTGAAGTTGATTTGTTGAAGGCAACAATGCATTTGTTTAGCCTTAAAGTCATGTCATTGAGTCTCTTCTAGTCATTAAATCATTCTGAATTATTTCGAACGAATTCTATTTTCGCCCTTCAAACATTATTTTTTTACATAACTTGTAATTAATCTATTGAAGACAACAATGCATTATTTTAGCATTAAAAAGCATATCACACAGTCTTTTCAATCATTAAATTGTTTGAAGGCACTTCGATCCAATTCACTTTTTGCATTTAAAACGCGACTTTCATGCATAATTTGCAATTGATCTATTGATGGCAACTATGTATTTTTTAGCGTTCATGTCATATTTTTACGTCTCTTTTATTCAGTAAATCATTCTAAATCACTTCGAACGAAATTCGGCCTTTAAACATGACTTTCGTGCGTAACTTGCAGTTGATCTATTATAGGCAACAATGCATTTGTTTAGCCTTAAACTCATCTCACTGACTCTCTTCTAGTCATTAAATCATTCTAAATTAGTTCGAACGAATTCTATTTTCGCCCTTTAAATATTATTTTCTTACATAACTTGTAATTAATCTATTGAAGACAACAATGCATTATTTTAGCAATAAAAAGTATATCACTCAGTCTTTTCAATCATTAAATTGTTTGAAGGCACTTCGAACCAATTCTCTTTTCGCATTTAGAATGCGACTTTCATGCATAATTTGCAATTGATCTATTGATGGCAACTATGCATTTTTTTAGCCTTAAAGTCATATTTTTGGGTCTCTTTTAGTCAGTAAATTATTCTAAATCACTTCGTAAGAAATTCGGCATTTAAACATGACTTTCGTGCATAACTTGCAGTTGATCTATTGAAGGCAACAATGCATTTGTTTAGCCTTAAAGTCATGTCACTGAGTCTCTTCTAGTCATTAAATCATTCTAAATTATTTCGAACGAATTCTATTTTCGCCCTTCAAACATTATTTTTTTACATAACTTGTAATTAATCTATTGAAGACGACAATGCATTATTTTAGCAATAAAAAGCATATCACTCAGTCTTTTCAATAATTAAATTGTTCGACGGCACTTCGAACCAATTCGCTTTTTGCATTTAAAACGCGACTTTCGTGCATAACTTGCAATTGATCTATTGATGGCAACTATGCATTTTTTAGCGTTCAAGTCATATTTTTGCGTCTCTTTTAGTCAGTAAATCATTCTAAATCACTTCGTATGAAATTCGGCAATTAAACATGACTTTCGTGCATAACTTGCAGTTGATCTATTGAAGGCAACAATGCATTTGTTTAGCCTTAAAGTCATGTCACTGAGTCTCTTCTAGTCATTAAATCATTCTAAATTATTTCGAACGAATTCTATTTTCGCCCTTCCAACATTATTTTTTTACATAACTTGTAATTAATCTATTGAAGACAACAATGCATTATTTTAGCAATAGAAAGCATATCACTCATTCTTTTCAATCATTAAATTGTTTGAAGGCACTTAGGACCAATTCTCTTTTTGCATTTAAAACGCGACCTTCGTGCATAACTTGCAATTGATCTACTGAGTGCAACTATGCATTTTTTAGCGTTCAAGTCATATTTTTGCGTCTCTTTTAGTCAGTAAATCATTCTAAATCACTTCGTATGAAATTCGGCATTTAAACATGACTTTCGTGCATAACTTGAAGTTGATTTATTGAAGGCAACAATGCATTTGTTTAGCCTTAAAGTCATGTCACTGAGTCTCTTCTAGTCATTAAATCATTCTAAATTATTTCGAACGAATTCTATTTTCGCCCTTCAAACATTATTTTTTTACATAACTTGTAATTAATCTATTGAAGACAACAATGCATTATTTTAGCAATAAAAAGCATATCACTCAGTCTTTTCAATCATTAAATTGTTTGAAGGCACTTCGAACCAATTCTCTTTTTGCATTTAAAACGCGACTTTCATGCATAACTTGCAATTGATCTATTGATGGCAACTATGCATTTTTTAGCGTTCAAGCCACATTTTTGCGTCTCTTTTAGTCAGTAAATCACTCTAAATCACTTCGTATGAAATTCGGCAATTTAACATGACTTTCGTGCATTACTTGCAGTTGATATTTTGAAGGCAACAATGCATTTGTTTAGCCTTAAAGTCATTTCACTGAGTCTCTTCTAGTCATTAAATCATTCTAAATTATTTCGAACGAATTCTATTTTCGCCCTTCCAACATTATTTTTTTACATAACTTGTAATTAATCTATTGAAGACAACAATGCATTATTTTAGCAATAAAAAGCATATCACTCAGTCTTTTCAATCATTAAATTGTTTGAAGGCACTTAGGACCAATTCTCTTTTTGCATTTAAAACGCGACCTTCGTGCATAACTTGCAATTGATCTACTGAGTGCAACTATGCATTTTTTAGCGTTCAAGTCATATTTTTGCGTCTCTTTTAGTCAGTAAATCATTCTAAATCACTTCGTATGAAATTCGGCATTTAAACATGACTTTCGTGCATAACTTGAAGTTGATTTATTGAAGGCAACAATGCATTTGTTTAGCCTTAAAGTCATGTCACTGAGTCTCTTCTAGTCATTAAATCATTCTAAATTATTTCGAACGAATTCTATTTTCGCCCTTCAAACATTATTTTTTTACATAACTTGTAATTAATCTATTGAAGACAACAATGCATTATTTTAGCATTAAAAAGCATATCACACAGTCTTTTCAATCATTAAATTGTTTGAAGGCACTTCGATCCAATTCGCTTTTTGCATTTAAAACGCGACTTTCATGCATAATTTGCAATTGATCTATTGATGGCAACTATGTATTTTTTAGCGTTCATGTCATATTTTTACGTCTCTTTTATTCAGTAAATCATTCTAAATCACTTCGAACGAAATTCGGCCTTTAAACATGACTTTCGTGCGTAACTTGCAGTTGATCTATTATAGGCAACAATGCATTTGTTTAGCCTTAAACTCATCTCACTGACTCTCTTCTAGTCATTAAATCATTCTAAATTAGTTCGAACGAATTCTATTTTCGCCCTTTAAATATTATTTTCTTACATAACTTGTAATTAATCTATTGAAGACAACAATGCATTATTTTAGCAATAAAAAGCATATCACTCAGTCTTTTCAATCATTAAATTGTTTGAAGGCACTTCGAACCAATTCTCTTTTCGCATTTAGAAAGCGACTTTCATGCATAATTTGCAATTGATCTTTTGATGGCAACTATGCATTTTTTTAGCCTTAAAGTCATATTTTTGGGTCTCTTTTAGTCAGTAAATTATTCTAAATCACTTCGTAAGAAATTCGGCATTTAAACATGACTTTCGTGCATAACTTGCAGTTGATCTATTGAAGGCAACTATGCATTTGTTTAGCCTTAAAGTCATGTCACTGAGTCTCTTCTAGTCATTAAATCATTCTAAATTATTTCGAACGAATTCTATTTTCGCCCTTCAAACATTATTTTTTTACATAACTTGTAGTTAATCTATTGAAGACGACAATGCATTATTTTAGCAATAAAACGCATATCACTCAGTCTTTTCAATCATTAAATTGTTTGAAGGCACTTCGAACCAATTCGCTTTTTGCATTTAAAACGCGACTTTCGTGCATAACTTGCAATTGATCTAATGATGGCAACTATGCATTTTTTAGCGTTCAAGTCATATTTTTGCGTCTCTTTTAGTCTGTAAATCATTCTAAATCACTTCGTATGAAATTCGGCAATTAAACATGACTTTCGTGCATAACTTGCACGAAATCTGTTGAAGGCAACAATGCATTTGTTTAGCCTTAAAGTCATGTCACTGAGTCTCTTCTAGTCATTAAATCATTCTAAATTATTTCGAACGAATTCTATTTTCGCCCTTCAAACTTTATTTTTTTACATAACTTGTAATTAATCTATTGAAGACAACAATGCATTATTTTAGCAATAAAAAGCATATCACTCAGTCTTTTCAATCATTAAATTGTTTGAAGGCACCTCGAACCAATTCTCTTTTTGCATTTAAAACGCGACTTTGATGCATAACTTGCAATTGATCTATTGATGGCAACTATGCATTTTTTAGCGTTCAAGCCACATTTTTGCGTCTCTTTTAGTCAGTAAATCATTCTAAATCACTTCGTATGAAATTCGGCAATTAAACATGACTTTCGTGCATTACTTGCAGTTCATCTATTGAAGGCAACAATGCATTTGTTTAGCCTTAAAGTCATTTCACTGAGTCTCTTCTAGTCATTAAATCATTCTAAATTATTTCGAACGAATTCTATTTTCGCCCTTCCAACATTATTTTTTTACATAACTTGTAATTAATCTATTGAAGACAACAATGCATTATTTTAGCAATAAAAAGCATATCACTCAGTCTTTTCAATCATTAAATTGTTTGAAGGCACTTCGAAACAATTCTCTTTTTGCATTTAAAACGCGACTTTCGTGCATAACTTGCAATTGATCTATTGATGGCAACTATGCATTTTTTAGCGTTCAAGTCATATTTTTGCGTCTCTTTTATTCAGTAAATCATTCTAAATCACTTCGTATGAAATTCGGCATTTAAACATGACTTTCGTGCATAACTTGCAGTTGATCTATTATAGGCAACAATGCATTTGTTTTGCCTTAAATTCATGTCACTGAGTCTCTTCTAGTCATTAAATCATTCTAAATTAGTTCGAACGAATTCTATTTTCGCCCTTCAAATATTATTCTCTTACATAACTTGTAATTAATCTATTGAAGACAACAATGCATTATTTTAGCATTAAAAAGAATATCACACAGTCTTTTCAATCATTAAATTGTTGGAAGGCACTTCGAACCAATTCTCTTTTTGCATTTAAAACGCGACTTTCGTGCATAACTTGCAATTGATCTATCGATGGCAACTATGCATTTTTTAGCGTTCAAGTCATATTTTTGCGTCTCTTTTATTCAGTAAATCATTCTAAATCACTTCGTATGAAATTCGGCATTTAAACATGACTTTCGTGCATAACTTGCAGTTGATCTATTGAAGGCAACAATGCATTTGTTTACCTTAAAGTCATGTCACTGAGTCTCTTCTAGTCATTAAATCAATCTAAATTAGTTCGAACGAATTCTATTTTCGCCCTTCAAACATTATTTTTTGACATAACTTGTAATTAATCTATTGAAGACAACAATGCATTATTTTAGCAATAAAAAGCATATCACTCAGTCTTTTCAATCATTAAATTGTTCGAAGGCACTTCGAACCAATTCTCTTTTTGCATTTAAAACGCGACTTTCGTGCATAACTTGCAATTGATCTATTGATGGCAACTATGCATTTTTTAGCGTTCAAGTCATATTTTTGCGTCTCTTTTAGTCAGTAAATCATTCTAAATCACTTCGTATGAAATTCGGCAATTAAACATGACTTTCGTGCATAACTTGCACGAAATCTATTGAAGGCAACAATGCATTTGTTTAGCCTTAAAGTCACGTCACTGAGTCTCTTCTAGTCATTACATCATTCTAAATTATTTCGAACGAATTCTATTTTCGCCCTTCAAACATTATTTTTTTACATAACTTGTAATTAATCTATTGAAGACAACAATGCATTATTTTAGCATTAAAAAGCATATCACACAGTCTTTTCAATCATTAAATTGTTTGAAGGCACTTCGATCCAATTCGCTTTTTGCATTTAAAACGCGACTTTCGTGCATAACTTGCAATTGATCTATCGATGGCAACTATGCATTTTTTAGCGTTCAAGTCATATTTTTGCGTCTCTTTTATTCAGTAAATCATTCTAAATCACTTCGTATGAAATTCGGCATTTAAACATGACTTTCGTGCATAACTTGCAGTTGATCTATTGAAGGCAACAATGCATTTGTTTAGCCTTAAAGTCATGTCACTGAGTCTCTTCTAGTCATTAAATCAATCTAAATTAGTTCGAACGAATTCTATTTTCGCCCTTCAAACATTATTTTTTTACATAGCTTGTAATTAATCTATTGAAGACAACAATGCATTATTTTAGCAATAAAAAGCATATCACTCAGTCTTTTCAATCATTAAATTGTTCGAAGGCACTTCGAACCAATTCTCTTTTTGCATTTAAAACGCGACTTTCGTGCATAACTTGCAATTGATCTATTGATGGCAACTATGCATTTTTTAGCGTTCAAGTCATATTTTTGCGTCTCTTTTATTCAGTAAATCATTATAAATCACTTCGTATGAAATTCGGCATTTAAACATGACTTTCGTGCATAACTTGCAGTTGATCTATTGAAGGCAACAATGCATTTGTTTAGCCTTAAATTCATGTCACTGAGTCTCTTCTAGTCATTAAATCATTCTAAATTAGTTCGAACGAATTCTATTTTCGCCCTTCAAATATTATTTTCTTACATAACTTGTAATTAATCTATTGAAGACAACAATGCATTATTTTAGCATTAAAAAGCATATCACACAGTCTTTTCAATCATTAAATTGTTTGAAAGCACTTCGATCCAATTCGCTTTTTGCATTTAAAACGCGACTTTCATGCATAATTTGCAATTGATCTATTGATGGCAACTATGTATTTTTTAGCGTTCATGTCATATTTTTACGTCTCTTTTATTCGGTAAATCATTCTAAATCACTTCGTATGAAATTCGGCATTTAAACATGACTTTCGTGCATAACTTGCAGTTGATCTATTGAAGGCAACAATGCATTTGTTTAGCCTTAAAGTCATGTCACTGAGTCTCTTCTAGTCATTAAATCATTCTAAATTAGTTCGAACGAATTCTATTTTCGCCCTTCAAATATTATTTTCTTACATAACTTGTAATTAATCTATTGAAGACAACAATGCATTATTTTAGCAATAAAAAGCATATCACTCAGTCTTTTCAATCATTAAATTGTTTGAAGGCACTTCGAACCAATTCTCTTTTTGCATTTAAAACGCGACTTTCGTGCATAACTTGCAATTGATCTATTGATGGCAACTATGCATTTTTTAGCGTTCAAGTCATATTTTTGCGTCTCTTTTAGTCAGTAAATCATTCTAAATCACTTCGTATGAAATTCGGCAATTAAACATGACTTTCGTGCATAACTTCCAGTTGATCTATTGAAGGCAACAATGCATTGGTTTAGCCTTAAAGTCATGTCACTGAGTCTCTTCTAGTCATTAAATCATTCTAAATTATTTCGAACGAATTCTATTTTCGCCCTTCAAACATTATTTTTTTACATAACTTGTAATTAATCTATTGAAGACAACAATGCATTATTTTAGCAATAAAAAGCATATCACTCAGTCTTTTCAATCACTAAATTGTTTGAAGGCACTTCGAACCAATTCTCTTTTTGCATTTAAAACGCGACTTTCGTGCATAACTTGCAATTGATCTATTGATGGCAACTGTGCATTTTTTAGCGTTCAAGTCTTATTTTTGCGTCTCTTTTAGTCAGTAAATCATTCTAAATCACTTCGTATGAAATTCGGCAATTAAACATGACTTTCGTGCATAACTTGCAGTTGATCTATTGAAGGCAACAATGCATTTGTTTATCTTTAAAGTCATGTCACTGAGTCTCTTCTAGTCATTAAATCATTCTAAATTATTTCGAACGAATTCAATTTTCGCCCTTCAAACATTATTTTTTTACATAACTTGTAATTAATCTATTGAAGACAACAATGCATTATTTTAGCATTAAAAAGCATATCACACAGTTTTTTCAATCATTAAATTGTTTGAAGGCACTTCGATCCAATTCGCTTTTCGCATTTAGAACGCGACTTTCATGCATAATTTGCAATTGATCTATTGATGGCAACTATTCATTTTTTTCGCCTTAAAGTCATATTTTTGGGTCTCTTTTAGTCAGTAAATTATTCTAAATCACTTCGTAAGAAATTCGGCATTTAAACATGACTTTCGTGCAGAACTTGCAGTTGATTTATTGAAGGCAACAATGCATTTGTTTAGCCTTAAATTCATGTCACTGAGTCTCTCCTAGTCCTTAAATCATTCTAAATTAGTTCGAACTAATTCTATTTTCGCCCTTCAAATATTATTTTCTTGCATAACTTGTAATTAATCTATTGAAGACAACAATGCATTATTTTTGCATTAAAAAGCATATCACACAGTCTTTTCAATCATTAAATTGTTGGAAGGCACTTCGAACCAATTCTCTTTTTGCATTTAAAACGCGACTTTCGTGCATAACTTGCAATCGATCTACTGATGGCAACTATGCATTTTTTAGCGTTCAAGTCATATTTTTGCGTCTCTTTTATTCAGTAAATCATTCTAAATCACTTCGTATGAAATTCGGCATTTAAACATGACTTTCGTGCATAACTTGCAGTTGATCTATTGAAGGCAACAATGCATTTGTTTAGCCTTAAATTCATGTCACTGAGTCTCTTCCAGTCATTAAATCATTCTAAATTAGTTCGAACGAATTCTATGTTCGCCCTTCAAATATTATTTTCTTACATAACTTGTAATTAATCTATTGAAGACAACAATGCATTATTTTAGCATTAAAAAGCATATCACACAGTCTTTTCAATCATTAAATTGTTTGAAGGCACTTCGATCCAATTCGCTTTTTGCATTTAGAACGCGACTTTCATGCATAATTTGCAATTGATCTATTGATGGCAACTATGTATTTTTTAGCGTTCATGTCATATTTTTACGTCTCTTTTATTCGGTAAATCATTCTAAATCACTTCGTATGAAATTCGGCATTTAAACATGACTTTCGTGCATAACTTGCAGTTGATCTATTGAAGGCAACAATGCATTTGTTTAGCCTTAAATTCATGTCACTGAGTCTCTCCTAGTCATTAAATCATTCTAAATTAGTTCGAACGAATTCTATTTTCGCCCTTCAAATATTATTTTCTTACATAACTTGTAATTAATCTATTGAAGACAACAATGCATTATTTTAGCATTAAAAAGCATATCACACAGTCTTTTCAATCATTAAATTGTTTGAAGGCACTTCGATCCAATTCGCTTTTTGCATTTAGAACGCGACTTTCATGCATAATTTGCAATTGATCTATTGATGGCAACTATGTATTTTTTAGCGTTCATGTCATATTTTTACGTCTCTTTTATTCGGTAAATCATTCTAAATCACTTCGTATGAAATTCGGCATTTAAACATGACTTTCGTGCATAACTTGCAGTTGATCTATTGAAGGCAACAATGCATTTGTTTAGCCTTAAAGTCATGTCACTGAGTCTCTTCTAGTCATTAAATCATTCTAAATTAGTTCGAACGAATTCTATTTTCGCCCTTCAAATATTATTTTCTTACATAACTTGTAATTAATCTATTGAAGACAACAATGCATTATTTTAGCAATAAAAAGCATATCACTCAGTCTTTTCAATCATTAAATTGTTTGAAGGCACTTCGAACCAATTCTCTTTTTGCATTTAAAACGCGACTTTCGTGCATAACTTGCAATTGATCTATTGATGGCAACTATGCATTTTTTAGCGTTCAAGTCATATTTTTGCGTCTCTTTTAGTCAGTAAATCATTCTAAATCACTTCGTATGAAATTCGGCAATTAAACATGACTTTCGTGCATAACTTCCAGTTGATCTATTGAAGGCAACAATGCATTGGTTTAGCCTTAAAGTCATGTCACTGAGTCTCTTCTAGTCATTAAATCATTCTAAATTATTTCGAACGAATTCTATTTTCGCCCTTCAAACATTATTTTTTTACATAACTTGTAATTAATCTATTGAAGACAACAATGCATTATTTTAGCAATAAAAAGCATATCACTCAGTCTTTTCAATCACTAAATTGTTTGAAGGCACTTCGAACCAATTCTCTTTTTGCATTTAAAACGCGACTTTCGTGCATAACTTGCAATTGATCTATTGATGGCAACTGTGCATTTTTTAGCGTTCAAGTCTTATTTTTGCGTCTCTTTTAGTCAGTAAATCATTCTAAATCACTTCGTATGAAATTCGGCAATTAAACATGACTTTCGTGCATAACTTGCAGTTGATCTATTGAAGGCAACAATGCATTTGTTTATCTTTAAAGTCATGTCACTGAGTCTCTTCTAGTCATTAAATCATTCTAAATTATTTCGAACGAATTCAATTTTCGCCCTTCAAACATTATTTTTTTACATAACTTGTAATTAATCTATTGAAGACAACAATGCATTATTTTAGCATTAAAAAGCATATCACACAGTTTTTTCAATCATTAAATTGTTTGAAGGCACTTCGATCCAATTCGCTTTTCGCATTTAGAACGCGACTTTCATGCATAATTTGCAATTGATCTATTGATGGCAACTATTCATTTTTTTCGCCTTAAAGTCATATTTTTGGGTCTCTTTTAGTCAGTAAATTATTCTAAATCACTTCGTAAGAAATTCGGCATTTAAACATGACTTTCGTGCAGAACTTGCAGTTGATTTATTGAAGGCAACAATGCATTTGTTTAGCCTTAAATTCATGTCACTGAGTCTCTCCTAGTCCTTAAATCATTCTAAATTAGTTCGAACTAATTCTATTTTCGCCCTTCAAATATTATTTTCTTGCATAACTTGTAATTAATCTATTGAAGACAACAATGCATTATTTTTGCATTAAAAAGCATATCACACAGTCTTTTCAATCATTAAATTGTTGGAAGGCACTTCGAACCAATTCTCTTTTTGCATTTAAAACGCGACTTTCGTGCATAACTTGCAATCGATCTACTGATGGCAACTATGCATTTTTTAGCGTTCAAGTCATATTTTTGCGTCTCTTTTATTCAGTAAATCATTCTAAATCACTTCGTATGAAATTCGGCATTTAAACATGACTTTCGTGCATAACTTGCAGTTGATCTATTGAAGGCAACAATGCATTTGTTTAGCCTTAAATTCATGTCACTGAGTCTCTTCCAGTCATTAAATCATTCTAAATTAGTTCGAACGAATTCTATGTTCGCCCTTCAAATATTATTTTCTTACATAACTTGTAATTAATCTATTGAAGACAACAATGCATTATTTTAGCATTAAAAAGCATATCACACAGTCTTTTCAATCATTAAATTGTTTGAAGGCACTTCGATCCAATTCGCTTTTTGCATTTAGAACGCGACTTTCATGCATAATTTGCAATTGATCTATTGATGGCAACTATGTATTTTTTAGCGTTCATGTCATATTTTTACGTCTCTTTTATTCGGTAAATCATTCTAAATCACTTCGTATGAAATTCGGCATTTAAACATGACTTTCGTGCATAACTTGCAGTTGATCTATTGAAGGCAACAATGCATTTGTTTAGCCTTAAATTCATGTCACTGAGTCTCTCCTAGTCATTAAATCATTCTAAATTAGTTCGAACGAATTCTATTTTCGCCCTTCAAATATTATTTTCTTACATAACTTGTAATTAATCTATTGAAGACAACAATGCATTATTTTAGCATTAAAAAGCATATCACACAGTCTTTTCAATCATTAAATTGTTTGAAGGCACTTCGATCCAATTCGCTTTTTGCATTTAGAACGCGACTTTCATGCATAATTTGCAATTGATCTATTGATGGCAACTATGTATTTTTTAGCGTTCATGTCATATTTTTACGTCTCTTTTATTCGGTAAATCATTCTAAATCACTTCGTATGAAATTCGGCATTTAAACATGACTTTCGTGCATAACTTGCAGTTGATCTATTGAAGGCAACAATGCATTTGTTTAGCCTTAAAGTCATGTCACTGACTCTCTTCTAGTCATTAAATCATTCTAAATTAGTTCGAACGAATTCTATTTTCGCCCTTCAAATATTATTTTCTTACATAACTTGTAATTAATCTATTGAAGACAACAATGCATTATTTTAGCAATAAAAAGCATATCACTCAGTCTTTTCAATCATTAAATTGTTTGAAGGCACTTCGAACCAATTCTCTTTTTGCATTTAAAACGCGACTTTCGTGCATAACGTGCAATTGATCTATTGATGGCAACTGTGCATTTTTTAGCGTTCAAGTCATATTTTTGCGTCTCTTTTAGTCTGTAAATCATTCTAAATCACTTCGTATGAAATTCGGCAATTAAACATGACTTTCGTGCATAACTTGCAGTTGATCTATTATAGGCAACAATGCATTTGTTTAGCCTTAAAGTCATGTCATTGAGTCTCTTTTAGTCATTAAATCATTCTAAATTAATTCGAACGAATTCTATTTTCGCCCTTCAAACATTATTTTCTTACATAACTTGTAATTAATCTATTGAAGACAACAATGCATTATTTTAGCAATAAAAAGCCTATCACTCAGTCTTTTCAATCATTAAATTGTTTGAAGGCACTTCGAACCAATTCGCTTGTTGCATTTAAAACGCGACTTTCGTGCATAACTTGCAATTGATCTATTGATGGTAACTATGCATTTTTTAGCGTTCAAGTCATATTTTTGCGTCTCTTTTAGTCAGTAAATCATTCTAACTCACTTCGTATGAAATTCGGCTATTAAACATGACTTTCGTGCATAACTTGCAGTTGATCTATTGAAGGCAACAATGCATTTGTTTATCCTTAAAGTCATGTCACTGAGTCTCTTCTAGTCATTAAATCATTCTAAATTATTTCGAACGAATTCAATTTTCGCCCTTCAAACATTATTTTTTTACATAACTTGTAATTAATCTATTGAAGACAACAATGCATTATTTTAGCATTAAAAAGCATATCACTCAGTCTTTTCAATCATTAAATTGTTTGAAGGAACTTCTAACCAATTCTCTTTTTGCATTTAAAACGCGACTTTCATGCATAATTTGCAATTGATCTATTGATGGCAACTATGCATTTTTTTAGCCTTAAAGTCACATTTTTGCGTCTCTTTTATTCAGTAAATCATTCTAAATCACTTCGTATGAAATTCGGCATTTAAACATGACTTTCGTGCATAACTTGCAGTTGATCTATTGAAGGCAACAATGCATTGGTTTAGCCTTAAAGTCATGTCACCGAGTCTCTTCTAGTCATTAAATCATTCTAAATTATTTCGAACGAATTCTATTTTCGCCCTTCAAATATTATTTTTTTACATAACTTGTAATTAATCTATTGAAGACAACAATGCATTATTTTAGCAATAAAAAGCATATCACTCAGTCTTTTCAATCATTAAATTGTTTGAAGGCACTTCGATCCAATTCGCTTTTCGCATTTAGAACGCGACTTTCATGCATAATTTGCAATTGATCTATTGATGGCAACTATTCATTTTTTTCGCCTTAAAGTCATATTTTTGGGTCTCTTTTAGTCAGTAAATCATTCTAAATCACTTCGTAAGAAATTCGGCATTTAAACATGACTTTCGTGCATAACTTGCAGTTGATTTATTGAAGGCAACAATGCATTTGTTTAGCCTTAAATTCATGTCACTGAGTCTCTCCTAGTCATTAAATCATTCTAAATTAGTTCGAACGAATTCTATTTTCGCCCTTCAAATATTATTTTCTTACATAACTTGTAATTAATCTATTGAAGACAACAATGCATTATTTTTGCATTAAAAAGCATATCACACAGTCTTTTCAATCATTAAATTGTTTGAAGGCACTTCGATCCAATTCGCTATTTGCATTTAGAACGCGACTTTCATGCATAATTTGCAATTGATCTATTGATGGCAACTACGCATTTTTTAGCGTTCAAGTCATATTTTTACGTCTCTTTTATTCAGTAAATCATTCTAAATCACTTCGTATGAAATTCGGCATTTAAACATGACTTTCGTGCATAACTTGCAGTTGATCTATTGGAGGCAACAATGCATTTGTTTAGCCTTAAAGTCATGTCACTGAGTCTCTTCTAGTCATTAAATCATTCTAAATTAGTTCGAACGAATTCTATTTTCGCCCTTCAAATATTATTTTCTTACATAACTTGTAATTAATCTATTGAAGACAACAATGCATTATTTTAGCAATAAAAAGCATATCACTCAGTCTTTTCAATCATTAAATTGTTTGAAGGCACTTCGAACCAATTCGCTTGTTGCATTTAAAACGCGACTTTCGTGCATAACTTGCAATTGATCTATTGATGGCAACTATGCATTTTTTAGCGTTCAAGTCATATTTTTACGTCTCTTTTATTCAGTAAATCATTCTAAATCACTTCGTATGAAATTCGGCATTTAAACATGACTTTCGTGCATAACTTGCAGTTGATCTATTGGAGCCAACAATGCATTTGTTTAGCCTTAAAGTCATGTCACTGAGTCTCTTCTAGTCATTAAATCATTCTAAATTAGTTCGAACGAATTCTATTTTCGCCCTTCAAATATTATTTTCTTACATAACTTGTAATTAATCTATTGAAGACAACAATGCATTATTTTAGCAATAAAAAGCATATCACTCAGTCTTTTTAATCATTAAATTGTTTGAAGGCAATTCGAACCAATTCTCTTTTTGCATTTAAAACGCGACTTTCGTGCATAATTTGCAATTGATCTATTGATGGCAACTATGCATTTTTTAGCGTTCAAGTCATATTTTTGCGTCTCTTTTAGTCAGTAAATCATTCTAAATCACTTCGTATGAAATTCGGAAATTAAACATGACTTTCGTGCATAACTTGCACTTGATCTATTGAAGGCAACAATGCATTTCTTTAGCCTTAAAGTCATGTCACTGAGTCTCTTATAGTCATTAAATCATTCTAAATTATTTCGAACGAATTCTATTTTCGCCCTTCAAACATTATTTTCTTACATAACTTTTAATTAATCTATTGAAGACAACAATGCATTATTTTGGCAATAAAAAGCCTATCACTCAGTCTTTTCAATCATTAAATTGTTTGAAGGCACTTCGAACCAATTCGCTTGTTGCATTTAAAACGCGACTTTCGTGCATAACTTGCAATTGATCTATTGATGGCAACTATGCATTTTTTAGCGTTCAAGTCATATTTTTGCGTCTCTTTTAGTCAGTAAATCATTCTAAATCACTTCGTATGAAATTCGGCAATTAAACATGACTTTCGTGCATAACTTGCAGTTGATCTATTGAAGGCAACAATGCATTTGTTTATCCTTAAAGTCATGTCACTGAGTCTCTTCTAGTCATTAAATCATTTTAAATTATTTCGAACGAATTCTATTTTCGCCCTTCAAATATTATTTTCTTACATAACTTGTAATTAATCTATTGAAGACAACAATGCATTATTTAAGCAATAAAAAGCATATCACTCAGTCTTTTCAATCATTAAATTGTTTGAAGGCACTTCGAACCAATTCGCTTGTTGCATTTAAAACGCGACTTTCGTGCATAACTTGCAATTGATCTATTGATGGCAACTATGATTTTTTAGCGTTCAAGTCATATTTTTGCGTCTCTTTTAGTCAGTAAATCATTCTAAATCACTTCGTATGAAATTCGGCAATTAAACATGACTTTCGTGCATAACTTGCAGCTGATCTATTGAAGGCAACAATGCATTTGTTTAGCCTTAAAGTCATGTCACTGAGTCTCTTCTAGTCATTAAATCATTCTAAATTATTTCGAACGAATTCTATTTTCGCCCTTCAAACATTATTTTTTTACATAACTTGTAATTAATCTATTGAAGACAACAATGCATTATTTTAGCATTAAAAAGCATATCACACAGTCTTTTCAATCATTAAATTGTTTGAAGGCACTTCGATCCAATTCGCTTTTTGCATTTAGAACGCGACTTTCATGCATAATTTGCAATTGATCTATTGATGGCAACTATGTATTTTTTAGCGTTCATGTCATATTTTTACGTCTCTTTTATTCGGTAAATCATTCTAAATCACTTCGTATGAAATTCGGCATTTAAACATGACTTTCGTGCATAACTTGCAGTTGATCTATTGAAGGCAACAATGCATTTGTTTAGCCTTAAAGTCATGTCACTGAGTCTCTTCTAGTCAATAAATCATTCTAAATTAGTTCGAACGAATTCTATTTTCGCCCTTCAAATATTATTTTCTTACATAACTTGTAATTAATCTATTGAAGACAACAATGCATTATTTTAGCAATAAAAAGCATATCACTCAGTCTTTTCAATCATTAAATTGTTTGAAGGCACTTCGAACCAATTCTCTTTTTGCATTTAAAACGCGACTTTCGTGCATAACGTGCAATTGATCTATTGATGGCAACTGTGCATTTTTTAGCGTTCAAGTCATATTTTTGCGTCTCTTTTAGTCAGTAAATCATTCTAAATCACTTCGTATGAAATTCGGCAATTAAACATGACTTTCGTGCATAACTTGCAGTTGATCTATTATAGGCAACAATGCATTTGTTTAGCCTTAAAGTCATGTCATTGAGTCTCTTTTAGTCATTAAATCATTCTAAATTAATTCGAACGAATTCTATTTTCGCCCTTCAAACATTATTTTCTTACATAACTTGTAATTAATCTATTGAAGACAACAATGCATTATTTTAGCAATAAAAAGCCTATCACTCAGTCTTTTCAATCATTAAATTGTTTGAAGGCACTTCGAACCAATTCGCTTGTTGCATTTAAAATGCGACTTTCGTGCATAACTTGCAATTGATCTATTGATGGTAACTATGCATTTTTTAGCGTTCAAGTCATATTTTTGCGTCTCTTTTAGTCAGTAAATCATTCTAAATCACTTCGTATGAAATTCGGCTATTAAACATGACTTTCGTGCATAACTTGCAGTTGATCTATTGAAGGCAACAATGCATTTGTTTATCCTTAAAGTCATGTCACTGAGTCTCTTCTAGTCATTAAATCAGTCTAAATTATTTCGAACGAATTCAATTTTCGCCCTTCAAACATTATTTTTTTACATAACTTGTTATTAATCTATTGAAGACAACAATGCATTATTTTAGCATTAAAAAGCATATCACTCAGTCTTTTCAATCATTAAATTGTTTGAAGGAACTTCTAACCAATTCTCTTTTTGCATTTAAAACGCGACTTTCATGCATAATTTGCAATTGATCTATTGATGGCAACTATGCATTTTTTTAGCCTTAAAGTCACATTTTTGCGTCTCTTTTATTCAGTAAATCATTCTAAATCACTTCGTATGAAATTCGGCATTTAAACATGACTTTCGTGCATAACTTGCAGTTGATCTATTGAAGGCAACAATGCATTGGTTTAGCCTTAAAGTCATGTCACTGAGTCTCTTCTAGTCATTAAATCATTCTAAATTATTTCGAACGAATTCTATTTTCGCCCTTCAAACATTATTTTTTTACATAACTTGTAATTAATCTATTGAAGACAACAATGCATTATTTTAGCAATAAAAAGCATATCACTCAGTCTTTTCAATCACTAAATTGTTTGAAGGCACTTCGAACCGATTCTCTTTTTGCATTTAAAACGCGACTTTCGTGCATAACTTGCAATTGATCTATTGATGGCAACTGTGCATTTTTTAGCGTTCAAGTCATATTTTTGCGTCTCTTTTAGTCAGTAAATCATTCTAAATCACTTCGTATGAAATTCGGCAATTAAACATGACTTTCGTGCATAACTTGCAGTTGATTTATTGAAGGCAACAATGCATTTGTTTAGCCTTAAATTCATGTCACTGAGTCTCTCCTAGTCATTAAATCATTCTAAATTAGTTCGAACGAATTCTATTTTCGCCCTTCAAATATTATTTTCTTACATAACTTGTAATTAATCTATTGAAGACAACAATGCATTATTTTAGCAATAAAAAGCATATCACTCAGTCTTTTCAATCATTAAATTGTTTGAAGGCACTTCGAACCAATTCGCTTGTTGCATTTAAAACGCGACTTTCGTGCATAACTTGCAATTGATCTATTGATGGCAACTATGCATTTTTTAGCGTTCAAGTCATATTTTTACGTCTCTTTTATTCAGTAAATCATTCTAAATCACTTCGTATGAAATTCGGCATTTAAACATGACTTTCGTGCATAACTTGCAGTTGATCTATTGGAGCCAACAATGCATTTGTTTAGCCTTAAAGTCATGTCACTGAGTCTCTTCTAGTCATTAAATCATTCTAAATTAGTTCGAACGAATTCTATTTTCGCCCTTCAAATATTATTTTCTTACATAACTTGTAATTAATCTATTGAAGACAACAATGCATTATTTTAGCAATAAAAAGCATATCACTCAGTCTTTTTAATCATTAAATTGTTTGAAGGCAATTCGAACCAATTCTCTTTTTGCATTTAAAACGCGACTTTCGTGCATAATTTGCAATTGATCTATTGATGGCAACTATGCATTTTTTAGCGTTCAAGTCATATTTTTGCGTCTCTTTTAGTCAGTAAATCATTCTAAATCACTTCGTATGAAATTCGGAAATTAAACATGACTTTCGTGCATAACTTGCACTTGATCTATTGAAGGCAACAATGCATTTCTTTAGCCTTAAAGTCATGTCACTGAGTCTCTTATAGTCATTAAATCATTCTAAATTATTTCGAACGAATTCTATTTTCGCCCTTCAAACATTATTTTCTTACATAACTTTTAATTAATCTATTGAAGACAACAATGCATTATTTTGGCAATAAAAAGCCTATCACTCAGTCTTTTCAATCATTAAATTGTTTGAAGGCACTTCGAACCAATTCGCTTGTTGCATTTAAAACGCGACTTTCGTGCATAACTTGCAATTGATCTATTGATGGCAACTATGCATTTTTTAGCGTTCAAGTCATATTTTTGCGTCTCTTTTAGTCAGTAAATCATTCTAAATCACTTCGTATGAAATTCGGCAATTAAACATGACTTTCGTGCATAACTTGCAGTTGATCTATTGAAGGCAACAATGCATTTGTTTATCCTTAAAGTCATGTCACTGAGTCTCTTCTAGTCATTAAATCATTTTAAATTATTTCGAACGAATTCTATTTTCGCCCTTCAAATATTATTTTCTTACATAACTTGTAATTAATCTATTGAAGACAACAATGCATTATTTAAGCAATAAAAAGCATATCACTCAGTCTTTTCAATCATTAAATTGTTTGAAGGCACTTCGAACCAATTCGCTTGTTGCATTTAAAACGCGACTTTCGTGCATAACTTGCAATTGATCTATTGATGGCAACTATGATTTTTTAGCGTTCAAGTCATATTTTTGCGTCTCTTTTAGTCAGTAAATCATTCTAAATCACTTCGTATGAAATTCGGCAATTAAACATGACTTTCGTGCATAACTTGCAGCTGATCTATTGAAGGCAACAATGCATTTGTTTAGCCTTAAAGTCATGTCACTGAGTCTCTTCTAGTCATTAAATCATTCTAAATTATTTCGAACGAATTCTATTTTCGCCCTTCAAACATTATTTTTTTACATAACTTGTAATTAATCTATTGAAGACAACAATGCATTATTTTAGCATTAAAAAGCATATCACACAGTCTTTTCAATCATTAAATTGTTTGAAGGCACTTCGATCCAATTCGCTTTTTGCATTTAGAACGCGACTTTCATGCATAATTTGCAATTGATCTATTGATGGCAACTATGTATTTTTTAGCGTTCATGTCATATTTTTACGTCTCTTTTATTCGGTAAATCATTCTAAATCACTTCGTATGAAATTCGGCATTTAAACATGACTTTCGTGCATAACTTGCAGTTGATCTATTGAAGGCAACAATGCATTTGTTTAGCCTTAAAGTCATGTCACTGAGTCTCTTCTAGTCAATAAATCATTCTAAATTAGTTCGAACGAATTCTATTTTCGCCCTTCAAATATTATTTTCTTACATAACTTGTAATTAATCTATTGAAGACAACAATGCATTATTTTAGCAATAAAAAGCATATCACTCAGTCTTTTCAATCATTAAATTGTTTGAAGGCACTTCGAACCAATTCTCTTTTTGCATTTAAAACGCGACTTTCGTGCATAACGTGCAATTGATCTATTGATGGCAACTGTGCATTTTTTAGCGTTCAAGTCATATTTTTGCGTCTCTTTTAGTCAGTAAATCATTCTAAATCACTTCGTATGAAATTCGGCAATTAAACATGACTTTCGTGCATAACTTGCAGTTGATCTATTATAGGCAACAATGCATTTGTTTAGCCTTAAAGTCATGTCATTGAGTCTCTTTTAGTCATTAAATCATTCTAAATTAATTCGAACGAATTCTATTTTCGCCCTTCAAACATTATTTTCTTACATAACTTGTAATTAATCTATTGAAGACAACAATGCATTATTTTAGCAATAAAAAGCCTATCACTCAGTCTTTTCAATCATTAAATTGTTTGAAGGCACTTCGAACCAATTCGCTTGTTGCATTTAAAATGCGACTTTCGTGCATAACTTGCAATTGATCTATTGATGGTAACTATGCATTTTTTAGCGTTCAAGTCATATTTTTGCGTCTCTTTTAGTCAGTAAATCATTCTAAATCACTTCGTATGAAATTCGGCTATTAAACATGACTTTCGTGCATAACTTGCAGTTGATCTATTGAAGGCAACAATGCATTTGTTTATCCTTAAAGTCATGTCACTGAGTCTCTTCTAGTCATTAAATCAGTCTAAATTATTTCGAACGAATTCAATTTTCGCCCTTCAAACATTATTTTTTTACATAACTTGTTATTAATCTATTGAAGACAACAATGCATTATTTTAGCATTAAAAAGCATATCACTCAGTCTTTTCAATCATTAAATTGTTTGAAGGAACTTCTAACCAATTCTCTTTTTGCATTTAAAACGCGACTTTCATGCATAATTTGCAATTGATCTATTGATGGCAACTATGCATTTTTTTAGCCTTAAAGTCACATTTTTGCGTCTCTTTTATTCAGTAAATCATTCTAAATCACTTCGTATGAAATTCGGCATTTAAACATGACTTTCGTGCATAACTTGCAGTTGATCTATTGAAGGCAACAATGCATTGGTTTAGCCTTAAAGTCATGTCACTGAGTCTCTTCTAGTCATTAAATCATTCTAAATTATTTCGAACGAATTCTATTTTCGCCCTTCAAACATTATTTTTTTACATAACTTGTAATTAATCTATTGAAGACAACAATGCATTATTTTAGCAATAAAAAGCATATCACTCAGTCTTTTCAATCACTAAATTGTTTGAAGGCACTTCGAACCGATTCTCTTTTTGCATTTAAAACGCGACTTTCGTGCATAACTTGCAATTGATCTATTGATGGCAACTGTGCATTTTTTAGCGTTCAAGTCATATTTTTGCGTCTCTTTTAGTCAGTAAATCATTCTAAATCACTTCGTATGAAATTCGGCAATTAAACATGACTTTCGTGCATAACTTGCAGTTGATCTATTGAACGCAACAATGCATTTGTTTATCCTTAAAGTCATGTCACTGAGTCTCTTCTAGTCATTAAATCATTCTAAATTATTTCGAACGAATTCAATTTTCGCCCTTCAAACATTATTTTTTTACATAACTTGTAATTAATCTATTGAAGACAACAATGCATTATTTTAGCAATAAAAAGCATATCACTCAGTCTTTTCAATCATTAAATTGTTTGAAGGCACTTCGATCCAATTCGCTTTTCGCATTTAGAACGCGACTTTCATGCATAATTTGCAATTGATCTATTGATGGCAACTATTCATTTTTTTCGCCTTAAAGTCATATTTTTGGGTCTCTTTTAGTCAGTAAATTATTCTAAATCACTTCGTAAGAAATTCGGCATTTAAACATGACTTTCGTGCATAACTTGCAGTTGATTTATTGAAGGCAACAATGCATTTGTTTAGCCTTAAATTCATGTCACTGAGTCTCTCCTAGTCATTAAATCATTCTAAATTAGTTCGAACGAATTCTATTTTCGCCCTTCAAATATTATTTTCTTACATAACTTGTAATTAATCTATTGAAGACAACAATGCATTATTTTTGCATTAAAAAGCATATCACACAGTCTTTTCAATCATTAAATTATTTGAAGGCACTTCGATCCAATTCGCTATTTGCATTTAGAACGCGACTTTCATGCATAATTTGCAATTGATCTATTGATGGCAACTACGCATTTTTTAGCGTTCAAGTCATATTTTTACGTCTCTTTTATTCAGTAAATCATTCTAAATCACTTCGTATGAAATTCGGCATTTAAACATGACTTTCGTGCATAACTTGCAGTTGATCTATTGGAGCCAACAATGCCTTTGTTTAGCCTTAAAGTCATGTCACTGAGTCTCTTCTAGTCTTTAAATCATTCTAAATTAGTTCGAACGAATTCTATTTTCGCCCTTCAAATATTATTTTCTTACATAACTTGTAATTAATCTATTGAAGACAACAATGCATTATTTTAGCAATAAAAAGCATATCACTCAGTCTTTTTAATCATTAAATTGTTTGAAGGCAATTCGAACCAATTCTCTTTTTGCATTTAAAACGCGACTTTCGTGCATAACTTGCAATTGATCTATTGATGGCAACTACGCATTTTTTAGCGTTCAAGTCATATTTTTACGTCTCTTTTATTCAGTAAATCATTCTAAATCACTTCGTATGAAATTCGGCATTTAAACATGACTTTCGTGCATAACTTGCAGTTGATCTATTGGAGCCAACAATGCATTTGTTTAGCCTTAAAGTCATGTCACTGAGTCTCTTATAGTCATTAAATCATTCTAAATTATTTCGAACGAATTCTATTTTCGCCCTTCAAACATTATTTTCTTACATAACTTTTAATTAATCTATTGAAGACAACAATGCATTATTTTGGCAATAAAAAGCCTATCACTCAGTCTATTCAATCATTAAATTGTTTGAAGGCACTTCGAACCGATTCGCTTGTTGCATTTAAAACGCGACTTTCGTGCATAACTTGCAATTGATCTATTGATGGTAACTATGCATTTTTTAGCGTTCAAGTCATATTTTTACGTCTCTTTTATTCAGTAAATCATTCTAAATCACTTCGTATGAAATTCGGCATTTAAACATGACTTTCGTGCATAACTTGCAGTTGATCTATTGGAGCCAACAATGCATTTGTTTAGCCTTAAAGTCATGTCACTGAGTCTCTTCTAGTCATTAAATCATTCTAAATTAGTTCGAACGAATTCTATTTTCGCCCTTCAAATATTATTTTCTTACATAACTTGTAATTAATCTATTGAAGACAACAATGCATTATTTTAGCAATAAAAAGCATATCACTCAGTCTTTTTAATCATTAAATTGTTTGAAGGCAATTCGAACCAATTCTCTTTTTGCATTTAAAACGCGACTTTCGTGCATAACTTGCAATTGATCTATTGATGGCAACTATGCATTTTTTAGCGTTCAAGTCATATTTTTGCGTCTCTTTTAGTCAGTAAATCATTCTAAATCACTTCGTATGAAATTCGGAAATTAAACATGATTTTCTTGCATAACTTGCACTTGATCTATTGAAGGCAACAATGCATTTGTTTAGCCTTAAAGTCATGTCACTGAGTCTCTTATAGTCATTAAATCATTCTAAATTATTTCGAACGAATTCTATTTTCGCCCTTCAAACATTATTTTCTTACATAACTTTTAATTAATCTATTGAAGACAACAATGCATTATTTTGGCAATAAAAAGCCTATCACTCAGTCTTTTCAATCATTAAATTGTTTGAAGGCACTTCGAACCAATTCGCTTGTTGCATTTAAAACGCGACTTTCGTGCATAACTTGCAATTGATCTATTGATGGCAACTATGCATTTTTTAGCGTTCAAGTCATATTTTTGCGTCTCTTTTAGTCAGTAAATCATTCTAAATCACTTCGTATGAAATTCGGCAATTAAACATGACTTTCGTGCATAACTTGCAGTTGATCTATTGAAGGCAACAATGCATTTGTTTATCCTTAAAGTCATGTCACTGAGTCTCTTCTAGTCATTAAATCATTCTAAATTATTTCGAACGAATTCTATTTTCGCCCTTCAAATATTATTTTCTTACATAACTTGTAATTAATCTATTGAAGACAACAATGCATTATTTAAGCAATAAAAAGCATATCACTCAGTCTTTTCAATCATTAAATTGTTTGAAGGCACTTCGAACCAATTCGCTTGTTGCATTTAAAACGCGACTTTCGTGCATAACTTGCAATTGATCTATTGATGGCAACTATGCATTTTTTAGCGTTCAAGTCATATTTTTGCGTCTCTTTTAGTTAGTAAATCATTCTAAATCACTTCGTATGAAATTCGGCAATTAAACATGACTTTCGTGCATAACTTGCAGCTGATCTATTGAAGGCAACAATGCATTTGTTTAGCCTTAAAGTCATGTCACTGAGTCTCTTCTAGTCATTAAATCATTCTAAATTATTTCGAACGAATTCTATTTTCGCCCTTCAAATATTATTTTCTTACATAACTTGTAATTAATCTATTGAAGACAACAATGCATTATTTTAGCAATAAAAAGCATATCACTCAGTCTTTTCAATCATTAAATTGTTTGAAGGCACTTCGAACCAATTCTCTTTTTGCATTTAAAACGCGACTTTCGTGCATAACTTGCAATCGATCTATTGATGGCAACTATGCATTTTTTAGCGTTCAAGTCATATTTTTGCGTCTCTTTTATTCAGTAAATCATTCTAAATCACTTCGTATGAAATTCGGCATTTAAACATGACTTTCGTGCATAACTTGCAGTTGATCTATTGAAGGCAACAATGCATTTGTTTAGCCTTAAATTCATGTCACTGAGTCTCTTCTAGTCATTAAATCATTCTAAATTAGTTCGAACGAATTCTATGTTCGCCCTTCAAATATTATTTTCTTACATAACTTGTAATTAATCTATTGAAGACAACAATGCATTATTTTAGCATTAAAAAGCATATCACACAGTCTTTTCAATCATTAAATTGTTTGAAGGCACTTCGATCCAATTCGCTTTTTGCATTTAGAACGCGACTTTCATGCATAATTTGCAATTGATCTATTGATGGCAACTATGTATTTTTTAGCGTTCATGTCATATTTTTACGTCTCTTTTATTCGGTAAATCATTCTAAATCACTTCGTATGAAATTCGGCATTTAAACATGACTTTCGTGCATAACTTGCAGTTGATCTATTGAAGGCAACAATGCATTTGTTTGGCCTTAAAGTCGTGTCACTGAGTCTCTTCTAGTCAATAAATCATTCTAAATTAGTTCGAACGAATTCTATTTTCGCCCTTCAAATATTATTTTCTTACATAACTTGTAATTAATCTATTGAAGACAACAATGCATTATTTTAGCAATAAAAAGCATATCACTCAGTCTTTTCAATCATTAAATTGTTTGAAGGCACTTCGAACCAATTCTCTTTTTGCATTTAAAACGCGACTTTCGTGCATAACGTGCAATTGATCTATTGATGGCAACTGTGCATTTTTTAGCGTTCAAGTCATATTTTTGCGTCTCTTTTAGTCAGTAAATCATTCTAAATCACTTCGTATGAAATTCGGCAATTAAACATGACTTTCGTGCATAACTTGCAGTTGATCTATTATAGGCAACAATGCATTTGTTTAGCCTTAAAGTCATGTCATTGAGTCTCTTTTAGTCATTAAATCATTCTAAATTAATTCGAACGAATTCTATTTTCGCCCTTCAAACATTATTTTCTTACATAACTTGTAATTAATCTATTGAAGACAACAATGCATTATTTTAGCAATAAAAAGCCTATCACTCAGTCTTTTCAATCATTAAATTGTTTGAAGGCACTTCGACCCAATTCGCTTGTTGCATTTAAAACGCGGCTTTCGTGCATAACTTGCAATTGATCTATTGATGGTAACTATGCATTTTTTAGCGTTCAAGTCATATTTTTGCGTCTCTTTTAGTCAGTAAATCATTCTAAATCACTTCGTATGAAATTCGGCAATTAAACATGACTTTCTTGCATAACTTGCACTCGATCTATTGAAGGCAACAATGCATTTGTTTAGCCTTAAAGTCATGTCACTGAGTCTCTTATAGTCATTAAATCATTCTAAATTATTTCGAACGAATTCTATTTTCGCCCTTCAAACATTATTTTCTTACATAACTTTTAATTAATCTATTGAAGACAACAATGCATTATTTTAGCAATAAAAAGCCTATCACTCAGTGTTTTCAATCATTAAATTGTTTGAAGGCACTTCGAACCAATTCGCTTGTTGGATTTAAAACGCGACTTTCGTGCATAACTTGCAATTGATCTATTGATGGCAACTATGCATTTTTTAGCGTTCAAGTCATATTTTTGCGTCTCTTTTAGTCAGTAAATCATTCTAAATCACTTCGTATGAAATTCGGCAATTAAACATGACTTTCGTGCATAACTTGCAGTTGATCTATTGAAGGCAACAATGCATTTGTTTAGCCTTAAAGTCATGTCACTGAGTCTCTTCTAGTCATTAAATCATTCTAAATTAGTTCGAACGAATTCTATTTTCGCCCTTCCAACCTGATTTTCTTACATAACTTGTAATTAATCTATTGAAGACAACAATGCATTATTTTAGCATTAAAAAGCATATCACTCAGTCTTTTCAATCATTAAATTGTTTGAAGGAACTTCTAACCAATTCTCTTTTTGCATTTAAAACGAGACTTTCATGCATAATTTGCAATTGATCTATTGATGGCAACTATGCATTTTTTTAGCCTTGAAGTCCCATTTTTGCGTCTCTTTTATTCAGTAAATCATTCTAAATCACTTCGTATGAAATTCAGCATTTAAACATGACTTTCGTGCATAACTAGCAGTTGATCTATTATAAGCAACAATGCATTTGTTTAGCCTTAAATTCATGTCACTGAGTCTCTTCTAGTCATTAAATCATTCTAAATTAGTTCGAACGAATTCTATTTTCGCCCTTCAAATATTATTTTCTTACATAACTTGTAATTAATCTATTGAAGACAACAATGCATTATTTTAGCATTAAAAAGCATATCACTCAGTCTTTTAAATCATTAAATTGTTTGAACGCACTTCGATCCAATTCTCTTTTTGCATTTAGAACGCGACTCTCATGCATAATTTGCAATTGATCTATCGATGGCCACTATGCATTTTTTTAGCCTTAGAGTCAGATTTTTGGGTCTCTTTTAGTCAGTAAATTATTGTCCATCACTTCGTAAGAAATTCGGCATTTAAACATGACTTTCGTGCATAACTTGCAGTTGATCTATTGAAGGCAACAATGCATTTGTTTAGCCTTAAATTCATGTCACTGAGTCTCTTCTAGTCATTAAATCATTCTAAATTAGTTCGAACGAATTCTATTTTCGCCCTTCAAATATTATTTTCTTACATAACTTGTAATTAATCTATTGAAGACAACAATGCATTATTTTAGCAATAAAAAGCATATCACTCAGTCTTTTCAATCATTAAATTTTTTGAAGGCACTTCAAACCAATTCTCTTTTTGCATTTAAAACGCGACATTCGTGCATAACTTGCAATTGATCTATTGATGGCAACTATGCATTTTTTAGCGTTCAAGTCATATTTTTGCGTCTCTTTTAGTCAGTAAATCATTCTAAATCACTTCGAACGAAATTCGGCCTTTAAACATGACATTCGTGCGTAACTTGCAGTTGATCTGTTGAAGGCAACAATGCATTTGCTTAGCCTTAAAGTCGTGTCATTGAGTCTCTTTTAGTCATTAAATCATTCTAAATTAATTCGAACGAATTCTATTTTCGCCCTTCAAACATTATTTTCTTACATAACTTGTAATTAATCTATTGAAGATAACAATGCATTATTTTAGCATTTAAAGCATATCACTCAGTCTTTTCAATCATTAAATTGTTTGAAGGCACTTAGGACCAATTCTCTTTTTGCATTTAAAACGCGACCTTCGTGCATAACTTGCAATTGATCTACTGATTGCAACTATGCATTTTTTAGCGTTCAAGTCATATTTTTGCGTCTCTTTTAGTCTGTAAATCATTCTAAATCACTTCGTATGAAATTCGGAAATTAAACATGACTTTCTTGCATAACTTGCAGTTGATCTATTGAAGGCAACAATGCAATTGTTTAGCCTTAAAGTCATGTCACTGAGTCTCTTCTAGTCATTAAATCATTCTAAATTAGTTCGAACGAATTCTATTTTCGCCCTTCAAATATTATTCTCTTACATAACTTGTAATTAATCTATTGAAGACAACAATGCATTATTTTAGCATTAAAAAGCATAACACTCAGTCTTTTAAATCATTAAATTTTTTGAACGCACTTCGATCCAATTCTCTTTTTGCATTTAGAACGCGACTTTCATGCATAATTTGCAATTGATCTATCGATGGCAACTATGCATTTTTTTAGCCTTAGAGTCATATTTTTGGGTCTCTTTTAGTCAGTAAATTATTGTCCATCACTTCGTAAGAAATTCGGCATTTAAACATGACTTTCGTGCATAACTTGCAGTTGATCTATTGAAGGCAACAATGCATTTGTTTAGCCTTAAATTCATGTCACTGAGTCTCTTCTAGTCATTAAATCATTCTAAATTAGTTCGAACGAATTCTATTTTCGCCCTTCAAATATTATTTTCTTACATAACTTGTAATTAATCTATTGAAGACAACAATGCATTATTTTAGCATTTAAAGCATATCACTCAGTCTTTTCAATCATTAAATTGTTTGAAGGCACTTAGGACCAATTCTCTTTTTGCATTTAAAACGCGACCTTCGTGCATAACTTGCAATTGATCTACTGATTGCAACTATGCATTTTTTAGCGTTCAAGTCATATTTTTGCGTCTCTTTTAGTCTGTAAATCATTCTAAATCACTTCGTATGAAATTCGGAAATTAAACATGACTTTCTTGCATAACTTGCAGTTGATCTATTGAAGGCAACAATGCAATTGTTTAGCCTTAAAGTCATGTCACTGAGTCTCTTCTAGTCATTAAATCATTCTAAATTAGTTCGAACGAATTCTATTTTCGCCCTTCAAATATTATTCTCTTACATAACTTGTAATTAATCTATTGAAGACAACAATGCATTATTTTAGCATTAAAAAGCATATCACACAGTCTTTTCAATCATTAAATTGTTTGAAGGCACTTCGAACCAATTCTCTTTTTGCATTTAAAACGCGACTTTCGTGCATAACTTGCAATTGATCTATCGATGGCAACTATGCATTTTTTAGCGTTCAAGTCATATTTTTGCGTCTCTTTTATTCAGTAAATCATTCTAAATCACTTCGTATGAAATTCGCCATTTAAACATGACTTTCGTGCATAAGTTGCAGTTAATCTATTATAGGCAACAATGCATTTGTTTAGCCTTAAATTCATGTCACTGAGTCTCTTCTAGTCATTAAATCATTCTAAATTAGTTCGAACGAATTCTATTTTCGCCCTTCAAATATTATTCTCTTACATAACTTGTAATTAATCTATTGAAGACAACAATGCATTATTTTAGCATTAAAAAGCATATCACACAGTCTTTTCAATCATTAAATTGTTTGAAGGCACTTCGAACCAATTCTCTTTTTGCATTTAAAACGCGACCTTCGTGCATAACTTGCAATTGATCGATCGATGGCCACTATGCATTTTTTAGCGTTCAAGTCATATTTTTGCGTCTTTTTTATTCAGTAAATCATTCTAAATCACTTCGTATGAAATTCGGCAATTAAACATGACTTTCGTGCATAACTTGCAGTTGATCTATTGAAGGCAACAATGCATTTGTTTAGCCTTAAAGTCATGTCACTGAGTCTCTTCTAGTCATTAAATCAATCTAAATTAGTTCGAACGAATTCTATTTTCGCCTTTCAAATACTATTTTCTTACATAACTCGTAATTAATCTATTGAAGACAACAATGCATTATTATAGCAATAAAAAGCATATCACTCAGTCTTTTCAATCATTAAATTGTTTGAAGGCACTTCGAACCAATTCTCTTTTTGCATTTAAAACGCGACTTTCGTGCATAACTTGCAGTTGATCTATTGAAGGCAACAATGCATTTGTTTAGCCTTAAAGTCATGTCATTGAGTCTCTTCTAGTCATTAAATCATTCCAAATTATTTCGAACGAATTCTATTTTCGCCCTTCAAACATTATTTTTTTACATAACTTGTAATTAATCTATTGAAGACAACAACGCATTATTTTAGCATTAAAAAGCATATCACGCAGTCTTTTCAATCATTAAATTGTTTGAACGCACTTCGAACCAATTCTCTTTTTGCATTTAAAACCCGACTTTCGTGCATAACTTGCAATTGATCTATCGATGGCAACTATGCATTTTTTAGCGTTCAAGTCATATTTTTGCATCTCTTTTATTCAGTAAATCATTCTAAATCACTTCGTATGAAATTCAGCATTTAAACATGACTTTCGTGCATAACTTGCGGTTGATCTATTATAGGCAACAATGCATTTGTTTAGCCTTAAATTCATGTCACTGAGTCTCTTCTAGTCATTAAATCATTCTAAATTAGTTCGAACGAATTCTATTTTCGCCCTTCAAATATTATTTTCTTACATAACTTGTAATTAATCTATTGAAGACAACAATGCATTATTTTAGCATTTAAAGCATATCACTCAGTCTTTTCAATCATTAAATTGTTTGAAGGCACTTAGGACCAATTCTCTTTTTGCATTTAAAACGCGACCTTCGTGCATAACTTTCAATTGATCTACTGATGGCAACTATGCATTTTTTAGCGTTCAAGTCATATTTTTACGTCTCTTTTATTCAGTAAATCATTCTAAATCACTTCGTATGAAATTCGGCATTTAAACATGACTTTCGTGCATAACTTGCAGTTGATCTATTGAAGGCCACAATGCATTTGTTTAGCCTTAAATTCATGTCACTGAGTCTCTTCTAGTCATTAAATCATTCTAAATTAGTTCGAACGAATTCTATGTTCGCCCTTCAAATATTATTTTCTTACATAACTTGTAATTAATCTATTGAAGACAACAATGCATTATTTTAGCATTAAAAAGAATATCACACAGTCTTTTCAATCATTAAATTGTTTGAAGGCACTTCGATCCAATTCTCTTTTTGCATTTAAAACGCGACTTTCGTGCATAACTTGCAGTTGATCTATTGAAGGCAACAATGCATTTGTTTAGCCTTAAAGTTATGTCATTGAGTCTCTTCTAGTCATTAAATCATTCCAAATTATTTCGAACGAATTCTATTTTCGCCCTTCAAACATTATATTTTTACATAACTTGTAATAAATCTATTGAAGACAACAATGCATTATTTTAGCAATAAAAAGCATATCACTCAGTCTTTTCAATCATTAAATTGTTTGAAGGCACTTCGAACCAATTCTCTTTTTGCATTTAAAACGCGACTTTCGTGCATAACTTGCAATTGATCTATTGATGGCAACTATGCATTTTTTAGCGTTCAAGTCATATTTTTGCGTCTCTTTTATTCAGTAAATCATTCTAAATCACTTCGTATGAAATTCGGCATTTAAACATGACTTTCGTGCATAACTTGCAGTTGATCTATTGAAGGCAACAATGCATTTGTTTAGCCTTAAATTCATGTCACGGAGTCTCTTCTAGTCATTAAATCATTCTAAATTAGTTCGAACGAATTCTATGTTCCCCCTTCAAATATTATTTTCTTACATAACTTGTAATTAATCTATTGAAGACAACAATGCATTATTTTAGCATTAAAAAGCATATCACACAGTCTTTTCAATCATTAAATTGTTTGAAGGCACTTCGATCCAATTCGCTTTTTGCATTTAGAACGCGACTTTCATGCATAATTTGCAATTGATCTATTGATGGCAACTATGTATTTTTTAGCGTTCATGTCATATTTTTACGTCTCTTTTATTCGGTAAATCATTCTAAATCACTTCGTATGAAATTCGGCATTTAAACATGACTTTCGTGCATAACTTGCAGTTGATCTATTGAAGGCAACAATGCATTTGTTTAGCCTTAAAGTCATGTCACTGAGTCTCTTCTAGTCATTAAATCATTCTAAATTAGTTCGAACGAATTCTATTTTCGCCCTTCAAATATTATTTTCTTACATAACTTGTAATTAATCTATTGAAGACAACAATGCATTATTTTAGCAATAAAAAGCATATCACTCAGTCTTTTCAATCATTAAATTGTTTGAAGGCACTTCGAACCAATTCTCTTTTTGCATTTAAAAGGCGACTTTCGTGCATAACGTGCAATTGATCTATTGATGGCAACTATGCATTTTTTAGCGTTCAAGTCATATTTTTGAGTCTCTTTTAGTCAGTAAATCATTCTAAATCACTTCGTATGAAATTCGGCAATTAAACATGACTTTCGTGCATACCTTGCAGTTGATCTATTGAAGGCAACAATGCATTTGTTTAGCCTTAAAGTCATGTCACTGAGTCTCTTCTAGTCATTAAATCAATCTAAATTAGTTCGAACGAATTCTATTTTCGCCCTTCAAATACTATTTTCTTACATAACTTGTAATTAATCTATTGAAGACAACAATGCATTATTTTAGCAATAAAAAGCATATCACTCAGTCTTTTCAATCATTAAATTGATTGAAGGCACTTCGAACCAATTCCCTTTTTGCATTTAAAACGCGACTTTCGTGCATAACTTGCAGTTGATGTATTGATGGCAACTGTGCATTTTTTAGCGTTCAAGTCATATTTTTGCGTCTCTTTTAGTCAGTAAATCATTCTAAATCACTTCGTATGAAATTCGGAAATTAAACATGACTTTCGTGCATAACTTGTAGTAGATCTATTATAGGCAACAATGCATTTGTTTAGCCTTAAATTCATGTCACTGAGTCTCTTCTAGTCATTAAATCATTCTAAATTAGTTCGAACGAATTCTATTTTCGCCCTTCAAATATTATTTTCTTACATAACTTGTAATTAATCTATTGAAGTCAACAATGCATTATTTTAGCATTAAAAAGCATATCACACAGTCTTTTCAATCATTAAATTTTTTGAAGGCACTTCGATCCAATTCGCTTTTCGCATTTAGAACGCGACTTTCATGCATAATTTGCAATTGATCTATTGATGGCAACTATGCATTTTTTAGCGTTCAAGTCATATTTTTACGTCTCTTTTATTCAGTAAATCATTCTAAATCACTTCGTATGAAATTCGGCATTTAAACATGACTTTCGTGCATAACTTGCAGTTGATCGATTGGAGGCAACAATGCATTTGTTTAGCCTTAAAGTCATGTCACTGAGTCTCTTCTAGTCATTAAATCATTCTAAATTAGTTCGAACGAATTCTATTTTCGCCCTTCAAATATTATTTTCTTACATAACTTGTAATTAATCTATTGAAGACAACAATGCATTATTTTAGCAATAAAAAGCATATCACTCAGTCTTTTTAATCATTAAATTGTTTGAAGGCACTTCGAACCAATTCTCTTTTTGCATTTAAAACGCGACTTTCGTGCATAACTTGCAATTGATCTATTGATGGCAACTATGCATTTTTTAGCGTTCAAGTCATATTTTTGCGTCTCTTTTAGTCAGTAAATCATTCTAAATCACTTCGTATGAAATTCGGCAATTAAACATGACTTTCTTGCATAACTTGCACTTGATCTATTGAAGGCAACAATGCATTTGTTTAGCCTTAAAGTCATGTCACTGAGTCTCTTATAGTCATTAAATCATTCTAAATTATTTCGAACGAATTCTATTTTCACCCTTCAAACATTATTTTCTTACATAACTTGTAATTAATCTATTGAAGACAACAATGCATTATTTTAGCATTAAAAAGCATATCACTCAGTCTTTTCAATCATAAAATTGTTTGTACGCACTTCGAACCAATTCTCTTTTTGCATTTAAAACGCGACTTTCGTGCATAACTTGCAATGGATCTTCAGATTGCAACTATGCATTTTTTAGCGTTGAAGTCATATTTTTGCGTCTCTTTTAGTCAGTAAATCATTCTAAATCACTTCGTATGAAATTCGGCATTTAAACATGACTTTCGTGGATAACTTGCAGTCGATCGATTGATGGCGACAATGCATTTATTTAGCCTTAAAGTCATGTCACTGAGTCTCTTCTAGTCATTAAGTAATTCTAAATTATTACGAACGAATTCTATTTTCGCCCTTCAAACATTATTTTTTTACATAACTTGTAATTAATCTATTGAGGACAACAATGCATTATTTTAGCATTAAAAAGCATATCACTCAGTCTTTTCAATCATTAAATTGTTTGAAGGCACTTCGGACCAATTCTCTTTTTGCATTTAAAACGCGACTTTCGTGCATAACTTGCAATGGATCTTCTGATTGCAACTATGCATTTTTTAGCGTTCAAGTCATATTTTTGCATCTCTTTTAGTCAGTAAATCATTCTAAATCACTTCGTATGAAATTCGGCATTTAAACATGACTTTCGCGGATAACTTGCAGTCGATCGATTGATGGCGACAATGCATTTATTTAGCCTTAAAGTCATGTCACCGAGTCTCTTCTAGTCATTAAATAATTCTAAATTATTACGAACGAATTCTATTTTCGCCCTTCAAACATTATTTTTTTACATAACTTGTAATTAATCTATTGAAGTCAACAATGCATTATTTTAGCATTAAAAAGCATATCACTCAGTCTTTTCAATCATTAAATTGTTTGTAGGCACTTCGGACCAATTCTCTTTTTGCATTTAAAACGTGACTTTCGTGCATAACTTGCCATTGATCTATTGATGGCAACTATGCATTTTTTAGCCTTGAAGTCATGTCACTGAGTCTCTTCTAGTCATTAAATAATTCTAAATTATTACGAACGAATTCTATTTTCGCCCTTCAAACATTATTTTTTTACATAACTTGTAATTAATCTATTGAGGACAACAATGCATTATTTTAGCATTAAAAAGCATATCACTCAGTCTTTTCAATCATTAAATTGTTTGAAGGCACTTCGGACCAATTCTCTTTTTGCATTTAAAACGCGACTTTCGTGCATAACTTGCAATGGATCTTCTGATTGCAACTATGCATTTTTTAGCGTTGAAGTCATATTTTTGCGTCTCTTTTAGTCAGTAAATCATTCTAAATCACTTCGTATGAAATTCGGCATTTAAACATGACTTTCGTGGATAACTTGCAGTCGATCGATTGATGGCGACAATGCATTTATTTAGCCTTAAAGTCATGTCACTGAGTCTCTTCTAGTCATTAAGTAATTCTAAATTATTACGAACGAATTCTATTTTCGCCCTTCAAACATTATTTTTTTACGTAACTTGTAATTAATCTATTGAGGACAACAATGCATTATTTTAGCATTAAAAAGCATATCACTCAGTCTTTTCAATCATTAAATTCTTTGAAGGCACTTCGGACCAATTCTCTTTTTGCATTTAAAACGCGACTTTCGTGCATAACTTGCAATGGATCTTCTGATTGCAACTATGCATTTTTTAGCGTTCAAGTCATATTTTTGCGTCTCTTTTAGTCAGTAAATCATTCTAAATCACTTCGTATGAAATTCGGCATTTAAACATGACTTTCGTGGATAACTTGCAGTCGATCGATTGATGGCGACAATGCATTTATTTAGCCTTAAAGTCATGTCACTGAGTCTCTTCTAGTCATTAAATAATTCTAAATTATTACGAACGAATTCTATTTTCGCCCTTCAAACATTATTTTTTTACATAACTTGTAATTAATCTATTGAAGACAACAATGCATTATTTTAGCATTAAAAAGCATATCACTCAGTCTTTTCAATCATTAAATTGTTTGTAGGCACTTCGGACCAATTCTCTTTTTGCATTTAAAACGTGACTTTCGTGCATAACTTGCCATTGATCTATTGATGGCAACTATGCATTTTTTAGCCTTGAAGTCATATTTTTGCGTCTCTTTTAGTCTGTAAATCATTCTGAATCACTTCGAACGAAATTCGGCCTTTAAACATGACCTTCGTGCGTAACTTGCAGTTGATCTATTATAGGCAACAATGCATTTGTTTAGCCTTAAACTCATGTCACTGACTCTCTTCTAGTCATTAAATCATTCTAAATTAGTTCGAACGAATTCTATTTTCGCCCTTCAAATATTATTTTCTTACATAACTTGTAATTAATCTGTTGAAGACAACAATGCATTATTTTAGCAATAAAAAGCATATCACTCAGTCTTTTCAATCATTAAATTGTTTCAAGGCACTTCGAACCAATTCGCTTTTTGCATTTAAAACGCGACTTTCGTGCATAACTTGCAATTGATCTATTGATGGCAACTATGCATTTTTTAGCGTTCAAGTCATATTTTTCCGTCTCTTTTAGTGAGTAAATCATTCTAAATTACTTCGTATGAAATTCGGCAATTAAACATGACTTTCGTGCATAACTTGCAGTTGATCTATTGAAGGCAACAATGCATTTATTTAGCCTTAAAGTCATATCACTGAGTCTCTTCTAGTCATTAAATCATTCTAAATTATTTCGAACGAATTCTATTTTCGCCCTTCAAACATTATTTTTTTACATAACTTGTAATTAATCTATTGAAGACAACAATGCATTATTTTAGCATTAAAAAGCATATCACTCAGTCTTTTCAATCATTAAATTGTTTGAGGGAACTTCTAACCAATTCTCTTTTTGCATTTAAAACGCGACTTTCATGCATAATTTGCAATTGATCTATTGATGGCAACTATGCATTTTTTTAGCCTTAAAGTCATATTTTTGCGTCTCTTTTATTAAGTAAATCATTCTAAATCACTTGGTATGAAATTCTGCATTTAAACATGACTTTCGTGCATAACTTGCAGTCGATCTATTATAGGCAACAATGCATTTGTTTAGGCTTAAATTCATGTCACTGAGTCTCTTCTAGTCATTAAATCATTCCAAATTAGTTCGAACGAATTCTATTTTCGCCATTCAAATATTATTTTCTTACAAAACTTTTAATTAATCTATTGAAGACAACAATGCATTATTTTAGCATGAAAAAGCATATCACTCAGTCTTTTCAATGATTAAATTGTTTGAAGGGACTTCGAACCAATTCTCTTTTTGCATTCAAAACGCCACCTTCATGCATTATTTGCAATTGATCGATTGATGGCAACTATGCATTTTTTAGCGTTCATGTCATATTTTTGCGTCTCTTTTAGTCAGTAAATCATTCTAAATCACATCGAACGAAATTCGGCCTTTAAACATGACTTTCGTGCGTAACTTGCAGTTGATCTATTGAAGGCAACAATGCATTTGTTTAGCCTTAAAGTCACGTCATTCAGTCTCTTTTAGTCATTAAATCATTCTAAATTAATTCCACCGAATTCTATTTTCGCCCTTCAAACATTATTTTCTTACATAACTTGTAATTAATCTATTGAAGACAACAATGCATTATTTTAGCATTAAAAAGCATATCACTCAGTCTTTTCAATCATTAAATTGTTTGTAGGCACTTCGAACCAATTCTCTTTTTGCATTTAAAACGCGACTTTCGTGCATAACTTGCAATTGATCTTCTGATTGCAACTATGCATTTTTTAGCGTTCAAGTAATATTTTTGCGTCTCTTTTAGTCAGTAAATCATTCTAAATCACTTCGTATGAAATTCGGCATTTAAACATGACTTTCGTGCATAACTTGCAGTCCATCTATTGAAGGCAACAATGCATTTGTTTAGCCTTAAAGTCATGTCAATAAGTCTCTTCTAGTCATTAAATCATTCTAAATTAGTTCGAACGAATTCTATTTTCGCCCTTCAAATATTATTTTCTTACATAACTTGTAATTAATTTATTGAAGACAACAATGCATTATTTTAGCAATAAAAAGCATATCACTCAGTCTTTTCAATCATTAAATTGTTTGAAGGCACTTCGAACCAATTCTCTTTTTGCATTTAAAACGCGACTTTAGTGCATAACTTGCAATTGATCTATTGATGGCAACTATGCATTTTTTAGCGTTCAAGTCATATTTTTGCGTCTCTTTTAGTCAGTAAATCATTCTAAATCACTTCGAACGAAATTCGGCCTTTAAACATGACTTTCGTGCGTAACTTGCAGTTGGTCTATTGAAGGCAACAATGCATTTGTTTTGCCTTATAGTCATGTCATTGAGTCTCTTTTAGTCATTAAATCATTCTAAATTAATTCGAACGAATTCTATTTTCGCCCTTCAAACATTATTTTCCTACATAACTTGTAATTAATCTATTGAAGACAACAATGCATTATTTTCGCATTTAAAGCATATCACTCAGTCTTTTCAATAATTAAATTGTTTGAGGGCATTTAGGACCAATTCACTTTTTGCATTTAAAACGCGACTTTCGTGCATAACTTGCAATTGATCTACTGATTGCGACTATGCATTTTTTAGCGTTCAAGTCATATTTTTGCCTCTCTTTTAGTCAGTAAATCATTCTAAATCACTTCGTATGAAATTCGGCATTTAAACATGACTTTCGTGCATAACTTGCAGTTGATCGATTGATGGCAACAATGCATTTATTTAGCCTTAAAGTCATGTCACTGAGTCTCTTCTAGTCATTAAATCATTCTAAATTATTTCGAACGAATTCTATTTTCACGCTTCAAACATTATTTTTTTACATAACTTGTAATTAATCTATTGAAGACAACAATGCATTATTTTAGCATTAAAAAGCATATTACTCAGTCTTTTCAATCATTAAATTGTTTGAAGGAACTTCTAACCAATTCTCTTTTTGCATTTAAAACGCGACTGTCATGCATAATTTGCAATTGATCTATTGATGGCAACTATGCATTTTTTTAGCGTTCAAGTCATATTTTTGCGTCTCTTTTAGTCAGTAAATCATTCTAAATCACTTTGTATGAAATTCGGCAATTAAACATGACTTTCTTGCGTAACTTGCACTTGATCTATTGAAGGCAACAATGCATTTGTTTAGCCTTAAAGTCATGTCATTGAGTCTCTTTTAGTCATTAAATCATTCTAAATTAATTCGACCGAATTCTATTTTCGCCTTTCAAACATTATTTTCTTACATAACTTGCAATTAATCTATTGAAGACAACAATGCATTATTTTAGCATTAAAAAGCATATCACTCAGTCCTTTGAATCATTAAATTGTTTGAAGGCACTTCGAACCAATTCTCTTTTTGCATTTAAAACGCGACTTTCGTGCATAACGTTCAATTGATCTATTGATGGCAACTATGCATTTTTTAGCGTTCAAGTCATATTTTTGCGTCTCTTTTAGTCAGTAAATCATTCTAAATCACTTCGTATGAAATTCGGCAATTAAACATGACTTTCGTGCATAACTTGCAGTTGATGTATTGAAGGCAAGAATGCATTTATTTAGCCTTAAATTTATGTCACTGAGTCTCTTCTAGTCATTAAATCATTCTAAATTATTTTGAACGAATTCTATTTTCGCCCTTCAAACATTATTTTATTACATAACTTGTAATTAATCTATTGAAGACAACAATGCATTATTTAGGCATTAAAAAGCATATCACTTAGTCTTTTCAATCATTAAAGTGTTTGAAGGCACTTCGAACCAATTCTCTTTTTGCATTTAAAACGCGACTTTCGTGCATAACTTGCAATTGATCTATTGATGGCAACTATGCATTTTTTAGCGTTCATGTCATATTTTTGCGTCTCTTTTAGTCAGTAAATCATTCTAAATCACTTCGAACGAAATTCGGCCTTTAAAAATGACTTTCGTGCGTAACTTGCAGTTGATCTATTGAAGGCAACAATGCATTTGTTTAGCCTTAAAGTCATGTCATTGAGTCTCTTGTAGTCATTAAATCATTTTAAATTAATTCGAACGAATTCTATTTTCGCCCTTCAAACATTATTTTCTTACATAACTTGTAATTAATCTATTGAAGACAACAATGCATTATTTTAGCATTAAAAAGCATATCACTCAGTCTTTTCAATCATTAAATTGTTTGAAGTCACTTCGAACCAATTCTCTTTTTGCATTTAAAACGCGACTTTCGTGCATAACTTGCAATTGATCTATTAATGGCAACTATGCATTTTTTAGCATTCAAGTCATATTTTTGCGTCTCTTTTAGTCAGTCAATCATTCTAAATCACTTCGTATGAAATTCGGCATTTAAACATGACTTTCGTGCATAACTTGCAATTGATCTATTATAGGCAACAATGCATTTCTTTAGCCTTAAATTCCTGTCACCGAGTCTCTTCTAGTCATTAAATCATTCTAAATTAGTTCGAACGAATTCTATTTTCGCCCTTCAAATATTATTTTCTTACATAACTTGTAATTAATCTATTGAAGACAACAATGCATTATTTTAGCATCAAAAAGCATATGACTCCGTCTTTTCAATCGTTAAATTGTTTGAAGGCACTTCGAACCAATACTCTTTTTGCTTTTAAAACGCGACTTTCGTGCATAACTTGCAATTGACCTATTGATGGCAACTATGCCTTTTTTAACTTTCAAGTCATATTTTTGCATCTCTTTTAGTCAGTAAATCATTCTGACTCACTTCGAACGAAATTCGGCCTTTAAACATGACTTTCGTGCGTAACTTGCAGTTGATCTATTGAAGGCAACAATGCATTATTTTAGCATTAAAAAGCATATCACTCAGTCTTTTCAATCATTAAATTGTTTGAAGGCACTTCGAACCAATTCTCTTTTTGCATTTAAAACGCGACTTTCATGCATAACTTGCAATTGATCTATTGATGGCAACTATGCATTATTTAGCATTCAAGTCATATTTTTGCGTCTCTTTTAGTCAGTCAATCATTCTAAATCACTTCGTATGAAATTCGGCATTTAAACATGACTTTCGTGCATAACTTGCAATTGATCTATTATAGGCAACAATGCATTTCTTTAGCCTTAAATTCCTGTCACCGAGTCTCTTCTAGTCATTAAATCATTCTAAATTAGTTCCAACGAATTCTATTTTCGCCCTTCAAATATTATTTTCTTACATAACTTGTAATTAATCTATTGAAGACACCAATGCATTATTTTAGCATTAAAAAGCATATGACTCCGTCTTTTCAATCGTTAAATTGTTTGAAGGCACTTCGAACCAATTCTATTTTTGCATTTAAAACGCGACTTTCGTGCATAACTTGCAATTGACCAATTGATGGCAACTATGCATTTTTTAGCGTTCAAGTCATATTTTTGCGTCTCTTTTAGTCAGTAAATCATTCTAAATCACTTCGAACGAAATTCGGCCTTTAAACATGACTTTCGTGCATACCTTGCAGTTGATCTATTGAAGGCAACAATGCATTTGTTTAGCCTTAAAGTCATGTCATTGAGTCTCTTTTAGTCATTAAGTCATTCTAAATTAATTCGAACTAATTCTATTTTCGCCCTTCAAACATTATTTTCTTACATAACTTGCAATTGATCTATTATAGGCAACAATGCATTTCTTTAGCCTTAAATTCCTGTCACCGAGTCTCTTCTAGTCATTAAATCATTCTAAATTAGTTCGAACGAATTCTATTTTCGCCCTTCAAATATTATTTTCTTACATAACTTGTAATTAATCTATTGAAGACAACAATGCATTATTTTAGCATTAAAAAGCATATGACTCCGTCTTTTCAATCGTTAAATTGTTTGAAGGCACTTCGAACCAATTCTCTTTTTGCTTTTAAAACGCGACTTTCGTGCATAACTTGCAATTGACCTATTGATGGCAACTATGCCTTTTTTAACTTTCAAGTCATATTTTTGCATCTCTTTTAGTCAGTAAATCATTCTGACTCACTTCGAACGAAATTCGGCCTTTAAACATGACTTTGGTGCGTAACTTGCAGTTGATCTATTGAAGGCAACAATGCATTATTTTAGCATTAAAAAGCATATCACTCAGTCTTTTCAATCATTAAATTGTTTGAAGGCACTTCGAACCAATTCTCTTTTTGCATTTAAAACGCGACTTTAGTGCATAACTTGCAATTGCTCTATTGATGGCAACTATGCATTTTTTAGCGTTCAAGTCATATTTTTGCGTCTCTTTTAGTCAGTAAATCATTCTAAATAACTTCGAACGAAATTCGGTCTTTAAACATGACTTTCGTGCGTAACTTGCAGTTGATCTATTATAGGCAACAATGCATTTGTTTAGCCTAAAAGTCATGTCACTGAGTCTCTTCTAGTCATTAAATCATTCTAAATTAATTCGAACGAATTCTATTTTCGTCCTTCAAACATTATTTTCTTACATATCTTGTAATTAATCTATTGAAGACAACAATGCATTATTTTAGCATTAAAAAGCATATGACTCCGTCTTTTCAATCGTTAAATTGTTTGAAGGCACTACGAACCAATTCTATTTTTGCATTTAAAACGCGACTTTCGTGCATAACTTGCAATTGACCTATTGATGGCAACTATGCATTTTTTAGCGTTCAAGTGATATTTTTGCGTCTCTTTTAGTCAGTAAATCATTCTAAATGACTTCGAACGAAATTCGGCCTTTAAACATGACTTTCGTGCGTAACTTGCAGTTGATCTATTATAGGCAACAATGCATTTGTTTAGCCTTAAAGTCATGTCACTGAGTCTCTTCTAGTCATTAAATCATTCTAAATTATTTCGAACGAATTCTATTTTCGCCCTTCAAACACTATTTTCTTACATAACTTGTAATTAATCTATTGAAGACAACAATGCATTATTTTAGCATGAAAAAGCATATCACTCAGTCTTTTCAATCATTAAAGTGTTTGAAGGCACTTCGAACCAATTCTCTTTTTGCATTTAGAATGCCACCTTCATGCATAATTTGCAATTGATCTATTCATGGAAACTATGCATTTTTTTAGCCTTAAAGTCATATTTTTGCGTCTTTTTGAGTCAGTAAATCATTCTAAATCACTTCGTATGAAATTCTGCATTTAAACATGACTTTCGTCCATAACTTGCAGTTGATCTATTATAGGCAACAATGCATTTGTTTAGCCTTAAAGTCATGTCACTGAGTCTCTTCTAGTCATTAAATCATTCTAAATTAATTCGAGCGAATTCTATTTTCGTCCTTCAAACATTATTTTCTTACATATCTTGTAATTAATCGATTGAAGACAACAATGCATTATTTTAGCATTAAAAAGCATATCAGTCAGTCTTTTCAATCATTAAATTGTTTGAAGGGACTTCGAACCAATTCTCTTTTTGCATTTAAAACGCGACTTTCGTGCATAACTTGCAATTGATCTATTGATGGCAACTATGCATTTTTTAGCGTTCAAGTCATATTTTTGCGTCTCTTTTAGTCAGTAAATCATTCTAAATCACTTCGAACGAAATTCGGCCTTTAAACATGACTTTCGTGCGTAACTTGCAATTGATCTATTGAAGGCAACAATGCATTTGTTCAGCCTTAAATTCATGTCACTGAGTCTCTTCTAGTCATTAAATCATTCTAAATTAGTTCGAACGAATTCTATTTTCGCCATTCAAATATTATTTTCTTACATAACTTGTAATTAATCTATTGGAGACAACAATGCATTATTTTAGCATGAAAAAGCATATCACTCAGTCTTTTCAATCATTAAAGTGTTTGAAGGCACTTCGAACCAATTCTCTTTTTGCATTTAGAACGCCACCTTCATGCATAATTTGCAATTGATCTATTCATGGAAACTATGCATTTTTTTAGCGTTAAAGTCATATTTTTGCGTCTTTTTTAGTCAGTAAATCATTCTAAATCACTTCGTATGAAATTCGGCATTTAAACATGACTTTCGTGCAGAACTTGCAGTTGATCTATTATAGGAAACAATGCATTTGTTTAGCCTTAAAGTCATGTCACTGAGTCTCTTCTAGTCATTAAATCATTCTAATTAATTCGAACGAATTCTATTTTCGCCCTTCAAACATTATTTTCTTACATATCTTGTAATTAATCTATTGAAGACAACAATGCATTATTTTAGCATTAAAAAGCATATCACTCAGTCTTTTCAATCATTAAATTGTTTGAAGGCACTTCGAACCAATTCGCTTTTTGCATTTAAAACCCGACTTTCGTGCATAACTTGCAATTGATCTATTGATGGCAACTATGCATTTTTTAGCGTTCAAGTCATATATTTGCGTCTCTTTTAGTCAGTAAATCATTCTAAATCACTTCGTATGAAATTCGGCATTTAAACATGACTTTCGTGCGTAACTTGCAGTTGATCTATTATCGGCAACAATGCATTTGTTTAGCCTTAAATTCATGTCACTGAGTCTCTTCTAGTCATTAAATCATTCTAAATTAGTTCGAACGAATTCTATTTTCGCCATTCAAATATTATTTTCTTACATAACTTGTAATTAATCTATTGAAGACAACAATGCATTATTTTAGCATTAAAAAGCATATCACTAAGTCTTTTCAATCATTAAATTGTTTGAAGGCACTTCGGACCAATTCTCTTTTTGCATTTAAAACGCGACTTTCGTGCATAACTTGGAATTGATCTATTGATGACAACTATGCATTTTTTAGCGTTCAAGTCATATTTTTGCGTCTCTTTTAGTCAGTAAATCATTCTAAATCACTTCGAACGAAATTCGGCCTTTAAACATGACTTTCGTGCGTAACTTGCAGTTGATCTATTGAAGGCAACAATGCATTTGTTTAGCCTTAAAGTCATGTCATTGTGTCTCTTTTAGTCATTAAATCATTCTAACTTAATTCGACCGAATTCTATTTTTGTTTTTCAAACATTATTTTCTTACATAACTTGCAATTAATCTAATGAAGACAACAATGCATTATTTTAGCATTAAAAAGCATATCACTCAGTCTTTTCAATCATTAAATTGTTTGAAGGCACTTCGAACCAATTCTCTTTTTGCATTTAAAACGCGACTTTCGTGCATAACTTGCAATTGATCTATTAATGGCAACTATGCATTTTTTAGCGTTCAAGTCATATTTTTGCGTCTCTTTTACCCAGTAAATCATTCTAAATCACTTCGTATGAAATTCGGCATTTAAACATGACTTTCGTGCATAACTTGCAATTGATCTATTATAGGCAACAATGCATTTCTTTAGCCTTAAATTCCTGTCACCGAGTCTCTTCTAGTCATTAAATCATTCTAAATTAGTTCGAACGAATTCTATTTTCGCCCTTCAAAATAATATTTTCTTACATAACTTGTAATTAATCTATTGAAGACAACAATGCATTATTTTAGCATTAAAAAGCATATGACTCCGTCTTTTCAATCGTTAAATTGTTTGAAGGCACTTCGAACCAATTCTCTTTTTGCATTTAAAACGCGACTTTAGTGCATAACTTGCAATTGCTCTATTGATGGCAACTATGCATTTTTTAGCGTTCAAGTCATATTTTTGCGTCTCTTTTAGTCAGTAAATCATTCTAAATAACTTCGAACGAAATTCGGTCTTTAAACATGACTTTCGTGCGTAACTTGCAGTTGATCTATTATAGGCAACAATGCATTTGTTTAGCCTAAAAGTCATGTCACTGAGTCTCTTCTAGTCATTAAATCATTCTAAATTAATTCGAACGAATTCTATTTTCGTCCTTCAAACATTATTTTCTTACATATCTTGTAATTAATCGATTGAAGACAACAATGCATTATTTTAGCATTAAAAAGCATATCAGTCAGTCTTTTCAATCATTAAATTGTTTGAAGGGACTTCGAACCAATTCTCTTTTTGCATTTAAAACGCGACTTTCGTGCATAACTTGCAATTGATCTATTGATGGCAACTATGCATTTTTTAGCGTTCAAGTCATATTTTTGCGTCTCTTTTAGTCAGTAAATCATTCTAAATGACTTCGAACGAAATTCGGCCTTTAAACATGACTTTCGTGCGTAACTTGCAGTTGATCTATTATAGGCAACAATGCATTTGTTTAGCCTTAAAGTCATGTCACTGAGTCTCTTCTAGTCATTAAATCATTCTAAATTATTTCGAACGAATTCTATTTTCGCCCTTCAAACACTATTTTCTTACATAACTTGTAATTAATCTATTGAAGACAACAATGCATTATTTTAGCATGAAAAAGCATATCACTCAGTCTTTTCAATCATTAAAGTGTTTGAAGGCACTTCGAACCAATTCTCTTTTTGCATTTAGAATGCCACCTTCATGCATAATTTGCAATTGATCTATTCATGGAAACTATGCATTTTTTTAGCCTTAAAGTCATATTTTTGCGTCTTTTTGAGTCAGTATATCATTCTAAATCACTTCGTATGAAATTCTGCATTTAAACATGACTTTCGTCCATAACTTGCAGTTGATCTATTATAGGCAACAATGCATTTGTTTAGCCTTAAAGTCATGTCACTGAGTCTCTTCTAGTCATTAAATCATTCTAAATTAATTCGAGCGAATTCTATTTTCGTCCTTCAAACATTATTTTCTTACATATCTTGTAATTAATCGATTGAAGACAACAATGCATTATTTTAGCATTAAAAAGCATATCAGTCAGTCTTTTCAATCATTAAATTGTTTGAAGGGACTTCGAACCAATTCTCTTTTTGCATTTAAAACGCGACTTTCGTGCATAACTTGCAATTGATCTATTGATGGCAACTATGCATTTTTTAGCGTTCAAGTCATATTTTTGCGTCTCTTTTAGTCAGTAAATCATTCTAAATCACTTCGAACGAAATTCGGCCTTTAAACATGACTTTCGTGCGTAACTTGCAGTTGATCAATTGAAGGCAACAATGCATTTGTTTAGCCTTAAATTCATGTCACTGAGTCTCTTCTAGTCATTAAATCATTCTAAATTAGTTCGAACGAATTCTATTTTCGCCATTCAAATATTATTTTCTTACATAACTTGTAATTAATCTATTGGAGACAACAATGCATTATTTTAGCATGAAAAAGCATATCACTCAGTCTTTTCAATCATTAAAGTGTTTGAAGGCACTTCGAACCAATTCTCTTTTTGCATTTAGAACGCCACCTTCATGCATAATTTGCAATTGATCTATTCATGGAAACTATGCATTTTTTTAGCCTTAAAGTCATATTTTTGCGTCTTTTTTAGTCAGTAAATCATTCTAAATCACTTCGTATGAAATTCGGCATTTAAACATGACTTTCGTGCAGAACTTGCAGTTGATCTATTATAGGAAACAATGCATTTGTTTAGCCTTAAAGTCATGTCACTGAGTCTCTTCTAGTCATTAAATCATTCTAAATTAATTCGAACGAATTCTATTTTCGCCCTTCAAACATTATTTTCTTACATATCTTGTAATTAATCTATTGAAGACAACAATGCGTTATTTTAGCATTAAAAAGCATATCACTCAGTCTTTTCAATCATTAAATTGTTTGAAGGCACTTCGAACCAATTCTCTTTTTGCATTTAAAACCCGACTTTCGTGCATAACTTGCAATTGATCTATTGATGGCAACTATGCATTTTTTAGCGTTCAAGTCATATATTTGCGTCTCTTTTAGTCATTAAATCATTCTAAATCACTTCGTATGAAATTCGGCATTTAAACATGACTTTCGTGCGTAACTTGCAGTTGATCTATTATCGGCAACAATGCATTTGTTTAGCCTTAAATTCATGTCACTGAGTCTCTTCTAGTCATTAAATCATTCTAAATTAGTTCGAACGAATTCTATTTTCGCCATTCAAATATTATTTTCTTACATAACTTGTAATTAATCTATTGAAGACAACAATGCATTATTTTAGCATTAAAAAGCATATCACTAAGTCTTTTCAATCATTAAATTGTTTGAAGGCACTTCGGACCAATTCTCTTTTTGCATTTAAAACGCGACTTTCGTGCATAACTTGGAATTGATCTATTGATGACAACTATGCATTTTTTAGCGTTCAAGTCATATTTTTGCGTCTCATTTAGTCAGTAAATCATTCTAAATCACTTCGAACGAAATTCGGCCTTTAAACATGACTTTCGTGCGTAACTTGCAGTTGATCTATTGAAGGCAACAATGCATTTGTTTAGCCTTAAAGTCATGTCATTGTGTCTCTTTTAGTCATTAAATCATTCTAACTTAATTCGACCGAATTCTATTTTTGTTTTTCAAACATTATTTTCTTACATAACTTGCAATTAATCTATTGAAGACAACAATGCATTATTTTAGCATTAAAAAGCATATCACTCAGTCTTTTCAATCATTAAATTGTTTGAAGGCACTTCGAACCAATTCTCTTTTTGCATTTAAAACGCGACTTTCGTGCATAACTTGCAATTGATCTATTAATGGCAACTATGCATTTTTTAGCGTTCAAGTCATATTTTTGCGTCTCTTTTACCCAGTAAATCATTCTAAATCACTTCGTATGAAATTCGGCATTTAAACATGACTTTCGTGCATAACTTGCAATTGATCTATTATAGGCAACAATGCATTTCTTTAGCCTTAAATTCCTGTCACCGAGTCTCTTCTAGTCATTAAATCATTCTAAATTAGTTCGAACGAATTCTATTTTCGCCCTTCAAAATAATATTTTCTTACATAACTTGTAATTAATCTATTGAAGACAACAATGCATTATTTTAGCATTAAAAAGCATATGACTCCGTCTTTTCAATCGTTAAATTGTTTGAAGGCACTTCGAACCAATTCTATTTTTGCATTTAAAACGCGACTTTCGTGCATAACTTGCAATTGACCTATTGATGGCAACTATGCATTTTTTAGCGTTCAAGTCATATTTTTGCGTCTCTATTAGTCAGTAAATCATTCTAAATCACTTCGAACGAAATTCGGCCTTTAAACATGACTTTCGTGCGTAACTTGCAGTTGATCTATTGAAGGCAACAATGCATTTGTTTAGCCTTAAAGTCATGTCATTGAGTCTCTTTTAGTCATTAAATCATTCTAAATTAATTCGAACGAATTCTATTTTCGCCCTTCAAACATTATTTTCTTACATAACTTATAATTAATCTATCGAAGACAACAATGCAATATTTTAGCATTAAAAAGCATATCAGTCAGTCTTTTCAATCACTAAATTGTTTGAAGGCACTTCGAACCAATTCTCTTTTTGCATTTAAAACGCGACTTTCGTGCATAACTTGCAATTGATCTATTGATGGCAACTATGCATTTTTTAGCGTTCAAGTCATATTTTTGCGTCTCTTTTAGTCAGTAAATCATTCTAAATCACATCGAACGAAATTCGGCCTTTAAACATGACTTTCGTGCGTAACTTGCAGTTGATCTATTGAAGGCAACAATGCATTTGTTTAGCCTTAAAGTCATGTCATTGGGTCTCATTTAGTCATTAAATCATTCTAAATTAATTCGATCGAATTCTATTTTCGCCTTTCAAACATTATTTTCTTACATAACTTATAATTAATCTATCGAAGACAACAATGCAATATTTTAGCATTAAAAACCATATCAGTCAGTCTTTTCAATCACTAAATTGTTTGAAGGCACTTCGAACCAATTCTCTTTTTGCATTTAAAACGCGACTTTCGTGCATAACTTGCAATTGATCTATTGATGGCAACTATGCCTTTTTTAGCTTTCAAGTCATATTTTTGCGTCTCTTTTAGTCAGTAAATCATTCTAAATCACTTCGAACGAAATTCGGCCTTTAAACAAGACTTTCGTGCGTAACTTGCAGTTGACCTATTGAAGGCAACAATGCATTTGTTTAGCCTTAAAGTCATGTCAGTGAGTCTCTTTTAGTCATTAAATCATTCTAAATTAATTCGAACGAATTCTATTTTCGCCCTTCAAACATTATTTTCTTACATAACTTATAATTAATCTATTGAAGACAACAATGCAATATTTTAGCATTAAAAAGCATATCACTCAGTCTTTTCAATCATTAAATTGTTTGAAGGCACTTCGAACCAATTCTCTTTTTGCATTTAAAACGCGACTTTCGTGCATAACTTGCAATTGATCTATTGATGGCAACTATGCATTTTTTAGCGTTCAAGTCATATTTTTGCGTCTCTTTTAGTCAGGAAATCATTCTAAATCACTTCGAACGAAATTCGGCCTTTAAACATGACTTTCGTGCGTAACTTGCAGTTGATCTATTGAAGGCAACAATGCATTTGTTTATCCTTAAAGTCATGTCATTGTGTCTCTTTTAGTCATTAAATCATTCTAACTTAATTCGACCGAATTCTATTTTTGCCTTTCAAACATTATTTTCTTACATAACTTGCAATTAATCTATTGAAGACAACAATGCATTATTTTAGCTTTAAAAAGCATATCACTCAGTCTTTTCAATCATTAAATTGTTTGAAGGCACTTCGAACCAATTCTCTTTTTGCATTTAAAACGCGACTTTCGTGCATAACTTGCAATTGATCTATTGATCGCAACTATGCATTTTTTAGCGTTCAAGTCATATATTTGCGTCTCTTTTAGTCAGTAAATCATTCTAAATCACTTCGTATGAAATTCGGCATTTAAACATGACTTTCGTGCGTAACTTGCAGTTGATCTATTATTGACAACAATGCATTTGTTTAGCCTTAAATTCATGTCACTGAGTCTCTTCTAGTCATTAAATCATTCTAAATTAGTTCGAACGAATTCTATTTTCGCCCTTCAAATATTATTTTCTTACATAACTTGTAATTAATCTATTGAAGACAACAATGCATTATTTTAGCATTAAAAAGCATATGACTCCGTCTTTTCAATCGTTAAATTGTTTGAAGGCACTTCGAACCAATTCTATTTTTGCATTTAAAACGCGACTTTCGTGCATAACTTGCAATTGACCTATTGATGGCAACTATGCATTTTTTAGCGTTCAAGTCATATTTTTGCGTCTCTTTTAGTCAGTAAATCATTCTAAATCACTTCGAACGAAATTCGGCCATTAAACATGACTTTCGTGCGTAACTTGCAGTTGATCTATTGAAGGCAACAATGCATTTGTTTAGCCTTAAAGTCATGTCATTGAGTCTCTTTTAGTCATTAAATCATTCTAAATTAATTCGAACGAATTCTATTTTCGCCCTTCAAACATTATTTTCTTACATAACTTATAATTAATCTATCGAAGACAACAATGCAATATTTTAGCATTAAAAAGCATATCAGTCAGTCTTTTCAATCACTAAATTGTTTGAAGGCACTTCGAACCAATTCTCTTTTTGCATTTAAAACGCGACTTTCGTGCATAACTTGCAATTGATCTATTGATGGCAACTATGCATTTTTTAGCGTTCAAGTCATATTTTTGCGTCTCTTTTAGTCAGTAAATCATTCTAAATCACATCGAACGAAATTCGGCCTTTAAACATGACTTTCGTGCGTAACTTGCAGTTGATCTATTGAAGGCAACAATGCATTTGTTTAGCCTTAAAGTCATGTCATTGAGTCTCATTTAGTCATTAAATCATTCTAACTTAATTCGATCGAATTCTATTTTCGCCTTTCAAACACTATTTTCTTACATAACTTGCAATTAATCTATTGAAGACAACAATGCATTATTTTAGCATTAAAAAGCATATCACTCAGTCTTTTCAATCATTAAATTGTTTGAAGGCACTTCGAACCAATTCTCTTTTTGCATTTAAAACGCGACTTTCGTGCATAACTTGCAATTGATCTATTGATCGCAACTATGCATTTTTTAGCGTTCAAGTCATATATTTGCGTCTCTTTTAGTCAGTAAATCATTCTAAATCACTTCGAACGAAATTCGGTCTTTAAACATGACTTTCGTGCGTAACTTGCAGTTGATCTATTATAGGCAACAATGCATTTGTTTAGCCTTAAAGTCATGTCACTGAGTCTCTTCTAGTCATTAAATCATTCTAAATTAATTCGAACGAATTCTATTTTCGTCCTTCAAACATTATTTTCTTACATATCTTGTAGTTAATCTATTGAAGACAACAATGCATTATTTTAGCATTAAAAAGCATATGACTCCGTCTTTTCAATCGTTAAATTGTTTGAAGGCACTTCGAATCAATTCTATTTTTGCATTTAAAACGCGACTTTCGTGCATAACATGCAATTGATCTATTGATGGCAACTATGCCTTTTTTAGCGTTCAAGTTATATTTTTGCGTCTCTTTTAGTCAGTAAATCATTCTAAATCACTTCGAACGAAATTCGGCCTTTAAACATGACTTTCGTGCGTAACTTGCAGTTGATCTATTGAAGGCAACAATGCATTTGTTTTGCCTTAAAGTCATGTCATTGAGTCTCTTTTAGTCATTAAATCATTCTAAATTAATTCGACCGAATTCTATTTTCGCCCTTCAAACATTATTTTCTTACATAACTTGTAATTAATCTATTGAAGACAACAATGCATTATTTTAGCATTAAAAAGCATATGACTCAGTCTTTTCAATCGTTAAATTGTTTGAACGCACTTCGAACCAATTCTCTTTTTGCATTTAAAACGCGACTTTCGTGCATAACTTGCAATTGATCTATTGATTGCAACTATACATTTTTTAGCGTTCAAGTCATATATTTGCGTCTCTTTTAGTCAGTAAATCATTCTAAATCACTTCGTATGAAATTCGGCATTTAAACATGACTTTCATGCGTAACTTGCAGTTGATCTATTGAAGGCAACAATGCATTTGTTTAGCCTTAAAGTCGTGTCATTGAGTCTCTTTTAGTCATTAAATCATTCTAACTTAATTCGACCGAATTCTATTTTTGCCTTTCAAACATTATTTTCTTACATAACTTGCAATTAATCTATTGAAGACAACAATGCATTATTTTAGCATTAAAAAGCATATCACTCAGTCTTTTCAATCATTAAATTGTTTGAAGGCACTTCGAACCAATTCTCTTTTTGCATTTAAAACGCGACTTTCGTGCATAACTTGCAATTGATCTATTGATCGCAACTATGCATTTTTTAGCGTTCAAGTAATATATTTGCGTCACTTTTAGTCAGTAAATCATTCTAAATCACTTCGTACGAAATTCGGCATTTAAACATGACTTTCGTGCGTAACTTGCAGTTGATCTATTATCGGCAACAATGCATTTGTTTAGCCTTAAATTCATGTCACTGAGTCTCTTCTAGTCATTAAATCATTCTAAATTAGTTCGAACGATTCTATTTTCGCCCTTCAAATATTATTTTCTTACATAACTTGTAATTAATCTATTGAAGACAACAATGCATTATTTTAGCATTAAAAAGCATATGACTCCGTCTTTTCAATCGTTAAATTGTTTGAAGGCACTTCGAACCAATTCTATTTTTGCATTTAAAACGCGAATTTCGTGCATAACTTGCAATTGACCTATTGATGGCAACTATGCATTTTTTAGCGTTCAAGTCATATTTTTGCGTCTCTTTTAGTCAGTAAATCATTCTAAATCACTTCGAACGAAATTCGGCCTTTAAACATGACTTTCGTGCGTAACTTGCAGTTGATCTATTATCGGCAACAATGCATTTGTTTAGCCTTAAATTCATGTCACTGAGTCTCTTCTAGTCATTAAATCATTCTAAATTAGTTCGAACGAATTCTATTTTCGCCATTCAAATATTATTTTCTTACATAACTTGTAATTAATCTATTGAAGACAACAATGCATTATTTTAGCATTAAAAAGCATATCACTAAGTCTTTTCAATCATTAAATTGTTTGAAGGCACTTCGAACCAATTCTCTTTTTGCATTTAAAACGCGACTTTCGTGCATAACTTGCAATTGATCTATTGATGACAACTATGCATTTTTTAGCGTTCAAGTCATATTTTTGCGTCTCTTTTAGTCAGTAAATCATTCTAAATCACTTCGAACGAAATTCGGCCTTTAAACATGACTTTCGTGCGTAACTTGCAGTTGATCTATTGAAGGCAACAATGCATTTGTTTAACCTTAAAGTCATGTCATTGTGTCTCTTTTAGTCATTAAATCATTCTAACTTAATTCGACCGAATTCTATTTTTGCCTTTCAAACATTATTTTCTTACATAACTTGCAATTAATCTATTGAAGACAACAATGCATTATTTTAGCATTAAAAAGCATATCACTCAGTCTTTTCAATCATTAAATTGTTTGAAGGCACTTCGAACCAATTCTCTTTTTGCATTTAAAACGCGACTTTCGTGCAGAACTTGCAATTGATCTATTAATGGCAACTATGCATTTTTTAGCGTTCAAGTCATATTTTTGCGTCTCTTTTACCCAGTAAATCATTCTCAATCACTTCGTATGAAATTCGGCATTTAAACATGACTTTCGTGCATAACTTGCAATTGATCTATTATAGGCAACAATGCATTTCTTTAGCCTTAAATTCCTGTCACCGAGTCTCTTCTAGTCATTAAATAATTCTAAATTAGTTCGAACGAATTCTATTTTCGCCCTTCAAATATTATTTTCTTACATAACTTGTAATTAATCTATTGAAGACAACAATGCATTATTTTAGCATTAAAAAGCATATGACTCCGTCTTTTCAATCGTTAAATTGTTTGAAGGCACTTCGAACCAATTCTATTTTTGCATTTAAAACGCGACTTTCGTGCATAACTTACAATTGACCTTTTTTTAGCGTTCAAGTCATATTTTTGCGTCTCTTTTAGTCTGTAAATCATTCTAAATCACTTCGAACGAAATTCGGCCTTTAAACATGACTTTCGTGCATAACTTGCAGTTTATCTATTGAAGGCAACAATGCATTTGTTTAGGCTTAAAGTCATGTCATTGAGTCTCTTTTAGTCATTAAATCATTCTAAATTAATTCGAACGAATTCTATTTTCGCCCTTCAAACATTATTTTCTTACATAACTTATAATTAATGTATTGAAGAAAACAATGCAATATTTTAGCATTAAAAAGCATATCAGCCAGTCTTTTCAATCATTAAATTGTTTGAAGGCACTTCGAACCAATTCTCTTTTTGCATTTAAAACGCGACTTTCGTGCATAACTTGCAATTGATCTATTGATGGCAACTATGCATTTTTTAGGGTTCAAGTCATATTTTTGCGTCTCTTTTAGTCAGTAAATCATTCTAAATCACTTCGAACGAAATTCGGCCTTTAAACCTGACTTTCGTGCGTAACTTGCAGTTCATCTATTGAAGGCAACAATGCATTTGTTTAGCCTTAAAGTCATGTCATTGAGTCTCTTTTAGTCATTAAATCATTCTAAATTAATTCGACCGAATTCTATTTTCGCCCTTCAAACATTATTTTCTTACATAACTTGTAATTAATCTATTGAAGACAACAATGCATTATTTTAGCATTAAAAAGCATATGACTCAGTCTTTTCAATCGTTAAATTGTTTGAACGCACTTCGAACCAATTCTCCTTTTGCATTTAAAACGCGACTTTCGTGCATAACATGCAATTGATCTATTGATGGCAACTATGCCTTTTTTAGCGTTCAAGTCATATTTTTGCGTCTCTTTTAGTCAGTAAATCATTCTAAATCACTTCGAACGAAATTCGCCCTTTAAACATGACTTTCGTGCGTAACTTGCAGTTGATCTATTGAAGGCAACAATGCATTTGTTTAGCCTTAAATTCATGTCATTGAGTCTCTTTTAGTCATTCAATCATTCTAAATTAATTCGAACGAATTCTATTTTCGCCCTTCAAACATTATTTTCATACATAACTTATAATTAATCTATTGAAGACAACAATGCAATATTTTAGCATTAAAAAGCATATCAGTCAGTCTTTTCAATCATTAAATTGTTTGAAGGCACTTCGAACCAATTCTCTTTTTGCATTTAAAACGCGACTTTCGTGCATAACTTGCAATTGATCTATTGATGGCAACTATGCATTTTTTAGCGTTCAAGTCATATTTTTGCGTCTCTTTTAGTCAGTAAATCCTTCTAAATCACTTCGAACGAAATTCGGCCTTTAAACCTGACTTTCGTGCGTAACTTGCAGTTCATCTATTGAAGGCAACAATGCATTTGTTTAGCCTTAAAGTCATGTTATTGAGTCTCTTTTAGTCATTAAATCATTCTAAATTAATTCGACCGAATTCTATTTTCGCTCTTCAAACATTATTTTCTTACATAACTTGTAATTAATCAATTGAAGACAACAATGCATTATTTTAGCGTTAAAAAGCATATGACTCAGTCTTTTCAATCGTTAAATTGTTTGAACGCACTTCGAACCAATTCTCTTTTTGCATTTAAAACGCGACTTTCGTGCATAACATGCAATTGATCTATTGATGGCAACTATGCCTTTTTTAGCGTTCAAGTCATATTTTTGCGTCTCTTTTAGTCAGTAAATCATTCTAAATCACTTCGAACGAAATTCGGCCTTTAAACATGACTTTCGTGCGTAACTTGCAGTTGATTTATTGAAGGCAACAATGCATTTGTTTAGCCTTAAAGTCATGTCATTGAGTCTCTTTTAGTCATTAAATCATTCTAAATTAATTCGAACGAATTATATTTTCGCCCTTCAAACATTATTTTCTTACATAACTTATAATTAATCTATTGAAGACAACAATGCAATATTTTAGCATTAAAAAGCATATCACTCAGTCTTTTCAATCATTAAATTGTTTGAAGGCACTTCGAACCAATTCTCTTTTTGCATTTAAAACGCGACTTTCGTGCATAACTTGCAATTGATCTATTGATGGCAACTATGCATTTTTTAGCGTTCAAGTCATATTTTTGTGTCTCTTTTAGTCAGTAAATCATTCTAAATCACTTCGAACGAAATTCGGCCTTTAAACATGACTTTCGTGCGTAACTTGCAGTTGATCTATTGAAGGCAACAATGCATTTGTTTAGCCTTAAAGTCATGTCATTGTGTCTCTTTTAGTCATTAAATCATTCTAACTTAATTCGACCGAATTCTATTTTTGCCTTTCAAACATTATTTTCTTACATAACTTGCAATTAATCTATTGAAGACAACAATGCATTATTTTAGCATTAAAAAGCATATCACTCAGTCTTTTCAATCATTAAATTGTTTGAAGGCACTTCGAACCAATTCTCTTTTTGCATTTAAAACGCGACTTTCGTGCATAACTTGCAATTAATCTATTAATGGCAACTATGCATTTTTTAGCGTTCAAGTCATATTTTTGCGTCTCTTTTACTCAGTAAATAATTCTAAATCACTTGGTATGAAATTCGGCATTTAAACATGACTTTCGTGCATAACTTGCAATTGATCTATTATAGGCAACAATGCATTTCTTTAGCCTTAAATTCCTGTCACCGAGTCTCTTCTAGTCATAAAATCATTCTAAATTAGTTTGAACGAATTCTATTTTCGCCCTTCAAATATTATTTTCTTAAATAACTTGTAATTAATCTATTGAAGACAACAATGCATTATTTTAGCATTAAAAAGCATATGACTCCGTCTTTTCAATCGTTAAATTGTTTGAAGGCACTTCGAACCAATTCTATTTTTGCATTTAAAACGCGACTATCGTGCATAACGTTCAATTGATCTATTGATGGCAACTATGCATTTTTTTAGCGTTCAAGGCATATTTTTGCCTCTCTTTTAGTCAGTAAATCATTCTAAATCACTTCGTATGAAATTTGGCAATTAAATATGACTTTCGTGCGTAACTTGCAGTTGATCTATTGAAGGCAACAATGCATTTGTTTAGCCTTAAAGTCATGTCATTGAGTCTCTTTTAGTCATTAAATCATTCTAACTTAATTCGACCGAATTCTATTTTTGCCTTTCAAACATTATTTTCTTACATAACTTGCAATTAATCTATTGAAGACAACAATGCATTATTTTAGCATTAAAAAGCATATCACTCAGTCTTTTCAACCATTAAATTGTTTGAAGGCACTTCGAACCAATTCTCTTTTTGCATTTAAAACGCGACTTTCGTTCATAACTTGCAATTGATCGATTGATCGCAACTATGCATTTTCTAGCGTTCAAGTCATATATTTGCGTCTCTTTTAGTCAGTAAATCATTCTAGATCACTTCGTATGAAATTCGGCATTTAAATATGACTTTCATGCGTAACTTGCAGTTGATCTATTATCGGCAACAATGCATTTGTTTAGCCTTGAGTTCATGTCACTGAGTCTCTTCTCGTCATTAAATCATTCTAAATTAGTTCGAACGAATTCTATTTTCGCCATTCAAATATTATTTTCTTACATAACTTGTAATTAATCTATTGAACACAACAATGCATTATTTTAGCATTAAAAAGCATATCACTCAGTCTTTTCAATCATTAAATTGTTTGAAGGCACTTCGAACCAATTCTCTTTTTGCATTTAAAACGCGACTTTCATGCATAACTTGCAATTGATCTATTGATCGCAACTATGCCTTTTTTAGCGTTCAAGCCATATATTTGCGTCTCTTTTAGTCAGTAAATCATTCTAAATCACTTCGTATGAAATTCGGCATTTAAACATGACTTTCGTGCGTAACTTGCAGTTGATCTATTATAGGCAACAATGCATTTGTTTAGCCTTAAATTCATGTCACTGAGTCTCTTCTAGTCATTAAATCATTCTAAATTAGTTCGACCGAATTCTATTTTCGCCCTTCAAACATTATTTTCTTACATAACTTGTAATTAATCTATTGAAGACAACAATGCATTATTTTAGCATTAAAAAGCATATCACTCAGTCTTTTCAATCATTAAATTGTTTGAAGGCACTTCGAACCAATTCTCTTTTTGCATTTAAAACGCGACTTTCGTGCATAACTTGCAATTGATCTATTGATGGCAACTATGCATTTTTTAGTGTTCAAGTCATATTTTTGCGTCTCTTTTAGTCAGTAAATCATTCTAAATCACTTCGAACGAAATTCGGCCTTTAAACATGACTTTCGTGCGTAACTTGCAGTTGATCTACTGAAGGCAACAATGCATTTGTTTAGCCTTAAAGTCATGTCATTGAGTCTCTTTTAGTCATTAAATCATTCTAAATTAATTCGACCGAATTCTATTTTCGCCTTTCAAACATTATTTTCTTACATAACTTGCAATTAATCTATTAAAGACAACAATGCATTATTTTAGCATTTAAAAGCATATCACTCAGTCCTTTGAATCATTAAATTGTTTGAAGGCACTTCGAACCAATTTTCTTTTTGCATTTAAAACGCGACTTTCGTGCACAACTTGCAATTGATCTATTGATGGCAACTATGCATTTTTTAGCGTTCGAGTCATATTTTTGCGTCTCTTTTAGTCAGTAAATCATTCTAAATCACTTCGACCGAAATTCGGCATTTAAACATGACTTTCGTGCGTAACTTGCAGTTGATCTATTATAGGCAACAATGCATTTGTGTAGCCTTAAATTCATGTCACTGAGTCTCTTCTAGTCATTAAATCATTCTAAATTATTTCGAACGAATTCTATTTTCGCCCTTTAAACATTATTTTCTTACATAACTTGTAATTAATCTATTGAAGACAACAATGCATTATTTTAGCATTAAAAAGCATATGACTCAGTCTTTTCAATCGTTAAACTGTTTGAAGGCACTTCGAACCAATTCTCTTTTTGCATTTAAAACGCGACTTTCGTGCATAACTTGCAATTGATTTATTGAAGGCAACTATGCATTTTTTAACGTTCAAGTCATATTTTTGCGTCTCTTTTAGTCAGTAAATCATTCTAAATCACTTAGTATGAAATTCGGCATTTAAACATGACTTTCGTGCATAACTTGCAGTTGATCTATTATAGGGAACAATGCATTTCTTTCGCCTTAAATTCATGTCACTGAGTCTCTTCTAGTCATTAAATCATTCTAAATTAGTTCGAACGAATTCTATTTTTGCCCTTCAAATATTATTTTCTTACATAACTTGTAATTAATCTATTGAAGACAACAATGCATTATTTTAGCATTAAAAAGCATATGACTCCGTCTTTTCAATCATTAAATTGTTTGAAGGCACTTCGAACCAATTCTCTTTTTGCATTTAAAACGCGACTTTCGTGCATAACTTGCAATTGATCTATTAATCGCAACTTTGCCTTTTTTAGCGTTCAAGTCATATATTTGCGTCTCTTTTAGTCAGTAAATCATTCTAAATCACTTCGTATGAAATTCGGCATTTAAACATGACTTTCGTGCGTAACTTGCAGTTGAGCTATTATAGGCAACAATGCATTTGTTTAGCCTTAAATTCATGTCACTGAGTCTCTTCTAGTCATTAAATCATTCTAAATTAGTTCGACCGAATTCTATTTTCGCCCTTCAAACATTATTTTCTTACATAACTTGTAATTAATCTATTGAAGACAACAATGCATTATTTTAGCATTAAAAAGCATATCACTCAGTCTTTTCAATCATTAAATTGTTTGAAGGCACTTCGAACCAATTCTCTTTTTGCATTTAAAACGCGACTTTCGTGCATAACTTGCAATTGATCTATTGATGGCAACTATGCATTTTTTAGTGTTCAAGTCATATTTTTGCGTCTCTTTTAGTCAGTAAATCATTCTAAATCACTTCGAACGAAATTCGGCCTTTAAACATGACTTTCGTGCGTAACTTGCAGTTGATCTACTGAAGGCAACAATGCATTTGTTTAGCCTTAAAGTCATGTCATTGAGTCTCTTTTAGTCATTAAATCATTCTAAATTAATTCGACCGAATTCTATTTTCGCCTTTCAAACATTATTTTCTTACATAACTTGCAATTAGTCTATTGAAGACAACAATGCATTATTTTAGCATTTAAAAGCATATCACTCAGTCCTTTGAATCATTAAATTGTTTGGAGGCACTTCGAACCAATTTTCTTTTTGCATTTAAAACGCGACTTTCGTGCACAACTTGCAATTGATCTATTGATGGCAACTATGCATTTTTTAGCGTTCGAGTCATATTTTTGCGTCTCTTTTAGTCAGTAAATCATTCTAAATCACTTCGAACGAAATTCGGCCTTTAAACATGACTTTCGTGCGTAACTTGCAGTTGATTTATTGAAGGCAACAATGCATTTGTTTAGCCTTAAAGTCATGTCATTGAGTCTCTTTTAGTCATTAAATCATTCTAAATTAATTCGAACGAATTCTATTTTCGCCCTTCAAACATTATTTTCTTACATAACTTATAATTAATCTATTGAAGACAACAATGCAATATTTTAGCATTAAAAAGCATATCACTCAGTCTTTTCAATCATTAAATTGTTTGAAGGCACTTCGAACCAATTCTCTTTTTGCATTTAAAACGCGACTTTCGTGCATAACTTGCAATTGATTTATTGAAGGCAACTATGCATTTTTTAACGTTCAAGTCATATTTTTGCGTCTCTTTTAGTCAGTAAATCATTCTAAATCACTTAGTATGAAATTCGGCATTTAAACATGACTTTCGTGCATAACTTGCAGTTGATCTATTGTAGGGAACAATGCGTTTCTTTCGCCTTAAATTCATGTCACTGAGTCTCTTCTAGTCATTAAATCATTCTAAATTAGTTCGAACGAATTCTATTTTCGCCCTTCAAATATTATTTTCTTACATAACTTGTAATTAATCTATTGAAGACAACAATGCATTATTTTAGCATTAAAAAGCATATCACTCAATCTTTTCAATCATTAAATTGTTTGAAGGCACTTCGAACCAATTCTCTTTTTGCATTTAAAACGCGACTTTCGTGCATAACTTGCAATTGATCTATTGATGGCAACTATGCATTTTTTTGCGTTCAAGTCATATTTTTGCGTCTCTTTTAGTCAGTAAATCATTCTAAATCACTTCGAACGAAATTCGGCCTTTAAACATGACTTTCGTGCGTAACTTGCAGTTGATCTATTGAAGGCAACAATGCATTTGTTTAGCCTTAAAGTCATGTCATTGTGTCTCTTTTAGTCATTAAATCATTCTAACTTAATTCGACCGAATTCTATTTTTGCCTTTCAAACATTATTTTCTTACATAACTTGCAATTAATCTATTGAAGACAACAATGCATTATTTTAGCATTAAAAAGCACATCACTCAGTCTTTTCAATCATTAAATTGTTTGAAGGCACTTCGAACCAATTCTCTTTTTGCATTTAAAACGCGACTTTCGTGCATAACTTGCAATTGATTTATTGAAGGCAACTATGCATTTTTTAACGTTCAAGTCATATTTTTGCGTCTCTTTTAGTCAGTAAATCATTCTAAATCACTTAGTATGAAATTCGGCATTTAAACATGACTTTCGTGCATAACTTGCAGTTGATCTATTGTAGGGAACAATGCGTTTCTTTCGCCTTAAATTCATGTCACTGAGTCTCTTCTAGTCATTAAATCATTCTAAATTAGTTCGAACGAATTCTATTTTCGCCCTTCAAATATTATTTTCTTACATAACTTGTAATTAATCTATTGAAGACAACAATGCATTATTTTAGCATTAAAAAGCATATCACTCAATCTTTTCAATCATTAAATTGTTTGAAGGCACTTCGAACCAATTCTCTTTTTGCATTTAAAACGCGACTTTCGTGCATAACTTGCAATTGATCTATTGATGGCAACTATGCATTTTTTTGCGTTCAAGTCATATTTTTGCGTCTCTTTTAGTCAGTAAATCATTCTAAATCACTTCGAACGAAATTCGGCCTTTAAACATGACTTTCGTGCGTAACTTGCAGTTGATCTATTGAAGGCAACAATGCATTTGTTTAGCCTTAAAGTCATGTCATTGTGTCTCTTTTAGTCATTAAATCATTCTAACTTAATTCGACCGAATTCTATTTTTGCCTTTCAAACATTATTTTCTTACATAACTTGCAATTAATCTATTGAAGACAACAATGCATTATTTTAGCATTAAAAAGCACATCACTCAGTCTTTTCAATCATTAAATTGTTTGAAGGCACTTCGAACCAATTCTCTTTTTGCATTTAAAACGCGACTTTCGTGCATAACTTGCAATTGATCTATTGATCGCAACTATGCATTTTTTAGCGTTCAAGTCATATATTTGCGTCTCTTTTAGTCAGTAAATCATTCTAAATCACTTCGTATGAAATTCGGCATTTAAACATGACTTTCGTGCGTAACTTGCAGTTGATCTATTATCGGCAACAATGCATTTGTTTAGCCTTAAATTCATGTCACTGAGTCTCTTCTAGTCATTAAATCATTCTAAATTAGTTCGAACGAGTTCTATTTTCGCCCTTCAATTATTATTTTCTTACATAACTTGTAATTAATCTATTGAAGACAACAATGCATTATTTTAGCATTAAAAAGCATATGACTCCGTCTTTTCAATCGTTAAATTGTTTGAAGGCACTTCGAACCAATTCTATTTTTGCATTTAAAACGCGACTTTCGTGCATAACTTGCAATTGACCTATTGATGGCAACTATGCATTTTTTAGCGTTCAAGTCATATTTTTGCATCTCTTTTAGTCAGTAAATCATTCTAAATCAAATCGAACGAAATTCGGCCTTTAAACATGACTTTCGTGCGTAACTTGCAGTTGATCTATTGAAGGCAACAATGCATTTGTTTAGCCTTAAAGTCATGTCATTGTGTCTCTTTTAGTCATTAAATCATTCTAACTTAATTCGACCGAATTCTATTTTTGCCTTTCAAACATTATTTTCTTACATAACTTGCAATTAATCTATTGAAGACAACAATGCATTATTTTAGCATTAAAAAGCACATCACTCAGTCTTTTCAATCATTAAATTGTTTGAAGGCACTTCGAACCAATTCTCTTTTTGCATTTAAAACGCGATTTTCGTGCATAACTTGCAATTGATCTATTGATCGCAACTATGCATTTTTTAGCGTTCAAGTCATATATTTGCGTCTCTTTTAGTCAGTAAATCATTCTAAATCACTTCGTATGAAATTCGGCATTTAAACATGACTTTCGTGCGTAACTTGCAGTTGATCTATTGAAGGCAACAATGCATTTGTTTAGCCTTAAAGTCATGTCATTGAGTCTCTTTTAGTCATTAAATCATTCTAAATTAATTCGAACGAATTCTATTTTCGCCCTTCAAACATTATTTTCTTACATAACTTATAATTAATCTATCGAAGACAACAATGCAATATTTTAGTATTAAAAAGCATATCAGTCAGTCTTTTCAATCATTAAATTATTTGAAGGCACTTCGAACCAATTCTCTTTTTGCATTTAAAACGTGACTTTCGTGCATAACTTGCAATTGATCTATTGATGGCAACTATGCATTTTTTAGCGTTCAAGTCATATTTTTGCATCTCTTTTAGTCAGTAAATCATTCTAAATCACATCGAACGAAATTCGGCCTTTAAACATGACTTTCGTGCGTAACTTGCAGTTGATCTATTGAAGGCAACAATGCATTTGTTTAGCCTTAAAGTCATGTCATTGAGTCTCATTTAGTCATTAAATCCTTCTAAATTAATTCGATCGAATTCTATTTTCGCCTTTAAAACACTATTTTCTTACATAACTTGCAATTAATCTATTGAAGACAACAATGCATTATTTTAGCATTAAAAAGCATATCACTCAGTCTTTTCAATCATTAAATTGTTTGAAGGCACTTCGAACCAATTCTCTTTTTGCATTTAAAACGCGACTTTCGTGCATAACTTGCAATTGATCTATTGATGGCAACTATGCCTTTTTTAGCTTTCAAGTCATATTTTTGCGTCTCTTTTTGTCAGTAAATCATTCTAAATCACTTCGAACGAAATTCGGCCTTTAAACATGACTTTCGTGCGTAACTTGCAGTTGATCGATTGATGGCAACAATGCATTTATTTAGCCTTAAAATCATGTCATTGAGTCTCTTTTAGTCATTAAATCATTCTAAATTAATTCGAACGAATTCTATTTTCGCCCTTCAAACATTATTTTCTTACATAACTTATAATTAATCTATTGAAGACAACAATGCAATATTTTAGCATTAAAAAGCATATCAGTCAGTCTTTTCAATCATTAAATTGTTTGAAGGCACTTCGAACCAATTCTCTTTTTGCATTTAAAACGCGACTTTCGTGCATAACTTGCAATTGATCTATTGATGGCAACTATGCATTTTTTAGCGTTCAAGTCATATTTTTGCGTCTCTTTTAGTCAGTAAATCATTCTAAATCACTTCGAACGAAATTCGGCCTTTAAACATGACTTTCGTGCGTAACTTGCAGTTGATCTATTGAAGGCAGCAATGCATTTGTTTAGCCTTAAAGTCATGTCATTGTGTCTCTTTTAGTCATTAAATCATTCTAACTTAATTCGACCGAATTCTATTTTTGCCTTTCAAACATTATTTTCTTACATAACTTGCAATTAATCTATTGAAGACAACAATGCATTATTTTAGCATTAAAAAGCATATGACTCAGTCTTTTCAATCGTTAAATTGTTTGAAGGCACTTCGAACCAATTCTCTTTTTGCATTTAAAACGCGACTTTCGTGCATAACTTGCAATTGATCTATTGATCGCAACTATGCATTTTTTAGCGTTCAAGTCATATATTTGCGTCTCTTTTAGTCAGTAAATCATTCTAAATCACTTCGTATGAAATTCGGCATTTAAACATGACTTTCATGCGTAACTTGCAGTTGATCTATTATCGGCAACAATGCATTTGTTTAGCCTTAAATTCATGTCACTGAGTCTCTTCTAGTCATTAAATCATTCTAAATTAGTTCGAACGAATTCTATTTTCGCCCTTCAATTATTATTTTCTTACATAACTTGTAATTAATCTATTTAAGACAACAATGCATTATTTTAGCATTAAAAAGCATATGACTCCGTCTTTTCAATCGTTAAATTGTTTGAAGGCACTTCGAACCAATTCTATTTTTGCATTTAAAACGCGACTTTCGTGCATAACTTGCAATTGACCTATTGATGGCAACTATGCATTTTTTAGCGTTCAAGTCATATTTTTGCGTCTCTTTTAGTCAGTAAATCATTCTAAATCACTTCGAACGAAATTCGGCCATTAAACATGACTTTCGTGCGTAACTTGCAGTTGATCTATTGAAGGCAACAATGCATTTGTTTAGCCTTACAGTCATGTCATTGAGCCTCTTTTAGTCATTAAATCATTCTAAATTAATTCGATCGAATTCTATTTTCGCCTTTAAAACACTATTTTCTTACATAACTTGCAATTAATCTATTGAAGACAACAATGCATTATTTTAGCATTAAAAAGCATATCACTCAGTCTTTTCAATCATTAAATTGTTTGAAGGCACTTCGAACCAATTCTCTTTTTGCATTTAAAACGCGACTTTCGTGCATAACTTGCAATTGATCTATTGATGGCAACTATGCCTTTTTTAGCTTTCAAGTCATATTTTTGCGTCTCTTTTTGTCAGTAAATCATTCTAAATCACTTCGAACGAAATTCGGCCTTTAAACATGACTTTCGTGCGTAACTTGCAGTTGATCGATTGATGGCAACAATGCATTTATTTAGCCTTAAAATCATGTCATTGAGTCTCTTTTAGTCATTAAATCATTCTAAATTAATTCGAACGAATTCTATTTTCGCCCTTCAAACATTATTTTCTTACATAACTTATAATTAATCTATTGAAGACAACAATGCAATATTTTAGCATTAAAAAGCATATCAGTCAGTCTTTTCAATCATTAAATTGTTTGAAGGCACTTCGAACCAATTCTCTTTTTGCATTTAAAACGCGACTTTCGTGCATAACTTGCAATTGATCTATTGATGGCAACTATGCATTTTTTAGCGTTCAAGTCATATTTTTGCGTCTCTTTTAGTCAGTAAATCATTCTAAATCACTTCGAACGAAATTCGGCCTTTAAACATGACTTTCGTGCGTAACTTGCAGTTGATCTATTGAAGGCAGCAATGCATTTGTTTAGCCTTAAAGTCATGTCATTGTGTCTCTTTTAGTCATTAAATCATTCTAACTTAATTCGACCGAATTCTATTTTTGCCTTTCAAACATTATTTTCTTACATAACTTGCAATTAATCTATTGAAGACAACAATGCATTATTTTAGCATTAAAAAGCATATCACTCAGTCTTTTCAATCGTTAAATTGTTTGAAGGCACTTCGAACCAATTCTCTTTTTGCATTTAAAACGCGACTTTCGTGCATAACTTGCAATTGATCTATTGATCGCAACTATGCATTTTTTAGCGTTCAAGTCATATATTTGCGTCTCTTTTAGTCAGTAAATCATTCTAAATCACTTCGTATGAAATTCGGCATTTAAACATGACTTTCGTGCGTAACTTGCAGTTGATCTATTATCGGCAACAATGCATTTGTTTAGCCTTAAATTCATGTCACTGAGTCTCTTCTAGTCATTAAATCATTCTAAATTAGTTCGAACGAATTCTATTTTCGCCCTTCAATTATTATTTTCTTACATAACTTGTAATTAATCTATTTAAGACAACAATGCATTATTTTAGCATTAAAAAGCATATGACTCCGTCTTTTCAATCGTTAAATTGTTTGAAGGCACTTCGAACCAATTCTATTTTTGCATTTAAAACGCGACTTTCGTGCATAACTTGCAATTGACCTATTGATGGCAACTATGCATTTTTTAGCGTTCAAGTCATATTTTTGCGTCTCTTTTAGTCAGTAAATCATTCTAAATCACTTCGAACGAAATTCGGCCATTAAACATGACTTTCGTGCGTAACTTGCAGTTGATCTATTGAAGGCAACAATGCATTTGTTTAGCCTTAAAGTCATGTCATTGAGTCTCTTTTAGTCATTAAATCATTCTAAATTAATTCGAACGAATTCTATTTTCGCCCTTCAAACATTATTTTCTTACATAACTTATAATTAATCTATTGAAGACAACAATGCAATATTTTAGCATTAAAAAGCATATCAGTCAGTCTTTTCAATCATTAAATTGTTTGAAGGCACTTCGAACCAATTCTCTTTTTGCATTTAAAACGCGACTTTCGTGCATAACTTGCAATTGATCTATTGATGGCAACTATGCATTTTTTAGCGTTCAAGTCATATTTTTGCGTCTCTTTTAGTCAGTAAATCATTCTAAATCACTTCGAACGAAATTCGGCCTTTAAACATGACTTTCGTGCGTAACTTGCAGTTGATCTATTGAAGGCAGCAATGCATTTGTTTAGCCTTAAAGTCATGTCATTGTGTCTCTTTTAGTCATTAAATCATTCTAACTTAATTCGACCGAATTCTATTTTTGCCTTTCAAACATTATTTTCTTACATAACTTGCAATTAATCTATTGAAGACAACAATGCATTATTTTAGCATTAAAAAGCATATGACTCAGTCTTTTCAATCGTTAAATTGTTTGAAGGCACTTCGAACCAATTCTCTTTTTGCATTTAAAACGCGACTTTCGTGCATAACTTGCAATTGATCTATTGATCGCAACTATGCATTTTTTAGCGTTCAAGTCATATATTTGCGTCTCTTTTAGTCAGTAAATCATTCTAAATCACTTCGTATGAAATTCGGCATTTAAACATGACTTTCATGCGTAACTTGCAGTTGATCTATTATCGGCAACAATGCATTTGTTTAGCCTTAAATTCATGTCACTGAGTCTCTTCTAGTCATTAAATCATTCTAAATTAGTTCGAACGAATTCTATTTTCGCCCTTCAATTATTATTTTCTTACATAACTTGTAATTAATCTATTTAAGACAACAATGCATTATTTTAGCATTAAAAAGCATATGACTCCGTCTTTTCAATCGTTAAATTGTTTGAAGGCACTTCGAACCAATTCTATTTTTGCATTTAAAACGCGACTTTCGTGCATAACTTGCAATTGACCTATTGATGGCAACTATGCATTTTTTAGCGTTCAAGTCATATTTTTGCGTCTCTTTTAGTCAGTAAATCATTCTAAATCACTTCGAACGAAATTCGGCCATTAAACATGACTTTCGTGCGTAACTTGCAGTTGATCTATTGAAGGCAACAATGCATTTGTTTAGCCTTAAAGTCATGTCATTGAGCCTCTTTTAGTCATTAAATCATTCTAAATTAATTCGATCGAATTCTATTTTCGCCTTTAAAACACTATTTTCTTACATAACTTGCAATTAATCTATTGAAGACAACAATGCATTATTTTAGCATTAAAAAGCATATCACTCAGTCTTTTCAATCATTAAATTGTTTGAAGGCACTTCGAACCAATTCTCTTTTTGCATTTAAAACGCGACTTTCGTGCATAACTTGCAATTGATCTATTGATGGCAACTATGCCTTTTTTAGCTTTCAAGTCATATTTTTGCGTCTCTTTTTGTCAGTAAATCATTCTAAATCACTTCGAACGAAATTCGGCCTTTAAACATGACTTTCGTGCGTAACTTGCAGTTGATCGATTGATGGCAACAATGCATTTATTTAGCCTTAAAATCATGTCATTGAGTCTCTTTTAGTCATTAAATCATTCTAAATTAATTCGAACGAATTCTATTTTCGCCCTTCAAACATTATTTTCTTACATAACTTATAATTAATCTATTGAAGACAACAATGCAATATTTTAGCATTAAAAAGCATATCAGTCAGTCTTTTCAATCATTAAATTGTTTGAAGGCACTTCGAACCAATTCTCTTTTTGCATTTAAAACGCGACTTTCGTGCATAACTTGCAATTGATCTATTGATGGCAACTATGCATTTTTTAGCGTTCAAGTCATATTTTTGCGTCTCTTTTAGTCAGTAAATCATTCTAAATCACTTCGAACGAAATTCGGCCTTTAAACATGACTTTCGTGCGTAACTTGCAGTTGATCTATTGAAGGCAGCAATGCATTTGTTTAGCCTTAAAGTCATGTCATTGTGTCTCTTTTAGTCATTAAATCATTCTAACTTAATTCGACCGAATTCTATTTTTGCCTTTCAAACATTATTTTCTTACATAACTTGCAATTAATCTATTGAAGACAACAATGCATTATTTTAGCATTAAAAAGCATATCACTCAGTCTTTTCAATCGTTAAATTGTTTGAAGGCACTTCGAACCAATTCTCTTTTTGCATTTAAAACGCGACTTTCGTGCATAACTTGCAATTGATCTATTGATCGCAACTATGCATTTTTTAGCGTTCAAGTCATATATTTGCGTCTCTTTTAGTCAGTAAATCATTCTAAATCACTTCGTATGAAATTCGGCATTTAAACATGACTTTCGTGCGTAACTTGCAGTTGATCTATTATCGGCAACAATGCATTTGTTTAGCCTTAAATTCATGTCACTGAGTCTCTTCTAGTCATTAAATCATTCTAAATTAGTTCGAACGAATTCTATTTTCGCCCTTCAATTATTATTTTCTTACATAACTTGTAATTAATCTATTTAAGACAACAATGCATTATTTTAGCATTAAAAAGCATATGACTCCGTCTTTTCAATCGTTAAATTGTTTGAAGGCACTTCGAACCAATTCTATTTTTGCATTTAAAACGCGACTTTCGTGCATAACTTGCAATTGACCTATTGATGGCAACTATGCATTTTTTAGCGTTCAAGTCATATTTTTGCGTCTCTTTTAGTCAGTAAATCATTCTAAATCACTTCGAACGAAATTCGGCCATTAAACATGACTTTCGTGCGTAACTTGCAGTTGATCTATTGAAGGCAACAATGCATTTGTTTAGCCTTAAAGTCATGTCATTGAGTCTCTTTTAGTCATTAAATCATTCTAAATTAATTCGAACGAATTCTATTTTCGCCCTTCAAACATTATTTTCTTACATAACTTATAATTAATCTATCGAAGACAACAATGCAATATTTTAGCATTAAAAAGCATATCACTCAGTCTTTTCAATCATTAAATTGTTTGAAGGCACTTCGAACCAATTCTCTTTTTGCATTTAAAACGCGACTTTCGTGCATAACTTGCAATTGATCTATTGATGGCAACTATGCATTTTTTAGCGTTCAAGTCATATTTTTGCGTCTCTTTTAGTCAGTAAATCATTCTAAATCACTTCGAACGAAATTCGGCCTTTAAACATGACTTTCGTGCGTAACTTGCAGTTGATCTATTGGAGGCAACAATGCATTTGTTTAGCCTTAAAGTCATGTCATTGTGTCTCTTTTAGTCATTCAATCATTCTAAATTAATTCGAACGAATTCTATTTTCGCCCTTCAAACATTATTTTCTTACATAACTTATAATTAATCTATTGAAGACAACAATGCAATATTTTAGCATTAAAAAGCATATCACTCAGTCTTTTCAATCATTAAATTGTTTCAAGGCACTTCGAACCAATTCTCTTTTTGCATTTAAAACGCGACTTTCGTGCGTAACTTGCAATTGATCTATTGATGCCAACTATGCATTTTTTAGCGTTCAAGTCATATTTTTGCGTCTCTTTTAGTCAGTAAATCATTCTAAATCACATCGAACGAAATTCGGCCTTTAAACATGACTTTCGTGCGTAACTTGCAGTAGATCTATTGAAGGCAACAATGCATTTGTTTAGCCTTAAAGTCATGTCATTGAGTCTCATTTAGTCATTAAATCATTCTAAATTAATTCGATCGAATTCTATTTTCGCCTTTTAAACACTATTTTCTTACATAACTTGCAATTAATCTATTGAAGACAACAATGCATTATTTTAGCATTAAAAAGCATATCACTAAGTCTTTTCAATCATTAAATTGTTTGAAGGCACTTCGAACCAATTCTCTTTATGCATTTAAAACGCGACTTTCGTGCATAACTTGCAATTGATCTATTGATGGCAACTATGCCTTTTTCAGCTTTCAAGTCATATTTTTGCGTCTCTTTTAGTCAGTAAATCATTCTAAATCACTTCGAACGAAATTCGGCCTTTAAACATGACTTTCGTGCGTAACTTGCAGTTGATCTGTTGAAGGCAACAATGCATTTGTTTAGCCTTAAAGTCATGTCATTGAGTCTCTTTTAGTCAATAAATCATTCTAAATTAATTCGAACGAATTCTATTTTCGCCCTTCAAACATTATTTTCTTACATAACTTATAATTAATCTATTGTAGACAACAATGCAATATTTTAGCATTAAAAAGCATATCAGTCAGTCTTTTCAATCATTAAATTGTTTGAAGGCACTTCGAACCAATTCTCTTTTTGCATTTAAAACGCGACTTTCGTGCATAACTTGCAATTGATCTATTGATCGCAACTATGCATTTTTTAGCGTTCAAGTCATATATTTGCGTCTCTTTTAGTCAGTAAATCATTCTAAATCACTTCGTATGAAATTCGGCATTTAAACATGACTTTCGTGCGTAACTTGCAGTTGATCTATTATCGCCAACAATGCATTTGTTTAGCCTTAAATTCATATCACTGAGTCTCTTCTAGTCATTAAATCATTCTAAATTAGTTCGAACGAATTCTATTTTCGCCCTTCAAATATTATTTTCTTACATGACTTGTAATTAATCTATTGAAGACAACAATGCATTATTTTAGCATTAAAAAGCATATGACTCCGTCTTTTCAATCGTTAAATTGTTTGAAGGCACTTCGAACCAATTCTATTTTTGCATTTAAAACGCGACTTTCGTGCATCACTTGCAATTGACCTATTGATGGCAACTATGCATTTTTTAGCGTTCAAGTCATATTTTTGCGTCTCTTTTAGTCAGTAAATCATTCTAAATCACTTCGAACGAAATTCGGCCTTTAAACATGACTTTCGTGCGTAACTTGCAGTTGATCTATTGAAGGCAGCAATGCATTTGTTTAGCCTTAAAGTCATGTCATTGTGTCTCTTTTAGTCATTAAATCATTCTAAATTAATTCGAACGAATTCTATTTTCGCCCTTCAAACATTATTTTCTTACATAACTTATAATTAATCTATTGAAGACAACAATGCAATATTTTAGCATTAAAAAGCATATCAGTCAGTCTTTTCAATCATTAAATTGTTTGAAGGCACTTCGAACCAATTCTCTTTTTGCATTTAAAACGCGACTTTCGTGCATAACTTGCAATTGATCTATTGATCGCAACTATGCATTTTTTAGCGTTCAAGTCATATATTTGCGTCTCTTTTAGTCAGTAAATCATTCTAAATCACTTCGTATGAAATTCGGCATTTAAACATGACTTTCGTGCGTAACTTGCAGTTGATCTATTATCGGCAACAATGCATTTGTTTAGCCTTAAATTCATGTCACTGAGTCTCTTCTAGTCATTAAATCATTCTAAATTAGTTCGAACGAATTCTATTTTCGCCCTTCAATTATTATTTTCTTACATAACTTGTAATTAATCTATTTAAGACAACAATGCATTATTTTAGCATTAAAAAGCATATGACTCCATCTTTTCAATCGTTAAATTGTTTGAAGGCACTTCGAACCAATTCTATTTTTGCATTTAAAACGCGACTTTCGTGCATAACTTGCAATTGACCTATTGATGGCAACTATGCATTTTTTAGCGTTCAAGTCATATTTTTGCGTCTCTTTTAGTCAGTAAATCATTCTAAATCACTTCGAACGAAATTCGGCCATTAAACATGACTTTCGTGCGTAACTTGCAGTTGATCTATTGAAGGCAACAATGCATTTGTTTAGCCTTAAAGTCATGTCATTGAGTCTCTTTTAGTCATTAAATCATTCTAAATTAATTCGAACGAATTCTATTTTCGCCCTTCAAACATTATTTTCTTACATAACTTATAATTAATCTATCGAAGACAACAATGCAATATTTTAGCATTAAAAAGCATATCACTCAGTCTTTTCAATCATTAAATTGTTTGAAGGCACTTCGAACCAATTCTCTTTTTGCATTTAAAACGCGACTTTCGTGCATAACTTGCAATTGATCTATTGATGGCAACTATGCATTTTTTAGCGTTCAAGTCATATTTTTGCGTCTCTTTTAGTCAGTAAATCATTCTAAATCACTTCGAACGAAATTCGGCCTTTAAACATGACTTTCGTGCGTAACTTGCAGTTGATCTATTGGAGGCAACAATGCATTTGTTTAGCCTTAAAGTCATGTCATTGTGTCTCTTTTAGTCATTCAATCATTCTAAATTAATTCGAACGAATTCTATTTTCGCCCTTCAAACATTATTTTCTTACATAACTTATAATTAATCTATTGAAGACAACAATGCAATATTTTAGCATTAAAAAGCATATCACTCAGTCTTTTCAATCATTAAATTGTTTCAAGGCACTTCGAACCAATTCTCTTTTTGCATTTAAAACGCGACTTTCGTGCGTAACTTGCAATTGATCTATTGATGCCAACTATGCATTTTTTAGCGTTCAAGTCATATTTTTGCGTCTCTTTTAGTCAGTAAATCATTCTAAATCACATCGAACGAAATTCGGCCTTTAAACATGACTTTCGTGCGTAACTTGCAGTAGATCTATTGAAGGCAACAATGCATTTGTTTAGCCTTAAAGTCATGTCATTGAGTCTCATTTAGTCATTAAATCATTCTAAATTAATTCGATCGAATTCTATTTTCGCCTTTTAAACACTATTTTCTTACATAACTTGCAATTAATCTATTGAAGACAACAATGCATTATTTTAGCATTAAAAAGCATATCACTAAGTCTTTTCAATCATTAAATTGTTTGAAGGCACTTCGAACCAATTCTCTTTATGCATTTAAAACGCGACTTTCGTGCATAACTTGCAATTGATCTATTGATGGCAACTATGCCTTTTTCAGCTTTCAAGTCATATTTTTGCGTCTCTTTTAGTCAGTAAATCATTCTAAATCACTTCGAACGAAATTCGGCCTTTAAACATGACTTTCGTGCGTAACTTGCAGTTGATCTGTTGAAGGCAACAATGCATTTGTTTAGCCTTAAAGTCATGTCATTGAGTCTCTTTTAGTCAATAAATCATTCTAAATTAATTCGAACGAATTCTATTTTCGCCCTTCAAACATTATTTTCTTACATAACTTATAATTAATCTATTGTAGACAACAATGCAATATTTTAGCATTAAAAAGCATATCAGTCAGTCTTTTCAATCATTAAATTGTTTGAAGGCACTTCGAACCAATTCTCTTTTTGCATTTAAAACGCGACTTTCGTGCATAACTTGCAATTGATCTATTGATCGCAACTATGCATTTTTTAGCGTTCAAGTCATATATTTGCGTCTCTTTTAGTCAGTAAATCATTCTAAATCACTTCGTATGAAATTCGGCATTTAAACATGACTTTCGTGCGTAACTTGCAGTTGATCTATTATCGCCAACAATGCATTTGTTTAGCCTTAAATTCATATCACTGAGTCTCTTCTAGTCATTAAATCATTCTAAATTAGTTCGAACGAATTCTATTTTCGCCCTTCAAATATTATTTTCTTACATGACTTGTAATTAATCTATTGAAGACAACAATGCATTATTTTAGCATTAAAAAGCATATGACTCCGTCTTTTCAATCGTTAAATTGTTTGAAGGCACTTCGAACCAATTCTATTTTTGCATTTAAAACGCGACTTTCGTGCATCACTTGCAATTGACCTATTGATGGCAACTATGCATTTTTTAGCGTTCAAGTCATATTTTTGCGTCTCTTTTAGTCAGTAAATCATTCTAAATCACTTCGAACGAAATTCGGCCTTTAAACATGACTTTCGTGCGTAACTTGCAGTTGATCTATTGAAGGCAACAATGCATTTGTTTAGCCTTAAACTCATGTCATTGAGTCTCATTTAGTCATTAAATCATTCTAAATTAATTCGATCGAATTCTATTTTCGCCTTTTAAACACTATTTTCTTACATAACTTGCAATTAATCTATTGAAGACAACAATGCATTATTTTAGCATTAAAAAGCATATCACTCAGTCTTTTCAATCATTAAATTGTTTGAAGGCACTTCGAACCAATTCTCTTTTTGCATTTAAAACGCGACTTTCGTGCATAACTTGCAATTGACCTATTGATGGCAACTATGCATTTTTTAGCGTTCAAGTCATATTTTTGCGTCTCTTTTAGTCAGTAAATCATTCTAAATCACTTCGAACGAAATTCGGCCATTAAACATGACTTTCGTGCGTAACTTGCAGTTGATCTATTGAAGGCAACAATGCATTTGTTTAGCCTTAAAGTCATGTCATTCAGTCTCTTTTAGTCATTAAATCATTCTAAATTAATTCGAACGAATTCTATTTTCGCCCTTCAAACATTATTTTCTTACATAACTTATAATTAATCTATTGAAGACAACAATGCAATATTTTAGCATTAAAAAGCATATCACTCAGTCTTTTCAATCATTAAATTGTTTGAAGGCACTTCGAACCAATTCTCTTTTTGCATTTAAAACGCGACTTTCGTGCGTAACTTGCAATTGATCTATTGATGGCAACTATGCATTTTTTAGCGTTCAAGTCATATTTTTGCGTCTCTTTTAGTCAGTAAATCATTCTAAATCACATCGAACGAAATTCGGCCTTTAAACATGACTTTCGTGCGTAACTTGCAGTTGATCTATTGAAGGCAACAATGCATTTGTTTAGCCTTAAACTCATGTCATTGAGTCTCATTTAGTCATTAAATCATTCTAAATTAATTCGATCGAATTCTATTTTCGCCTTTTAAACACTATTTTCTTACATAACTTGCAATTAATCTATTGAAGACAACAATGCATTATTTTAGCATTAAAAAGCATATCACTCAGTCTTTTCAATCATTAAATTGTTTGAAGGCACTTCGAACCAATTCTCTTTTTGCATTTAAAACGCGACTTTCGTGCATAACTTGCAATTGATCTATTGATGGCAACTATGCCTTTTTCAGCTTTCAAGTCATATTTTTGCGTCTCTTTTAGTCAGTAAATCATTCTAAATCACTTCGAACGAAATTCGGCCTTTGAACATGACTTTCGTGCGTAACTTGCAGTTGATCTGTTGAAGGCAACAATGCATTTGTTTAGCCTTAAAGTCATGTCATTGAGTCTCTTTTAGTCAATAAATCATTCTAAATTAATTCGAACGAATTCTATTTTCGCCCTTCAAACATTATTTTCTTACATAACTTATAATTAATCTATTGTAGACAACAATGCAATATTTTAGCATTAAAAAGCATATCACTCAGTCTTTTCAATCATTAAATTGTTTGAAGGCACTTCGAACCAATTCTCTTTTTGCATTTAAAACGCGACTTTCGTGCATAACTTGCAATTGATCTATTGATGGAAACTATGCCTTTTTCAGCTTTCAAGTCATATTTTTGCGTCTCTTTTAGTCAGTAAATCATTCTAAATCACTTCGAACGAAATTCAGCCTTTAAACATGACTTTCGTGCGTAACTTGCAGTTGATCTGTTGAAGGCAACAATGCATTTGTTTAGCCTTAAAGTCATGTCATTGAGTCTCTTTTAGTCAATAAATCATTCTAAATTAATTCGAACGAATTCTATTTTCGCCCTTCAAATATTATTTTCTTACATAACTTGTAATTAATCTATTGAAGACAACAATGCATTATTTTAGCATTAAAAAGCATATGACTCCGTCTTTTCAATCGTTAAATTGTTTGAAGGCACTTCGAACCAATTCTATTTTTGCATTTAAAACGCGACTTTCGTGCATAACTTGCAATTGATCTATTGACCGCAACTATGCATTTTTTAGCGTTCAAGTCATATTTTTGCGTCTCTTTTAGTCAGTAAATCATTCTAAATCACTTCGAACGAAATTCGGCCTTTAAACATGACTTTCGTGCGTAACTTGCAGTTGATCTATTGAAGGCAACAATGCATTTGTTTAGCCTTAAAGTCATGTCATTCAGTCTCTTTTAGTCATTAAATCATTCTAAATTAATTCGAACGAATTCTATTTTCGCCCTTCAAACATTATTTTCTTACATAACTTATAATTAATCTATTGAAGACAACAATGCAATATTTTAGCATTAAAAAGCATATCACTCAGTCTTTTCAATCATTAAATTGTTTGAAGGCACTTCGAACCAATTCTCTTTTTGCATTTAAAACGCGACTTTCGTGCGTAACTTGCAATTGATCTATTGATGGCAACTATGCATTTTTTAGCGTTCAAGTCATATTTTTGCGTCTCTTTTAGTCAGTAAATCATTCTAAATCACATCGAACGAAATTCGGCCTTTAAACATGACTTTCGTGCGTAACTTGCAGTTGATCTATTGAAGGCAACAATGCATTTGTTTAGCCTTAAACTCATGTCATTGAGTCTCATTTAGTCATTAAATCATTCTAAATTAATTCGATCGAATTCTATTTTCGCCTTTTAAACACTATTTTCTTACATAACTTGCAATTAATCTATTGAAGACAACAATGCATTATTTTAGCATTAAAAAGCATATCACTCAGTCTTTTCAATCATTAAATTGTTTGAAGGCACTTCGAACCAATTCTCTTTTTGCATTTAAAACGCGACTTTCGTGCATAACTTGCAATTGATCTATTGATGGCAACTATGCCTTTTTCAGCTTTCAAGTCATATTTTTGCGTCTCTTTTAGTCAGTAAATCATTCTAAATCACTTCGAACGAAATTCGGCCTTTGAACATGACTTTCGTGCGTAACTTGCAGTTGATCTGTTGAAGGCAACAATGCATTTGTTTAGCCTTAAAGTCATGTCATTGAGTCTCTTTTAGTCAATAAATCATTCTAAATTAATTCGAACGAATTCTATTTTCGCCCTTCAAACATTATTTTCTTACATAACTTATAATTAATCTATTGTAGACAACAATGCAATATTTTAGCATTAAAAAGCATATCACTCAGTCTTTTCAATCATTAAATTGTTTGAAGGCACTTCGAACCAATTCTCTTTTTGCATTTAAAACGCGACTTTCGTGCATAACTTGCAATTGATCTATTGATGGAAACTATGCCTTTTTCAGCTTTCAAGTCATATTTTTGCGTCTCTTTTAGTCAGTAAATCATTCTAAATCACTTCGAACGAAATTCAGCCTTTAAACATGACTTTCGTGCGTAACTTGCAGTTGATCTGTTGAAGGCAACAATGCATTTGTTTAGCCTTAAAGTCATGTCATTGAGTCTCTTTTAGTCAATAAATCATTCTAAATTAATTCGAACGAATTCTATTTTCGCCCTTCAAATATTATTTTCTTACATAACTTGTAATTAATCTATTGAAGACAACAATGCATTATTTTAGCATTAAAAAGCATATGACTCCGTCTTTTCAATCGTTAAATTGTTTGAAGGCACTTCGAACCAATTCTATTTTTGCATTTAAAACGCGACTTTCGTGCATAACTTGCAATTGATCTATTGACCGCAACTATGCATTTTTTAGCGTTCAAGTCATATTTTTGCGTCTCTTTTAGTCAGTAAATCATTCTAAATCACTTCGAACGAAATTCGGCCTTTAAACATGACTTTCGTGCGTAACTTGCAGTTGATCTATTGAAGGCAACAATGCATTTGTTTAGCCTTAAAGTCATGTCATTCAGTCTCTTTTAGTCATTAAATCATTCTAAATTAATTCGAACGAATTCTATTTTCGCCCTTCAAACATTATTTTCTTACATAACTTATAATTAATCTATTGAAGACAACAATGCAATATTTTAGCATTAAAAAGCATATCACTCAGTCTTTTCAATCATTAAATTGTTTGAAGGCACTTCGAACCAATTCTCTTTTTGCATTTAAAACGCGACTTTCGTGCGTAACTTGCAATTGATCTATTGATGGCAACTATGCATTTTTTAGCGTTCAAGTCATATTTTTGCGTCTCTTTTAGTCAGTAAATCATTCTAAATCACATTGAACGAAATTCGGCCTTTAAACATGACTTTCGTGCGTAACTTGCAGTTGATCTATTGAAGGCAACAATGCATTTGTTTAGCCTTAAAGTCATGTCATTGAGTCTCATTTAGTCATTAAATCATTCTAAATTAATTCGATCGAATTCTATTTTCGCCTTTTAAACACTATTTTCTTACATAACTTGCAATTAATCTATTGAAGACAACAATGCATTATTTTAGCATTAAAAAGCATATCACTCAGTCTTTTCAATCATTAAATTGTTTGAAGGCACTTCGAACCAATTCTCTTTTTGCATTTAAAACGCGACTTTCGTGCATAACTTGCAATTGATCTATTGATGGCAACTATGCCTTTTTCAGCTTTCAAGTCATATTTTTGCGTCTCTTTTAGTCAGTAAATCATTCTAAATCACTTCGAATGAAATTCGGCCTTTAAACATGACTTTCGTGCGTAACTTGCAGTTGATCTGTTGAAGGCAACAATGCATTTGTTTAGCCTTAAAGTCATGTCATTGAGTCTCTTTTAGTCAATAAATCATTCTAAATTAATTCGAACGAATTCTATTTTCGCCCTTCAAACATTATTTTCTTACATAACTTATAATTAATCTATTGTAGACAACAATGCAATATTTTAGCATTAAAAAGCATATCACTCAGTCTTTTCAATCATTAAATTGTTTGAAGGCACTTCGAACCAATTCTCTTTTTGCATTTAAAACGCGACTTTCGTGCATAACTTGCAATTGATCTATTGACCGCAATTATGCATTTTTTAGCGTTCAAGTCATATATTTGCGTCTCTTTTAGTCAGTAAATCATTCTAAATCACTTCGTATGAAATTCGGCATTTAAACATGACTTTCATGCGTAACTTGCAGTTGATCTATTATCGGCAACAATGCATTTGTTTAGCCTTAAATTCATGTCACTGAGTCTCTTCTAGTCATTAAATCATTCTAAATTAGTTCGAACGAATTCTATTTTCGCCATTCAAATATTATTTTCTTACATAACTTTTAATTAATCTATTGAAGACAACAATGCATTATTTTAGCATTAAAAAGCATATCACTCAGTCTTCTCAATCATTAAATTCTTTGAAGGCACTTCGAACCAATTCTCTTTTTGCATTTAAAACGCGACTTTCGTGCATAACTTGCAATTGATCTATTGATGGCAACTATGCATTTTTTAGCGTTCAAGTTATATTTTTGCGTCTCTTTTAGTCACTAAATCATTCTAAATCACTTCGTATGAAATTCGGCATTTAAACATGACTTTCGTGCGTTACTTGCAGTTGATCTATTATCGGCAACAATGCATTTGTTTAGCCTTAAAGTCATGTCATTCAGTCTCTTTTAGTCATTAAATCATTCTAAATTAATTCGAACGAATTCTATTTTCGCCCTTCAAACATTATTTTTTTACATAACTTATAATTAATCTATTGAAGACAACAATGCAATATTTTAGCATTAAAAAGCATATCACTCAGTCTTTTCAATCATTAAATTGTTTGAAGGCACTTCGAACCAATTCTCTTTTTGCATTTAAAACGCGACTTTCGTGCGTAACTTGCAATTGATCTATTGATGGCAACTATGCATTTTTTAGCGTTCAAGTCATATTTTTGCGTCTCTTTTAGTCAGTAAATCATTCTAAATCACATCGAACGAAATTCGGCCTTTAAACATGACTTTCGTGCGTAACTTGCAGTTGATCTATTGAAGGCAACAATGCATTTGTTTAGCCTTAAAGTCATGTCATTGAGTCTCATTTAGTCATTAAATCATTCTAAATTAATTCGATCGAATTCTATTTTCGCCTTTTAAACACTATTTTCTTACATAACTTGCAATTAATCTATTGAAGACAACAATGCATTATTTTAGCATTAAAAAGCATATCACTCAGTCTTTTCAATCATTAAATTGTTTGAAGGCACTTCGAACCAATTCTCTTTTTGCATTTAAAACGCGACTTTCGTGCATAACTTGCAATTGATCTATTGATGGCAACTATGCCTTTTTCAGCTTTCAAGTCATATTTTTGCGTCTCTTTTAGTCAGTAAATCATTCTAAATCACTTCGAACGAAATTCGGCCTTTAAACATGACTTTCGTGCGTAACTTGCAGTTGATCTATTGAAGGCAACAATGCATTTGTTTAGCCTTAAAGTCATGTCATTGTGTCTCTTTTAGTCATTAAATCATTCTAACTTAATTCGACCGAATTCTATTTTCGCCCTTCAAACATTATTTTCTTACATAACTTATAATTAATCTATTGAAGACAACAATGCAATATTTTAGCATTAAAAAGCATATCACTCAGTCTTTTCAATCATTCAATTGTTTGAAGGCACTTCGAACCAATTCTCTTTTTGCATTTAAAACGCGACTTTCGTGCATAACTTGCAATTGATCTATTGACCGCAATTATGCATTTTTTAGCGTTCAAGTCATATATTTGCGTCTCTTTTAGTCAGTAAATCATTCTAAATCACTTCGTATGAAATTCGGCATTTAAACATGACATTCGTGCGTAACTTGCAGTTGATCTATTATCGGCAACAATGCATTTGTTTAGCCTTAAATTCATGTCACTGAGTCTCTTCTAGTCATTAAATCATTCTAAATTAGTTCGAACGAATTCTATTTTCGCCATTCAAATATTATTTTCTTACATAACTTGTAATTAATCTATTGAAGACAACAATGCATTATTTTAGCATTAAAAAGCATATCACTCAGTCTTTTCAATCATTAAATTGTTTGAAGGCACTTCGAACCAATTCTCTTTTTGCATTTAAAACGCGACTTTCGTGCATAACTTGGAATTGATCTATTGATGACAACTATGCATTTTTTAGCGTTCAAGTCATATTTTTGCGTCTCTTTTAGTCAGTAAATCATTCTAAATCACTTCGAACGAAATTCGGCCTTTAAACATGACTTTCGTGCGTAACTTGCAGTTGATCTATTGAAGGCAACAATGCATTTGTTTAGCCTTAAAGTCATGTCATTGTGTCTCTTTTAGTCATTAACTCAGTCTAACTTGATTCGACCGAATTCTATTTTTGCCGTTCAAACATTATTTTCTTACATAACTTGCAATTAATCTATTGAAGACAACAATGCAATATTTTAGCATTAAAAAGCATATCACTCAGTCTTTTCAATCATTAAATTGTTTGAAAGCACTTCGAACCAATTCTCTTTTTGCATTTAAAACGCGACTTTCGTGCATAACTTGCAATTGATCTATTAATGGCACCTATGCATTTTTTAGCGTTCAAGTCATATTTTTGCGTCTCTTTTACTCAGTAAATCATTCTAAATCACTTCGTATGAAATTCGGCATTTAAACATGACTTTCGTGCATAACTTGCAATTGATCTATTATAGGCAACAATGCATTTCTTTAGCCATAAATTCCTGTCACCGAGTCTCTTCTAGTCATTAAATCATTCTAAATTAGTTCCAACGAATTCTATTTTCGCCCTTCAAATATTATTTTCTTACATAACTTGTAATTAATCTATTGAAGACACCAATGCATTATTTTAGCATTAAAAAGCATATGACTCCGTCTTTTCAATCGTTAAATTGTTTGAAGGCACTTCGAACCAATTCTATTTTTGCATTTAAAACGCGACTTTCGTGCATAACTTGCAATTGACCAATTGATGGCAACTATGCATTTTTTAGCGTTCAAGTCATATTTTTGCGTCTCTTTTAGTCAGTAAATCATTCTAAATCACTTCGAACGAAATTCGGCCTTTAAACATGACTTTCGTGCGTAACTTGCAATTTATCTATTGAAGGCAACAATGCATTTGTTTAGCCTTAAAGTCATGTCATTGAGTCTCTTTTAGTCATTAAATCATTCTAAATTAATTCGACCGAATTCTATTTTCGCCCTTCAAACATTATTTTCTTACATAACTTGTAATTAATCTATTGAAGACAACAATGCATTATTTTAGCATTAAAAAGCATATGACTCAGTCTTTTCAATCGTTAAATTGTTTGAACGCACTTCGAACCAATTCTCTTTTTGCATTTAAAACGCGACTTTCGTGCATAACATGCAATTGATCTATTGATGGCAACTATGCCTTTTTTAGCGTTCAAGTCATATTTTTGCGTCTCTTTTAGTCAGTAAATCACTCTAAATCACTTCGAACGAAATTCGGCCTTTAAACATGACTTTCGTGCGTAACATGCAGTTGATTTATTGAAGGCAACAATGCATTTGTTTAGCCTTAAAGTCATGTCATTGAGTCTCTTTTAGTCATTAAATCATTCTAAATAAATTCGAACGAATTCTATTTTCGCCCTTCAAACATTATTTTCTTACATAACTTATAATTAATCTATTGAAGACAACAATGCAATATTTTAGCATTAAAAAGCATATCACTCAGTCTTTTCAATCATTAAATTGTTTGAAGGCACTTCGAACCAATTCTCTTTTTGCATTTAAAACGCGACTTTCGTGCATAACTTGCAATTGATCTATTGATGGAAACTATGCATTTTTTAGCGTCCAAGTCATATTTTTGCGTCTCTTTTAGTCACTAAATCATTCTAAATCACTTCGAACGAAATTCGGCCTTTAAACATGACTCTCGTGCGTAACTTGCAGTTGATCTATTGAAGGCAACAATGCATTTGTTTAGCCTTAAAGTCATGTCATTGTGTCTCTTTTAGTCATTAAATCATTCTAACTTAATTCGACCGAATTCTATTTTTGCCTTTCAAACATTATTTTCTTACATAACTTGCAATTAATCTATTGAAGACAACAATGCATTATTTTAGCATTAAAAAGCATATCACTCAGTCTTTTCAATCATTAAATTGTTTGAAGGCACTTCGAACCAATTCTCTTTTTGCATTTAAAACGCGACTTTCGTGCATAACTTGCAATTGATTTATTCATCGCAACTATGCATTTTTTAGCATTCAAGTCATATATTTGAGCCTCTTTTAGTCAGTAAATCATTCTAAATCACTTCGTATGAAATTCGGCATTTAAACATGACATTCGTGCGTAACTTGCAGTTGATCTATTATCGGCAACAATGCATTTGTTTAGCCTTAAATTCATGTCACTGAGTCTCTTCTAGTCATTAAATCATTCTAAATTAGTTCGAACGAATTCTATTTTCGCCATTCAAATATTATTTTCTTACATCACTTGTAATTAATCTATTGAAGACAACAATGCATTATTTTAGCATTAAAAAGCATATCACTCAGTCTTTTCAATCATTAAATTGTTTGAAGGCACTTCGAACCAATTCTCTTTTTGCATTTAAAACGCGACTTTCGTGCATAACTTGGAATTGATCTATTGATGACAACTATGCATTTTTTAGCGTTCAAGTCATATTTTTGCGTCTCTTTTAGTCAGTAAATCATTCTAAATCACTTCGAACGAAATTCGGCCTTTAAACATGACTTTCGTGCGTAACTTGCAGTTGATCTATTGAAGGCAACAATGCATTTGTTTAGCCTTAAAGTCATGTCATTATGTCTCTTTTAGTCATTAACTCAGTCTAACTTAATTCGACCGAATTCTATTTTTGCCGTTCAAACATTATTTTCTTACATAACTTGCAATTAATCTATTGAAGACAACAATGCAATATTTTAGAATTAAAAAGCATATTACTCAGTCTTTTCAATCATTAAATTCTTTGAAGGCACTTCGAACCAATTCTCTTTTTGCATTTAAAACGCGACTTTCGTGCATAACTTGCAATTGATCTATTAATGGCACCTATGCATTTTTTAGCGTTCAAGTCATATTTTTGCGTCTCTTTTACTCAGTAAATCATTCTAAATCACTTCGAACGAAATTCGGCCTTTAAACATGACTTTCGTGCGTAACTTCCAGTTGATCTATTGAAGGCAACAATGCATTTGTTTAGCCTTAAAGTCATGTCATTGTGTCTCTTTTAGTCATTAAATCATTCTAACTTAATTCGACCGAATTTTATTTTTGCCATTCAAACATTATTTTCTTACATAACTTGCAATTAATCTATTGAAGACAACAATGCATTATTTTAGCATTAAAAAGCATATCACTCAGTCTTTTCAATCATTAAATTGTTTGAAGGCACTTCGAACCAATTCTCTTTTTGCATTTAAAACGCGACTTTCGTGCATAACTTGCAATTGATCTATTGATCGCAACTATGCATTTTTTAGCGTTCAAGTCATATATTTGAGCCTCTTTTAGTCAGTAAATCATTCTAAATCACTTCGTATGAAATTCGGCATTTAAACATGACATTCGTGCGTAACTTGCAGTTGATCTATTATCGGCAACAATGCATTTGTTTAGCCTTAAATTCATGTCACTGAGTCTCTTCTAGTCATTAAATCATTCTAAATTAGTTCGAACGAATTCTATTTTCGCCATTCAAATATTATTTTCTTACATAACTTGTAATTAATCTATTGAAGACAACAATGCATTATTTTAGCATTAAAAAGCATATCACTCAGTCTTTTCAATCATTAAATTGTTTGAAGGCACTTCGAACCAATTCTCTTTTTGCATTTAAAACGCGACTTTCGTGCATAACATGCAATTGATCTATTGATGGCAACTATGCCTTTTTTAGCGTTCAAGTTATATTTTTGCGTCTCTTTTAGTCAGTAAATCATTCTAAATCACTTCGAACGAAATTCGGCCTTTAAACATGACTTTCGTGCGTAACATGCAGTTGATTTATTGAAGGCAACAATGCATTTGTTTAGCCTTAAAGTCATGTCATTGAGTCTCTTTTAGTCATTAAATCATTCTAAATTAATTCGAACGAATTCTATTTTCGCCCTTCAAACATTATTTTCTTACATAACTTATAATTAATCTATTGAAGACAACAATGCATTATTTTAGCATTAAAAAGCATATGACTCCGTCTTTTCAATCGTTAAATTGTTTGAAGGCACTTCGAACCAATTCTATTTTTGCATTTAAAACGCGACTTTCGTGCATAACTTGCAATTGACCTATTGATGGCAACTATGCATTTTTTAGCGTTCAAGTCATATTTTTGCGTCTCTTTTAGTCAGTAAATCATTCTAAATCACTTCGAACGAAATTCGGCCTTTAAACATGACTTTCGTGCGTAACTTGCAGTTGATCTATTGAAGCCAACAATGCATTTGTTTAGCCTTAAAGGCATGTCATTGTGTCTCTTCTAGTCATTATATCATTCTAAATTAGTTCGAACGAATTCTATTTTCGCCATTCAAATATTATTTTCTTACGTAACTTGTAATTAATCTATTGAAGACAACAATGCATTATTTTAGCATTAAAAAGCATATCACTCAGTCTTTTCAATCATTAAATTGTTTGAAGGCACTTCGAACCAATTCTCTTTTTGCATTTAAAACGCGACTTTCGTGCATAACTTGGAATTGATCTATTGATGACAACTATGCATTTTTTAGCGTTCAAGTCATATTTTTGTGTCTCTTTTAGTCAGTAAATCATTCTAAATCACTCCGAACGAAATTCGGCCTTTAAACATGACTTTCGTGCGTAACTTGCAGTTGATCTATTGAAGGCAACAATGCATTTGTTTAGCCTTAAAGTCATGTCACTGTGTCTCTTTTAGTCATTAAATCATTCTAACTTAATTCGACCGAATTCTATTTTTGCCTTTCGAACATTATTTTCTTACATAACTTGCAATTAATCTATTGAAGACAACAATGCATTATTTTAGCATTAAAAAGCATATCACTCAGTCTTTTCAATCATTAAATTGTTTGAAGGCACTTCGAACCAATTCTCTTTTTGCATTTAAAACGCGACTTTCGTGCATAACTTACAATTGATCTATTGATCGCAACTATGCCTTTTTTAGCGTTCAAGCCATATATTTGCGTCTCTTTTAGTCAGTAAATCATTCTAAATCACTTCGTATGAAATTCGGCATTTAAACATGACTTTCGTGCGTAACATGCAGTTGAGCTATTATTGGCAACAATGCATTTGTTTAGCCTTAAATTCATGTCACTGAGTCTCTTCTAGTCATTAAATCATTCTAAATTAGTTCGACCAAATTCTATTTTCGCCCTTCAAACATTATTTTCTTACATAACTTGTAATTAATCTATTGAAGACAACAATGCATTATTTTAGCATTAAAAAGCATATCACTCAGTCTTTTCAATCATTAAATTGTTTGAAGGCACTTCGAACCAATTCTCTTTTTGCATTTAAAACGCGACTTTCGTGCATAACTTTCAATTGATCTATTGATGGCAACTATGCATTTTTTTAGCATTCAAGGCATATTTTTGCCTCTCTTTTAGTCAGTAAATCATTCTAAATCACTTCGTATGAAATTTGGCAATTAAATATGACTTTCGTGCGTAACTTGCAGTTGATCTATTGAAGGCAACAATGCATTTGTTTAGCCTTAAATTCATGTCACTGAGTCTCTTCTAGTCATTAAATCATTCTAAATTAGTTCGAACGAATTCTATTTTCGCCTTTCAAACATTATTTTCTTACATAACTTGCAATTAATCTATTGAAGACAACAATGCATTATTTTAGCATTAAAAAGCATATCACTCAGTCTTTTCAATCATTAAATTGTTTGAAGGCACTTCGAACCAATTTTCTTTTCGCATTTAAAACGCGACTTTCGTGCAAAACTTGCAATTGATCTATTGATGGCAACTATGCATTTTTTAGCATTCGAGTCATATTTTTGCGTCTCTTTTAGTCAGTAAATCATTCTAAATCACTTCGAACGAAATTCGGCATTTAAACATGACTTTCGTGCGTAACTTGCAGTTGATCTATTATAGGCAACAATGCATTTGTTTAGCCTTAAATTCATGTCACTGAGTCTCTTCTAGTCATTAAATCATTCTAAATTATTTCGAACGAATTCTATTTTCGCCCTTCAAACATTATTTTCTTACATAACTTGTAATTAATCTATTGAAGACAACAATGCATTATTTTAGCATTAAAAAGCATATGACTCAGTCTTTTCAATCGTTAAATTGTTTGAAGGCACTTCGAACCAATTCTCTTTTTGCATTTAAAACGCGACTTTCGTGCATAACTTGCAATTGATTTATTGAAGGCAACTATGCATTTTTTAACGTTCAAGTCATATTTTTGCATCTCTTTTAGTCAGTAAATCATTCTAAATCACTTAGTATGAAATTCGGCATTTAAACATGACTTTCGTGCATAACTTGCAATTGATCTATTATAGGCAACAATGCATTTCTTTAGCCTTAAATTCCTGTCACCGAGTCTCTTCTAGTCATTAAATCATTCTAAATTAGTTCGAACGAATTCTATTTTCGCCCTTCAAATATTATTTTCTTACATAACTTGTAATTAATCTATTGAAGACAACGATGCATTATTTTAGCATTAAAAAGCATATGACTCCGTCTTTTCAATCGTTAAATTGTTTGAAGGCACTTCGAACCAATTCTATTTTTGCATTTAAAACGCGACTTTCGTGCATAACGTTCAATTGATCTATTGATGGCAACTATGCATTTTTTTAGCATTCAAGGCATATTTTTGCCTCTCTTTTAGTCAGTAAATCATTCTAAATCACTTCGTATGAAATTTGGCAATTAAATATGACTTTCGTGCGTAACTTGCAGTTGATCTATTGAAGGCAACAATGCATTTGTTTAGCCTTAAAGTCATGTCATTGAGTCTCTTTTAGTCATTAAATCATTCTAACTTAATTCGACCGAATTCTATTTTTGCCTTTCAAACATTATTTTCTTACATAACTTGCAATTAATCTATTGAAGACAACAATGCATTATTTTAGCATTAAAAAGCATATCACTCAGTCTTTTCAATCATTAAATTGTTTGAAGGCACTTCGAACCAATTCTCTTTTTGCATTTAAAACGCGACTTTCGTGCATAACTTGCAATTGATCTATTGATCGCAACTATACATTTTTTAGCGTTCAAGTCATATATTTGCGTCTGTTTTAGTCAGTAAATCATTCTAAATCACTTCGTATGAAATTCGGCATTTAAACATGACTTTCATGCGTAACTTGCAGTTGATCTATTATCGGCAACAATGCATTTGTTTAGCCTTAAATTCATGTCACTGAGTCTCTTCTAGTCATTAAATCATTCTAAATTAGTTCGAACGAATTCTATTTTCGCAATTCAAATATTATTTTCTTACATAACTTGTAATTAATCTATTGAAGACAACAATGCATTATTTTAGCATTAAAAAGCATATCACTCAGTCTTTTCAATCATTAAATTGTTTGAAGGCACTTCGAACCAATTCTCTTTTTGCATCTAAAACGCGACTTTCGTGCATAACTTGCAATTGATCTATTAATCGCAACTATGCCTTTTTTAGCGTTCAAGTCATATATTTGCGTCTCTTTTAGTCAGTAAATCATTCTAAATCACTTCGTATGAAATTCGGCATTTAAACATGACTTTCGTGCGTAACTTGCAGTTGAGCTATTATAGGAAACAATGCATTTGTTTAGCCTTAAATTCATGTCACTGAGTCTCTTCTAGTCATTAAATCATTCTAAATTAGTTCGACCGAATTCTATTTTCGCCCTTCAAACATTATTTTCTTACATAACTTGTAATTAATCTATTGAAGACAACAATGCATTATTTTAGCATTAAAAAGCATATCACTCAGTCTTTTCAATCATAAAATTGTTTGAAGGCACTTCGAACCAATTCTCTTTTTGCATTTACAACGCGAATTTCGTGCATAACTTGCAATTGATCTGTTGATGGCAACTATGCATTTTTTAGTGTTCAAGTCATATTTTTGCGTCTCTTTTAGTCAGTAAATCATTCTAAATCACTTCGAACGAAATTCGGCCTTTAAACATGACTTTCGTGCGTAACTTGCAGTTGATCTACTGAAGGCAACAATGCATTTGTTTAGCCTTAAACTCATGTCATTGAGTCTCTTTTAGTCATTAAATCAGTCTAAATTAATTCGACCGAATTCTATTTTCGACTTTCAAACATTATTTTCTTACATAACTTGCAATTAATCTATTGAAGACAACAATGCATTATTTTAGCATTAAAAAGCATATCACTCAGTCCTTTGAATCATTAAATTGTTTGAAGGCACTTCGAACCAATTTTCTTTTTGCATTTAAAACGCGACTTTCGTGCACAACTTGCAATTGATCTATTGATGGTAACTATACATTTTTTAGCGTTTGAGTCATATTTTTGCGTCTCTTTTAGTCAGTAAATCATTCTAAATCACTTCGACCGAAATTCGGCATTTAAACATGACTTTCGTGCGTAACTTGCAGTTGATCTATTATAGGCAACAATGCATTTGTGTAGCCTTAAATTCATGTCACTGAGTCTCTTCTAGTCATTAAATCATTCTAAATAAGTTCGAACGAATTCTATTTTCGCCCTTCAAATATTATTTTCTTACATAACTTGTAATTAATCTATTGAAGACAACAATGCATTATTTTAGCATTAAAAAGCATATGACTCAGTCTTTTCAATCGTTAAATTGTTTGAAGGCACTTCGAACCAATTCTCTTTTTGCATTTAAAACGCGACTTTCGTGCATAACGTTCAATTGATCTATTGATGGCAACTATGCATTTTTTTAGCATTCAAGGCATATTTTTGCCTCTCTTTTAGTCAGTAAATCATTCTAAATCACTTCGTATGAAATTTGGCAATTAAATATGACTTTCGTGCGTAACTTGCAGTTGATCTATTGAAGGCAACAATGCATTTGTTTAGCCTTAAAGTCATGTCATTGAGTCTCTTTTAGTCATTAAATCATTCTAACTTAATTCGACCGAATTCTATTTTTGCCTTTCAAACATTATTTTCTTACATAACTTGCAATTAATCTATTGAAGACAACAATGCATTATTTTAGCATTAAAAAGCATATCACTCAGTCTTTTCAATCATTAAATTGTTTGAAGGCACTTCGAACCAATTCTCTTTTTGCATTTAAAACGCGACTTTCGTGCATAACTTGCAATTGATCTATTGATCGCAACTATACATTTTTTAGCGTTCAAGTCATATATTTGCGTCTCTTTTAGTCAGTAAATCATTCTAAATCACTTCGTATGAAATTCGGCATTTAAACATGACTTTCATGCGTAACTTGCAGTTGATCTATTATCGGCAACAATGCATTTGTTTAGCCTTAAATTCATGTCACTGAGTCTCTTCTAGTCATTAAATCATTCTAAATTAGTTCGAACGAATTCTATTTTCGCAATTCAAATATTATTTTCTTACATAACTTGTAATTAATCTATTGAAGACAACAATGCATTATTTTAGCATTAAAAAGCATATCACTCAGTCTTTTCAATCATTAAATTGTTTGAAGGCACTTCGAACCAATTCTCTTTTTGCATCTAAAACGCGACTTTCGTGCATAACTTGCAATTGATCTATTAATCGCAACTATGCCTTTTTTAGCGTTCAAGTCATATATTTGCGTCTCTTTTAGTCAGTAAATCATTCTAAATCACTTCGTATGAAATTCGGCATTTAAACATGACTTTCGTGCGTAACTTGCAGTTGAGCTATTATAGGCAACAATGCATTTGTTTAGCCTTAAATTCATGTCACTGAGTCTCTTCTAGTCATTAAATCATTCTAAATTAGTTCGACCGAATTCTATTTTCGCCCTTCAAACATTATTTTCTTACATAACTTGTAATTAATCTATTGAAGACAACAATGCATTATTTTAGCATTAAAAAGCATATCACTCAGTCTTTTCAATCATTAAATTGTTTGAAGGCACTTCGAACCAATTCTCTTTTTGCATTTACAACGCGAATTTCGTGCATAACTTGCAATTGATCTATTGATGGCAACTATGCATTTTTTAGTGTTCAAGTCATATTTTTGCGTCTCTTTTAGTCAGTAAATCATTCTAAATCACTTCGAACGAAATTCGGCCTTTAAACATGACTTTCGTGCGTAACTTGCAGTTGATCTACTGAAGGCAACAATGCATTTGTTTAGCCTTAAACTCATGTCATTGAGTCTCTTTTAGTCATTAAATCATTCTAAATTAATTCGACCGAATTCTATTTTCGACTTTCAAACATTATTTTCTTACATAACTTGCAATTAATCTATTGAAGACAACAATGCATTATTTTAGCATTAAAAAGCATATCACTCAGTCCTTTGAATCATTAAATTGTTTGAAGGCACTTCGAACCAATTTTCTTTTTGCATTTAAAACGCGACTTTCGTGCACAACTTGCAATTGATCTATTGATGGTAACTATGCATTTTTTAGCGTTTGAGTCATATTTTTGCGTCTCTTTTAGTCAGTAAATCATTCTAAATCACTTCGACCGAAATTCGGCATTTAAACATGACTTTCGTGCGTAACTTGCAGTTGATCTATTATAGGCAACAATGCATTTGTGTAGCCTTAAATTCATGTCACTGAGTCTCTTCTAGTCATTAAATCATTCTAAATTAGTTCGAACGAATTCTATTTTCGCCCTTCAAATATTATTTTCTTACATAACTTGTAATTAATCTATTGAAGACAACAATGCATTATTTTAGCATTAAAAAGCATATGACTCAGTCTTTTCAATCGTTAAATTGTTTGAAGGCACTTCGAACCAATTCTCTTTTTGCATTTAAAACGCGACTTTCGTGCATAACTTGCAATTGATTTATTAAAGGCAACTATGAATTTTTTAACGTTCAAGTCATATTTTTGCGTCTCTTTTAGTCAGTAAATCATTCTAAATCACTTAGTATGAAATTCGGCATTTAAACATGACTTTCGTGCATAACTTGCAGTTGATCTATTATAGGGAACAATGCATTTCTTTCGCCTTAAATTCATGTCACTGAGTCTCTTCTAGTCATTAAATCATTCTAAATTAGTTCGAACGAATTCTATTTTCGCCCTTCAAATATTATTTTCTTACATAACTTGTAATTAATCTATTGAAGACAACAATGCATTATTTTAGCATTAAAAAGCATATCACTCCGTCTTTTCAATCGTTAAATTGTTTGAAGGCACTTCGAACCAATTCTATTTTTGCATTTAAAACGCGACTTTCGTGCATAACTTGCAATTGATTTATTGAAGGCAACTATGCATTTTTTAACGTTCAAGTCATATTTTTGCGTCTCTTTTAGTCAGTAAATCATTCTAAATCACTTCGTATGAAATTCGGCATTTAAACATGACTTTCGTGCGTAACTTGCAGTTGAGCTATTATAGGGAACAATGCATTTCTTTCGCCTTAAATTCATGTCACTGAGTCTCTTCTAGTCATTAAATCATTCTAAATTAGTTCGACCGAATTCTATTTTCGCCCTTCAAATATTATTTTCTTACATAACTTGTAATTAATCTATTGAAGACAACAATGCATTATTTTAGCATTAAAAAGCATATCACTCAATCTTTTCAATCATTAAATTGTTTGAAGGCACTTCGAACAAATTCTCTTTTTGCATTTAGAACGCGACTTTCGTGCATAACTTGCAATTGATCTATTGATGGCAACTATGCATTTTTTAGCGTTGAAGTCATATTTTTGCGTCTCTTTTAGTCAGTAAATCATTCTAAATCACTTCGAACGAAATTCGGCCTTTAAACATGACTTTCGTGCGTAACTTGCAGTTGATCTATTAAAGGCAACAATGCATTTGTTTAGCCTTAAAGTCATGTCACTGAGTCTCTTCTAGTCACTAAATCATTCTAAATTAATTTGACCGAATTCTATTTTCGCCTTTCAAACATTATTTCCTTACATAACTTGCAATTAATCTATTGAAGACAACAATGCATTATTTTAGCATTAAAAAGCATATCACTCAGTCTTTTGAATCATTAAATTGTTTGAAGGCACTTCGAACCAATTTTCTTTTTGCATTTAAAACGCGACTTTCGTGCACAACTTGCAATTGATCTATTGATGGCAACTATGCATTTTTTAGCGTTCAAGTCATATTTTTGCGTCTCTTTTAGTCAGTAAATCATTCTAAATCACTTCGTATGAAATTCGGCATTTAAACATGACTTTCGTGCATAACTTGCAATTGATCTATTATAGGGAACAATGCATTTCTTTCGCCTTAAATTCATGTCACTGAGTCTCTTCTAGTCTCTAAATCATTCTAAATTAATTCGAACGAATTCAATTTTTGCCCTTCAAACATTATTTTCTTACATAACTTGTAATTAATCTATTGAAGACAACAATGCATTATTTTAGCGTTAAAAAGCATATCATTCAGTCTTTTCAATCATTAAATTGTTTGAAGGCACTTCGAACCAATTTTCTTTTTGCATTTAAAACGTGACTTTCGTGCACAACTTGCAATTGATCTATTGATCGCAACTATGCATTTTTTAGCGTTCAAGTCATATTTTTGCGTCTCTTTTAGTCAGTAAATCATTCTAAATCACTTTGAACGAAATTCGGCCTTTAAACATGACTTTCGTGCGTAACTTGCAGTTTATCCATTGAAGGCAACAATGCATTTGTTTAGCCTTAAAGTCATTTCATTGAGTCTCTTTTAGTCTCTAAATCATTCTAAATTAATTCGAACGAATTCAATTTTTGCCCTTCAAACATTGTTTTCTTACATAACTTGTAATTAATCTATTGAAGACAACAATGCATTATTTTAGCGTTAAAAAGCATATCATTCAGTCTTTTCAATCATTAAATTGTTTGAAGGCACTTCGAACCAATTCTCTTTTTGCATTTAAAACGCGACTTTCGTGCATAACTTGCAATTGATCTATTCATGGCAACTATGCATTTTTTAGCGATCAAGCCATATTTTTGCCTCTCTTTTAGTCAGTAAATCATTCTAAATCACTTCGTATGAAATTCGGCATTTAAACATGACTTTCGTGCATAACTTGCAGTTGATCTATTATAGGGAACAATGCATTTCTTTCGCCTTAAATTCATGTCACTGAGTCTCTTCTAGTCATTAAATCATTCTAAATTAGTTCGAACGAATTCTATTTTCGCTCTTCAAATATTATTTTCTTACATAACTTGTAATTAATCTATTGAAGACAACAATGCATTATTTTAGCATTAAAAAGCATATCACTCAGTCTTTTCAATCATTAAATTGTTTGAAGGCACTTCGAACCAATTCTCTTTTTGCATTTAAAACGCGACTTTCGTGCATAACTTGCAATTGATCTATTGATGGCAACTATGCATTTTTTAGCGTTCAAGTCATATTTTCGCGTCTCTTTTAGACAGTAAATCATTCTAAATCACTTCGAACGAAATTCGGCCTTTAAACATGACTTTCGTGCGTAACTTGCAGTTGATCTATTAAAGGCAACAATGCATTTGTTTAGCCTGAAAGTCATGTCATTGAGTCTCTTTTAGTCATTAAATCATTCTAAATTAATTCGACCGAATTCTATTTTCGCCTTTCAAACATTATTTTCTTACATAACTTGCAATTAATCTATTGAAGACAACAATGCATTATTTTAGCATTAAAAAGCATATCACTCAGTCTTTTCAATCATTAAATTGTTTGAAGGCATTTCGAACCAATTTTCTTTTTGCATTTAAAACGCGACTTTCGTGCACAACTTGCAATTGATCTATTGATCGCAACTATGCATTTTTTAGCGTTCAAGTCATATTTTTGCGTCTCTTTTAGTCAGTAAATCATTCTAAATCACTTCGAATGAAATTCGGCATTTAAACATGACTTTCGTGCATAACTTGCAGTTGATCGATCGATGGCAACAATGCATTTATTTAGCCTTAAAATCATGTCATTGAGTCTCTTCTAGTCATTAAATTATTCTAAATTATTTCGAACGAATTCTATTTTTGCCCTTCAAACATTATTTTCTTACATAACTTGTAATTAATCTATTGAAGACAACAATGCATTATTTTAGCATTAAAAAGCATATCACTGAGTCTTTTCAATCATTAAATTGTTAGAAAGCACTTCGAACCAATTCTCTTTTTGCATTTAAAACGCGACTTTCGTGCATAACTTGCAATTGATCTATTGATGGCAACTACGCATTTTTTAGCGTTCAAGTTATATTTTTGCGTCTCTTTTAGTCAGTAAATCATTCTAAATCACTTCGAACGAAATTCGGCCTTTAAACATGACTTTCGTGCGTAACTTGCAGTTGATCTACTGAAGGCAACAATGCATTTGTTTAGCCTTAAGGTCATGTCATTGAGTCTCTTTTAGTCATTAAATCATTCTAAATTAATTCGACCGAATTCTATTTTCGCCTTTCAAACATTATTTTCTTACATAACTTGCAATTAATCTATTGAAGACAACAATGCATTATTTTAGCATTAAAAAGCATATCACTCAGTCTTTTCAATCATTAAATTGTTTGAAGGCACTTCGAACCAATTTTCTTTTTGCATTTAAAACGCGACTTTCGTGCACAACTTGCAATTGATCTATTGATGGCAACTATGCATTTTTTAGCGTTCAAGTCATATTTTCGCGTCTCTTTTAGACAGTAAATCATTCTAAATCACTTCGAACGAAATTCGGCCTTTAAACATGACTTTCGTGCGTAACTTGCAGTTGATCTATTAAAGGCAACAATGCATTTGTTTAGCCTTAAAGTCATGTCATTGAGTCTCTTTTAGTCATTAAATCATTCTAAATTAATTCGACCGAATTCTATTTTCGCCTTTCAAACATTATTTTCTTACATAACTTGCAATTAATCTATTGAAGACAACAATGCATTATTTTAGCATTAAAAAGCATATCACTCAGTCTTTTCAATCATTAAATTGTTTGAAGGCATTTCGAACCAATTCTCTTTTTGCATTTAAAACGCGACTTTCGTGCATAACTTGCAATTGATCTATTGATGGCAACTATGCATTTTTTAGCGTTCAAGTCATATTTTCGCGTCTCTTTTAGACAGTAAATCATTCTAAATCACTTCGAACGAAATTCGGCCTTTAAACATGACTTTCGTGCGTAACTTGCAGTTGATCTATTATAGGGAACAATGCATTTCTTTCGCCTTAAATTCATGTCACTGAGTCTCTTCTAGTCTCTAAATCATTCTAAATTAATTCGAACGAATTCAATTTTTGCCCTTCAAACATTATTTTCTTACATAACTTGTAATTAATCTATTGAAGACAACAATGCATTATTTTAGCGTTAAAAAGCATATCATTCAGTCTTTTCAATCATTAAATTGTTTGAAGGCACTTCGAACCAATTTTCTTTTTGCATTTAAAACGTGACTTTCGTGCACAACTTGCAATTGATCTATTGATCGCAACTATGCATTTTTTAGCGTTCAAGTCATATTTTTGCGTCTCTTTTAGTCAGTAAATCATTCTAAATCACTTTGAACGAAATTCGGCCTTTAAACATGACTTTCGTGCCTAACTTGCAGTTTATCCATTGAAGGCAACAATGCATTTGTTTAGCCTTAAAGTCATTTCATTGAGTCTCTTTTAGTCTCTAAATCATTCTAAATTAATTCGAACGAATTCAATTTTTGCCCTTCAAACATTATTTTCTTACATAACTTGTAATTAATCTATTGAAGACAACAATGCATTATTTTAGCGTTAAAAAGCATATCATTCAGTCTTTTCAATCATTAAATTGTTTGAAGGCACTTCGAACCAATTCTGTTTTTGCATTTAAAACGCGACTTTCGTGCATAACTTGCAATTGATCTATTCATGGCAACTATGCATTTTTTAGCGATCAAGCCATATTTTTGCCTCTCTTTTAGTCAGTAAATCATTCTAAATCACTTCGTATGAAATTCGGCATTTAAACATGACTTTCGTGCATAACTTGCAGTTGATCTATTATAGGGAACAATGCATTTCTTTCGCCTTAAATTCATGTCACTGAGTCTCTTCTAGTCATTAAATCATTCTAAATTAGTTCGAACGAATTCTATTTTCGCCCTTCAAATATTATTTTCTTACATAACTTGTAATTAATCTATTGAAGACAACAATGCATTATTTTAGCATTAAAAAGCATATCACTCAGTCTTTTCAATCATTAAATTGTTTGAAGGCACTTCGAACCAATTCTCTTTTTGCATTTAAAACGCGACTTTCGTGCATAACTTGCAATTGATCTATTGATGGCAACTATGCATTTTTTAGCGTTCAAGTCATATTTTCGCGTCTCTTTTAGACAGTAAATCATTCTAAATCACTTCGAACGAAATTCGGCCTTTAAACATGACTTTCGTGCGTAACTTGCAGTTGATCTATTAAAGGCAACAATGCATTTGTTTAGCCTTAAAGTCATGTCATTGAGTCTCTTTTAGTCATTAAATCATTCTAAATTAATTCGACCGAATTCTATTTTCGCCTTTCAAACATTATTTTCTTACATAACTTGCAATTAATCTATTGAAGACAACAATGCACTATTTTAGCATTAAAAAGCATATCACTCAGTCCTTTGAATCATTAAATTGTTTGAAGGCACTTCGAACCAATTTTCTTTTTGCATTTAAAACGCGACTTTCGTGCACAACTTGCAATTGATCTATTGATGGCAACTATGCATTTTTTAGCGTTCGAGTCATATTTTTGCATCTCTTTTAGTCAGTAAATCATTCTAAATCACTTCGAATGAAATTCGGCCTTTAAACATGACTTTTGTGCGTAACTTGCAGTTGATCTATTGAAGGCAACAGAGCATTAGTTTAGCCTTAAAATCATGTCATTGAGTCTCTTTTAGTCATTAAGTCATTCTAAATTAATTCGAACGAATTCTATTTTCGCCCTTCAAACATTATTTTCTTACATAACTTGTAATTAATCTATTGAAGACAACAATGCATTATTTTAGCATTAAAAAGCATATCACTCAGTCTTTTCAATCATTAAATTGTTTGAAGGAACTTCTAACCAATTCTCTTTTTGCATTTAAAACGCGACTTTCATGCATAATTTGCAATTGATCTATCAAAGGCAACTATGCATTTTTTAATGTTCAAGTCATATTTTTGCGTCTCTTTTAGTCAGTAAATCATTCTAAATCACTTAGTATGAAATTCGGCATTTAAACCTGACTTTAATGCATAACATGCAGTTGATCTATTATAGGGAACAATGCATTTCTTTCGCCTTAAATTCATGTCACTGAGTCTCTTCTAGTCATTAAATCATTCTAAATTAGTTCGAACGAATTCTATTTTCGCCCTTCAAATATTATTTTCTTACATAACTTGTAATTAATCTATTGAAGACAACAATGCATTATTTTAGCATTAAAAAGCATATCACTCAGTCTTTTCAATCATTATATTGTTTGAAGACACTTCGAACCAATTCTCTTTTTGCATTTAAAACGCGACTTTCGTGCATAACTTGCAATTGTTCTATTGATGGCAACTATGCATTTTTTAGCGTTCAAGTCATATTTTTGCCTCTCTTTTAGTCAGTAAATCATTCTAAATCACTTCGAACGAAATTCGGCCTTTAAACATGACTTTCGTGCGTAACTTGCAGTTGATCTATTGAAGGCAACAATGCATTTGTTTAGCCTTAAAGTCATGTCATTAAGTCTCTTTTAGTCATTAAATCATTCTAAATTAATTCGACCGAATTCTATTTTCGCCTTCCAAACATTATTTTCTTACATAACTTGCAATTAATCTATTGAAGAGAACAATGCATTATTTTAGCATTAAAAATCATATCACTCAGTCTTTTCAATCATTAAATTGTTTGAAGGCACTTCGAACCAATTTTCTTTTTGCATTTAAAACGCGACTTTCGTGCACAACTTGCAATTGATCTATTGATGGCAACTATGCATTTGTTGGCGTTCAAGTCATATTTTTGCGTCTCTTTTAGTCAGTAAATCATTGTAAATCACTTCGTATGAAATTCGGCATTTAAACATGACTTTCGTGCGTAACTTGCAGTTGATCGATTGATGGCAACAATGCATTTATTTAGCCTTAAAATCATGTCACTGAGTCTCTTCTAGTCATTAAATCATTCTAAATTATTTCGAACGAATTCTATTTTCGCCCTTCAAACATTATTTTCTTACATAACTTGTAATTAATCTATTGAAGACAACAATGCATTATTTTAGCATTAAAAAGCATATCACTGAGTCTTTTCAATCATTAAATTGTTAGAAAGCACTTCGAACCAATTCTCTTTTTGCATTTAAAACGCGACTTTCGTGCATAACTTGCAATTGATCTATTGATGGCAACTACGCATTTTTTAGCGTTCAAGTTATATTTTTGCGTCTCTTTTAGTCAGTAAATCATTCTAAATCACTTCGAACGAAATTCGGCCTTTAAACATGACTTTCGTGCGTAACTTGCAGTTGATCTACTGAAGGCAACAATGCATTTGTTTAGCCTTAAAGTCATTTCATTGAGTCTCTTTTAGTCTCTAAATCATTCTAAATTAATTCGAACGAATTCAATTTTTGCCCTTCAAACATTATTTTCTTACATAACTTGTAATTAATCTATTGAAGACAACAATGCATTATTTTAGCGTTAAAAAGCATATCATTCAGTCTTTTCAATCATTAAATTGTTTGAAGGCACTTCGAACCAATTTTCTTTTTGCATTTAAAACGCGACTTTCGTGCACAACTTGCAATTGATCTATTGATGGCAACTATGCATTTTTTAGCGTTCAAGTCATATTTTTGCGTCTCTTTTAGTCAGTAAATCATTCTAAATCACTTCGTATGAAATTCGGCATTTAAACATGACTTTGGTGCATAACTTGCAGTTGATCGATTGATGGCAACAATGCATTTATTTAGGCTTAAAATCATGTCACTGAGTCTCTTCTAGTCATTAAATCATTCTAAATTATTTCGAACGAATTCTATTTTCGCCCTTCAAACATTATTTTCTTACATAACTTGTAATTAATCTATTGAGGACAACAATGCATTATTTTAGCATTAAAAAGCATATCACTCAGTCTTTTCAATCATTAAATTGTTTGAAGGCACTTCGAACCAATTCTCTTTTTGCATTTAAAACGTGACTTTCGTGCATAACGTGCAATTGATCTATTGATGGCAACTATGCATTTTTTAGCGTTCAAGTTATATTTTTGCGTCTCTTTTAGTCAGTAAATCATTCTAAATCACTTCGAACGAAATTCGGCCTTTAAACATGACTTTCGTGTGTAACTTGCAGTTGATCTACTGAAGGCAACAATGCATTTGTTTAGCCTTAAAGTCATGTCATTGAGTCTCTTTTAGTCATTAAATCATTCTAAATTAATTCGACCGAATGCTATTTTCGCCTTTCAAACATTATTTTCTTACATAACTTGCAATTAATCTATTGAAGACAACAATGCACTATTTTAGCATTAAAAAGCATATCACTCAGTCCTTTGAATCATTAAATTGTTTGAAGGCACTTCGAACCAATTTTCTTTTTGCATTTAAAACGCGACTTTCGTGCACAACTTGCAATTGATCTATTGATGGCAACTATGCATTTTTTAGCGTTCGAGTCATATTTTTGCGTCTCTTTTAGTCAGTAAATCATTCTAAATCACTTCGAATGAAATTCGGCCTTTAAACATGACTTTTGTGCGTAACTTGCAGTTGATCTATTGAAGGCAACGGAGCATTAGTTTAGCCTTAAAGTCATGTCATTGAGTCTCTTTTAGTCATTAAGTCATTCTAAATTAATTCGAACGAATTCTATTTTCGCCCTTCAAACATTATTTTCTTACATAACTTGTAATTAATCTATTGAAGACAACAATGCATTATTTTAGCATTAAAAAGCATATCACTCAGTCTTTTCAATCATTAAATTGTTTGAAGGAACTTCTAACTAATTCTCTTTTTGCATTTAAAACGCGACTTTCATGCATAATTTGCAATTGATCTATCAAAGGCAACTATGCATTTTTTAATGTTCAAGTCATATTTTTGCGTCTCTTTTAGTCAGTAAATCATTCTAAATCACTTAGTATGAAATTCGGCATTTAAACCTGACTTTAATGCATAACATGCAGTTGATCTATTATAGGGAACAATGCATTTCTTTCGCCTTAAATTCATGTCACTGAGTCTCTTCTAGTCATTAAATCATTCTAAATTAGTTCGAACGAATTCTATTTTCGCCCTTCAAATATTATTTTCTTACATAACTTGTAATTAATCTATTGAAGACAACAATGCATTATTTTAGCATTAAAAAGCATATCACTCAGTCTTTTCAATCATTATATTGTTTGAAGACACTTCGAACCAATTCTCTTTTTGCATTTAAAACGCGACTTTCGTGCATAACTTGCAATTGTTCTATTGATGGCAACTATGCATTTTTTAGCGTTCAAGTCATATTTTTGCCTCTCTTTTAGTCAGTAAATCATTCTAAATCACTTCGAACGAAATTCGGCCTTTAAACATGACTTTCGTGCGTAACTTGCAGTTGATCTATTGAAGGCAACAATGCATTTGTTTAGCCTTAAAGTCATGTCATTAAGTCTCTTTTAGTCATTAAATCATTCTAAATTAATTCGACCGAATTCTATTTTCGCCTTCCAAACATTATTTTCTTACATAACTTGCAATTAATCTATTGAAGAGAACAATGCATTATTTTAGCATTAAAAATCATATCACTCAGTCTTTTCAATCATTAAATTGTTTGAAGGCACTTCGAACCAATTTTCTTTTTGCATTTAAAACGCGACTTTCGTGCACAACTTGCAATTGATCTATTGATGGCAACTATGCATTTGTTGGCGTTCAAGTCATATTTTTGCGTCTCTTTTAGTCAGTAAATCATTGTAAATCACTTCGTATGAAATTCGGCATTTAAACATGACTTTCGTGCGTAACTTGCAGTTGATCGATTGATGGCAACAATGCATTTATTTAGCCTTAAAATCATGTCACTGAGTCTCTTCTAGTCATTAAATCATTCTAAATTATTTCGAACGAATTCTATTTTCGCCCTTCAAACATTATTTTCTTACATAACTTGTAATTAATCTATTGAAGACAACAATGCATTATTTTAGCATTAAAAAGCATATCACTCAGTCTTTTCAATCATTAAATTGTTTGAAGACACTTCGAACCAATTCTCTTTTTGCATTTAAAACGCGACTTTCGTGCATAACTTGCAATTGATCTATTGATGGCAACTATGCATTTTTTAGCGTTCAAGTCATATTTTTGCCTCTCTTTTAGTCAGTAAATCATTCTAAATCACTTCGAACGAAATTCGGCCTTTAAACATGACTTTCGTGCGTAACTTGCAGTTGATCTATTGAAGGCAACAATGCATTTGTTTAGCCTTAAAGTCATGTCATTAAGTCTCTTTTAGTCATTAAATCATTCTAAATTAATTCGACCGAATTCTATTTTCGCCTTCCAAACATTATTTTCTTACATAACTTGCAATTAATCTATTGAAGAGAACAATGCATTATTTTAGCATTAAAAATCATATCACTCAGTCTTTTCAATCATTAAATTGTTTGAAGGCACTTCGAACCAATTTTCTTTTTGCATTTAAAACGCGACTTTCGTGCACAACTTGCAATTGATCTATTGATGGCAACTATGCATTTATTGGCGTTCAAGTCATATTTTTGCGTCTCTTTTAGTCAGTAAATCATTCTAAATCACTTCGAACGAAATTCGGCCTTTAAACATGACTTTCGTGCGTAACTTGCAGTTGATCTATTGAAGGCAACAATGCATTTGTTTAGCCTTAAAGTCATGTCATTAAGTCTCTTTTAGTCATTAAATCATTCTAAATTAATTGGACCGAATTCTATTTTCGCCTTCCAAACATTATTTTCTTACATAACTTGTAATTAATCTATTGAAGACAACAATGCATTATTTTAGCATTAAAAAGCATATCACTCAGTCTTTTCAATCATTAAATTGTTTGAAGGCACTTCGAACCAATTCTCTTTTTGCATTTAAAACGCGACTTTCGTGCATAACTTGCAATTGATCTGTTGATGGCAACTATGCATTTTTTAGCGTTCAAGTCATATTTTTGCATCTCTTTTAGTCAGTAAATCATTCTAAATCACTTTGTATGAAATTCAGCATTTAAACATGACTTTCGTGCATAACTTCCAGTTGATCTATTATAGGGAACAATGCATTTCTTTCGCCTTAAATTCATGTCACTGAGTCTCTTCTAGTCATTAAATCATTCTAAATTAATTCGAACGAATTCTATTTTCGCCCTTCAAACATTATTTTCTTACATAACTTATAATTAATCTATTGAAGACAACAATGCATTATTTTAGCATTAAAAAGCATATCACTCAGTATTTTCAATCATTAAATTGTTTGAAGGCACTTCGAACCAATTCTCTTTTTGCATTTAAAACGCGACTTTCGTGCATAACTTGCAATTGATCTATTGATGGCAACTATGCATTTTTTAGCGTTCAAGTCATATTTTTGCGTCTCTTTTAGTCAGTAAATCATTCTAAATCCCTTCGAACGAAATTCGGCCTTTAAACATGACTTTCGTGCGTAACTTGCAGTTGATCTATTGAAGGCAACAATGCATTTGTTTAGCCTTAAAGTCATGTCACTGAGTCTCTTTTAGTCAGTAAATCATTCTAAATTAATTCGAACGACTTCTATTTTCGCCCTTCAAACATTATTTTCTTACATAACTTGTAATTAATCTATTGAAGACAACAATGCATTATTTTAGCATTAAAAAGCATATCACTCAGTCTTTCCAATCATTAAATTGTTTGAAGGCACTTCGTACCAATTCTCTTTTTGCATTTAAAACGCGACTTTCGTGCATAACTTGCAATTGATCTATTGATGGCAACTATGCATTTTTTAGCGTTCAAGTCATATTTTTGCATCTCTTTTAGTCAGTAAATCATTCTAAATCACTTTGTATGAAATTCAGCATTTAAACATGACTTTCGTGCATAACTTCCAGTTGATCTATTATAGGGAACAATGCATTTCTTTCGCCTTAAATTCATGTCACTGAGTCTCTTCTAGTCATTAAATCATTCTAAATTAGTTCGCACGAATTCTATTTCGCCCTTCAAATATTATTTTCTTACATAACTTGTAATTAATCTATTGAAGACAACAATGCATTATTTTAGCATTAAAAAGCATATCACTCAGTCTTTTCAATCATTAAATTGTTTGAAGGCACTTCGAACCAATTCTCTTTTTGCATTTAAAACGCGACTTTCGTGCATAACTTGCAATTGATCTGTTGATGGCAACTATGCATTTTTTAGCGTTCAAGTCATATTTTTGCGTCTCTTTTAGTCAGTAAATCATTCGAAATCACTTCGAACGAAATTCGGCCATTAAACATGACTTTCGTGCGTAACTTGCAGTTCATGTATTGAAGGCAACAATGCATTTGTTTAGCCTTAAAGTCATGTCATTGAGTCTCTTTTAGTCATTAAATCATTCTAAATTAATTCGAACGAATTCTATTTTCGCCCTTCAAACATTATTTTCTTACATAACTTATAATTAATCTATTGAAGACAACAATGCATTATTTTAGCATTAAAAAGCATATCACTCAGTATTTTCAATCATTAAATTGTTTGAAGGCACTTCGAACCAATTCTCTTTTTGCATTTAAAACGCGACTTTCGTGCATAACTTGCAATTGATCTATTGATGGCAACTATGCATTTTTTAGCGTTCAAGTCATATTTTTGCGTCTCTTTTAGTCAGTAAATCATTCTAAATCACTTCGAACGAAATTCGGCCTTTAAACATGACTTTCGTGCGTAACTTGCAGTTGATCTATTATAAGCGACAATGCATTTCTTTAGCCTTAAATTCATGTCACCGAGTCTCTTCTAGTCATTAAATCATTCCAAATTAATTCGAACGAATTCTATTTTCGCCCTTCAAATATTATTTTCTAACATAACTTGTAATTAATCTATTGAAGACAACAATGCATTATTTTAGCATTAAAAAGCATATGACTCAGTCTTTTCAATCGTTAAATTGTTTGAAGGCACATCGAACCAATTCTCTTTTTGCATTTAAAACGCGACTTTCGTGCCTAACTTGCAATTGATCTATTGATGGCAACTATGCCTTTTTTAGCGTTCAACTCATATTTTTGCGTCTCTTTTAGTCAGTAAATCATTCTAAATCACTTCGAACGAAATTCGGCCTTTAAACATGACTTTCGTGCGTAACTTGCAGTTGATCTATTGAAGGCAACAATGCATTTGTTTAGCCTTAAAGTCATGTCATTGAGTCTCTTTTAGTCATTAAATCATTCTAAATTAATTCGAACGAATTCTATGTTCGCCCTTCAAACATTATTTTCTTACATAACTTGTAATTAATCTATTGAAGACAACAATGCTTTATTTTAGCATTAAAAAGCATATCGCTCAGTCTTTTGAATCATTAAATTGTTTGAAGGCACTTCGAACCAATTCTCTTTTTGCATTTAAAACGAGACTTTCGTGCATAACTTGCAATTGATCTATTGATGGCAACTATGCATTTTTTAGCCTTAAAATCATGTTATTTAGTATTCTCTAGTCATTAAATCAATTAAAAGTAAGTCGAAAGAATTCTACTTTTTTGTACTTCAAACACGACTTTCGTTCAGAACTTCCAATTCAACCATTGAAGGCAGCTATGCATCTTTCTAGCCTTAAAATTATGTCATTAAGTCTCTTGTTGTCATCAACTCATTTGAAAGCAATTCAAACGAATTCTATTTTCGCTCTTTAAACTAGACTTTTGTGCATAACTTACGATTGATCTATTCAAGTAAATTACCCATTGTTTAGCATTGAAATCATGTCATTGAGTCTCTTCTAGTAATTAAATCACTTCAAAGCAATTCGAATGAAATCTATTTTTGCACTTCAACCGCGACTTTCATGCATAATTTGCAATAGATCTTTTGAGGGCAGCTATGCATTTGTATGGCCTTAAAATCATGTCATTGAGTCACTATTAGTCAATAAATCATACGAAATCAATTCAAACAAATTCTATTTTCGCATTTCAAACACAACTTTTGTGCAAATCATGCAATTGGTCTATTGAAGGCAATTATGCTTTCTTTTAGCCTTAAAATCATGTCATTGCGTCTTCTCTAGTCATTAAATCAATTAAAAGTAAGTTGAAAGAATTCTATTTTTTTGCACTTCAAATACGACTTTCGTTCAGAACTTCCAATTCAACAATTGAAGGCAACTATGCATCTTTTTAGCCTTAAAATCATGTCATTGAGTCTCTTGTAGTCATCAAATCATTTGAAAGCAATTCGAAACAATCCTATTTTCGCTATTTAAACGAGACTTTTGTGCGTAACTTGCGATTGATCTATTCAAGTAAATTACCCATTGTTTAGCCTTGAAATCATGTCATTGAGTCTCTTCTAGTAATTAAATCACTTCAAAGCAATTCGAATGAAATCTATTTTTGCACTTCAACCACGACTTTCATGCATAATTTGCAATAGATCTTTTGAGGGCAGCTATGCATTTGTATAGCCTTAAAATCATGTCATTGAGTCACTATTAGTCAATAAATCAGACGAAATCAATTCAAACAAATTCTATTTTTGCATTTTAAACACAACTTTTGTGCAAAACATGCAATTGGTCTATTGAAGGCAATTATGCTTTCGTTTAGCCTTAAAATCATGTCATTGCGTCTTCTCTAGTCATTAAATCAATTAAAAGTAAGTTGAAAGAATTCTATTTTTTTGCACTTCAAATACGACTTTCGTTCAGAACTTCCAATTCAACCATTGAAGGCAACTATGCATCTTTTTAGCCTTAAAATCTTGTCATTGAGTCTCTTGTAGTCATCAAATCATTTGAAAGCAATTCGAAACAATCCTATTTTCGCTATTTAAACAAGACTTTTGTGCGTAACTTGCGATTGATCTATTCAAGTAAATTACCCATTGTTTAGCCTTGAAATCATGTCATTGAGTCTCTTCTAATAATTAAATCACTTCAAAGCAGTTCAAACGAAATCTATTTTTGCACTTCAACCACGACTTTCATGCATAATTTGCAATTCATATTTTGATGGCAACTATGCATTTGTATAGCCTTAAAATCAGGTCATTGAGCCACTTTTAGTCAATAAATCATACGAAATCTATTCAAACAAATTCTATTTTCGCATTTCAAACACAACTTTTGTGCAAAACAGGCAATTGATATATTGAAGGCAATTATGCATTTGTTTAGCCTTAAAATCATGTCATTGAGTTTTCTCTAGTCATTAAATCAATTAAAAGTAAGTCGAAAGAATTCTACTTTTTCGCACTTCAAACACGACTTTCGTTCAGAACTTCCAATTCAACCATTGAAGGCAACTATGCATCTTTTTAGCCTTAAAATCATGTCATTGAGTCTCTTGTTGTCATCAAATCATTTCAAATCAATTCGAACGAATTCTATTTTCGCTCTTTAAACGAGACTTTTGAGCATAACTTGCGATTGATCTATTCAAGTAAATTACCCATTGTTTAGACTTGAAATCATGCCATTGAGTCTCTTCTAGTAATTAAATCATTTCAAAGCAATTCGAACGAAATCTACTTTCGCACTTCAACCACGACTTTCATGCATAATTTGCAATGGATCTTTTTAAGGCAACTATGCATTTGTATAGCCTTAAAATCATGTCATTGAGCCACTTTGAGTCAATAAATCATACGAAATAAATTCAAACAAATTCTATTTTCGGATTTCAAACACAACTCTTGTGCAAAGCATCCAATTGATCTATTAAAGGCAATTATGCGTTTGTTTAGCCTTAAAATCATATCATTGAGTCATCTCTAGTCATTAAATCAATTAAAAGTAAGTCGAAAAAATTCTATTTTTTCGCACTTCAAACACGACTTTCGTTCAGAACTTCCAATTCAACCATTGAAGGCAACTATGCATCTTTTTTGCCTTAAAATCATGTCATTGAGTCTCTTGTTGTCATCAAATCATTTGAAAGCAATTCGAACGAATTCTATTTTGGCTCTTTAAACGAGACTTTTGTGCATAACCTGCGATTGATCTATTCAAGTAAATTACCCATTGTTTAGCCTTGAAATCATGCCATTGAGTCTCTTCTAGTAATGAAATCACTTCAAAGCAATTCGAACGAAATCTACTTTCGCACTTCAACCACGACTTTCATGCATAATTTGCAATGGATATTTTGATGGCAACTATGCATTTGTATAGCCTTAAAATCATGTCATTGAGCCACTTTGAGTCAATAAATCATACGAAATCGATTCAAACAAATTCTATTTTCGGATTTCAAACACAACTCTTGTGCAAAGCATCCAATTGATCTATTAAAGGCAATTATGCGTTTGTTTAGCCTTAAAATCATGTTATTTAGTTTTCTCTAGTCATTAAATCAATTAAAAGTAAGTCGAAAGAATTCTACTTTTTCGCACTTCAAACACGACTTTCGTTCAGAACTTCCAATTCAACCATTGAAGGCAACTATGCATCTTTTTAGCCTTAAAATCATGTCATTGAGTCTCTTGTGGTCATCAAATCATTTGAAAGCAATTCGAACGAATTCTATTTTTGCTCTTTAAACGAGATTTTTGTGCATAACTTGCGATTGATCTATTCAAGTAAATTACCCATTGTTTAGCCTTCAAATCATGTCATTGAGTCTTTTCTAATAATTAAATCACTTCTAACCAATTCAAACGAAATCTATTTCCGCATTTCAACCACGACTTTCGTGCATAATTTGCAATGGATCTTTTGAAGGCAACTATGCATTTATATAGCCTTAAAATCAGGTCATTGAGCCACTTTGAGTCAATAAATCATACGAAATCAATTCAAACAAATTCTATTTTCGCATTTCAGACACAACTTTTGTGCAAAACATGCAATTGATCTATTGAAGACAATTATGCGTTCGTTTAGCCTTAAAATCATGTCATTGCGTCTTCTCTAGTCATTAAATCAATTAAAAGTAAGTCGAAAGAATTCTATTTTTTTGCACTTCAAATACGACTTTCGTTCAGAACTTCCAATTCAACAATTGAAGGCAACTATGCATCTTTTTAGCCTTAAAATCATGTCATTGAGTCTCATGTTGTCATCAAATCATTTGAAAGCAATTCGAACGAATTCTATTTTCGCTCTTTAAACGAGACTTTTGTGCATAAATTGCGATTGATTTATTCAAGTAAATTACCCATTCTTTAGCCTTGAAATCATGTCATTGTGTCTCTTCTAGTAATTAAATCACTTCAAAGCAATTCCAACGAAATCTATTTTCGCACTTCAACCACGAATTTCATGCATAATTTGCAATGGATATTTTGATGGCAACTATGCATTTGTATAGCCTTAAAATCAGGTCATTGAGCCACTTTTAGTCAATAAATCATACGAAATCAATTCAAACAAATTCTATTTTCGCATTTCAAACACAACTCTTGTGCAAAGCATCCAATTGATCTACTAAAGGCAATTATGCGTTTGTCTAGCCTTAAAATCATATCATTGAGTCATCTCTAGTCATTAAATTAATTAAAAGTAAGTCGAAAAAATTCTATTTTTTCGCACTTCAAACACGACTTTCGTTCAGAACTTCCAATTCAACCATTGAAGGCAACTATGCATCTTTTTAGCCTTAAAATCATGTCATTGAGTCTCTTATTGTCATCAAATCATTTGGAAGCAATTCGAACGAATTCTATTTTGGCTCTTCAAACGAGACTTTTGTGTATAACTTGCGATTGATCTATTCAAGTAAATTACCCATTGTTCTGCCTTCAAATCATGTCATTGAGTCTCTTCTAGTAATTAAATCACTTGAAAGCAATTCGAACGAAATATATTTTCGCACTTCAACCACGACTTTCATGCATAATTTGCAATGGATATTTTGAAGGCAACTATGCATTTGTATAGCCTTAAAATCATGTCATTGAGTCACTTTGAGTCAATAAATCACACGAAATCAATTCAAACAAATTCTATTTTCGCATTTCAAACACAACTTTTGTGCAAAGCATCCAATTGATCTATTGAAGGCAATTATGCGTTTGTTTAGCCTTAAAATCATGTTATTTAGTCTTCTCTAGTCATTAAATCAATTAAAAGTAAGTCGAAAAAATTCTATTTTTTCGCACTTCAAACACGACTTTCGTTCAGAACTTCTAATTCAACCATTGAAGGCAACTATGCATCTTTTTAGCCTTAAAATCATGTCATTGAGTCTCTTGTTGTCATCAAATCATTTGAAAGCAATTCGAACGAATTCTATTTTCGCACTTTAAACGAGACTTTTGTGCATAAATTGCGATTGATTTATTCAAGTAAATTACCCATTCTTTAGCCTTGAAATCATGTCATTGTGTCTCTTCTAGTAATTAAATCACTTCAAAGCAATTCCAATGAAATCGATTTTCGCACTTCAACCACGACTTTCATGCATAATTTGCAATGGATATTTTGATGGCAACTATGCATTTGTACAGCCTTAAAATCAGGTCATTGAGCCACTTTTAGTCAATAAATCATACGAAATCAATTCAAACAAATTCTATTTTCGCATTTCAAACACAACTCTTGTGCAAAGCATCCAATTGATCTATTAAAGGCAATTATGCATTTGTCTAGCCTTAAAATCATATCATTGAGTCTTCTCTAGTCATTAAATCAATTAAAAGTAAGTCGAAAGAATTCTATTTTTTCGCACTTCAAACACGACCTTCGTTCAGAACTTCCAATTCAACCATTGAAGACAACTATGCATCTTTTTAGCCTTAAAATCATGTCATTGAGTCTCTTGTTGTCATCAAATCATTTGAAAGCAATTCGAACGAATTCTATTTTCGCTCTTTAAACGAGCCTTTTGTGCATAACTTGCGATTGATCTATTCAAGTAAATTACCCATTCTTTTGCCTTGAAATCATGTCATTGTGTCTCTTCTAGTAATTAAATCACTTCAAAGCAATTCCAACGAAATCTATTTTCGCACTTGAAACATGACTTTCGTGCATAATTTGCAATGGATCTTTTGAAGGCAACTATGCACTTGTATAGCCTTAAAATCAAGTCATTGAGCCACTTTTAGTCAATAAATCATACAAAATCAATTCAAACAACTTTTATTTTCGCATTTCAAACACAACTTTTTTGCAAAACATGCAATTGATCTATTGAAGGCAATTATTCGTTTGTTTAGCCTTAAAATCATGTCATTGAGTCTTCTCTAGTCATTAAATCAATTCAAAGTAAGTCAAAAGAATTCCATTTTTTCGCATTACAAACACGACTTTCGTTCAGAACTTCCAATTCAACCATTAAAGGCAACTATGCATCTTTTTAGCCTTAAAATCATGTCATTGAGTCTCTTGTTGTCATCAAATCATTTGAAAGCAATTCAAACGAATCCTATTTTCGCTCTTTAAACGAGACTTTTGTGCATAAATTGCGAGTGATCTATTCAAGTAAATTACACACTGTTTAGCCTTGAAATCATGTAATTGAGTCTCTTCTAGTAATTAAATCACTTCAAAGCAATTCAAACGAAATCTATTTTCGCACTTGAACCACGACTTTCGTGCATAATTTGCAATGGATCTTTTGGAGGCAACAATGCATTTGTATAGCCTTAAAATCATGTCATTGAGTCACTTTTAGTCAGTAAATCATACGAAATCAATTCAAACAAATTCTATTTTCGCATTTCAAACACAACTTTTATGCAAAACATGCAATTGGTCTATTGAAGGCAATTATGCTTTCGTTTAGCCTTAAAATTATGTCATTGAGTCTTCTCTAGTCATTAAATCAATTAAAAGTAAGTCGAAAGAATTCTATTTTTTCGCACTTCAAACACGACTTTCGTTCAGAACTTCCAATTCAACGATTGAAGGCAACTATACATCTTTTTAGCCTTAAAATCATGTCATTGAGTCTCTTGTAGTCATCAAATCATTTGAAAGCAATTCGAACGAATCCTATTTTCGCTATTTAAACGAGACTTTTGTGCATAACTTGCGATTGATCTATTCAAGTAAATTACCCATTGTTTAGCCTTGAAATCATGTCACTGAGTCTCTTCTGGTAATTAAACCACTTCAAAGGAATTCGAACGAAATCTATTTTCGCGCTTCAACCACGACTTTCATGCATAATTTGCAATGGATATTTTGAAGGCAACTATGCATTTGTATAGCCTTAAAATCAGGTCATTGAGCCACTTTTAGTCTATAAATCATATGAAATCTATTCAAACAAATTCTATTTTCGCATTTCAAACACAACTTTTGTGCAAAACAAGCAATTGATCTATTGAAGGCAATTATGTGTTTGTTTAGCCTTAAAATCATGTCATTGAGTCTTCTCTAGTCATTAAATCAATTCAAAGTAAGTCGAAAGAATTCTATTTTTTCGCACTTCAAACACGACTTTCGTTCAGGACTTTCAATTCAACCATTGAAGGCAACTATGCATCTTTTTAGCCCTAAAATCCTGTCATTGAGTCTCTTGTTGTCATCAAGTCATTTGAAAGTAATTCGAACGAATTCTATTTTCGCTCTTTAAACGAGACTTATGTGTATAACTTGTGATTGATCTTTTCAAGTAAATTATCCATTGTTTAGCCTTGAAATCATGTCATTGTGTCTCTTCTAGTAATTAAATCACTTCAAAGCAATTCCAACGAAATCTATTTTCGCACTTGAAACATGACTTTCGTGCATAATTTGCAATGGATCCTTTGAAGGCAACTATGCATTTGTATAGCCTTAAAATCAAGTCATTGAGCCACTTTTAGTCAATAAATCATACGAAATCAATTCAGAAAACTTTTATTTTCGCATTTCAAACACAACTTTTGTGCAAAACATGCAATTGATCTATTGAAGGCAATTATGCGTTTGTCTAGCCATAAAATCGTGTCATTGAGTCTTCTCTATTCATTAAATCAATTAAAAGTAAGTCGAAAGAATTCTATTTTTTTGCACTTCAAACACGACTTTCGTTCAGAACTTCCAATTCAACCATTGAAGGCAACTATGCATCTTTTTAGCCCTAAAATCATGTCATTGAGTCTCTTGTTGTCATCAAATCATTTGAAAGCAATTCGAACGAATTCTATTTTCGCTCTTTGAACGAGACTTTTGTGCATAAATTGCGATTGATCTATTCAAGTAAATTACCCATTGTTTAGCCTTGAAATCATGTCATTGAGTCTCATCTAGTAATTAAATCACTTCAAAGCAATTCGAACGAAATCTATTTTCGCACTTGAACCACGACTTTCGTGCATAATTTGCAATGGATCTTTTGCAGGCAACTATGCATTTGTATAGCCTTAAAATCATTTCATTGAGTCACTTTGAGTCAATAAATCATACGAAATCAATTCAAACAAATTCTATTTTCGCATTTCAAACACAACTTTTGTGCGAAACATGCAATTGATCTATTGAAGGCAATTATGCGTTTGTTTAGCCTTAAAATCATGTCATTGAGTCTTCTCTACTCATTAAATCAATTAAAAGTAAGTCGAAAGAATTCTATTTTTTCGCACTTCAAACACGACTTTCGTTCAGCACTTCCAATTCAAACATTTAAGGCAACTATGCATCTTTTTAGCCCTAAAATCATGTCATTGAGTCTCTTGTTGTCATCAAATCATTTGAAAACAATTCGAACGAATTCTATTTTCGCTCTTTGAACGAAACTTTTGTGCATAAATTGCGATTGATCTATTCAAGTAAATTACCCATTGTTTAGCCTTAAAATCATGTCATTGAGTCTTCTCTAGTCATTAAATCAATTCAAAGTAAGTCGAAAGAATTCCATTTTTTCGCACTTCACACACGACTTTCGTTCAGAACTTCCAATTCCACCATTGAAGGCAACTATGCATCTTTTTAGCCTTAAAATCATGTCATTGAGTCTCTTGTTGTCATCAAATCATTTGAAAGCAATTCGAACGAATTCTATTTTCGCTCTTTAAACGAGACTTTTAAGCATAACTTGCGATTGATCTATTCAAGTAAATTACCCATTCTTTTGCCTTGAAATCATGTCATTGTGTCTCTTCTAGTAATTAAATCACTTCAAAGCAATTCTAACGAAATCTATTTTCGCACTTGAAACACGACTTTCGTGCATAATTTGCAATGGATCTTTTGAAGGCAACAATGCATTTGTATAGCCTTAAAATCATGTCATTGAGCCACTTTTAGTCAATAAATCATACGAAATCAATTCAAATAACTTTTATTTTCGCATTTCAAACACAACTTTTGTGCAAAACATGCAATTGATCAATTGAAGGCAATTATGCGTTTGTCTAGCCTTAAAATCGTTTCATTGAGTCTTCTCTATTCATTAAATCAATTAAAAGTAAGTCGAAAGAATTCAATTTTTTCGCACTTCAAACACGACTTTCGTTCAGAACTTCCAATTTAACCATTGAAGGCAACTATGCATCTCTTTAGCCTTAAAATCATGTCATTGGGTCTCTTGTTGTCATCAAATTATTTGAAAGCAATTCGAACGAATTCTATTTTGGCTCTTCAAACGATACTTTTATACATAAGTTGCGATTGATCTATTCAAGTCAATTACCCATTGTTTAGCCTTGAAATCATGCCATTGAGTCTCTTCTAGTAATTAAATCACTTCAAAGCAATTCGAAGGAAATCTATTTTCGCACTTCAACCACGACTTTCGTGCATAATTGGCAATGGATCTTTTGAAGGCAACTATGCATTTGTATAGCCTTAAAATCATTTCATTGAGTCAGTTTTAGTCAATAAATCATACGAAATCAATTCAAACAAATTCTATTTTCGGATTTAAAAGACAACTTTTGTGCAAAACATGCAATTGGTCTATTGAAGGCAATTATGCTTTCGTTTAGCCTTCAAATCATGTCATTGAGTCTTCTCTAGTCATTAAATCAATTAAAAGTAAGTCGAAAGAATTCTATTTTTTCGCACTTCAAACACGATTTTCGTTCAGAACTTCCAATTCAACCATTGAAGGCAACTATGCATCTTTTTAGCCTTAAAATCATGTCATTGAGTCTCTTGTTGTCATCAAATGATTTGAAAGCAATTCGAACGAATTCTATTTTCGCTTTTTAAACGAGACTTTTGTGTATAACTTGCGATTGATCTATTCAAGTAAATTACCCATTCTTTGGCCTTGAAATCATGTCATTGTGTCTCTTCTAGTAATTAAATCACTTCAAAGCCATTCGAATGAAATCTATTTTCGCACTTGAACCACGACTTTCGTGCATAATTTGCAATGGATCTTTCGAAGGCAACTATGCATTTGTATAGCCTTACAATCATTTCATTGAGTCACTTTTAGTCAATAAATCATACGAAATCAATTCAAACAAATTCTATTTTCGCATATCAAACACAATTTTTCTGCAAAACACGCAATTGGTCTATTGAAGGCAATTATGCTTTCGTTTAGCCTTAAAATCATGTCACTGAGTCTTCTCTAGTCATTAAATCAATTAAAAGTAATTCGAAAGAATTCTATTTTTTCGCATTTCAAACACGACTTTCGTTCAGAACTTCCAATTCAACCATTGAAGGCAACTATGCATCTTTTTAGCCTTAAAATCATGTCATTGAGTGTCTTGTAGTCATCAAATCATTTGGAAGCAGTTCGAAAGAACCCTATTTTCGCTATTTAAATGAGACTTTTGTGCATAACTTGCGATTGATCTATTCAAGTAAATTACCGATTGTTTAGCCTTGAAATCATGTCACTGGGTCTCTTCTAGTAATTAAAACACTTCAAAGCAATTCCAACGAAATCTATTTTCGCACTTCAACCACGACTTTCATGCATAATTTGCAATGGATATTTTGAAGGCAACTATGCATTTGTATAGCCTTAAAATCAAGTCATTGAGCCACTTTTAGTCAATAAATCATACGAAATCAATTCAAACAACATTTATTTTCGCATTTCAAACACAACTTTTGTGCAAAACATGCAATTGATCTATTAAAGGCAATTATGCATTTGTCTAGCCTTAAAATCATATCATTGAGTCTTCTCTAGTCATTAAATCAATTAAAAGTAAGTCGAAAGAATTCTATTTTTTCGCACTTCAAACACGACCTTCGTTCAGAACTTCCAATTCAACCATTGAAGACAACTATGCATCTTTTTAGCCTTAAAATCATGTCATTGAGTCTCTTGTTGTCATCAAATCATTTGAAAGCAATTCGAACGAATTCTATTTTCGCTCTTTAAACGAGCCTTTTGTGCATAACTTGCGATTGATCTATTCAAGTAAATTACCCATTCTTTTGCCTTGAAATCATGTCATTGTGTCTCTTCTAGTAATTAAATCACTTCAAAGCAATTCCAACGAAATCTATTTTCGCACTTGAAACATGACTTTCGTGCATAATTTGCAATGGATCTTTTGAAGGCAACTATGCACTTGTATAGCCTTAAAATCAAGTCATTGAGCCACTTTTAGTCAATAAATCATACAAAATCAATTCAAACAACTTTTATTTTCGCATTTCAAACACAACTTTTTTGCAAAACATGCAATTGATCTATTGAAGGCAATTATTCGTTTGTTTAGCCTTAAAATCATGTCATTGAGTCTTCTCTAGTCATTAAATCAATTCAAAGTAAGTCGAAAGAATTCCATTTTTTCGCATTACAAACACGACTTTCGTTCAGAACTTCCAATTCGACCATTAAAGGCAACTATGCATCTTTTTAGCCTTAAAATCATGTCATTGAGTCTCTTGTTGTCAACAAATCATTTGAAAGCAATTCAAACGAATCCTATTTTCGCTCTTTAAACGAGACTTTTGTGCATAAATTGCGAGTGATCTATTCAAGTAAATTACACACTGTTTAGCCTTGAAATCATGTAATTGAGTCTCTTCTAGTAATTAAATCACTTCAAAGCAATTCAAACGAAATCTATTTTCGCACTTGAACCACGACTTTCGTGCATAATTTGCAATGGATCTTTTGGAGGCAACAATGCATTTGTATAGCCTTAAAATCATGTCATTGAGTCACTTTTAGTCAGTAAATCATACGAAATCAATTCAAACAAATTCTATTTTCGCATTTCAAACACAACTTTTATGCAAAACATGCAATTGGTCTATTGAAGGCAATTATGCTTTCGTTTAGCCTTAAAATTATGTCATTGAGTCTTCTCTAGTCATTAAATCAATTAAAAGTAAGTCGAAAGAATTCTATTTTTTCGCACTTCAAACACGACTTTCGTTCAGAACTTCCAATTCAACGATTGAAGGCAACTATACATCTTTTTAGCCTTAAAATCATGTCATTGAGTCTCTTGTAGTCATCAAATCATTTGAAAGCAATTCGAACGAATCCTATTTTCGCTATTTAAACGAGACTTTTGTGCATAACTTGCGATTGATCTATTCAAGTAAATTACCCATTGTTTAGCCTTGAAATCATGTCACTGAGTCTCTTCTGGTAATTAAACCACTTCAAAGGAATTCGAACGAAATCTATTTTCGCGCTTCAACCACGACTTTCATGCATAATTTGCAATGGATATTTTGAAGGCAACTATGCATTTGTATAGCCTTAAAATCAGGTCATTGAGCCACTTTTAGTCTATAAATCATATGAAATCTATTCAAACAAATTCTATTTTCGCATTTCAAACACAACTTTTGTGCAAAACAAGCAATTGATCTATTGAAGGCAATTATGTGTTTGTTTAGCCTTAAAATCATGTCATTGAGTCTTCTCTAGTCATTAAATCAATTCAAAGTAAGTCGAAAGAATTCTATTTTTTCGCACTTCAAACACGACTTTCGTTCAGGACTTTCAATTCAACCATTGAAGGCAACTATGCATCTTTTTAGCCCTAAAATCCTGTCATTGAGTCTCTTGTTGTCATCAAGTCATTTGAAAGCAATTCGAACGAATTCTATTTTCGCTCTTTAAACGAGACTTATGTGTATAACTTGCGATTGATCTTTTCAAGTAAATTATCCATTGTTTAGCCTTGAAATCATGTCATTGTGTCTCTTCTAGTAATTAAATCACTTCAAAGCAATTCCAACGAAATCTATTTTCGCACTTGAAACATGACTTTCGTGCATAATTTGCAATGGATCCTTTGAAGGCAACTATGCATTTGTATAGCCTTAAAATCAAGTCATTGAGCCACTTTTAGTCAATAAATCATACGAAATCAATTCAGAAAACTTTTATTTTCGCATTTCAAACACAACTTTTGTGCAAAACATGCAATTGATCTATTGAAGGCAATTATGCGTTTGTCTAGCCATAAAATCGTGTCATTGAGTCTTCTCTATTCATTAAATCAATTAAAAGTAAGTCGAAAGAATTCTATTTTTTTGCACTTCAAACACGACTTTCGTTCAGAACTTCCAATTCAACCATTGAAGGCAACTATGCATCTTTTTAGCCCTAAAATCATGTCATTGAGTCTCTTGTTGTCATCAAATCATTTGAAAGCAATTCGAACGAATTCTATTTTCGCTCTTTGAACGAGACTTTTATGCATAAATTGCGATTGATCTATTCAAGTAAATTACCCATTGTTTAGCCTTGAAATCATGTCATTGAGTCTCATCTAGTAATTAAATCACTTCAAAGCAATTCGAACGAAATCTATTTTCGCACTTGAACCACGACTTTCGTGCATAATTTGCAATGGATCTTTTGCAGGCAACTATGCATTTGTATAGCCTTAAAATCATTTCATTGAGTCACTTTGAGTCAATAAATCATACGAAATCAATTCAAACAAATTCTATTTTCGCATTTCAAACACAACTTTTGTGCGAAACATGCAATTGATCTATTGAAGGCAATTATGCGTTTGTTTAGCCTTAAAATCATGTCATTGAGTCTTCTCTACTCATTAAATCAATTAAAAGTAAGTCGAAAGAATTCTATTTTTTCGCACTTCAAACACGACTTTCGTTCAGCACTTCCAATTCAAACATTTAAGGCAACTATGCATCTTTTTAGCCCTAAAATCATGACATTGAGTCTCTTGTTGTCATCAAATCATTTGAAAGCAATTCGAACGAATTCTATTTTCGCTCTTTGAACGAAACTTTTGTGCATAAATTGCGATTGATCTATTCAAGTAAATTACCCATTGTTTAGCCTTAAAATCATGTCATTGAGTCTTCTCTAGTCATTAAATCAATTCAAAGTAAGTCGAAAGAATTCCATTTTTTCGCACTTCACACACGACTTTCGTTCAGAACTTCCAATTCCACCATTGAAGGCAACTATGCATCTTTTTAGCCTTAAAATCATGTCATTGAGTCTCTTGTTGTCATCAAATCATTTGAAAGCAATTCGAACGAATTCTATTTTCGCTCTTTAAACGAGACTTTTAAGCATAACTTGCGATTGATCTATTCAAGTAAATTACCCATTCTTTTGCCTTGAAATCATGTCATTGTGTCTCTTCTAGTAATTAAATCACTTCAAAGCAATTCTAACGAAATCTATTTTCGCACTTGAAACACGACTTTCGTGCATAATTTGCAATGGATCTTTTGAAGGCAACAATGCATTTGTATAGCCTTAAAATCATGTCATTGAGCCACTTTTAGTCAATAAATCATACGAAATCAATTCAAATAACTTTTATTTTCGCATTTCAAACACAACTTTTGTGCAAAACATGCAATTGATCAATTGAAGGCAATTATGCGTTTGTCTAGCCTTAAAATCGTTTCATTGAGTCTTCTCTTGTCATTAAATCAATTAAAAGTAACTCGAAAGAATTCAATTTTTTCGCACTTCAAACACGACTTTCGTTCAGAACTTCCAATTTAACCATTGAAGGCAACTATGCATCTCTTTAGCCTTAAAATCATGTCATTGGGTCTCTTGTTGTCATCAAATTATTTGAAAGCAATTCGAACGAATTCTATTTTGGCTCTTTAAACGATACTTTTATACATAAGTTGCGATTGATCTATTCAAGTAAATTACCCATTGTTTAGCCTTGAAATCATGCCATTGAGTCTCTTCTAGTAATTAAATCACTTCAAAGCAATTCGAAGGAAATCTATTTTCGCACTTCAACCACGACTTTCGTGCATAATTTGCAATGGATCTTTTGAAGGCAACTATGCATTTGTATAGCCTTAAAATCATTTCATTGAGTCACTTTTAGTCAATAAATCATACGAAATCAATTCAAACAAATTCTATTTTCGCATTTCAAAGACAACTTTTGTGCAAAACATGCAATTGGTCTATTGAAGGCAATTATGCTTTCGTTTAGCCTTCAAATCATGTCATTGAGTCTTCTCTAGTCATTAAATCAATTAAAAGTAAGTCGAAAGAATTCTATTTTTTCGCACTTCAAACACGATTTTCGTTCAGAACTTCCAATTCAACCATTGAAGGCAACTATGCATCTTTTTAGCCTTAAAATCATGTCATTGAGTCTCTTGTTGTCATCAAATGATTTGAAAGCAATTCGAACGAATTCTATTTTCGCTTTTTAAACGAGACTTTTGTGTATAACTTGCGATTGATCTATTCAAGTAAATTACCCATTCTTTGGCCTTGAAATCATGTCATTGTGTTTCTTCTAGTAATTAAATCACTTCAAAGCCATTCGAATGAAATCTATTTTCGCACTTGAACCACGACTTTCGTGCATAATTTGCAATGGATCTTTCGAAGGCAACTATGCATTTGTATAGCCTTACAATCATTTCATTGAGTCACTTTTAGTCAATAAATCATACGAAATCAATTCAAACAAATTCTATTTTCGCATATCAAACACAATTTTTCTGCAAAACACGCAATTGGTCTATTGAAGGCAATTATGCTTTCGTTTAGCCTTAAAATCATGTCACTGAGTCTTCTCTAGTCATTAAATCAATTAAAAGTAAGTCGAAAGAATTCTATTTTTTCGCATTTCAAACACGACTTTCGTTCAGAACTTCCAATTCAACCATTGAAGGCAACTATGCATCTTTTGAGCCTTAAAATCATGTCATTGAGTGTCTTGTAGTCATCAAATCATTTGGAAGCAGTTCGAAAGAACCCTATTTTCGCTATTTAAATGAGACTTTTGTGCATAACTTGCGATTGATCTATTCAAGTAAATTACCGATTGTTTAGCCTTGAAATCATGTCACAGGGTCTCTTCTAGTAATTAAAACACTTCAAAGCAATTCCAACGAAATCTATTTTCGCACTTCAACCACGACTTTCATGCATAATTTGCAATGGATATTTTGAAGGCAACTATGCATTTGTATAGCCTTAAAATCAAGTCATTGAGCCACTTTTAGTCAATAAATCATACGAAATCAATTCAAACAACATTTATTTTCGCATTTCAAACACAACTTTTGTGCAAAACATGCAATTGATCTATTGAAGGCAATGATGCGTTTGTTTAGCCTTAAAATCGTGTCATTGAGTCTTCTCTACTCATTAAATCAATTAAAAGTAAGTCGAAAGAATTCTATTTTTTCGCACTTCAAACACGACTTTCGTTCAAAACTTCCAATTTAACCATTGAAGGCAACTATGCATCTCTTTAGCCTTAAAATCATGTCATTGAGTTTCTTGTTGTCATCAAATCATTTGAAAGCAATTCGAACGAATTCTATTTTCGCTCTTTAAACGAGACTTTTGTGCATAAATTGCGATTGATCTATTCAAGTAAATTACCCATTGTTTAGCCTTGAAATCATGTCATTGAGTCTCATCTAGTAATTAAATCACTTCAAAGCAATTCGAACGAAATCTATTTTCGCACTTGAACCACGACTTTCGTGCATAATTTGCAATGGATCTTTTGAAGGCAACTATGCATTTGTATAGACTTACAATCATTTCATTGAGTCACTTTTAGTCAATAAATCATACGAAATCAATTCAAACAAATTCTATTTTCGCATTTCAAGCACAACTTTTGTGCAAAACATGCAATTGGTCTATTGAAGGCAATGATGCGTTTGTTTAGCCTTAAAATCGTGTCATTGAGTCTTCTCTACTCATTAAATCAATTAAAAGTAAGTCGAAAGAATTCTATTTTTTCGCACTTCAAACACGACTTTCGTTCAAAACTTCCAATTTAACCATTGAAGGCAACTATGCATCTCTTTAGCCTTAAAATCATGTCATTGAGTTTCTTGTTGTCATCAAATCATTTGAAAGCAATTCGAACGAATTCTATTTTCGCTCTTTAAACGAGACTTTTGTGCATAAATTGCGATTGATCTATTCAAGTAAATTACCCATTGTTTAGCCTTGAAATCATGTCATTGAGTCTCATCTAGTAATTAAATCACTTCAAAGCAATTCGAACGAAATCTATTTTCGCACTTGAACCACGACTTTCGTGCATAATTTGCAATGGATCTTTTGAAGGCAACTATGCATTTGTATAGCCTTACAATCATTTCATTGAGTCACTTTTAGTCAATAAATCATACGAAATCAATTCAAACAAATTCTATTTTCGCATTTCAAGCACAACTTTTGTGCAAAACATGCAATTGATCTATTGAAGGCAATGATGCGTTTGTTTAGCCTTAAAATCGTGTCATTAAGTCTTCTCTACTCATTAAATCAATTAAAAGTAAGTCGAAAGAATTCTATTTTTTTGCACTTCAAACACGACTTTCGTTCAAAACTTCCAATTTAACCATTGAAGGCAACTATGCATCTCTTTAGCCTTAAAATCATGTCATTGAGTTTCTTGTTGTCATCAAATCATTTGAAAGCAATTCGAACGAATTCTATTTTCGCTCTTTAAATGAGACTTTTGTGCATAAATTGCGATTGATCTATTCAAGTAAATTACCCATTGTTTAGCCTTAAAATCATGTCATTGAGTCTTCTCTAGTCATTAAATCAATTCAAAGTAAGTCGAAAGAATTCCATTTTTTCGCACTTCACACACGACTTTCGTTCAGAACTTCCAATTCAACCATTGAAGGCAACTATGCATCTTTTGAGCCTTAAAATCATGTCATTGAGTGTCTTGTAGTCATCAAATCATTTGGAAGCAGTTCGAAAGAACCCTATTTTCGCTATTGAAATGAGACTTTTGTGCATAACTTGCGATTGATCTATTCAAGTAAATTACCCATTGTTTAGCCTTGAAATCATGTCACTGGGTCTCTTCTAGTAATTAAAACACTTCAAAGGAATTCGAACGAAATCTATTTTCGCACTTCAACCAGGACTTTCACGCATAATTTGCAATGGATATTTTGAAGGCAACTATGATTTTGTATAGCCTTAAAATCAGGTCATTGAGCAACTTTTAGTCTATAAATTATATGAAACCTATTCAAACAAATTCTATTTTCGCATTTCAAACACAACTTTTGTGCAAAACATGCAATTGATCTATTGAAGGCAATGATGCGTTTGTTTAGCCTTAAAATCGTGTCATTGAGTCTTCTCTACTCATTAAATCAATTAAAAGTAAGTCGAAAGAATTCTATTTTTTCGCACTTCAAACACGACTTTCGTTCAGAACTTCCAATTTAGCCATTGAAGGCAACTATGCATCTCTTTAGCCTTAAAATCATGTCATTGAGTTTCTTGTTGTTATCAAATCATTTGAAAGCAATTCGAACGAATTCTATTTTCGCTCTTTAAACGAGACTTTTGTGCATAAATTGCGATTGATCTTTTCAAGTAAATTACCCATTGTTTAGCCTTGAAATCATGTCATTGAGTCTCATCTAGTAATTAAATCACTTCAAAGCAATTCGAACGAAATCTATTTTCGCACTTGATCCACGACTTTCGTGCATAATTTGCAATGGATCTTTCGAAGGCAACTATGCATTTGTATAGCCTTAAAATCTTTTCATTGAGTCACTTTTAGTCAATAAATCATACGAAATCAATTCAAACAAATTCTATTTTCGCATTTCAAAGACAACTTTTGTGCAAAACATGCAATTGGTCTATTGAAGGCAATTATGCTTTCGTTTAGCCTTCAAATCATGTCATTGAGTCTTCTCTAGTCATTAAATCAATTAAAAGTAAGTCGAAAGAATTCTATTTTTTTGCACTTCAAACACGATTTTCGTTCAGAACTTCCAATTCAACCATTGAAGGTAACTATGCATCTTTTTAGCCCTAAAATCATGTCATTGAGTCTCTTGTTGTCATCAAATCATTTGAAAGCAATTCGAACGAATTCTATTTTCGCTCTTTGAACGAGACTTTTGTGCATAAATTGCGATTGATCTATTCAAGTAAATTACCCATTGTTTAGCCTTGAAATCATGTCATTGAGTCTCATCTAGTAATTAAATCACTTCAAAGCCATTCGAACGAAATCTATTTTCGCACTTGAACCACGACTTTCGTGCATAATTTGCAATGGATCTTTCGAAGGCAACTATGCATTTGTATAGCCTTAAAATCTTTTCATTGAGTCACTTTTAGTCAATAAATCATACGAAATCAATTCAAACAAATTCTATTTTCGCATTTCAAAGACAACTTTTGTGCAAAACATGCAATTGGTCTATTGAAGGCAATTATGCTTTCGTTTAGCCTTCAAATCATGTCATTGAGTCTTCTCTAGTCATTAAATCAATTAAAAGTAAGTCGAAAGAATTCTATTTTTTTGCACTTCAAACACGATTTTCGTTCAGAACTTCCAATTCAACCATTGAAGGTAACTATGCATCTTTTTAGCCCTAAAATCATGTCATTGAGTCTCTTGTTGTCATCAAATCATTTGAAAGCAATTCGAACGAATTCTATTTTCGGTCTTTGAACGAGACTTTTGTGCATAAATTGCGATTGATCTATTCAAGTAAATTACCCATTGTTTAGCCTTGAAATCATGTCATTGAGTCTCATCTAGTAATTAAATCGCTTCAAAGCCATTCGAACGAAATCTATTTTCGCACTTGAACCACGACTTTCGTGCATAATTTGCAATGGATCTTTCGAAGGCAACTATGCATTTGTATAGCCTTACAATCATTTCATTGAGTCACTTTTAGTCAATAAATCATACGAAATCAATTCAAACAAATTCTATTTTCGCATATCAAAGACAACTTTTGTGCAAAACATGCAATTGGTCTATTGAAGGCAATTATGCTTTCGTTTAGCCTTAAAATCATGTCATTGAGTCTTCTCTAGTCATTAAATCAATTAAAAGTAAGTTGAAAGAATTCTATTTTTTCGCATTTCAAACACGACTTTCGTTCAGAACTTCCAATTCAACCATTGAAGGCAACTATGCATCTTTTTAGCCTTAAAATCATGTCATTGAGTGTCTTGTAGTCATCAAATCATTTGGAAGCAGTTCGAAAGAACCCTATTTTCGCTATTTAAATGAGACTTTTGTGCATAACTTGCGATTGATCTATTCAAGTAAATTACCGATTGTTTAGCCTTGAAATCATGTCACTGGGTCTCTTCTAGTGATTAAAACACTTCAAAGCAATTCCAACGAAATCTATTTTCGCACTTCAACCACGACTTTCATGCATAATTTGCAGTGGATATTTTGAAGGCAACTATGCATTTGTATAGCCTTAAAATCAAGTCATTGAGCCACTTTTAGTCAATAAATCATACGAAATCAATTCAAACAACATTTATTTTCGCATTTCAAACACAACTTTTGTGCAAAACATGCAATTGGTCTATTGAAGGCAATGATGCGTTTGTTTAGCGTTAAAATCGTGTCATTGAGTCTTCTCTACTCATTAAATCAATTCAAAGTAAGTCGAAAGAATTCCATTTTTTCGCACTTCAAAGACGACTTTCGTTCAGAATTTCCAATTCAACCATTCAGGGAACTATGCATCTTTTTAGCCTTAAAATCATGTCATTGAGTGTCTTGTAGTCATCAAATCATTTGGAAGCAGTTCGAAAGAACCCTATTTTCGCTATTGAAATGAGACTTTTGTGCATAACATGCGATTGATCTATTCAAGTAAATTACCCATTGTTTAGCCTTGAAATCATGTCACTGGGTGTCTTCTAGTAATTAAAACACTTCAAAGGAATTCGAACGGAATTTATTTTCGCACTTCAACCACGACTTTCATGCATAATTTGCAATGGATATTTTGAAGGCAACTATGCATTTGTATAGCCTGAAAATCAGGTCATTGAGCAACTTTTAGTCTATAAATTATATGAAATCTATTCAAACAAATTCTATTTTCGCATTTCAAACACAACTTTTGTGCAAAACATGCAATTCATCTATTGAAGGCAATGATGCGTTTGTTTAGCCTTAAAATCGTGTCATTGAGTCTTCTTTACTCATTAAATCAATTAAAAGTAAGTCGAAAGAATTCTATTTTTTCGCACTTCAAACATGACTTTCGTTCAGAACTTCCAATTTAGCCATTGAAGGCAACTATGCATCTCTTTAGCCTTAAAATCATGTCATTGAGTCTCTTGTTGTCATCAAATCATTTGAAAGCAATTCGAACGAATTCTATTTTTGCTCTTTAAACGAGACTTTTGTGCATAAATTGCGATTGATCTATGCAAGTAAATTACCCATTGTTTAGCCTGGATATCATGTCATTGAGTCTCATCTAGTAATTAAATCACTTCCAAGCAATTCGAACGAAATCTATTTTCGCACTTGAACCACGACTTTCGTGCATAATTTGCAATGGATCTTTTGAAGGCAACTATGCATTTGTATAGCCTTACAATCATTTCATTGAGCCACTTTTAGTCAATAAATCATACGAAATCAATTCAAACAACTTTTATTTTCGCATTTCAAACACAACTTTTGTGCAAAACATGCAATTGATCTATTGAAGGCAATGATGCTTTTGTTTAGCCTTAAAATCGTGTCATTGAGTCTTCTCTACTGATTAAATCAATTCAAAGTAAGTCGAAAGAATTCTATTTTTTCGCTTTTCGAACACGACTTTCGTTCAGAACTTCCAATTCAACCATTGAAGGCAACTATGCATCTTTTTAGCCTTAAAATCATGTCATTGAGTGTCTTGTAGTCATCAAATCATTTGAAAGCAGTTCGAAAGAACCCTATTTTCGCTATTTAAATGAGACTTTTGTGCATAACTTGCGATTGATCTATTCAAGTAAATTACCCATTGTTTAGCCTTGAAATCATGTCACTGAGTCTCTTCTAGTAATTAAATCACTTCAAAGGAATTCGAACGAAATCTATTTTCGCACTTCCACCACGACTTTCATGCATAATTTGCAATGGATATTTTGAAGGAAACTATGCATTTGTATAGCCTTAAAATCAGGTCATTGAGCCACTTTGAGTCAATGAATCGTACGAAATCGATTCAAACAAATTCTATTTTCGCATTTCAAACACAACTTTTGTGCAAAACATGCAATTGATCTATTGAAGGCAATGATGCTTTTGTTTAGCCTTAAAATCGTGTCATTGAGTCTTCTCTACTGATTAAATCAATTCAAAGTAAGTCGAATGAATTCTATTTTTTCGCTTTTCAAACACGACTTTCGTTCAGAACTTCCAATTCAACCATTGAAGGCAACTATGCATCTTTTTAGCCTTAAAATCATGTCATTGAGTGTCTTGTAGTCATCAAATCATTTGAAAGCAGTTCGAAAGAACCCTATTTTCGCTATTTAAATGAGACTTTTGTGCATAACTTGCGATTGATCTATTCAAGTAAATTACCCATTGTTGAGCCTTGAAATCATGTCACTGAGTCTCTTCTAGTAATTAAATCACTTCAAAAGAATTCGAACGAAATCTATTTTCGCACTTCAACCACGACTATCGTGCATAATTTGCAATGGATCTTTTGAAGGCAACTATGCATTTGTATAGCCTTATAATCAGGTCATTGAGCCACTTTGAGTCCATGAATCATACGAAATCGATTCAAACAAATTCTATTTTCGCATTTCAAACACAACTTTTGTGCAAAACATGCAATTGATCTATTGAAGGCAATTATGCGTTTGTTTAGCCTTAAAATCATGTCATTGAGTCTTCTCTAGTCATTAAATCAATTCAAAGTAAGTCGAAAGAATTCTATTTTTTCGCACTTCAAACACGACTATCGTTCAGAACTTCCAATTCAACCATTAAAGGCAACTATGCATCTTTTTAGCCTTAAAATCATGTCATTGAGTCTCTTGTAGTTATCAAATCATTTGAAAGCAATTCGATCGAATTCTATTTTTGCTCTTTAAACGAGACTTTTGTGCATAACTTGCGATTGATCTATTCAAGTAAATTACCCATTGTTTAGCATTGAAATCATGTCATTGAGTCTCTTCTAGTAATTAAATCACTTCAAAGGAATTCGAACGAAATCTATTTTCGCACTTGAACCACGACTTTCATGCATAATTTGCAATGGATCTTTTGAAGGCAACTATGCATTTGTATAGCCTTAAAATCATGTCATTGAGTCACTTTTAGTCAATAAATCATACGAAATCAATTCAAACAAATTCTATTTTCGCATTTCAAACACAACTTTTGTGCAAAACATGCAATTGGTCTATTGAAGGCAATTATGCGTTTGTTTAGCCTTAAAATCATGTCATTGAGTCTTCTCTATTCATTAAATAAATTCAAAGTAAGTCGAAAGAATTCTATTTTTTCGCACTTTAAACACGACTTTCGTTCAGAACATCAAATTCAACCATTGAAGGCAACTATGCATCTTTTTAGCCTTAAAATCATGCCATTGAGTCTCTTGTTGTCATCAAATCATTTGAAAGCAATTCGAACGAACTCTATTTTTGCTCTTTAAACGAGACTTTTGTGCATAACTTGCGATTGATCTATTCAAGTAAAATTACCCATTCTTTAGCCTTGAAATCATGTCATTGTGTCTCTTCTAGTAATTAAATCACTTCAAAGCAATTCGAACGAAATCTATTTTCGCACTTGAACCACGACTTTCGTGCATAATTTGCAATGGATCTTTTGAAGGCAACTATGCATTTGTATAGCCTCAAAATCAGGTCATTGAGCCACTTTGAGTCAATAAATCATACGAAATAAATTCAAACAAATTCAATTTTCGCATTTCAAGCACAACTTTTGTGCAAAACATGCACTTGATATATTGAAGGCAATTATGCTTTCGTTAAGCTTTAAAATCATGTCATTTAGTCTTCTCTAGTCATTAAATCAATTAAAAGTAAGTCGAAAAAATTCTATTTTTTCGCATTTCCAACACGACTTTCGTTCAGAACTTCCAATTCAACCATTGAAGGCAACTATGCATCTTTTTAGCCTTAAAATCATGTCATTGAGTGTCTTGTAGTCATCAAATCATTTGAAAGCAGTTCGAAAGAACCCTATTTTCGCTATTTAAATGAGTCTTTTGTGCAAAACTTGCGATTGGTCTATTCAAAAAAATTACCCATTGTCTAGCCTTGAAATCATGTCACTGAGTCTCTTCTAGTAATTAAATCACTTCAAAGGAATTCGAACGAAATCTATTTTCGCACTTCAACCACGACTTTCATGCATAACTTGCAATGGATCTTTTGAAGGCAACTATGCATTTGCATAGCCTTAAAATCATGTCATTGAGCCACTTTTAGTCAATAAATCATACGAAATCAATTCAAACAACTTTTATTTTCGCATTTCAAACACAACTTTTGTGCAAAACATGCAATTGATCAATTGAAGGCAATGTTGCGTTTGTTTAGCCTTAAAATCGTGTCATTGAGTCTTCTCTACTCATTAAATCAATTAAAAGTAAGTCGAAAGAATTCTATTTTTTCGCACTACAAACACGACTTTCGTTCAGAACTTCCAATTTAACCATTGAAAGCAACTATGCATCTCTTTAGCCTTAAAATCATGTCATTGAGTTTCTTGTTGTCATCAAATCATTTGAAAGCAATTCGAACGAATTCTATTTTCGCTCTTTAAACGAGACTTTTGTACATAGATTGCGATTGATCTATTCAAGTAAATTACCCATTGTTTAGCCTTGAAATCATGTCATTGAGTCTCATCTAGTAATTAAATCACTTCAAAGCAATTCGAACGAAATCTATTTTCGCACTTGAACCACGACTTTCGTGCATAATTTGCAATGGATCTTTTGAAGGCAACTATGCATTTGTATAGCCTTACAATCATTTCATTGAGTCACTTTTATTCAATAAATCATACGAAATCAATTCAAACAACTTTTATTTTCGCATTTCAAACACAACTTTTGTGCAAAACATGCAATTGGTCTATTGAAGGCAATTATGCTTTCGTTTAGCCTTAAAATCATGTCATTGACTCTTCTCTAGTCATTAAATCAATTAAAAGTAAGTCGAAAGAATTCTATTTTTTCGCTTTTCAAACACGACTTTCGTTCAGAACTTCCAATTCAACCATTGAAGGCAACTATGCATCTTTTTAGCCTTAAAATCATGTCATTGAGTGTCTTGTAGTCATCAAATCATTTGAAAGCAGTTCGAAAGAACCCTATTTTCGCTATTTAAATGAGACTTTTGTGCATAACTTGCGATTGATCTATTCAAGTAAATTACCCATTGTTTAGCCTTGAAATCATGTCACTGAGTCTCTTCTAGTAATTAAATCACTTCAAAAGAATTCGAACGAAATCTATTTTCGCACTTCAACCACGACTATCGTGCATAATTTGCAATGGATCTTTTGAAGGCAACTATGTATTTGTATAGCCTTAAAATCAGGTCATTGAGCCACTTTGAGTCCATGAATCATACGAAATCGATTCGAACAAATTCTATTTTCGCATTTCAAACACAACTTTTGTGCAAAACATGCAATTGATCTATTGAAGGCAATTATGCGTTTGTTTAGCCTTAAAATCATGTCATTGAGTCTTCTACAGTCATTAAATCAATTAAAAGTAAGTCGAAAGAATTCTACTTTTTCGCCCTTCAAACACGACTTTCGTTCAAAACTTCCAATTCAACCATTGAAGGCAACTATGCATCTTTCTAAACTTAAACTCATGTCATTGAGTCTCTTGTTGTCATCAAATCATTTGAAAGCAATTCGAACGAATTCTATTTTCGCTCTTTAAACGAGACTTTTGTGCATAACTTGCGATTGATCTATTCAAGTAAATTACCCATTCTTTACCCTTGAAATCATATCATTGTGTCTCTTCTAGTAATTAAATTACTTCAAAGCAATTCGAACGAAATCTATTTTCGCACTTGAACCACGACTTTCGTGCATAATTTGCAATGGATCTTTTGAAGGCAACTATGCATTTGTATAGCCTTAAAATCATGTCATTGAGCCACTTTTAGTCAATAAATCATACGAAATAAATTCAAACAAATTCTATTTTCGGATTTCAAACACAAGTTTTGTGCAAAACATGCAATTGATCTATTGAAGGCAATTATGCGTTTCTTTAGCCTTAAAATCATGTTATTTAGTCTTCTCTAGTCATTTAATCAATTAAAAGTAAGTCGAAAGAATTCTGCTTTTTCGTACTTCAAACACGACTTTCGTTCAGAACTTCAAATTCAACAATTGAAGGCAACTATGCATCTTTTTAGCCTTAAAATCATGTCATTGAGTCTCTTGTGGTCATCAAATTATTTGAAAGCGATTCGAACGAATCCTATTTTCGCTATTTAAACGAGACTTTTGTGCATAACTTGCGATTGATCTATTCAAGTAAATTACCCATTGTTAAGCCTTGAAATCATGTCACTGAGTCTCTTCTAGTAATTAAATCACTTTAAAGGAATTCAAACGAAATCTATTTTCGCACTTCAACCACGACTTTCATGCATAATTTGCAATGGATATTTTGAAGGCAACTATCCATTTGTATAGCCTTAAAATCAGGTCATTGAGCCACTTTTAGTCTATAAATCATACGAAATCTATTCAAACAAATTCTATTTTCGCATTTCAAACACAACTTTTGTGCAAAACATGCAATTGATCTATTGAAGGCAATTATGCGTTTGTTTAACCTTAAAATGGTGTCATTGAGGCTTCTCTAGTCATTAAATCAATTCAAAGTAAGTCGAAAGAATTCCGTTTTTTTGCACTTCAAAGACGACATTCGTTCAGAACTTCCAATTCAACCATTGAAGGCAACTATGCATCGTTTTAGCCTCAAAATCATGTCATTGAGTCTCTTGTTCTCATCAAATCATTTGAAAGCAATTCGAACGAATCCTATTCTCGCTATTTAAACGAGACTTTTGTGCATAACTTGCGATTGATCTATTCAAGTAAATTACCCATTGTTTAGCCTTGAAATCATGTCACTGAGTCTCTTCTAGTAATTAAATCACTTCAAAAGAATTCGAACGAAATCTATTTTCGCACTTCAACCACGACTATCGTGCATAATTTGCAATGGATCTTTTGAAGGCAACTATGTATTTGTATAGCCTTAAAATCAGGTCATTGAGCCACTTTGAGTCCATGAATCATACGAAATCGATTCGAACAAATTCTATTTTCGCATTTCAAACAAAACTTTTGTGCAAACCATGCAATTGATCTATTGAAGGCAATGATGCGTTTGCTTAGCCTTAAAATCGTGTCATTGAGTCTTCTCTACTCATTAAATCAATTAAAAGGAAGTCGAAAGAATTCTATTTTTTCGCACTTCAAACACGACTTTCGTTCAGAACTTCCAATTAAACCATTGAACGCAACTATGCATCTCTTTAGCCTTAAAATCATGTCATTGAGTCTCTTGTTGTTATCAAATCATTTGAAAGCAATTCGAACGAATTCTATTTTCGCTCTTTAAACGAGACTTTTGTGCATAAATTGCGATTGATCTATTCAAGTAAATTACCCATTGTTTAGCCTTGAAATCATGTCATTGAGTCTCATCTAGTAAGTAAATCACTTCAAAGCAATTCGAACGAAATCTATTTTCGCACTTCAACCACGACTTTCGTGCATAATTTGCAATGGATCTTTGAAGGCAACTATGCATTTTTATAGCCTTAAAATTAGGTCATTGAGCCACTTTGAGTCAATAAATCATACGAAATCGATTCAAACAAATTTTATATTCGCATTTCAAACACAACTTTTGTGCAAAACATGCAATTGATCTATTGAAGGCAATTATGCGTTTGTTTAGCCTTAAAATCATGTCATTGAGTCTTCTACAGTCATTAAATCAATTAAAAGTAAGTCGAAAGAATTCTACTTTTTCGCCCTTCAAACACGACTTTCGTTCAAAACTTCCAATTCAACCATTGAAGGCAACTATGCATCTTTCTAAACTTAAACTCATGTCATTGAGTCTCTTGTTGTCATCAAATCATTTGAAAGCAATTCGAACGAATTCTATTTTCGCTCTTTAAACGAGACTTTTGTGCATAACTTGCGATTGATCTATTCAAGTAAATTACCCATTCTTTACCCTTGAAATCATATCATTGTGTCTCTTCTAGTAATTAAATTACTTCAAAGCAATTCGAACGAAATCTATTTTCGCACTTGAACCACGACTTTCGTGCATAATTTGCAATGGATCTTTTGAAGGCAACTATGCATTTGTATAGCCTTAAAATCATGTCATTGAGCCACTTTTAGTCAATAAATCATACGAAATAAATTCAAACAAATTCTATTTTCGGATTTCAAACACAAGTTTTGTGCAAAACATGCAATTGATCTATTGAAGGCAATTATGCGTTTCTTTAGCCTTAAAATCATGTTATTTAGTCTTCTCTAGTCATTTAATCAATTAAAAGTAAGTCGAAAGAATTCTGCTTTTTCGCACTTCAAACACGACTTTCGTTCAGAACTTCAAATTCAACAATTGAAGGCAACTACGCATCTTTTTAGCCTTAAAATCATGTCATTGAGTCTCTTGTGGTCATCAAATTATTTGAAAGCGATTCGAACGAATCCTATTTTCGCTATTTAAACGAGACTTTTGTGCATAACTTGCGATTGATCTATTCAAGTAAATTACCCATTGTTAAGCCTTGAAATCATGTCACTGAGTCTCTTCTAGTAATTAAATCACTTTAAAGGAATTCAAACGAAATCTATTTTCGCACTTCAACCACGACTTTCATGCATAATTTGCAATGGATATTTTGAAGGCAACTATCCATTTGTATAGCCTTAAAATCAGGTCATTGAGCCACTTTTAGTCTATAAATCATACGAAATCTATTCAAACAAATTCTATTTTCGCATTTCAAACACAACTTTTGTGCAAAACATGCAATTGATCTATTGAAGGCAATTATGCGTTTGTTTAACCTTAAAATGGTGTCATTGAGGCTTCTCTAGTCATTAAATCAATTCAAAGTAAGTCGAAAGAATTCCGTTTTTTTGCACTTCAAACACGACATTCGTTCAGAACTTCCTATTCAACCATTGAAGGCAACTATGCATCGTTTTAGCCTCAAAATCATGTCATTGAGTCTCTTGTTCTCATCAAATCATTTGAAAGCAATTCGAACGAATCCTATTCTCGCTATTTAAACGAGACTTTTGTGCATAACTTGCGATTGATCTATTCAAGTAAATTACCCATTGTTTAGCCTTGAAATCATGCCATTGAGTCTCTTCTAGTAATTAAATCACTTTCAGGGCAATTCGAACGAAATCTATTTTCGCACTTCAACCCCGACTTTCGTGCATAATTTGCAATGGATCTTTGAAGGCAACTATGCATATTTATAGCCTTAAAATCATGTCATTGAGCCACTTTTAGTCAATAAATCATACGAAATCAATTCAAACAACTTTTATTTTCGCATTTCAAACACAACTTTTGTGCAAAACATGCAATTGATCTATTGAAGGCAATTATGCGTTTGTCTAGCCTTAAAATCATGTCATTGAGTCTTCTCTAGTCATTAAATCAATTAAAAGTAAGTCGAAAGAATTCTATTTTTTTCGCACTTCAAACACGACTTTCGTTCAGAACTTCCAATTTAACCATTGAAGGCAACTATGCATCTTTTTAGCCTTAAAATCATGTCATTGAGTCTCTTGTTGTCATCAAATCATTTGAAAGCAATTCGAACGAATTCTATTTTGGCTCTTTAAACGATACTTTTGTACATAACTTGCGATTGATCTATTCAAGTAAATTACCCATTGTTTAGCCTCGAAATCATGTCATTGAGTCTGTTCTAGTAATTAAATTACTTCAAAGCAATTCGAATGAAATCTATTTTCGCACTTCTACCACGACTTTCGTGCATAATTTGCAAGGGATCTTTTGAAGGCAACTATGCATTTGTATAGCCTTAAAATCATGTCATTGAGCCACTTTTAGTCAATAAATCATACGAAATCAATTCAAACAAATTCTATTTTCGCATTTCAAACACAAGTTTTGTGTAAAACGTGCAATTGATCTATTGAAGGCAATTATGCGTTTGTTTAGCCTTAAAATCATGTCATTGAGTCTTCTCTAGTCATTAAATCAATTAAAAGTAAGTCGAAAGAATTCTACTTTTTCGCACTTCAAACACGACTTTCGTTCAGAACTTCAAATTCAACCATTGAAGGCAACTATGCATCTTTTTAGCCTTAAACTCATGTCATTGAGTCTCTTGTTATCATCAAATCATTTGAAACCAGTTCGAACGAATTCTATTTTCGCTCTTTAAACGAGACTTTTGTCCATAACTTGCGATTGATCTATTCAAGTAAATTACCCATTGTTTAGCCTTGAAATCATGTCATTGAGTCTCTTCTAGTAATTAAATCACTTCAAAGCAATTCGAACGAAATCTATTTTCGCACTTCTACCACGACTTTCGTGCATAATTTGCAAGGGATCTTTTGAAGGCAACTATGCATTTGTATAGCCTTAAAATCATGTCATTGAGTCACTTTTAGTCAATCAATCACACGAAATCAGTTGAAACAAATTCTAGTTTCGCATTTCAAACACAACTTTTGTGCAAAACATGCAATTGATCTATTAAAGGCAATTATGCGTTTGTTTAGCCTTAAAATCATATCATTGAGTCTTCTCTAGTCATCAAATCAATTAAAAGTAAGTCGAAAGAATTCTACTTTTTCGCACTTCAAACACGACTTTCGTTCAGAACTTCCAATTTAACCATTGAAGGCAACTATGCATCTTTTTAGCCTTAAAATCATGTCATTGAGTCTCTTGTTGTCATCAAATCATTTGAAAGCAATTCGAACGAATTCTATTTTGGCTCTTTAAACGATACTTTTGTGCATAACTTGCGATTGATCTATTCAAGTAAATTACCCATTCTTTAGCCTTGAAATCATGCCATTGAGTCTCTTCTAGTAATTAAATCACTTCAAAGCAATTCGAAAGAAATCTATTTTCACACTTGAAACACGACTTTCGTGCATAATTTGCAATGGATCTTTTGAAGGCAACTATGCATTTGTATAACCTAAAAATCATGTCATTGAGTCACTTTTAGTCAATAAATCATACGAAATCAATTCAAACAAATTTTATTTTCGCATTTCAAAGACAACTTTTGTGCAAAACATGCAATTGATTTGTTGAAGGCAATTATGCATTTGTTTAGCCTTAAAATCAGGTTATTTAGTCTTCTCTTGTCATTAAATCAATTGAAAATAAGTCAAAAGAATTCTACTTTTTCGCACTTCAAACACGACTTTCGTTCAGAAGTTCCAATCCAACATTTGACGGCAACTATGCATCTTTTTAGCCTTAAAATCATGTCATTGAGTCTCTTCTAGTCATCAAATCATTTGATAGCAATTCGAACGAATTCTATTTTGGCTCTTTAAACGATACTTTTGTGCATAACTTGCGATTGATCTATTCAAGTAAATTACCCATTCTTTAGCCTCGAAATCATGTCATTGAGTCTCTTCTAGTAATTAAATTACTTCAAAGCAATTCGAATGAAATCTATTTTCGCACTTGAACCACGACTTTCGTTCATAATTTGCAATGTATCTTTTGAAGGCAACTATGCATTTGTATAGCATTAAAATCAGGTCATTGAACCAATTTTAGTCAATAATCATACGAAATCAATTCAAACAAATTCTATTTTCGCATTTCAAACACAACTTTTGTGCAAAACATGCAATTGATCTATTGAAGGCAATTATGTGTTTGTTTAGCCTTAAAATCATGTCATTGAGTCTTCTCTAGTCATTAAATCAATTGAAAATAAGTCGAAAGAATTCTACTTTTTCGCACTTCAAACATGACTTTCGTTCAGAACTTCCAATTCAACCACTGAAGGCAACTATGCATTTTTTGAGCCTTAAAATCATGTCATTGAGTCTCTTGTAGTTATCAAAATCATTTGAAAGCAATTCGAACGAATTCTATTTTTGCTCTTTAAACGAGACTTTTGTGCATAACTTGCGATTGATCTATTCAAGTAAATTACCCATTGTTTAGCCTCGAAATCATGTCATTGAGTCTGTTCTAGTAATTAAATTACTTCAAAGCAATTCGAATGAAATCTATTTTCGCACTTCTACCACGACTTTCGTGCATAATTTGCAAGGGATCTTTTGAAGGCAACTATGCATTTGTATAGCCTTAAAATCATGTCATTGAGCCACTTTTAGTCAATAAATCATACGAAATCAATTCAAACAAATTCTATTTTCGCATTTCAAACACAAGTTTTGTGTAAAACGTGCAATTGATCTATTGAAGGCAATTATGCGTTTGTTTAGCCTTAAAATCATGTCATTGAGTCTTCTCTAGTCATTAAATCAATTAAAAGTAAGTCGAAAGAATTCTACTTTTTCGCACTTCAAACACGACTTTCGTTCAGAACTTCAAATTCAACCATTGAAGGCAACTATGCATCTTTTTAGCCTTAAACTCATGTCATTGAGTCTCTTGTTATCATTAAATCATTTGAAACCAATTCGAACGAATTCTATGTTCGCTCTTTAAACGAGACTTTTGTCCATAACTTGCGATTGATCTATTCAAGTAAATTACCCATTGTTTAGCCTTGAAATCATGTCATTGAGTCTCTTCTAGTAATTAAATCACTTCAAAGCAATTCGAACGAAATCTATTTTCGCACTTCTACCACGACTTTCGTGCATAATTTGCAAGGGATCTTTTGAAGGCAACTATGCATTTGTATAGCCTTAAAATCATGTCATTGAGTCACTTTTAGTCAATCAATCACACGAAATCAGTTGAAACAAATTCTAGTTTCGCATTTCAAACACAACTTTTGTGCAAAACATGCAATTGATCTATTAAAGGCAATTATGCGTTTGTTTAGCCTTAAAATCATATCATTGAGTCTTCTCTAGTCATCAAATCAATTAAAAGTAAGTCGAAAGAATTCTACTTTTTCGCACTTCAAACACGACTTTCATTCAGAACTTCCAATTTAACCATTGAAGGCAACTATGCATCTTTTTAGCCTTAAAATCATGTCATTGAGTGTCTTGTAGTCATCAAATCATTTGGAAGCAGTTCGAAAGAACCCTATTTTGGCTCTTTAAACGATACTTTTGTGCATAACTTGCGATTGATCTATTCAAGTAAATTACCCATTCTTTAGCCTTGAAATCATGCCATTGAGTCTCTTCTAGTAATTAAATCACTTCAAAGCAATTCGAAAGTAATCTATTTTCACACTTGAAACACGACTTTCGTGCATAATTTGCAATGGATCTTTTGAAGGCAACTATGCATTTGTATAACCTAAAAATCATGTCATTGAGTCACTTTTAGTCAATAAATCATACGAAATCAATTCAAACAAATTTTATTTTCGCATTTCAAAGACAACTTTTGTGCAAAACATGCAATTGATTTGTTGAAGGCAATTATGCATTTGTTTAGCCTTAAAATCATGTTATTTAGTCTTCTCTAGTCATTAAATCAATTGAAAATAAGTCGAAAGAATTCCACTTTTTCGCACTTCAAACATGACTTTCGTTCAGAACTTCCAATTCAACCATTGAAGGCAACTATGCATCTTTTGAGCCTTAAAATCATGTCATTGAGTCTCTTGTAGTTATCAAATCATTTGAAAGCAATTCGAACGAATTCTATTTTTGCTCTTTAAACGAGACTTTTGTGCATAACTTGCGATTGATCTATTCAAGTAAATTACCCATTCTTTAGCCTCGAAATCATGTCATTGAGTCTCTTCTAGTAATTAAATTACTTCAAAGCAATTCGAATGAAATCTATTTTCGCACTTGAACCACGACTTTCGTTCATAATTTGAAATGTATCTTTTGAAGGCAACTATGCATTTGTATAGCATTAAAATCAGGTCATTGAACCAATTTTAGTCAATAATCATACGAAATCAATTGAAACAAATTCTATTTTCGCATTTCAAACACAACTTTTGTGCAAAACATGCAATTGATCTATTGAAGGCAATTATGCGTTTGTTTAGCCTTAAAATCATGTCATTGAGTCTTCTCTAGTCATTAAATCAATTAAAAGTAAGTAGAAAAATTTTTATTTTTTCGCACTTCAGAAACGACTTTCGTTCAGAACTTCAAATTCAACCATTGACGGCAACTATTCATCTTTTTAGCCTTAAAATCATGTCATTGAGTTTCTTGTAGTCATCAAATCATTTGAAAGCAATTCGAACGAATTCTGTTTTCGCTCTTTAAACGAGACCTTTGTGCATGACTTGTGATTGATCTATTCAAGTAAATTACCCATTGTTTAGCCTTCAAATCATGTCATTGAGTCTCTTCGAGTAATTCAATCACTTCAAAGCAATTCGAATGAAATCTATTTTCGCACTTCAACCACGACTTTCGTGCATAATTTGCAATGCGATGGATCTTTTGAAGGCAACTATGCATTTGTATAGCCTTAAAATCATGTCATTGAGTCACTTTTAGTCAATAAATCATACGAAATAAATTCAAACAAATTCTATTTTCGCATTTCAAACACAACTTTTGTGTAAAACGTGCAATTGATCTATTGAAGGCAATTATGCGTTTGTCTAGCCTTAAAATCATGTCATTGAGTCTTCTCTAGTCATTAAATCAATTAAAAGTAAGCCGAAAGAATTCTATTTTTTCGCACTTCAAACACGACTTTCGTTCAGAACTTCCAATTTAACCATTGAAGGCAACTATGCATCTTTTTAGCCTTAAAATCATGTCATTGAGTCTCTTGTTGTCATCAAATCATTTGCAAGCAATTCGAACGAATTCTATTTTGGCTCCTTAAACGATACTTTTGTACATAACTTGCGATTGATCTATTCAAGTAAATTACCCATTGTTTAGCCTTGAAATCATGTCATTGAGTCTCTTGTAGTAATGAAATCACTTCAAAGCAATTCGAACGAAATCTATTTTCGCACTTCTACCACGACTTTCGTGCATAATTTGCAAGGGATCTTTTGAAGGCAACTATGCATTTGAATGGCCTTAAAATCATGTCATTGAGCCACTTTTAGTCAATAAATCATACGAAATCAATTCAAACAAATTCTATTTTCGCATTTCAAACACAAGTTTTGTGTAAAACATGCAATTGATCTATTGAAGGCAATTATGCGTTTGTTTAGCCTTAAAATCATGTCATTGAGTCTTCTCTAGTCATTAAATCAATTAAAAGTAAGTCGAAAGAATTCTACTTTTGTGCACTTCAAACATGACTTTCGTTCAGAACTTCCAATTCAACCACTGAAGGCAACTATGCATCTTTTGAGCCTTAAAATCATGTCATTGAGTCTCTTGTAGTTATCAAATCATTTGAAAGCAATTCGAACGAATTCTATTTTTGCTCTTTAAACGAGACTTTTGTGCATAACTTGCGATTGATCTATTCAAGTAAATTACCCATTGTTTAGCCTCGAAATCATGTCATTGAGTCTCTTCTAGTAATTAAATTACTTCAAAGCAATTCGAATGAAATCTATTTTCGCACTTCTACCACGACTTTCGTGCATAATTTGCAAGGGATCTTTTGAAGGCAACTATGCATTTGTATAGCCTTAAAATCATGTCATTGAGCCACTTTTAGTCAATAAATCATATGAAATCAATTCAAACAAATTCTATTTTCGCATTTCAAACACAAGTTTTGTGTAAAACGTGCAATTGATCTATTGAAGGCAATTATGCGTTTGTTTAGCCTTAAAATCATGTCATTGAGTCTTCTCTAGTCATTAAATCAATTAAAAGTAAGTCGAAAGAATTCTACTTTTTCGCACTTCAAACACGACTTTCGTTCAGAACTTCAAATTCAACCATTGAAGGCAACTATGCATCTTTTTAGCCTTAAACTCATGTCATTGAGTCTCTTGTTATCATCAAATCATTTGAAACCAATTCGAACGAATTCTATTTTCGCTCTTTAAACGAGACTTTTGTCCATAACTTGCGATTGATCTATTCAAGTAAATTACCCATTGTTTAGCCTTGAAATCATGTCATTGAGTCTCTTCTAGTAATTAAATCACTTCAAAGCAATTCGAACGAAATCTATTTTCGCACTTCTACCACGACTTTCGTGCATAATTTGCAAGGGATCTTTCGAAGGCAACTATGCATTTGTATAGCCTTAAAATCATGTCATTGAGTCACTTTTAGTCAATCAATCACACGAAATCAGTTGAAACAAATTCTAGTTTCGCATTTCAAACACAACTTTTGTGCAAAACATGCAATTGATCTATTAAAGGCAATTATGCGTTTGTTTAGCCTTAAAATCATATCATTGAGTCTTCTCTAGTCATCAAATCAATTAAAAGTAAGTCGAAAGAATTCTACTTTTTCGCACTTCAAACACGACTTTCGTTCAGAACTTCCAATTTAACCATTGAAGGCAACTATGCATCTTTTTAGCCTTAAAATCATGTCATTGAGTCTCTTGTTGTCATCAAATCATTTGAAAGCAATTCAAACGAATTCTATTTTGGCTCTTTAAACGATACTTTTGTGCATAACTTGCGATTGATCTATTCAAGTAAATTACCCATTCTTTAGCCTTGAAATCATGCCATTGAGTCTCTTCTAGTAATTAAATCACTTCAAAGCAATTCGAAAGAAATCTATTTTCACACTTGAAACACGACTTTCGTGCATAATTTGCAATGGATCTTTTGAAGGCAACTATGCATTTGTATAACCTAAAAATCATGTCATTGAGTCACTTTTAGTCAATAAATCATACGAAATCAATTCAAACAAGTTCTATTTTCGCATTTCAAACACAACTTTTGTGTAAAACGTGCAATTGATCTATTGAAGGCAATTATGCGTTTGTCTAGCCTTAAAATTATGTCATTGAGTCTTCTCTAGTCATTAAATCCATTAAAGTAACTCGAAAGAATTCTATTTTTTTTGACTTCAAACATGACTTTTGTTCAGAACTTCCAATTCAACCATTGAAGGCAACTATGCATCTCTTTGCCCTCAAAATCATGTCATTGAGTCTCTTGTAGTCATCAAATCATTTGAAAGCAATTCGAACGAATTCTATTTTTGCTCTTTAAACGAGACTTTTGTGCATAACTTGCGATTCATCTATTCAAGTAAATTACCGATTGTTTAGCCTTGAAATCATGTCATTGAGTCTCTTCTAGTAATTCAATCACTTCAAAGCAATTCGAACAAAATCTATTTTCGCACTTGAACCACGACTTTCGTGCATAATTTGCCATGGATCTTTTGAAGGCAACTATGCATTTGTATAGCCTTAAAATCATGTCATTGAGTCACTTTTAGTCAATCAATCACACGAAATCAATTGAAACAAATTCTAGTTTCGCATTTCAAACACAACTTTTGTGCAAAACATGCAATTGATCTATTAAAGGCAATTATGCGTTTGTTTAGCCTTAAAATCATATCATTGAGTCTTCTCTTGTCATTAAATCAATTAAAAGTAAGTCGAAAGAATTCTACTTTTCCGCACTTCAAACACGACTTTCGTTCAGAACTTCCAATTTAACCATTGAAGGCAACTATGCATCTTTTTAGCCTTAAAATCATGTCATTGAGTCTCTTGTTGTCATCAAATCATTTGAAAGCAATTCAAACGAATTCTATTTTGGCTCTTTAAACGATACTTTTGTGCATAACTTGCGATTGATCTATTCAAGTAAATTACCCATTCTTTAGCCTCGAAATCATGTCATTGAGTCTCTTCTAGTAATTAAATTACTTCAAAGCAATTCGAATGAAATCTATTTTCGCACTTGAACCACGACTTTCGTTCATAATTTGCAATGTATCTTTTGAAGGCAACTATGCATTAGTATAGCATTAAAATCAGGTCATTGAACCAATTTTAGTCAATAATCATACGAAATCAATTCAAACAAATTCTATTTTCGCATTTCAAACACAACTTTTGTGCAAAGCATCCAATTGATCTATCGAAGGCAATTATGCGTTTGTTTAGCCTTAAAATCATGTCATTGAGTCTTCTCTAGTCATTAAATCAATTAAAAGTAAGTAGAAAATTTTTTATTTTTTCGCACTTCAGAAACGACTTTCGTTCAGAACTTCAAATTCAACCACTGAAGGCAACTATGCATCTTTTTAGCCTTAAAATCATGTCATTGAGTTTCTTGTAGTCATCAAATCATTTGAAAGCAATTCGAACGAATTCTGTTTTTGCTCTTTAAACGAGACCTTTGTGCATGACTTGCGATTGATCTATTCAAGTAAATTACCCATTGTTTAGCCTTCAAATCATGTCATTGAGTCTCTTCGAGTAATTCAATCACTTCAAAGCAATTCGAATGAAATCTATTTTCGCACTTCAACCACGACTTTCGTGCATAATTTGCAATGCGATGGATCTTTTGAAGGCAACTATGCATTTGTATAGCCTTAAAATCATGTCATTGAGTCACTTTTAGTCAATAAATCATACGAAATAAATTCAAACAAATTCTATTTTCGCATTTCAAACACAACTTTTGTGTAAAACGTGCAATTGATCTATTGAAGGCAATTATGCGTTTGTCTAGCCTTAAAATCATGTCATTGAGTCTTCTCTAGTCATTAAATCAATTAAAAGTAAGCCGAAAGAATTCTATTTTTTCGCACTTCAAACACGACTTTCGTTCAGAACTTCCAATTTAACCATTGAAGGCAACTATGCATCTTTTTAGCCTTAAAATCATGTCATTGAGTCTCTTGTTGTCATCAAATCATTTGCAAGCAATTCGAACGAATTCTATTTTGGCTCCTTAAACGATACTTTTGTACATAACTTGCGATTGATCTATTCAAGTAAATTACCCATTGTTTAGCCTTGAAATCATGTCATTGAGTCTCTTGTAGTAATGAAATCACTTCAAAGCAATTCGAACGAAATCTATTTTCGCACTTCTACCACGACTTTCGTGCATAATTTGCAAGGGATCTTTTGAAGGCAACTATGCATTTGAATGGCCTTAAAATCATGTCATTGAGCCACTTTTAGTCAATAAATCATACGAAATCAATTCAAACAAATTCTATTTTCGCATTTCAAACACAAGTTTTGTGTAAAACATGCAATTGATCTATTGAAGGCAATTATGCGTTTGTTTAGCCTTAAAATCATGTCATTGAGTCTTCTCTAGTCATTAAATCAATTAAAAGTAAGTCGAAAGAATTCTACTTTTGTGCACTTCAAACATGACTTTCGTTCAGAACTTCCAATTCAACCACTGAAGGCAACTATGCATCTTTTGAGCCTTAAAATCATGTCATTGAGTCTCTTGTAGTTATCAAATCATTTGAAAGCAATTCGAACGAATTCTATTTTTGCTCTTTAAACGAGACTTTTGTGCATAACTTGCGATTGATCTATTCAAGTAAATTACCCATTGTTTAGCCTCGAAATCATGTCATTGAGTCTCTTCTAGTAATTAAATTACTTCAAAGCAATTCGAATGAAATCTATTTTCGCACTTCTACCACGACTTTCGTGCATAATTTGCAAGGGATCTTTTGAAGGCAACTATGCATTTGTATAGCCTTAAAATCATGTCATTGAGCCACTTTTAGTCAATAAATCATATGAAATCAATTCAAACAAATTCTATTTTCGCATTTCAAACACAAGTTTTGTGTAAAACGTGCAATTGATCTATTGAAGGCAATTATGCGTTTGTTTAGCCTTAAAATCATGTCATTGAGTCTTCTCTAGTCATTAAATCAATTAAAAGTAAGTCGAAAGAATTCTACTTTTTCGCACTTCAAACACGACTTTCGTTCAGAACTTCAAATTCAACCATTGAAGGCAACTATGCATCTTTTTAGCCTTAAACTCATGTCATTGAGTCTCTTGTTATCATCAAATCATTTGAAACCAATTCGAACGAATTCTATTTTCGCTCTTTAAACGAGACTTTTGTCCATAACTTGCGATTGATCTATTCAAGTAAATTACCCATTGTTTAGCCTTGAAATCATGTCATTGAGTCTCTTCTAGTAATTAAATCACTTCAAAGCAATTCGAACGAAATCTATTTTCGCACTTCTACCACGACTTTCGTGCATAATTTGCAAGGGATCTTTCGAAGGCAACTATGCATTTGTATAGCCTTAAAATCATGTCATTGAGTCACTTTTAGTCAATCAATCACACGAAATCAGTTGAAACAAATTCTAGTTTCGCATTTCAAACACAACTTTTGTGCAAAACATGCAATTGATCTATTAAAGGCAATTATGCGTTTGTTTAGCCTTAAAATCATATCATTGAGTCTTCTCTAGTCATCAAATCAATTAAAAGTAAGTCGAAAGAATTCTACTTTTTCGCACTTCAAACACGACTTTCGTTCAGAACTTCCAATTTAACCATTGAAGGCAACTATGCATCTTTTTAGCCTTAAAATCATGTCATTGAGTCTCTTGTTGTCATCAAATCATTTGAAAGCAATTCAAACGAATTCTATTTTGGCTCTTTAAACGATACTTTTGTGCATAACTTGCGATTGATCTATTCAAGTAAATTACCCATTCTTTAGCCTTGAAATCATGCCATTGAGTCTCTTCTAGTAATTAAATCACTTCAAAGCAATTCGAAAGAAATCTATTTTCACACTTGAAACACGACTTTCGTGCATAATTTGCAATGGATCTTTTGAAGGCAACTATGCATTTGTATAACCTAAAAATCATGTCATTGAGTCACTTTTAGTCAATAAATCATACGAAATCAATTCAAACAAGTTCTATTTTCGCATTTCAAACACAACTTTTGTGTAAAACGTGCAATTGATCTATTGAAGGCAATTATGCGTTTGTCTAGCCTTAAAATTATGTCATTGAGTCTTCTCTAGTCATTAAATCCATTAAAGTAACTCGAAAGAATTCTATTTTTTTTGACTTCAAACATGACTTTTGTTCAGAACTTCCAATTCAACCATTGAAGGCAACTATGCATCTCTTTGCCCTCAAAATCATGTCATTGAGTCTCTTGTAGTCATCAAATCATTTGAAAGCAATTCGAACGAATTCTATTTTTGCTCTTTAAACGAGACTTTTGTGCATAACTTGCGATTCATCTATTCAAGTAAATTACCGATTGTTTAGCCTTGAAATCATGTCATTGAGTCTCTTCTAGTAATTCAATCACTTCAAAGCAATTCGAACAAAATCTATTTTCGCACTTGAACCACGACTTTCGTGCATAATTTGCCATGGATCTTTTGAACGCAACTATGCATTTGTATAGCCTTAAAATCATGTCATTGAGTCACTTTTAGTCAATCAATCACACGAAATCAATTGAAACAAATTCTAGTTTCGCATTTCAAACACAACTTTTGTGCAAAACATGCAATTGATCTATTAAAGGCAATTATGCGTTTGTTTAGCCTTAAAATCATATCATTGAGTCTTCTCTTGTCATTAAATCAATTAAAAGTAAGTCGAAAGAATTCTACTTTTCCGCACTTCAAACACGACTTTCGTTCAGAACTTCCAATTTAACCATTGAAGGCAACTATGCATCTTTTTAGCCTTAAAATCATGTCATTGAGTCTCTTGTTGTCATCAAATCATTTGAAAGCAATTCGAACGAATTCTATTTTGGCTCTTTAAACGATACTTTTGTGCATAACTTGCGATTGATCTATTCAAGTAAATTACCCATTCTTTAGCCTCGAAATCATGTCATTGAGTCTCTTCTAGTAATTAAATTACTTCAAAGCAATTCGAATGAAATCTATTTTCGCACTTGAACCACGACTTTCGTTCATAATTTGCAATGTATCTTTTGAAGGCAACTATGCATTAGTATAGCATTAAAATCAGGTCATTGAACCAATTTTAGTCAATAATCATACGAAATCAATTCAAACAAATTCTATTTTCGCATTTCAAACACAACTTTTGTGCAAAGCATCCAATTGATCTATTGAAGGCAATTATGCGTTTGTTTAGCCTTAAAATCATGTCATTGAGTCTTCTCTAGTCATTAAATCAATTAAAAGTAAGTAGAAAATTTTTTATTTTTTCGCACTTCAGAAACGACTTTCGTTCAGAACTTCAAATTCAACCACTGAAGGCAACTATGCATCTTTTTAGCCTTAAAATCATGTCATTGAGTTTCTTGTAGTCATCAAATCATTTGAAAGCAATTCGAACGAATTCTGTTTTTGCTCTTTAAACGAGACCTTTGTGCATGACTTGCGATTGATCTATTCAAGTAAATTACCCATTGTTTAGCCTTCAAATCATGTCATTGAGTCTCTTCGAGTAATTCAATCACTTCAAAGCAATTCGAATGAAATCTATTTTCGCACTTCAACCACGACTTTCGTGCATAATTTGCAATGCGATGGATCTTTTGAAGGCAACTATGCATTTGTATAGCCTTAAAATCATGTCATTGAGTCACTTTTAGTCAATAAATCATACGAAATAAATTCAAACAAATTCTATTTTCGCATTTCAAACACAACTTTTGTGTAAAACGTGCAATTGATCTATTGAAGGCAATTATGCGTTTGTCTAGCCTTAAAATCATGTCATTGAGTCTTCTCTAGTCATTAAATCAATTAAAAGTAAGCCGAAAGAATTCTATTTTTTCGCACTTCAAACACGACTTTCGTTCAGAACTTCCAATTTAACCATTGAAGGCAACTATGCATCTTTTTAGCCTTAAAATCATGTCATTGAGTCTCTTGTTGTCATCAAATCATTTGCAAGCAATTCGAACGAATTCTATTTTGGCTCCTTAAACGATACTTTTGTACATAACTTGCGATTGATCTATTCAAGTAAATTACCCATTGTTTAGCCTTGAAATCATGTCATTGAGTCTCTTGTAGTAATGAAATCACTTCAAAGCAATTCGAACGAAATCTATTTTCGCACTTCTACCACGACTTTCGTGCATAATTTGCAAGGGATCTTTTGAAGGCAACTATGCATTTGAATGGCCTTAAAATCATGTCATTGAGCCACTTTTAGTCAATAAATCATACGAAATCAATTCAAACAAATTCTATTTTCGCATTTCAAACACAAGTTTTGTGTAAAACATGCAATTGATCTATTGAAGGCAATTATGCGTTTGTTTAGCCTTAAAATCATGTCATTGAGTCTTCTGTAGTCATTAAATCAATTAAAAGTAAGTCGAAAGAATTCTACTTTTGTGCACTTCAAACATGACTTTCGTTCAGAACTTCCAATTCAACCACTGAAGGCAACTATGCATCTTTTGAGCCTTAAAATCATGTCATTGAGTCTCTTGTAGTTATCAAATCATTTGAAAGCAATTCGAACGAATTCTATTTTTGCTCTTTAAACGAGACTTTTGTGCATAACTTGCGATTGATCTATTCAAGTAAATTACCCATTGTTTAGCCTCGAAATCATGTCATTGAGTCTCTTCTAGTAATTAAATTACTTCAAAGCAATTCGAATGAAATCTATTTTCGCACTTCTACCACGACTTTCGTGCATAATTTGCAAGGGATCTTTTGAAGGCAACTATGCATTTGTATAGCCTTAAAATCATGTCATTGAGCCACTTTTAGTCAATAAATCATATGAAATCAATTCAAACAAATTCTATTTTCGCATTTCAAACACAAGTTTTGTGTAAAACGTGCAATTGATCTATTGAAGGCAATTATGCGTTTGTTTAGCCTTAAAATCATGTCATTGAGTCTTCTCTAGTCATTAAATCAATTAAAAGTAAGTCGAAAGAATTCTACTTTTTCGCACTTCAAACACGACTTTCGTTCAGAACTTCAAATTCAACCATTGAAGGCAACTATGCATCTTTTTAGCCTTAAACTCATGTCATTGAGTCTCTTGTTATCATCAAATCATTTGAAACCAATTCGAACGAATTCTATTTTCGCTCTTTAAACGAGACTTTTGTCCATAACTTGCGATTGATCTATTCAAGTAAATTACCCATTGTTTAGCCTTGAAATCATGTCATTGAGTCTCTTCTAGTAATTAAATCACTTCAAAGCAATTCGAACGAAATCTATTTTCGCACTTCTACCACGACTTTCGTGCATAATTTGCAAGGGATCTTTCGAAGGCAACTATGCATTTGTATAGCCTTAAAATCATGTCATTGAGTCACTTTTAGTCAATCAATCACACGAAATCAGTTGAAACAAATTCTAGTTTCGCATTTCAAACACAACTTTTGTGCAAAACATGCAATTGATCTATTAAAGGCAATTATGCGTTTGTTTAGCCTTAAAATCATATCATTGAGTCTTCTCTAGTCATCAAATCAATTAAAAGTAAGTCGAAAGAATTCTACTTTTTCGCACTTCAAACACGACTTTCGTTCAGAACTTCCAATTTAACCATTGAAGGCAACTATGCATCTTTTTAGCCTTAAAATCATGTCATTGAGTCTCTTGTTGTCATCAAATCATTTGAAAGCAATTCAAACGAATTCTATTTTGGCTCTTTAAACGATACTTTTGTGCATAACTTGCGATTGATCTATTCAAGTAAATTACCCATTCTTTAGCCTTGAAATCATGCCATTGAGTCTCTTCTAGTAATTAAATCACTTCAAAGCAATTCGAAAGAAATCTATTTTCACACTTGAAACACGACTTTCGTGCATAATTTGCAATGGATCTTTTGAAGGCAACTATGCATTTGTATAACCTAAAAATCATGTCATTGAGTCACTTTTAGTCAATAAATCATACGAAATCAATTCAAACAAGTTCTATTTTCGCATTTCAAACACAACTTTTGTGTAAAACGTGCAATTGATCTATTGAAGGCAATTATGCGTTTGTCTAGCCTTAAAATTATGTCATTGAGTCTTCTCTAGTCATTAAATCCATTAAAGTAACTCGAAAGAATTCTATTTTTTTTGACTTCAAACATGACTTTTGTTCAGAACTTCCAATTCAACCATTGAAGGCAACTATGCATCTCTTTGCCCTCAAAATCATGTCATTGAGTCTCTTGTAGTCATCAAATCATTTGAAAGCAATTCGAACGAATTCTATTTTTGCTCTTTAAACGAGACTTTTGTGCATAACTTGCGATTCATCTATTCAAGTAAATTACCGATTGTTTAGCCTTGAAATCATGTCATTGAGTCTCTTCTAGTAATTCAATCACTTCAAAGCAATTCGAACAAAATCTATTTTCGCACTTGAACCACGACTTTCGTGCATAATTTGCCATGGATCTTTTGAACGCAACTATGCATTTGTATAGCCTTAAAATCATGTCATTGAGTCACTTTTAGTCAATCAATCACACGAAATCAATTGAAACAAATTCTAGTTTCGCATTTCAAACACAACTTTTGTGCAAAACATGCAATTGATCTATTAAAGGCAATTATGCGTTTGTTTAGCCTTAAAATCATATCATTGAGTCTTCTCTTGTCATTAAATCAATTAAAAGTAAGTCGAAAGAATTCTACTTTTCCGCACTTCAAACACGACTTTCGTTCAGAACTTCCAATTTAACCATTGAAGGCAACTATGCATCTTTTTAGCCTTAAAATCATGTCATTGAGTCTCTTGTTGTCATCAAATCATTTGAAAGCAATTCGAACGAATTCTATTTTGGCTCTTTAAACGATACTTTTGTGCATAACTTGCGATTGATCTATTCAAGTAAATTACCCATTCTTTAGCCTCGAAATCATGTCATTGAGTCTCTTCTAGTAATTAAATTACTTCAAAGCAATTCGAATGAAATCTATTTTCGCACTTGAACCACGACTTTCGTTCATAATTTGCAATGTATCTTTTGAAGGCAACTATGCATTAGTATAGCATTAAAATCAGGTCATTGAACCAATTTTAGTCAATAATCATACGAAATCAATTCAAACAAATTCTATTTTCGCATTTCAAACACAACTTTTGTGCAAAGCATCCAATTGATCTATTGAAGGCAATTATGCGTTTGTTTAGCCTTAAAATCATGTCATTGAGTCTTCTCTAGTCATTAAATCAATTAAAAGTAAGTAGAAAATTTTTTATTTTTTCGCACTTCAGAAACGACTTTCGTTCAGAACTTCAAATTCAACCACTGAAGGCAACTATGCATCTTTTTAGCCTTAAAATCATGTCATTGAGTTTCTTGTAGTCATCAAATCATTTGAAAGCAATTCGAACGAATTCTGTTTTTGCTCTTTAAACGAGACCTTTGTGCATGACTTGCGATTGATCTATTCAAGTAAATTACCCATTGTTTAGCCTTCAAATCATGTCATTGAGTCTCTTCGAGTAATTCAATCACTTCAAAGCAATTCGAATGAAATCTATTTTCGCACTTCAACCACGACTTTCGTGCATAATTTGCAATGCGATGGATCTTTTGAAGGCAACTATGCATTTGTATAGCCTTAAAATCATGTCATTGAGTCACTTTTAGTCAATAAATCATACGAAATAAATTCAAACAAATTCTATTTTCGCATTTCAAACACAACTTTTGTGTAAAACGTGCAATTGATCTATTGAAGGCAATTATGCGTTTGTCTAGCCTTAAAATCATGTCATTGAGTCTTCTCTAGTCATTAAATCAATTAAAAGTAAGCCGAAAGAATTCTATTTTTTCGCACTTCAAACACGACTTTCGTTCAGAACTTCCAATTTAACCATTGAAGGCAACTATGCATCTTTTTAGCCTTAAAATCATGTCATTGAGTCTCTTGTTGTCATCAAATCATTTGCAAGCAATTCGAACGAATTCTATTTTGGCTCCTTAAACGATACTTTTGTACATAACTTGCGATTGATCTATTCAAGTAAATTACCCATTGTTTAGCCTTGAAATCATGTCATTGAGTCTCTTGTAGTAATGAAATCACTTCAAAGCAATTCGAACGAAATCTATTTTCGCACTTCTACCACGACTTTCGTGCATAATTTGCAAGGGATCTTTTGAAGGCAACTATGCATTTGAATGGCCTTAAAATCATGTCATTGAGCCACTTTTAGTCAATAAATCATACGAAATCAATTCAAACAAATTCTATTTTCGCATTTCAAACACAAGTTTTGTGTAAAACATGCAATTGATCTATTGAAGGCAATTATGCGTTTGTTTAGCCTTAAAATCATGTCATTGAGTCTTCTGTAGTCATTAAATCAATTAAAAGTAAGTCGAAAGAATTCTACTTTTGTGCACTTCAAACATGACTTTCGTTCAGAACTTCCAATTCAACCACTGAAGGCAACTATGCATCTTTTGAGCCTTAAAATCATGTCATTGAGTCTCTTGTAGTTATCAAATCATTTGAAAGCAATTCGAACGAATTCTATTTTTGCTCTTTAAACGAGACTTTTGTGCATAACTTGCGATTGATCTATTCAAGTAAATTACCCATTGTTTAGCCTCGAAATCATGTCATTGAGTCTCTTCTAGTAATTAAATTACTTCAAAGCAATTCGAATGAAATCTATTTTCGCACTTCTACCACGACTTTCGTGCATAATTTGCAAGGGATCTTTTGAAGGCAACTATGCATTTGTATAGCCTTAAAATCATGTCATTGAGCCACTTTTAGTCAATAAATCATATGAAATCAATTCAAACAAATTCTATTTTCGCATTTCAAACACAAGTTTTGTGTAAAACGTGCAATTGATCTATTGAAGGCAATTATGCGTTTGTTTAGCCTTAAAATCATGTCATTGAGTCTTCTCTAGTCATTAAATCAATTAAAAGTAAGTCGAAAGAATTCTACTTTTTCGCACTTCAAACACGACTTTCGTTCAGAACTTCAAATTCAACCATTGAAGGCAACTATGCATCTTTTTAGCCTTAAACTCATGTCATTGAGTCTCTTGTTATCATCAAATCATTTGAAACCAATTCGAACGAATTCTATTTTCGCTCTTTAAACGAGACTTTTGTCCATAACTTGCGATTGATCTATTCAAGTAAATTACCCATTGTTTAGCCTTGAAATCATGTCATTGAGTCTCTTCTAGTAATTAAATCACTTCAAAGCAATTCGAACGAAATCTATTTTCGCACTTCTACCACGACTTTCGTGCATAATTTGCAAGGGATCTTTCGAAGGCAACTATGCATTTGTATAGCCTTAAAATCATGTCATTGAGTCACTTTTAGTCAATCAATCACACGAAATCAGTTGAAACAAATTCTAGTTTCGCATTTCAAACACAACTTTTGTGCAAAACATGCAATTGATCTATTAAAGGCAATTATGCGTTTGTTTAGCCTTAAAATCATATCATTGAGTCTTCTCTAGTCATCAAATCAATTAAAAGTAAGTCGAAAGAATTCTACTTTTTCGCACTTCAAACACGACTTTCGTTCAGAACTTCCAATTTAACCATTGAAGGCAACTATGCATCTTTTTAGCCTTAAAATCATGTCATTGAGTCTCTTGTTGTCATCAAATCATTTGAAAGCAATTCAAACGAATTCTATTTTGGCTCTTTAAACGATACTTTTGTGCATAACTTGCGATTGATCTATTCAAGTAAATTACCCATTCTTTAGCCTTGAAATCATGCCATTGAGTCTCTTCTAGTAATTAAATCACTTCAAAGCAATTCGAAAGAAATCTATTTTCACACTTGAAACACGACTTTCGTGCATAATTTGCAATGGATCTTTTGAAGGCAACTATGCATTTGTATAACCTAAAAATCATGTCATTGAGTCACTTTTAGTCAATAAATCATACGAAATCAATTCAAACAAGTTCTATTTTCGCATTTCAAACACAACTTTTGTGTAAAACGTGCAATTGATCTATTGAAGGCAATTATGCGTTTGTCTAGCCTTAAAATTATGTCATTGAGTCTTCTCTAGTCATTAAATCCATTAAAGTAACTCGAAAGAATTCTATTTTTTTTGACTTCAAACATGACTTTTGTTCAGAACTTCCAATTCAACCATTGAAGGCAACTATGCATCTCTTTGCCCTCAAAATCATGTCATTGAGTCTCTTGTAGTCATCAAATCATTTGAAAGCAATTCGAACGAATTCTATTTTTGCTCTTTAAACGAGACTTTTGTGCATAACTTGCGATTCATCTATTCAAGTAAATTACCGATTGTTTAGCCTTGAAATCATGTCATTGAGTCTCTTCTAGTAATTCAATCACTTCAAAGCAATTCGAACAAAATCTATTTTCGCACTTGAACCACGACTTTCGTGCATAATTTGCCATGGATCTTTTGAAGGCAACTATGCATTTGTATAGCCTTAAAATCATGTCATTGAGTCACTTTTAGTCAATCAATCACACGAAATCAATTGAAACAAATTCTAGTTTCGCATTTCAAACACTACTTTTGTGCAAAACATGCAATTGATCTATTAAAGGCAATTATGCGTTTGTTTAACCTTAAAATCATATCATTGAGTCTTCTCTTGTCATTAAATCAATTAAAAGTAAGTCGAAAGAATTCTACTTTTTCGCACTTCAAACACGACTTTCGTTCAGAACTTCCAATTTAACCATTGAAGGCAACTATGCATCTTTTTAGCCTTAAAATCATGTCATTGAGTCTCTTGTTGTCATCAAATCATTTGAAAGCAATTCGAACGAATTCTATTTTGGCTCTTTAAACGATACTTTTGTGCATAACTTGCGATTGATCTATTCAAGTAAATTACCTATTCTTTAGCCTTGAAATCATGCCATTGAGTCTCTTCTAGTAATTAAATCACTTCAAAGCAATTCGAAAGAAATCTATTTTCACACTTGAAACACGACTTTCGTGCATAATTTGCAATGGATCTTTTGAAGGCAACTATGCATTTGTATAACCTTAAAATCATGTCATTGAGTCACTTTTAGTCAATAAATCATACGAAATCAATTCAAACAAATTCTATTTTCGCATTTCAAACACAACTTTTGTGCAAAACATGCAATTGATCTATTGAAGGCAATTATGCGTTTGTTTAGCCTTAAAATCATGTCATTGAGTCTTCTCTAGTCATTAAATCAATTAAAAGTAAGTCGAAAGAATTCTACCTTTTTCGCACTTCAAACACGACTTTCGTTCAGAACTTCCAATTCAACCATTGAAGGCAACTATGCATCTCTTTGCCCTCAAAATCATGTCATTGAGTCTCTTGTAGTCATCAAATCATTTGAAAGCAATTCGAACGAATTCTATTTTTGCTCTTTAAACGAGACTTTTGTGCATAACTTGCGATTCATCTATTCAAGTAAATTACCGATTGTTTAGCCTTGAAATCATGTCATAGAGTCTCTTCTAGTAATTCAATCACTTCAAAGCAATTCGAACAAAATCTATTTTGGCACTTGAACCACGACTTTCGTGCATAATTTGCCATGGATCTTTTGAAGGCAACTATGCATTTGTATAGCCTTAAAATCATGTCATTGAGTCACTTTTAGTCAATCAATCACACGAAATCAATTGAAACAAATTCTAGTTTCGCATTTCAAACACAACTTTTGTGCAAAACATGCAATTGATCTATTAAAGGCAATTATGCGTTTGTTTAGCCTTAAAATCATATCATTGAGTCTTCTCTTGTCATTAAATCAATTAAAAGTAAGTCGAAAGAATTCTACTTTTTCGCACTTCAAACACGACTTTCGTTCAGAACTTCCAATTTAACCATTGAAGGCAACTATGCATCTTTTTAGCCTTAAAATCATGTCATTGAGTCTCTTGTTGTCATCAAATCATTTGAAATCAATTCGAACGAATTCTATTTTGGCTCTTTAAACGATACTTTTGTGCATAACTTGCGATTGATCTATTCAAGTAAATTACCTATTCTTTAGCCTTGAAATCATGCCATTGAGTCTCTTCTAGTAATTAAATCACTTCAAAGCAATTCGAAAGAAATCTATTTTCACACTTGAAACACGACTTTCGTGCATAATTTGCAGTGGATCTTTTGAAGGCAACTATGCATTTGTATAACCTTAAAATCATGTCATTGAGTCACTTTTAGTCAATAAATCATACGAAATCAATTCAAACAAATTCTATTTTCGCATTTCAAACACAACTTTTGTGCAAAACATGCAATTGATCTATTGAAGGCAATTATGCGTTTGTTTAGCCTTAAAATCATGTCATTGAGTCTTCTCTAGTCATTAAATCAATTAAAAGTAAGTCGAAAGAATTCTACCTTTTTCGCACTTCAAACACGACTTTCGTTCAGAACTTCCAATTCAACCACTGACGGCAACTATGCATCTTTTTAGCCTAAAAATCTTGTCATCGAGTTTCTTGTAGTCATCAAATCATTTGAAAGCAATTCGAACGAATTCTATTTTCGCTCTTTAAACGAGACTTTTGTGCATACCTTGTAATTGATCTACTCAAGTAAATTACCCATTGTTTAGCCTTGAAATCATGTCATTGAGTCTCTTCTAGTAATTAAAGCACTTCAAAGCAATTCGAACGAAATCTATTTTCGCACTTCAACAACGACTTTTGTGCATAATTTGCAATGGATCTTTTGAAGGCAACTATGTATTTGTATAGCCTTAAAATCATGTCATTGAGTCACTTTTAGTCAATAAATCATACGAAATCAATTCAAACAAATTCTATTTTCGCATTTCAAACACAACTTTTGTGCAAAGCATCCAATTGATCTATTGAAGGGAATTATGCGTTTGTTTAGCCTTAAAATCATGTCATTGAATCTTCTCTAGTCATTAAATCAATTAAAAGTAAGTAGAAAAATTTTTATTTTTTCGCACTTCAGAAACGACTTTCGTTCAGAACTTCGAATTCAACCATTGACGGCAACTATTCATCTTTTTAGCCTTAAAATCATGTCATTGAGTTTCTTGTAGTCATCAAATCATTTGAAAGCAATTCGAACGAATTCTGTTTTCGCTCTTTAAACGAGACCTTTGTGCATGACTTGTGATTGATCTATTCAAGTATATTACCCATTGTTTAGCCTTCAAATCATGTCATTGAGTCTCTTCGAGTAATTCAATCACTTCAAAGCAATTCGAACGAAATCTATTTTCGCACTTCAACCACGACTTTCGTGCATAATTTGCGATGGATCTTTTGAAGGCAACTATGCATTTGTATAACCTTAAAATCATGTCATTGAGTCACTTTTAGTCAATAAATCATACGAAATCAATTCAAACAAATTCTATTTTCGCATTTCAAACACAACTTTTGTGCAAAGCATCCAATTGATCTATTGAAGGGAATTATGCGTTTGTTTAGCCTTAAAATCATGTCATTGAATCTTCCCTAGTCATTAAATCAATTAAAAGTAAGTAGAAAAATTTTTATTTTTTCGCACTTCAGAAACGACTTTCGTTCAGAACTTCAAATTCAACCATTGACGGCAACTATTCATCTTTTTAGCCTTAAAATCATGTCATTGAGTTTCTTGTAGTCATCAAATCATTTGAAAGCAATTCGAACGAATTCTGTTTTCGCTCTTTAAACGAGACCTTTGTGCATGACTTGTGATTGATCTATTCAAGTAAATTACCCATTGTTTAGCCTTCAAATCATGTCATTGAGTCTCTTCGAGTAATTCAATCACTTCAAAGCAATTCGAACGAAATCTATTTTCGCACTTCAACCACGACTTTCGTGCATAATTTGCGATGGATCTTTTGAAGGCAACTATGCATTTGTATAGCCTTAAAATCATGTCATTGAGTCACTTTTAGTCAATAAATCATACGAAATAAATTCAAACAAATTCTATTTTGCATTTCAAACACAACTTTTGTTCAAAACATGCAATTGATCTATTGAAGGCAATTATGCGTTTGTCTAGCCTTAAAATCATGTCATTGAGTCTTCTCTAGTCATTAAATCAATTAAAAGTAAGCCGAAAGAATTCTATTTTTTCGCACTTCAAACACGACTTTCGTTCAGAACTTCCAATTTAACCATTGAAGGCAACTATGCATCTTTTTAGCCTTAAAATCATGTCATTGAGTCTCTTGTTGTCATCAAATCATTTGCAAGCAATTCGAACGAATTCTATTTTGGCTCTTTAAACGATACTTTTGTACATAACTTGCGATTGATCTATTCAAGTAAATTACCCATTGTTTAGCCTTGAAATCATGTCATTGAGTCTCTTGTAGTAATGAAATCACTTCAAAGCAATTCGAACGAAATCTATTTTCGCACTTCTACCACGACTTTCGTGCATAATTTGCAAGGGATCTTTTGAAGGCAACTATGCATTTGAATAGCCTTAAAATCATGTCATTGAGCCACTTTTAGTCAATAAATCATACGAAATCAATTCAAACAAATTCTATTTTCGCATTTCAAACACAAGTTTTGTGTAAAACATGCAATTGATCTATTGAAGGCAATTATGCGTTTGTTTAGCCTTAAAATCATGTCATTGAGTCTTCTCTAGTCATTAAATCAATTAAAAGTAAGTCGAAAGAATTCTACTTTTGTGCACTTCAAACACGGCTTTCGTTCAGAACTTCCAATTTAACCATTGAAGGCAACTATGCATCTTTTTAGCCTTAAAATCATGTCATTGAGTCTCTTCTAGTCATCAAATCATTTGAAAGCAATTCGAACGAATTCTATTTTGGCTCTTTAAACGATACTTTTGTGCATAACTTGTGATTGATCTATTCAAGTAAATTACCCATTCTTTAGCCTCGAAATCATGTCATTGAGTCTCTTCTAGTAATTAAATTACTTCAAAGCAATTCGAATGAAATCTATTTTCGCACTTGAACCACGACTTTCGTTCATAATTTACAATGTATCTTTTGAAGGCAACTATGCATTTGTATAGCATTAAAATCAGGTCATTGAACCAATTTTAGTCAATAATCATACGAAATCAATTCAAACAAATTCTATTTTCGCATTTCAAACACAACTTTTGTGCAAAACATGCAATTGATCTATTGAAGGCAATTATGCGTTTGTTTAGCCTTAAAATCATGTCATTGAGTCTTCTCTAGTCATTAAATCAATTGAAAATAAGTCGAAAGAATTCTACTTTTTCGCACTTCAAACATGACTTTCGTTCAGAACTTCCAATTCAACCACTGAAGGCAACTATGCATCTTTTGAGCCTTAAAATCATGTCATTGAGTCTCTTGTAGTTATCAAATCATTTGAAAGCAATTCGAACGAATTCTATTTTTGCTCTTTAAACGAGACTTTTGTGCATAACTTGCGATTGATCTATTCAAGTAAATTACCCATTGTTTAGCCTCGAAATCATGTCATTGAGTCTCTTCTAGTAATTAAATTACTTCAAAGCAATTCGAATGAAATCTATTTTCGCACTTCTACCACGACTTTCGTGCATAATTTGCAAGGGATCTTTTGAAGGCAACTATGCATTTGTATAGCCTTAAAATCATGTCATTGAGCCACTTTTAGTCAATAAATCATACGAAATCAATTCAAACAAATTCTATTTTCGCATTTCAAACACAAGTTTTGTGTAAAACGTGCAATTGATCTATTGAAGGCAATTATGCGTTTGTTTAGCCTTAAAATCATGTCATTGAGTCTTCTCTAGTCATTAAATCAATTAAAAGTAAGTCGAAAGAATTCTACTTTTTCGCACTTCAAACACGACTTTCGTTCAGAACTTCAAATTCAACCATTGAAGGCAACTATGCATCTTTTTAGCCTTAAACTCATGTCATTGAGTCTCTTGTTATCATCAAATCATTTGAAACCAATTCGAACGAATTCTATTTTCGCTCTTTAAACGAGACTTTTGTCCATAACTTGCGATTGATCTATTCAAGTAAATTACCCATTGTTTAGCCTTGAAATCATGTCATTGAGTCTCTTCTAGTAATTAAATCACTTCAAAGCAATTCGAACGAAATCTATTTTCGCACTTCTACCACGACTTTCGTGCATAATTTGCAACGGATCTTTTGAAGGCAACTATGCATTTGTATAGCCTTAAAATCATGTCATTGAGTCACTTTTAGTCAATCAATCACACGAAATCAGTTGAAACAAATTCTAGTTTCGCATTTCAAACACAACTTTTGTGCAAAACATGCAATTGATCTAATGAAGGTAATTATGCGTTTGTTTAGCCTTAAAATTATGTCATTGAGTCTTCTCTAGTCATTAAATCCATTAAAGTAACTCGAAAGAATTCTATTTTTTTTTACTTCAAACATGACTTTTGTTCAGAACTTCCAATTCAACCATTGAAGGCAACTATGCATCTCTTTGCCCTCAAAATCATGTCATTGAGTCTCTTGTAGTCATCAAATCATTTGAAAGCAATTCAAACGAATTCTATTTTGGCTCTTTAAACGATACTTTTGTGCATAACTTGCGATTGATCTATTCAGGTAAATTACCCATTCTTTAGCCTTGAAATCATGCCATTGAGTCTCTTCTAGTAATTAAATCACTTCAAAGCAATTCGAAAGAAATCTATTTTCACACTTGAAACACGACTTTCGTGCATAATTTGCAATGGATCTTTTGAAGGCAACTATGCATTTGTATAACCTAAAAATCATGTCATTGAGTCACTTTTAGTCAATAAATCATACGAAATCAATTCAAACAAATTCTATTTTCGCATTTCAAACACAACTTTTGTGCAAAACATGCAATTGATCTAATGAAGGTAATTATGCGTTTGTTTAGCCTTAAAATTATGTCATTGAGTCTTCTCTAGTCATTAAATCCATTAAAGTAACTCGAAAGAATTCTATTTTTTTTTACTTCAAACATGACTTTTGTTCAGAACTTCCAATTCAACCATTGAAGGCAACTATGCATCTCTTTGCCCTCAAAATCATGTCATTGAGTCTCTTGTAGTCATCAAATCATTTGAAAGCAATTCGAACAAATTATATTTTTGCTCTTTAAACGAGACTTTTGTGCATAACTTGCGATTCATCTATTCAAGTAAATTACCGATTGTTTAGCCTTGAAATCATGTCATTGAGTCTCTTCTAGTAATTCAATCACTTCAAAGCAATTCGAACAAAATCTATTTTGGCACTTGAACCACGACTTTCGTGCATAATTTGCCATGGATCTTTTGAAGGCAACTATGCATTTGTATAGCCTTAAAATCATGTCATTGAGTCACTTTTAGTCAATCAATCACACGAAATCAATTGAAACAAATTCTAGTTTCGCATTTCAAACACAACTTTTGTGCAAAACATGCAATTGATCTATTAAAGGCAATTATGCGTTTGTTTAGCCTTAAAATCATATCATTGAGTCTTCTCTTGTCATTAAATCAATTAAAAGTAAGTCGAAAGAATTCTACTTTTTCGCACTTCAAACACGACTTTCGTTCAGAACTTCCAATTTAACCATTGAAGGCAACTATGCATCTTTTTAGCCTTAAAATCATGTCATTGAGTCTCTTGTTGTCATCAAATCATTTGAAAGCAATTCGAACGAATTCTATTTTGGCTCTTTAAACGATACTTTTGTGCATAACTTGCGATTGATCTATTCAAGTAAATTACCTATTCTTTAGCCTTGAAATCATGCCATTGAGTCTCTTCTAGTAATTAAATCACTTCAAAGCAATTCGAAAGAAATCTATTTTCACACTTGAAACACGACTTTCGTGCATAATTTGCAATGGATCTTTTGAAGGCAACTATGCATTTGTACAACCTTAAAATCATGTCATTGAGTCACTTTTAGTCAATAAATCATACGAAATCAATTCAAACAAATTCTATTTTCGCATTTCAAACACAACTTTTGTGCAAAACATGCAATTGATCTATTGAAGGCAATTATGCGTTTGTTTAGCCTTAAAATCATGTCGTTGAGTCTTCTCTAGTCATTAAATCAATTAAAAGTAAGTCGAAAGAATTCTACCTTTTTCGCACTTCAAACACGACTTTCTTTCAGAACTTCCCATTCAACCACTGACGGCAACTATGCATCTTTTTAGCCTAAAAATCTTGTCATCTAGTTTCTTGTAGTCATCAAATCATTTGAAAGCAATTCGAACGAATTCTATTTTCGCTCTTTAAACGAGACTTTTGTGCATACCTTGCAATTGATCTACTCAAGTAAATTACCCATTGTTTAGCCTTGAAATCATGTCATTGAGTCTCTTCTAGTAATTAAAGCACTTCAAAGCAATTCGAATGAAATCTATTTTCGCACTTCAACAACGACTTTTGTGCATAATTTGCAATGGATCTTTTGAAGGCAACTATGTATTTGTATAGCCTTAAAATCATGTCATTGAGTCACTTTTAGTCAATAAATCATACGAAATCAATTCAAACAAATTCTATTTTCGCATTTCAAACACAACTTTTGTGCAAAGCATCCAATTGATCTATTGAAGGGAATTATGCGTTTGTTTAGCCTTAAAATCATGTCATTGAGTCTTCTCTAGTCATTAAATCAATTAAAAGTAAGTAGAAAAATTTTTATTTTTTCGCACTTCAGAAACGACTTTCGTTCAGAACTTCAAATTCAACCATTGACGGCAACTATTCATCTTTTTAGCCTTAAAATCATGTCATTGAGTTTCTTGTAGTCATCAAATCATTTGAAAGCAATTCGAACGAATTCTGTTTTCGCTCTTTAAACGAGACCTTTGTGCATGACTTGTGATTGATCTATTCAAGTAAATTACCCATTGTTTAGCCTTAAAATCATGTCATTGAGTCACTTTTAGTCAATAAATCATACGAAATAAATTCAAACAAATTCTATTTTCGCATTTCAAACACAACTTTTGTGCAAAACATGCAATTGATCTATTGAAGGCAATTCTGCGTTTGTTTAGCCTTAAAATCATATCATTGAGTCTTCTCTAGTCATTAAATCAATTAAAAGTAAGTCGAAAGAATTCTACTTTTTCGCACTTCAAACACGACTTTCGTTCAGAACTTCCTATTTAACCATTGAAGGCAACTATGCATCTTTTTAGCCTTAAAATCATGTCATTGAGTCTCTTGTTGTCATCAAATCATTTGAAAGCAATTCGAACGAATTCTATTTTGGCTCTTTAAACGATACTTTTGTGCATAACTTGTGATTGATCTATTCAAGTAAATTATCCATAGTTTAGCCATGAAATTATGTCATTAAGTCTCTTCTGCTAATTAAATCATTTGAAAGCAATTCGAACGAAATCAATTTTCGCACTTCAACCACGACTTTCATGCATAATTTGCAATGGATATTTTGAAGGCAACTATGCATTTGTATAGCCTTAAAATCTGGTCATTGAGCCACTTTTAGTCAATGAATCATACGAAATCAATTTAAACAAATTCCATTTTCGCATTTCAAACACAACTTTTGTGCAAAACATGCAATTGATCTATTGAAGGCAATTATGCATTTGTTTAGCCTTAAAATTATGTCATTGAGTCTTCTCTAGTCATTAAATCAATTAAAAGTAAGTCGAAAGAATTCTACTTTTTCGCACTTCAAACACGACTTTCGTTCAGAACTTCCAGTTCAACCATTGACGGCAACTATGCATCTTTTTAGTCTCAAAATCATGTCATTGAGTCTCCGGTAGTTATCAAATCATTTGAAAGCAATTCGAACAAATTCTATTTTCGCTCTTTAAACGAGACTTTTGTGCATAACTTGCGATTGATCTATTCAAGTAAATTATCCATTGTTTAGCCTTGAAAACATGTCATTGAGTCTATTCTAGTAATTAAATCACTTCAACGCAATTCGAACGAAATCTATTTTCGCACTTCAACCACGACTTTTGTGCATAATTTGCAATGTATCTTTTGAAGGCAACTATGCATTTGTATAGCCTTAAAATCAGGTCATTGAGCCACTTTTAGTCAATAAATCATACGAAATCAATTCAAACAAATTCTATTTTCGCATTTCAAACACAACTTTTGTGCAAAACATGCAATTGATCTATTGAAGGCAATTACGCGTTTGTTTAGCCTTAAAATCATGTCATTGAGTCTTCTCTAGTCATTAAATCAATTAAAAGTAAGTCGAAAGAATTCTACTTTTTCGCACTTCAAACACGACTTTCGTTCAGAACTTCCAATTCAACCACTGACGGCAACTATGCATCTTTTTAGCCTAAAAATCTTGTCATCGAGTTTCTTGTAGTCATCAAATCATTTGAAAGCAATTCGAACGAATTCTAGTTTCGCTCTTTAAACGAGACTTTTGTGCATACCTTGCAATTGATCTACTCAAGTAAATTACCCATTGTTTAGCCTTGAAATCATGTCATTGAGTCTCTTCTAGTAATTAAATCACTTCAAAGCAATTCGAACGAAATCTATTTTCGCACTTCAACAATGACTTTTGTGCATAATTTGCAATGGATCTTTTGAAGGCAACTATGTATTTGTATTGCCTTAAAATCATGTCATTGAGTCACTTTTAGTCAATAAATCATACGAAATCAATTCAAACAAATTCTATTTTCGCATTTCAAACACAACTTTTGTGCAAAACATGCAATTGATCTATTGAAGGCAATTATGCGTTTGTTTAGCCTTAAAATCATGTCGTTGAGTCTTCTCTAGTCATTAAATCAATTAAAAGTAAGTCGAACGAATTCTACCTTTTTCGCACTTCAAACACGACTTTCTTTCAGAACTTCCCATTCAACCACTGACGGCAACTATGCATCTTTTTAGCCTAAAAATCTTGTCATCTAGTTTCTTGTAGTCATCAAATCATTTGAAAGCAATTCGAACGAATTCTATTTTCGCTCTTTAAACGAGACTTTTGTGCATACCTTGCAATTGATCTACTCAAGTAAATTACCCATTGTTTAGCCTTGAAATCATGTCATTGAGTCTCTTCTAGTAATTAAAGCACTTCAAAGCAATTCGAATGAAATCTATTTTCGCACTTCAACAACGACTTTTGTGCATAATTTGCAATGGATCTTTTGAAGGCAACTATGTATTTGTATAGCCTTAAAATCATGTCATTGAGTCACTTTTAGTCAATAAATCATACGAAATCAATTCAAACAAATTCTATTTTCGCATTTCAAACACAACTTTTGTGCAAAGCATCCAATTGATCTATTGAAGGGAATTATGCGTTTGTTTAGCCTTAAAATCATGTCATTGAGTCTTCTCTAGTCATTAAATCAATTAAAAGTAAGTAGAAAAATTTTTATTTTTTCGCACTTCAGAAACGACTTTCGTTCAGAACTTCAAATTCAACCATTGACGGCAACTATTCATCTTTTTAGCCTTAAAATCATGTCATTGAGTTTCTTGTAGTCATCAAATCATTTGAAAGCAATTCGAACGAATTCTGTTTTCGCTCTTTAAACGAGACCTTTGTGCATGACTTGTGATTGATCTATTCAAGTAAATTACCCATTGTTTAGCCTTAAAATCATGTCATTGAGTCACTTTTAGTCAATAAATCATACGAAATAAATTCAAACAAATTCTATTTTCGCATTTCAAACACAACTTTTGTGCAAAACATGCAATTGATCTATTGAAGGCAATTCTGCGTTTGTTTAGCCTTAAAATCATATCATTGAGTCTTCTCTAGTCATTAAATCAATTAAAAGTAAGTCGAAAGAATTCTACTTTTTCGCACTTCAAACACGACTTTCGTTCAGAACTTCCTATTTAACCATTGAAGGCAACTATGCATCTTTTTAGCCTTAAAATCATGTCATTGAGTCTCTTGTTGTCATCAAATCATTTGAAAGCAATTCGAACGAATTCTATTTTGGCTCTTTAAACGATACTTTTGTGCATAACTTGTGATTGATCTATTCAAGTAAATTATCCATAGTTTAGCCATGAAATTATGTCATTAAGTCTCTTCTGCTAATTAAATCATTTGAAAGCAATTCGAACGAAATCAATTTTCGCACTTCAACCACGACTTTCATGCATAATTTGCAATGGATATTTTGAAGGCAACTATGCATTTGTATAGCCTTAAAATCTGGTCATTGAGCCACTTTTAGTCAATGAATCATACGAAATCAATTTAAACAAATTCCATTTTCGCATTTCAAACACAACTTTTGTGCAAAACATGCAATTGATCTATTGAAGGCAATTATGCATTTGTTTAGCCTTAAAATTATGTCATTGAGTCTTCTCTAGTCATTAAATCAATTAAAAGTAAGTCGAAAGAATTCTACTTTTTCGCACTTCAAACACGACTTTCGTTCAGAACTTCCAGTTCAACCATTGACGGCAACTATGCATCTTTTTAGTCTCAAAATCATGTCATTGAGTCTCCGGTAGTTATCAAATCATTTGAAAGCAATTCGAACAAATTCTATTTTCGCTCTTTAAACGAGACTTTTGTGCATAACTTGCGATTGATCTATTCAAGTAAATTATCCATTGTTTAGCCTTGAAAACATGTCATTGAGTCTATTCTAGTAATTAAATCACTTCAACGCAATTCGAACGAAATCTATTTTCGCACTTCAACCACGACTTTTGTGCATAATTTGCAATGTATCTTTTGAAGGCAACTATGCATTTGTATAGCCTTAAAATCAGGTCATTGAGCCACTTTTAGTCAATAAATCATACGAAATCAATTCAAACAAATTCTATTTTCGCATTTCAAACACAACTTTTGTGCAAAACATGCAATTGATCTATTGAAGGCAATTACGCGTTTGTTTAGCCTTAAAATCATGTCATTGAGTCTTCTCTAGTCATTAAATCAATTAAAAGTAAGTCGAAAGAATTCTACTTTTTCGCACTTCAAACACGACTTTCGTTCAGAACTTCCAATTCAACCACTGACGGCAACTATGCATCTTTTTAGCCTAAAAATCTTGTCATCGAGTTTCTTGTAGTCATCAAATCATTTGAAAGCAATTCGAACGAATTCTAGTTTCGCTCTTTAAACGAGACTTTTGTGCATACCTTGCAATTGATCTACTCAAGTAAATTACCCATTGTTTAGCCTTGAAATCATGTCATTGAGTCTCTTCTAGTAATTAAATCACTTCAAAGCAATTCGAACGAAATCTATTTTCGCACTTCAACAATGACTTTTGTGCATAATTTGCAATGGATCTTTTGAAGGCAACTATGTATTTGTATTGCCTTAAAATCATGTCATTGAGTCACTTTTAGTCAATAAATCATACGAAATCAATTCAAACAAATTCTATTTTCGCATTTCAAACACAACTTTTGTGCAAAACATGCAATTGATCTATTGAAGGTAATTATGCGTTTGTTTAGCCTTAAAATTATGTGATTGAGTCTTCTCTAGTCATTAAATCCATTAAGGTAAGTCGAAAGAATTCTATTTTTTTTTACTTCAAACATGACTTTTGTTCAGAACTTCCAATTCAACCATTAAAGGCAACTATGCATCTTTTTGGCCTCAAAATCATATCATTGAGTCTCTTGTAGTCATCAAATCATTTGAAAGCAATTCAAACGAATTCTGTTTTCGCTCTTTAAACGAGACTTTTGTGCATAACTTGCGATTCATCTATTCAAGTAAATTACCGATTGTTTAGCCTTGAAATCATGTCATTGAGTCTCTTCTAGTAATTAAATCACTTCAAAGCAATTCGAACAAAATCTATTTTCGCACTTGAACCACGACTTTCGTGCATAATTTGCCATGGATCTTTTGAAGGCAACTATGCATTTGTATAGCCTTAAAATCATGTCATTGAGTCACTTTTAGTCAATCAATCACACGAAATCAATTGAAACAAATTCTAGTTTCGCATTTCAAACACAACTTTTGTGCAAAACATGCAATTGATCTATTAAAGGCAATTATGCGTTTGTTTAGCCTTAAAATCATATCATTGAGTCTTCTCTAGTCATTAAATCAATTAAAAGTAAGTCGAAAGAATTCTACTTTTTCGCACTTCAAACACGACTTTCGTTCAGAACTTCCAATTTAACCATTGAAGGCAACTATGCATCTTTTTAGCCTTAAAATCATGTCATTGAGTCTCTTGTTGTCATCAAATCATTTGAAAGCAATTCGAACGAATTCTATTTTGGCTCTTTAAACGATACTTTTGTGCATAACTTGCGATTGATCTGTTCAAGTAAATTACCCATTTTTTAGCCTTGAAATCATGTCATTGAGTCTCTTCTAGTAATTAAATCACTTCAAAGCAATTCGAAAGAAATCTATTTTCACACTTGAAACACGACTTTCGTGCATAATTTGCAATGGATCTTTTGAAGGCAACTATGCATTTGTATAACCTTAAAATCATGTCATTGAGTCACTTTTAGTCAATAAATCATACGAAATCAATTCAAACAAATTTTATTTTCGCATTTCAAACACAACTTTTGTGCAAAACATGCAATTGATCTGTTGAAGGCAATTATGCATTTGTTTAGCCTTAAAATCATGTTATTTAGTCTTCTCTAGTCATTAAATCAATTGAAAATAAGTCGAAAGAATTCTACTTTTTCGCACTTCAAACACGACTTTCATTCAGAACTTTCAATTCAACCATTGAAGGCAACTATGCATCTTTTGAGCCTTAAAATCATGTCATTGAGTCTCTTGTAGTTATCAAATCATTTGAAAGCAATTCGAACGAATTCTATTTTTGCTCTTTAAACGAGACTTTTGTGCATAACTTGCGATTGATCTATTCAAGTAAATTACCCATTTTTTAGCCTTGAAATCATGTCATTGAGTCTCTTCTAGTAATTAAATTACTTCAAAGCAATTCGAATGAAATCTATTTTCGCACTTGAACCACGAATTTCGTTCATAATTTGCAATGTATCTTTTGAAGGCAACTATGCATTTGTATAGCATTAAAATCAGGTCATTGAACCAATTTTAGTCAATAATCATACGAAATCAATTCAAACAAATTCTATTTTCGCATTTCAAACACAACTTTTGTGCAAAACATGCAATTGATCTATTGAAGGCAATTATGCGTTTGTTTAGCCTTAAAATCATGTCATTGAGTCTTCTCTAGTCATTAAATCAATTAAAAGTAAGTCGAAAGAATTCTACCTTTTTCGCACTTCAAACACGACTTTCGTTCAGAACTTCCAATTCAACCATTGACGGCAACTATGCATCTTTTTAGCCTTAAAATCATGTCATTGAGTTTCTTGTAGTCATCAAATCATTTGAAAACAATTCGAACGAATTCTATTTCCGCTCTTTAAACGAGACTTTTGTGCATAACTTGTGATTGATCTATTCAAGTAAATTACCTATTGTTTAGCCTTAAGATCATGTCATCGAGTCTCTTCTAGTAATTGAATCACTTCAAAGCAATTCGAACGAAATCTATTTTCGCACTTTAACCTCGACTTTCGTGCATAATTTGCAATGGATCTTTTGAAGGCAACTATGCATTTGTATAGCCATAAAATCTTGTCATTGAGTCACTTTTAGTCAACAAATCATACGAAATCAATTCAAACAAATTCTATTTTCGCATTTCAAACTCAACTTTTGTGCAAAACATGCAATTGATCTATTCAAGGTAATTATGCGTTTGTTTAGCCTTAAAATTATGTCATTGAGTCTTCTCTAGTCATTAAATCCATTAAAGTAAGTCGAACGAATTCTATTTTTTTTTACTTCAAACACGACTTTCGTTCAGAACTTCAAATTCAACCATTGAAGGCAACTATGCATCGTTTTGCCCTCAAAATCATGTCATTGAGTCTCTTGTAGTCATCAAATCATTTGAAAGCAATTCGAACGAATTCTATTTTCGCTCTTTAAACGAGACTTTTGTGCATAACTTGCGATTGATCTATTCAAGTAAATTACCGATTGTTTAGCCTTGAAATCATGTCATTGAGTCTCTTCTAGTAAATAAATCACTTCAAAGCAATTCGAACGAAATCTATTTTCGCACTTGAACCACGACTTTCGTGCATAATTTGCCATGGATCTTTAGAAGGCAACTATGCATTTGTATAGCCTTAAATTCATGTCATTGAGTCACTTTTAGCCAATCAATCATACGAAATCAATTCAAACAAATTCTAGTTTCGCATCTCAAGCACAACTTTTGTGCAAAACATCCAATTGATCTATTGAAGGCAATTATGCGTTTCTTTAGCCTTAAAATTAAGTCATTGAGTCTTCTCTAGTCATTAAATCAATTAAAAGTAAGTCGAAAGAATTCTACTTTTTCGCACTTCAAACACGACTTTCATTCAGAACTTCCAATTCAACCACTGACGGCAACTATGCATCTTTTTAGCCTAAAAATCTTGTCATCGAGTTTCTTGTAGTCATCAAATCATTTGAAAGCAATTCGAACGAATTCTATTTTCGCTCTTTAAACGAGACTTTTGTGCATACCTTGTAATTGATCTACTCAAGTAAATTACCCATTGTTTAGCCTTGAAATCATGTCATTGAGTCTCTTCTAGTAATTAAAGCACTTCAAAGCAATTCGAACGAAATCTATTTTCGCACTTCAACAACGACTTTTGTGCATAATTTGCAATGGATCTTTTGAAGGCAACTATGTATTTGTATAGCCTTAAAATCATGTCATTGAGTCACTTTTAGTCAATAAATCATACGAAATCAATTCAAACAAATTCAATTTTCGCATTTCAAACACAACTTTTGTGCAAAGCATCGAATTGATCTATTGAAGGGAATTATGCGTTTGTTTAGCCTTAAAATCATGTCATTGAGTCTTCTCTAGTTATTAAATCAATTAAAAGTAAGTAGAAAATTTTTTATTTTTTCGCACTTCAGAAACGACTTTCGTTCAGAACTTCAAATTCAACCATTGACGGCAACTATTCATCTTTTTAGCCTTAAAATCATGTCATTGAGTTTCTTGTAGTCATCAAATTATTTGAAAGCAATTCGAACGAATTCTGTTTCCGCTCTTTAAACGAGACCTTTGTGCATGACTTGTGATTGATCTATTCAAGTAAATTACCCATTGTTTAGCCTTCAAATCATGTCATTGAGTCTCTTCGAGTAATTCAATCACTTCAAAGCAATTCGAACGAAATCTATTTTCGCACTTCAACCACGACTTTCGTGCATAATTTGCAATGGATCTTTTGAAGGCAACTATGCATTTGTATAGCCTTAAAATCAGGTCATTGAGCCACTTTTAGTCAATAAATCATACGAAATCAATTCAAACAAATTCTATTTTCGCATTTCAAACACAACTCTTGTGCAAAGCATCCAATTGATCTATTGAAGGCAATTCTGCGTTTGTTTAGCCTTAAAATCATGTTATTGAGTCTTCTGTAGTCATTAAATCAATTAAAAGTAAGTCGAAAGAATTCTATTTTTTCGCACTTCAAACACGACTTTCGTTCAGAACTTCCAATTCAACCATTGAAGGCAACTATGCATCTTTTTAACTTGAAAATCATGTCATTGAGTCTCTTGTAGTCATCAAATCATTTGAAAGCAATTCGAACGAATTCTATCTTCGCTCTTTAAACGAGACTTTTGTGCATAACTTGCAATTGATCTATTCAAGTACATTATCCATTGTTTAGCTTTCAAATCATGTCATTGAGTCTCTTCTAGTAATTAAATCACTTCAAAGCAATTCGAACGAAATCAATTTTCGCACTTGAACCACGACTTTCGTGCATAATTTGCAGTGGATCTTTTGAAGGCAACTATGCATTTGTATAGCCTTAAAATCATGTCATTGAGTCACTTTTAGTCAATAAATCATACGAAATCAATTCAAACAAATTCTATTTCCGCATTTCAAACATAACTTTTGTGCAAAACATGCAATTGATCTATTGAAGGCAATTATGCGTTTGTTTAGCCTTAAAATCATGTCATTGAGTCTTCTCTAGTCATTAAATCAATTGAAAGTAAGTCGAAAGAATTCTATTTTTTCGCACTTCAAACACGACTTTCGTTCAGAACTTCCAGTTCAACCATTGAAGGCAACTATGCACCTTTTTAGCCTCAAAATCATGTCATCGAGTCTCTTGTGGTCATCAAATCATTTGAAAGCAATTCTAAAGAATTCTATTTTGGCTCTTCAAACGAGACTTTTGTGCATAACTTGCGATTGATCTATTCAAGTAAATTACCCATTGTTTAGCCTTGAAATCATGTCATTGAGTCTCTTCTAGTAATTCAATCACTTGAAAGTAATTCGAACGAAATCTATTGTCGCACTTCAACCACGACTTTCATGCATAATTTGCAATGGATATTTTGAAGGCAACTATGCATTTGTATAGCCTTAAAATCAGGTCATTGAGCCACTTTTAGTCAATAAATCATACGAAATCAATTCAAACAAATTCTATTTTCGCATTTCGAACACAACTCTTGTGCAAAGCATCCCATTGATCTATTGAAGGCAATTATGCATTTGTTTAGCCTTAAAATCATGTTATTGACTCTTCTCTAGTCATTAAATCAATTAAAAGTAAGTCGAGAGAATTCTACTTTTTAGCAGTTCAAACACGACTTTCGTTCAGAACTTCCAATTCAACCATTGACGGCAACTATACATCTTTTTAACCTTAAAATCATGTCATTGAGTCTCTTCTAGTCATCAAATCATTTGGACGTAATTCGAACGAATTCTATTTTCGCTCTCTAAACGAGACTTTTGGGCATAACTTGCGATTGATCTTTTCAAGTAAATTACCCATTGTTTAGCCTTGGAATCATGTCATTGAGTCTCTTTTAGTAATTAAATCACTTCAAAGCAATTCGAACGAAATCTATTTTCGCACTTGAACCACGACTTTCGTGCATAATTTGCAATGAATCTTTTGAAGGCAACTATGCATTTGTATAGCCTTAAAATCATGTCATTGAGCCACTTTTAGTCAATAAATCATACGAAATCAATTCAAGCAAATTCTATTTTTGCATTTCAAACATAACTTTTGTGCAAAACATGCAATATATCTATTGAAGATAATTATGCGTTTGTTTAGCCTTAAAATCATGTCATTGAGTCTTCTCTAGTCATTAAATCAATTAAAAGTAAGTCAAAAAAATTCTATTTTTTCGCACTTCAAACACGACTTTCGTTCAGAACTTCCAATTCAACCATTGAAGGCAACTATGCATCTTCTTAACCTTAAAATCATGTCATTGAGTCTCTTCTAGTCATCAAATCATTTGGAAGTAATTCGAACGAATTCTATTTTCGCTCTCTAAACGAGACTTTTGTGCATAACTTGCGATTGATCTTTTCATGTAAATTACCCATTGTTTAGACTTGAAATCATGTCATTGAGTCTCTTCTAGTAATTAAATCACTTCAAAGCAATTCGAACGAAATCTATTTTCGCACTTCAACCACGACTTTCGTGCATAATTTGCAATGGATCTTTTGAAGGCAACTATGCATTTGTATAGCCTTAAAATTATGTCATTGCGTCACTTTTAGTCCATAAATCATACGAAATCAATTCAAACAAATTCTATTTTCGCATTTCAAACATAACTTTTGTCCAAAATAGGCAATTGATCTGTTGAAGGCAATTATACGTTTGTTTAGCCTTAAAATCATGTCATTAAGTCTTATCTAGTCATTAAATCAATTAAAAGTAAGTCGAAAAAATTCTATTTTTTCACACTTCAAACACGACTTTCGTTCAGAACTTCCAATTCAACCATTGAAGGCAACTATGCATCTTTTTAGCCTTAGAATCATGTCATTGAGTCTCTTGTAGTCATCAAATCATTTGAAAGCAATTCGAACGAATTCTACTTTGGCTCTTTAAACGAGACTTTTGTGCATAACTTGCGATTGATCTTTCCATGCAAATTACCCATTGTTTAGACTTGAAATTATGTCATTGAGTCTCTTCTAGTAATTAAATCACTTCAAAGCAATTCGAACGAAATCAATTTTCGCACTTCAACCACGACTTTCGTGCATAATTTGCAATGGATCTTTTGAAGGCAACTATGCATTTGTATAGCCTTAAAATTATGTCATTGAGTCACTTTTAGTCGATAAATCATATGAAATCAATTCAAACAAATTCTATTTTCGCATTTCAAACATAACTTTTGTCCAAAACAGGCAATTGATCTATTAAAGGCAATTATGCGTTTGTTTAGCCTTAAAATCATGTCATTAAGTCTTCTGTAGTCATTAAATCAATTAAAAGTAAGTCGAAAGAATTCTATTTTTTCGCACTTCAAACACGACTTTCGTTCAGAACTTCCAATTCAACCATTGAAGGGAACTATGCATCTTTTTAACCTTAAAATCATGTCATTGAGTCTCTTGTAGTCATCAAATCATTTGAAAGCAATTCGAACGAATTCTATCTTCGCCCTTTAAACGAGACTTTTGTGCATAACTTGCAATTGATCTATTCAAGTACATTATCCATTGTTTAGCTTTCAAATCATGTCATTGAGTCTCTTCTAGTAATTAAATCACTTCAAAGCAATTCGAACGAAATCAATTTTCGCACTTGAACCACGACTTTCGTGCATAATTTGCAATGGATCTTTTGAAGGCAACTATGCATTTGTATAGCCTTAAAATCATGTCATTGAGTCACTTTTAGTCAATAAATCATACGAAATCAATTCAAACAAATTCTATTTCCGCATTTCAAACATAACTTTTGTGCAAAACATGCAATTGATCTACTGAAGGCAATTATGCGTTTGTTTAGCCTTAAAATCATGTCATTGAGTCTTCTCTTGTCATTAAATCAATTGAAAGTAAGTCGAAAGAATTCTACTTTTTCGCACTCCAAACACGACTTTCGTTCAGAACTTCCAATTCAACCATTGAAGGCAACTATGCATCTTTTTAACCTTAAAATTATGTCATTGAGTCTCTTCTAGTCATCAAATCATTTGGAAGTAATTCAAAACGAATTCTATATTCGCTCTCTACACGAGACTTTTGTGCATCACTTGCGATTGACCTTTTCAAGTAAATTACCCATTGTTTAGCCTTGAAATCATGTCATTGAGTCTCTTCTAGTAATTAAATCACTTCAAAGCAATTCGAACGAAATCTATTTTTCCACTTCAACCACGACGTTCGTCCATAATTTGCAATGGATCTTTTGAAGGCAACTATGCATTTGTATAGCCTTAAAATCATGTCATTGAGTCACTTTTAGTGAATAAATCATACGAAATCAATTCAAACAAATTCTATTTTCGCATTTCAAACACAACTTTTTTGCGAAACATGCAATTGATCTATTGAAGGTAATTATGCGTTTGTTTAGCCTTCAAATCATGTCATTTAGTCTTCTCTAGTCATTAAATCAATTAAAAGTAAGTCGAAAGAATTCTATTTTTACGCACTTCAAACATGACTTTCGTTCAGAACTTCCAATTCAACAATTGAAGGCAACTATGCATCTGTTTAGCCTCAAAATCATGTCATTGAGTCTCTTGTAGTCATCAAATCATTTGAAAGCAATTCGAACGAATTCTATTTTCGCTCTTTAAACGAGACTGTTGTGCATAACTTGCGATTGATCTATTCAAGTAAATTGCCCACTGATTAGCCATTAAATCATGTCATTGAGTCTCTTCTAGTAATTAAATCACTTCAAAGCAATTCGAACGAAATCTATTTTCGCACTTGAACCACGACTTTCGTGCATAATTTGCGAGGGATATTTTGAAGGCAACTATGCATTTGTATAGCCTTAAAATCATGTCATTGAGTCACTTTTAGTCAATAAATCATACGAAATCAATTCAAACAAATTCTATTTATGCATTTCAAACACAACTTTTGTGCAAAACATGCAATAGATTTATTGAAGGCAATTATGCGTTTGTTTAGCCTTCAAATCGTGTCATTGAGTCTTCTCTAGTAATTAAATCATTTAAAAGTAAGTCGAAAGAATTCTTTTTTTTCGCACTTCAAACACGACTATCGTTCAGAACCTCCAATTCAACCATTGAAGGCAACTGTGCATCTTTTTAGCCATGCAATCATGTCATTAAGTTTCTTGTGGTCATCAAATCATTTGAAAGCAATTCGGAAGAATTCTATTTTGGCTCTTTAAACGAGACTTTTGTGCATAACTTGCGATTGATCTATTCAAGTAAATTACCCATTGTTTAGCCGTGAAATCATGTCATTGAGTCTTTTCTAGTAATCAAATCACTTCAAAGCAATTCGAAGGAAATATATTTTCGCACTTCAACCACGACTTTCGTGCATAATTTGCAATAGATCTTTTGAAGGCAACTATACATTTGTATAGCCTTAAAATCTTGTCTTTGAGTCACTCTTAGTCAATAAAACATACGAAATCAATTCAAACAAATTTTATTTTCGCATTTTAAACACAACTTTTGTGCAAAACATGCAATTGATCTATTAAAGGCAATTATGCGTTTGTTTAGCCATAAAATCATGTTATTGAGTCTTCTATAGTCATTAAATCAATTGGAAGTAAGTCGAAAGAATTCTATTTTTTCGCACTTTAAACACGACTTTCATTCAGAACTTCCAATTCAACCATTGAAGGCAACTTTGCATCTTTTTAACCTTAAAATCATGTCATTGAGTCTCTTTTAGTCATCAAATCATTTGGAAGTAATTTGAACAAATTCTATTTTCACTCTCTAAACGAGACTTTTGTGCATAACTTGCGATTGATTTTTTCAAGTAAATTACCCATTGTTTAGCCTTGAAATCATGTCATTGAGTCTCTTCTAGCAATTAAATCACTTCAAAGCCATTCGAATGAAATCTTTTTTCACACTTCAACCACGACTTTCGTGCGTAATATGCAATGGATCTTTTGAAGGCAACTATGCATTTGTATAGCCTTAAAATCATGTCATTGAGTCACTTTTAGTCAATAAATCATACGAAATCAATTCAAACAAATTCTATTTCCGCATTTCAAACACAACTTTTGTGCAAAACATGCAATTGATCAATTGAAGGTAATTATGCGTTTGTTTAGCCATAAAATCATGTCATTTAGTCTTCTCTTGTCATTAAATCAATTAAAAGTAAGTCGAAAGAATTCTATTTTTTCGCACTTCAAACATGACTTTTATTCAGAACTTCGAATTCAACCATTGAAGGCAACTTTGCATCTTTTTAACCTTAAAATCATGTCATTGAGTCTCTTCTAGTCATAAAATCATTTGGAAGTAATTCGAACAAATTCTATTTTCACTCTCTAAACGAGACTTTTGTGCATAACTTGCGATTGATTTTTTCAAGTAAATTACCCATTGTTTAGCCTTGAAATCATGTCATTGAGTCTCTTCTAGTAATTAAATCACTTCAAAGCAACTCGAACGAAATCTATTTTCGCACTTCAACCACGACTTTCATGCCTAATTTGCAGTGGATATTTTGAGAGCAACTATGCATTTGTATAGCCTTAAAATCATGTCATTGAGTCACTTTTAGTCAATAAATCATACGAAATCAATTCAAACAAATTCTATTTTCGCATTTCAAACACAACTTTTGTGCAAAACATGCAATTGATCTATTGAAGGTAATTATGCGTTTCTTGAGCCTTAAGATCATGTCATTGAGTCTTCTCTAGTCATTAAATCAATTAAAAGTAAGTCGAAAGAATTCTATTTTTTCGCACTTCAAACACCACTTTCGTTCAGAACTTCCAATTCAACCATTGAAGGCAACTATGCATCTTTTTAGCCTCAAAATCATGTCATCGAGTCTCTAGTGGTCATCAAATCATTTGAAAGAAATTCGAAAGAATTCTATTTTGGCTCTTTAAACGAGACTTTTGTGCATAACTTGCGATTGATCTATTCAAGTAAATTACCCATTGTTTAGCCGTGAAATCATGTCATTGAGTCTCTTCTAGTAATCAAATCGCTTCAAAGCAATTCGAAGGAAATATATTTTCGCACTTCAACCACGACTTTCGTGCATAATTTGCAATGGATCTTTTGAAGGCAACTATACATTTGTATAGCCTTAAAATCTTGTCTTTGAGTCACTCTTAGTCAATAAAACATACGAAATCAATTCAAACAAATTTTATTTTCGCATTTTAAACACAACTTTTGTGCAAAACATGCAATTGATCTATTAAAGGCAATTATGCGTTTGTTTAGCCATAAAATCATGTTATTGAGTCTTCTATAGTCATTAAATCAATTGGAAGTAAGTCGAAAGAATTCTATTTTTTCGCACTTTAAACACGACTTTCATTCAGAACTTCCAATTCAACCATTGAAGGCAACTATGCATCTTTTTAACCTTTAAATCATGTAATTGAGTCTCTTCTAGTCATCAAATCATTTGGAAGTAATTCGAACGAATTCTATTTTCGCTCTCTAAACGAGACTTTTGTGCATAACTTGCGATTGATTTTTTCAAGTAAATTACACATTGTTTAGCCTTGAAATCATGTCATTGAGTCTCTTCTAGTAATTAAATCACTTCAAAGCCATTCGAATGAAATCTTTTTTCACACTTCAACCACGACTTTCGTGCGTAATTTGCAATGGATCTTTTGAAGGCAACTATGCATTTGTATAGCCTTAAAATCATGTCATTGAGTCACTTTTAGTCAATAAATCATACGAAATCAATTCAAACAAATTCTATTTCCGCATTTCAAACACAACTTTTGTGCAAAACATGCAATTGATCAATTGAAGGTAATTATGCGTTTGTTTAGCCATAAAATCATGTCATTTAGTCTTCTCTTGTCATTAAATATATTAAAAGTAAGTCGAAAGAATTCTATTTTTTCACACTTCAAAAATGACTTTTATTCAGAACATCGAATTCAACCATTGAAGGCAACTATGTATCTTTGTAGCCTTGCAATCATGTCATTGAGTCTCTTGTACTCATTAAATCATTTGAAAGCAATTCGAACGAATTCTATTTTCGCTCTTTAAACGAGACTTTTGTGCATAACTTGTGATTGATCTCTTCAAGTAAATTACCCATTGTTTAGCCTTGAAATCATGTCATTGAGTCTATTCTAGTAATTAAATCACTTCAAAGCAATTCGAACGAAATCTATTTTCGCACTTCAACCACGACTTTCATGCATAAGTTGCAGTGGATATTTTTAAGGCAACTATGCATTTGTATAGCCTTAAAATCATGTCATTGGTCACTTTTAGTCAATAAATCATACGAAATCAATTCAAACAAATTCTATTTTCGCATTTCAAACACAACTTTTGTGCAAAACATGCAATTGATCTATTGAAGGTAATTATGCGTTTCTTTAGCCTTAAGATCATGTCATTGAGTCTTCTCTAGTCATTAAATCAATTAAAAGTTAGTCGAAAGAATTCTATTTTTTCGCACTTGAAACACGACTTTCGTTCAGAACTTCGAATTCAACCATTGAAGGCAACTATGCATCTTTTTAGCCTCAAAATCATGTCATCGAGTCTCTTGTGGTCATCAAATCATTTGAAAGCAATTCGAAAGAATTCTATTTTGGCTCTTTAAACGAGACTTTTGTGCATAACTTGCGATTGATCTCTTCAAGTAAATTACCCATTGTTTAGCCTTGAAATCATGTCATTGAGTCTATTCTAGTAATTAAATCACTTCAAAGCAATTCGAACGAAATCTATTTTCACACTTCAACCACGACTTTCTTGCATAATTTGCAGTGGATATTTTGAAGGCAACTATACATTTGTATAGCCTTAAAATCTTGTCTTTGAGTCAGTTTTAGTCAATAAATCATACGAAATCAATTCAAACAAATTTTATTTTCGCATTTCAAACACAACTTTTGTGAAAAACATGCAATTGATCTATTGAAGGTAATTATGCGTTTGTTTAGCCTCGAAATCATGTCATTGAGTCTCTTCTAGTAATTAAATCACTTCAAAGCCATTCGAATGAAATCTTTTTTCACACTTCAAGCACGACTTTCGTGCGTAATATGCAATGGATCTTTTGAAGGCAACTGTGCATTTGTATAGCCTTAAAATCATGTCATTGAGTCACTTTTAGTCAATAAATCATACGTAATCAATTCAAACAAATTCTATTTTCGCATTTCAAACACAACTTTTGTGCAAAACATGCAATTGATCTATTGAAGGTAATTATGCGTTTGTTTAGCCTTAAAATCATGTCATTTAGTCTTCTCTAGTCATTAAATCAATTAAAAGTAAGTCGAAAGAATTCTATTTTTTCGCACTTCAAACATGACTTTTATTCAGAACTTCGAATTCAACCATTGAAGGCAACTATGTATCTTTTTAGCCTTGCAATCATGTCATTGAGTCGCTTGTACTCATCAAATCATTTAAAAGCAATTCGAACGAATTCTATTTTCGCTCTTTAAACGAGACTTTTGTGCATAACTTGCGATTGATCTATTCACGTAAATTACCCATTGTTTAGCCTTGAAATCATGTCATTGAGTCTCTTCTAGTAATTAAATCACTTCAAAGCAATTCGAACGAAATCTATTTTCGCACTTCAACCACGACTTTCTTGCATAATTTGCAGTGGATATTTTGAAGGCAACTATGCATTTGTATAGCCGTAAAATCATGTCATTGAGTCACTTTTAGTCAATAAATCATACGAAATCAATTCAAACAAATTCTATTTTCGCATTTCAAACACAACTTTTGTGCAAAACATGCAATTGATCTATTCAAGGTAATTATGCGTTTCTTTTGCCTTAAGATCATGTCATTGAGTCTTCTCTAGTCATTAAATCAATTAAAAGTAAGTCGAAAGAATTCTATTTTTTCGCACTTCAAACATGACTTTCGTTCAGAACTTCCAATTCAACCATTGAAGGCAACTATGCATCTTTTTAGCCTCAAAATCATGTCATCGAGTCTCTAGTGGTCATCAAATCATTTGAAAGAAATTCGAAAGAATTCTATTTTGGCTCTTTAAACGAGACTTTTGTGCATAACTTGCGATTGATCTATTCAAGTAAATTACCCATTGTTTAGCCGTGAAATCATGTCATTGAGTCTCTTCTAGTAATCAAATCACTTCAAAGCAATTCGAACGAAATCTATTTTCGCACTTCAACCACGACTTTCTTGCATAATTTGCAGTGGATATTTTGAAGGCAACCATACATTTGTATAGCCTTAAAATCTTGTCTTTGAGTCAGTTTTAGTCAATAAATCATACGAAATCAATTCAAACAAATTTTATTTCCGCATTTCAAACACAACTTTTGTGCAAAACATGCAATTGATCTATTGAAGGCAATTATGCGTTTGTTTAGCCATGAAATCATGTTATTGAGTCTTCTGTAGTCATTAAATCAATTGGAAGTAAGTCGAAAGAATTCTATTTTTTCGCACTTTAAACACGACTTTCGTTCAGAATTTCCAATTCAACCATTGAAGGCAACTATGCATCTTTTTAACCTTAAAATCATGTCATTGAGTCTCTTCTAGTCATCAAATCATTTGGATGTAATTCGAACGAATTCTATTTTCGCTCTCTAACCGAGACTTTTGTGCAGAACTTGCGATTGATCTTTTCAAGTAAATTACCCATTGTTTAGCCTTGAAATCATGTCATTGGGTCTCTTCTAGTAATTAAATCACTTCAAAGCAATTCGAACGAAATCTTTTTTCACACTTCAACCACGACTTTCGTGCATAATTTGCAATGGATCTTTTGAAGGCAACTATGCATTTGTATAGCCTTAAAATCCTGTCATTGAGTCACTTTTAGTCAATAAATCATACGGAATCAATTCAAACAAATTCTATTTTCGCATTTCAAACAGAACTTTTGTGCAAAACATGCAATTGATCTATTGAAGGTAATTATGCGTTTGTTTAGCCTTAAAATCATGTCATTTAGTCTTCTCTAGTCATTAAATCAATTAAAAGTAAGTCGAAAGAATTCTATTTTTTCGCACTTCAAACATGACTTTTATTCAGAACTTCGAATTCAACCATTGAAAGCAACTATGTATCTTTTTAGCCTTGCAATCATGTCATTGAGTCTCTTGTACTCATTAAATCATTTGAAAGCAATTCGAACGAATTCTATTTTTCGCTCTTTAAACGAGACTTTTGTGCATAACTTGCGATTGATCTATTCAAGTAAATTACCCATTGTTTAGCCTTGAAATCATGTCATTGAGTCTCTTCTAGTAATTAAATCACTTCAAAGCAATTCGAACGAAATCTATTTTCGCACTTCAACCACGACTTTCATGCATAATTTGCAGTGGATATTTTGAAGGCAACTATGCATTTGTATAGCCTTAAAATCATGTCATTGAGCCACTTTTAGTCAATAAATAATACGAAATCCATTCAAACAAATTCTATTTTCGCATTTCAAACACAACTTTTGTGCAAAACATGCAATTGATCTATTGATGGTAATTATGCGTTTCTTTACCCTTAAGATCATGTCATTGAGTCTTCTTTAGTCATTAAATCAATTAAAAGTTAGTCGAAAGAATTCTATTTTTTCGCACTTGAAACACGACTTTCGTTCAGAACTTCCAATTCAACCATTGAAGGCAACTATGCATCTTTTTAGCCTCAAAATCACGTCATCCAGTCTCTTGTGGTCATCAAATCATTTGAAAGCAATTCGAAAGAATTCTATTTTGGCTCTTTAAACGAGACTTTTGTGCATAACTTGCGATTGATCTCTTTAAGTAAATTACCCATTGTTTAGCCTTGAAATCATGTCATTGAGTCTATTCTAGTAATTAAATCACTTCAAAGCAATTCGAACGAAATCTATTTTCACACTTCAACCACGACTTTCTTGCATAATTTGCAGTGGATATTTTGAAGGCAACTATACATTTGTATAGCCTTAAAATCTTGTCTTTGAGTCAGTTTTAGTCAATAAATCATACGAAATCAATTCAAACAAATTTTATTTCCGCATTTCAAACACAACTTTTGTGCAAAACATGCAATTGATCTATTGAAGGCAATTATGCGTTTGTTTAGCCATAAAATCATGTTATTGAGTCTTCTGTAGTCATTAAATCAATTGGAAGTAAGTCGAAAGAATTCTATTTTTTCGCACTTTAAACACGACTTTCGTTCAGAATTTCCAATTCAACCATTGAAGGCAACTATGCATCTTTTTAACCTTAAAATCATGTCATTGAGTCTCTTCTAGTCATCAAATCATTTGGAAGTAATTCGAACGAATTCTATTTTCGCTCTGTAACCGAGACTTTTGTGCAGAACTTGCGATTGATCTTTTCAAGTAAATTACCCATTGTTTAGCCTTGAAATCATGTCATTGGGTCTCTTCTAGTAATTAAATCACTTCAAAGCAATTCGAACGAAATCTTTTTTCACACTTCAACCACGACTTTCGTCCATAATTTGCAATGGATCTTTTGAAGGCAACTATGCATTTGTATAGCCTTAAAATCATGTCATTGAGTCACTTTTAGTCAATAAATCATACGAAATCAATTCAAACAAATTCTATTTTCGCATTTCAAACACAACTTTTGTGCAAAACATGCAATTGATCTATTGAAGGTAATTATGCGTTTGTTTAGCCTTAAAATCATGTCATTTAGTCTTCTCTAGTCATTAAATCAATTAAAAGTAAGTCGAAAGAATTCTATTTTTTCGCACTTCAAACATGACTTTTATTCAGAACTTCGAATTCAACCATTGAAAGCAACTATGTATCTTTTTAGCCTTGCAATCATGTCATTGAGTCTCTTGTACTCATTAAATCATTTGAAAGCAATTCGAACGAATTCTATTTTTCGCTCTTTAAATGAGACTTTTGTGCATAACTTGCGATTGATCTATTCAAGTAAATTACCCATTGTTTAGCCTTGAAATCATGTCATTGAGTCTCTTCTAGTAATTAAATCACTTCAAAGCAATTCGAACGAAATCTATTTTCGCACTTCAACCACGACTTTCATGCATAATTTGCAGTGGATATTTTGAAGGCAACTATGCATTTGTATAGCCTTAAAATCATGTCATTGAGTCACTTTTAGTCAATAAATAATACGAAATCCATTCAAACAAATTCTATTTTCGCATTTCAAACACAACTTTTGTGCAAAACATGCAATTGATCTATTGATGGTAATTATGCGTTTCTTTACCCTTAAGATCATGTCATTGAGTCTTCTCTAGTCATTAAATCAATTAAAAGTTAGTCGAAAGAATTCTATTTTTTCGCACTTGAAACACGACTTTCGTTCAGAACTTCCAATTCAACCATTGAAGGCAACTATGCATCTTTTTAGCCTCAAAATCATGTCGTCCAGTCTCTTGTGGTCATCAAATCATTTGAAAGCAATTCGAAAGAATTCTATTTTGGCTCTTTAAACGAGACTTTTGTGCATAACTTGCGATTGATCTCTTTAAGTAAATTACCCATTGTTTAGCCTTGAAATCATGTCATTGAGTCTATTCTAGTAATTAAATCACTTCAAAGCAATTCGAACGAAATCTATTTTCACACTTCAACCACGACTTTCTTGCATAATTTGCAGTGGATATTTTGAAGGCAACTATACATTTGTATAGCCTTAAAATCTTGTCTTTGAGTCAGTTTTAGTCAATAAATCATACGAAATCAATTCAAACAAATTTTATTTCCGCATTTCAAACACAACTTTTGTGCAAAACATGCAATTGATCTATTGAAGGCAATTATGCGTTTGTTTAGCCATAAAATCAGGTTATTGAGTCTTCTGTAGTCATTAAATCAATTGGAAATAAGTCGAAAGAATTCTATTTTTTCGCACTTTAAACACGACTTTCGTTCAGAATTTCCAATTCAACCATTGAAGGCAACTATGCATCTTTTTAACCTTAAAATCATGTCATTGAGTCTCTTCTAGTCATCAAATCATTTGGAAGTAATTCGAACGAATTCTATTTTCGCTCTCTAACCGAGACTTTTGTGCAGAACTTGCGATTGATCTTTTCAAGTAAATTACCCATTGTTTAGCCTTGAAATCATGTCATTGGGTCTCTTCTAGTAATTAAATCACTTCAAAGCAATTCGAATGAAATCTTTTTTCACACTTCTACCACGACTTTCGTGCATAATTTGCAATGGATCTTTTGAAGGCAACTATGCATTTGTATAGCCTTAAAATCATGTCATTGAGTCAGTTTTAGTCAATAAATCATACGAAATCAATTCAAACAAATTCTATTTTCGCATTTCGAACACAGCTTTTGTGCAAAACATGCAATTGATCTATTGAAGGTAATTATGCGTTTCTTTAGCCTTAAAATCATGTCATTTACTCTTCTCTAGTCATTAAATCAATTAAAAGTAAGTCGAAAGAATTCTATTTTTTCGCACTTCAAACATGACTTTTATTCAGAACTTCGAATTCAACCATTGAAAGCAACTATGTATCTTTTTAGCCTTGCAATCATGTCATTGAGTCTCTTGTACTCATTAAATCATTTGAAAGCAATTCGAACGAATTCTATTTTTCGCTCTTTAAACGAGACTTTTGTGCATAACTTGCGATTGATCTATTCAAGTAAATTACCCATTTTTTAGCCTTGAAATCATGTCATTGAGTCTCTTCTAGTAATTAAATCACTTCAAAGCAATTCGAACGAAATCTATTTTCGCACTTCAACCACGACTTTCATGCATAATTTGCAGTGGATATTTTGAAGGCAACTATGCATTTGTATAGCCTTAAAATCATGTCATTGAGTCACTTTTAGTCAATAAATCATACGAAATCCATTCAAACAAATTCAATTTTCGCATTTCAAACACAACTTTTGTGCAAAACATGCAATTGATCTGTTGAAGGTAATTATGCGTTTCTTTAGCCTTAAGATCATGTCATTGAGTCTTCTCTAGTCATTAAATCAATTAAAAGTTAGTCGAAAGAATTCTATTTTTTCGCACTTGAAACACGACTTTCGTTCAGAACTTGCAATTCAACCATTGAAGGCAACTATGTATCTTTTTAGCCTTGCAATCATGTCATCGAGTCTCTTGTACTCATCAAATCATTTAAAAGCAATTCGAAAGAATTCTATTTTGGCTCTTTAAACGAGACTTTTGTGCATAACTTGCGATTGATCTCTTTAAGTAAATTACCCATTGCTTAGCCTTGAAATCATGTCATTGAGTCTATTCTAGTAATTAAATCACTTCAAAGCAATTCGAACGAAATCTATTTTCACACTTCAACCACGACTTTCTTGCATAATTTGCAGTGGATATTTTGAAGGCAACTATACATTTGTATAGCCTTAAAATCTTGTCTTTGAGTCAGTTTGAGTCAATAAATCATACGAAATCAATCCAAACAAATTTTATTTTCGCATTTCAAACACAACTTTTGTGCAAAACATGCAATTGATCTATTGAAGGCAATTATGCGTTTGTTTAGCCATAAAATCAAGTTATTGAGTCTTCTGTAGTCATTAAATCAATTGGAAGTAAGTCGAAAGAATTCTATTTTTTCGCACTTTAAACACGACTTTCGTTCAGAATTTCCAATTCAACCATTGAAGGCAACTATGCATCTTTTTAACCTTAAAATCATGTCATTGAGTCTCTTCTAGTCATCAAATCAATTGGAAGTAATTCGAACGAATTCTATTTTCGCTCTCTAACCGAGACTTTTGTGCATAACTTGCGATTGATCTTTTCAAGTAAATTACCCATTGTTTAGCCTTGAAATAATGTCATTGGGTCTCTTCTAGTAATTAAATCACTTCAAAGCAATTCGAACGAAATCTTTTTTCACACTTCAACCACGACTTTCGTGCATAATTTGCAATGGATCTTTTGAAGGCAACTATGCATTTGTATAGCCTTAAAATCATGTCATTGAGTCACTTTTAGTCAATAAATCATACGAAATCAATTCAAACAAATTCTATTTTCGCATTTCAAACACAACTTTTGTGCAAAACATGCAATTGATCTATTGAAGGTAATTATGCGTTTGTTTAGCCTTAAAATCATGTCATTGAGTCTTCTCTAGTCATTAAATCAATTAAAAGTAAGTCGAAAGAATTCTATTTTTTCGCACCTGAAACACGACTTTCGTTCAGAAGTTCCAATTCAACCATTGAAGGCAACTATGCATCTTTTTAGCCTCAAAATCATGTCATCGTGTCTCTTGTGGTCATCAAATCATTTGAAAGCAATTCGAAAGAATTCTATTTTGGCTCTTTAAACGAGACTTTTGTGCATAACTTGCGATTGATCTCTTCAAGTAAATTACCCATTGTTTAGCCTTGAAATCATGTCATTGATTCTGTTCTAGTAATTAAATCACTTCAAAGCAATTCGAACGAAATATATTTTCGCACTTCAACCATGACTTTCTTGCATAATTTGCAGTGGATATTTTTAAGGCAACTATACATTTGTATAGCCTTAAAATCTTGTCTTTGAGTCACTTTTAGTCAATAAACCATACGAAATCAATTCAAACAAATTTTATTTTCGCATTTCAAACACAACTTTTGTGCAAAACTTGCAATTGATCTATTGAAGGTAATTATGCATTTGTTTAGCCTTAAAATCATGTCATTGACTCTTCTCTAGTCATTAAATCAATTAAAAGTAAGTCGAAAGAATTCTATTTTTTCGCACTTGAAACCCGACTTTCGTTCAGAACTTCCAATTCAACCATTGAAGGCAACTATGCATCTTTTTAGCCTCAAAATCATGTCATCGAGTCTCTTGTGGTCATCAAATCATTTGAAAGCAATTCGGAAGAATTCTATTTTGGCTCTTTAAACGAGACTTTTGTGCATAACTTGCAATTGATCTCTTCAAGTAAATTACCCATTGTTTAGCCTTGAAATCATGTCATTGAGTCTCTTCTAGTAATTAGATCACTTCAAAGCAATTCGAACGAAATATATTTTCGCACTTCAACCATGACTTTCTTGCATAATTTGCAGTGGATATTTTTAAGGCAACTATACATTTGTATAGCCTTAAAATCTTGTCTTTGAGTCACTTTTAGTCAATAAATCATACGAAATCAATTCAAACAAATTTTATTTTCGCATTTCAAACACAACTTCTGTGCAAAACTTGCAATTGATCTATTGAAGGTAATTATGCGTTTGTTTAGCCTTAAAATCATGTCATTGACTCCTCTCTCGTCATTAAATCAATTAAAAGTAAGTCGAAAGAATTCTATTTTTTCGCACTTGAAACACGACTTTCGTTCAGAACTTCCAATTCAACCATTGAAGGCGACTATGGATCTTTTTAGCCTTACAATCATGTTATCGAGTCTCTTGTGGTCATCAAATCATTTGAAAGCAATTCGGAAGAATTCTATTTTGGCTCTTTAAACGAGACTTTTGTGCATAACTTGCGATTGATCTCTTCAAGTAAATTACCCATTGTTTATCCTTGAAATCATGTCATTGAGTCTCTTCTAGTAATTAAATCACTTCAAAGCAATTCGAACGAAATATATTTTCGCACTTCAACCATGACTTTCTTGCATAATTTGCAGTGGATATTTTTAAGGCAACTATACATTTGTATAGCCTTAAAATCTTGTCTTTGAGTCACTTTTAGTCAATAAATCATACGAAATCAATTCAAACAAATTTTATTTTCGCATTTCAAACACAACTTTTGTGCAAAACATGCAATTGATCTATTGAAGGTAATTATGCGTTTGTTTAGCCTTAAAATCATGTCATTTAGTCTTCTCTAGTCATTAAATCAATTAAAAGTAAGTCGAAAGAATTCTATTTTTTCGCACTTCAAACTCGACTTTTGTTCAGAACTTCAAATTCAACCATTGAAGGCAACTATGCATCTTTTTAGCCTCAAAATCATGTCATCGAGTCTCTTGTGGTCATCAAATCATTTGAAAGCAATTCGGAAGAATTCTATTTTGGCTCTTTAAACGAGACTTTTGTGCATAACTTGCAATTGATCTCTTCAAGTAAATTACCCATTGTTTAGCCTTGAAATCATGTCATTGAGTCTCTTCTAGTAATTAAATCACTTCAAAGCAATTCGAACGAAATATATTTTCGCACTTCAAACATGACTTTCTTGCATAATTTGCAGTGGATATTTTTAAGGCAACTATACATTTGTATAGCCTTAAAATCTTGTCTTTGAGTCACTTTTAGTCAATAAATCATACGAAATCAATTCAAACAAATTTTATTTTCGCATTTCGAACCCAACTTTTGTGCAAAACTTGCAATTGATCTATTGAAGGTAATTATGCATTTGTTTAGCCTTAAAATCATGTCATTGACTCGTCTCTAGTCATTAAATCAATTAAAAGTAAGTCGAAAGAATTCTATTTTTTCGCACTTGAAACACGACTTTCGTTCAGAACTTCCAATTCAACCATTGAAGGCAACTATGCATCTTTTTATCCTCAAAATCATGTCATCGAGTCTCTTGTGGTCATCAAATCATTTGAAAGCAATTCGAAAGAATTCTATTTTGGCTCTTTAAACGAGACTTTGGTGCATAACTTGTGATTGATCTCTTCAAGTAAATTACCCATTGTTTAGCCTTGAAATCATGTCATTGAGTCTCTTCTAGTAATTAAATCACTTCAAAGCAATTCGAACGAAATATATTTTCGCACTTCAACCACGACTTTCTTGCATAATTTGCAGTGGATATTTTGAAGGCAACTATGCGTTTGTATAGCCTTAAAGTCATGTCATTGAGTCACTTTTAGTCAATAAAGCATACGAGATCAATTCAAACAAATTCTATTTTCGCATTTCAAACACAACTTTTGTGCAAAACATGAAATTGATCTATTGAAGGTAATTATGCGTTTGTTTAGCCTTAAAATCATGTCATTGAGTCTTCTCTAGTCATTAAATCAATTAAAAGTTAGTCAAAAGAATTCTATTTTTTCGCACTTCAAACACGACTTTCGTTCAGAACTTCCAATTCAACCATTGAAGGCAACTATGCATCTTTTTAGCCTCAAAATCATGTCATTGAGTCTCTTCTAGTAATTAAATCACTTCAAAGCAATTCGAACGAAATATATTTTCGCACTTCAACCATGACTTTCTTGCATAATTTGCAGTGGATATTTTTAAGGCAACTATACATTTGTATAGCCTTAAAATCTTGTCTTTGAGTCACTTTTAGTCAATAAATCATACGAAATCAATTCAAACAAATTTTATTTTCGCATTTCAAACACAACTTTTGTGCAAAACATGCAATTGATCTATTGAAGGTAATTATGCGTTTGTTTAGCCTTAAAATCATGTCATTTAGTCTTCTCTAGTCATTAAATCAATTAAAAGTAAGTCGAAAGAATTCTATTTTTTCGCACTTCAAACACGACTTTTGTTCAGAACTTCAAATTCAACCATTGAAGGCAACTATGCATCTTTTTAGCTTCAAAATCATGTCATCGAGTCTCTTGTGGTCATCAAATCATTTGAAAGCAATTCGGAAGAATTCTATTTTGGCTCTTTAAACGAGACTTTTGTGCATAACTTGCGATTGATCTCTTCAAGTAAATTACCCATTGTTTAGCCTTGAAATCATGTCATTGAGTCTCTTCTAGTAATTAAATCACTTCAAAGCAATTCGAACGAAATATATTTTCGCACTTCAAACATGACTTTCTTGCATAATTTGCAGTGGATATTTTTAAGGCAACTATACATTTGTATAGCCTTAAAATCTTGTCTTTGAGTCACTTTTAGTCAATAAATCATACGAAATCAATTCAAACAAATTTTATTTTCGCATTTCGAACACAACTTTTGTGCAAAACTTGCAATTGATCTATTGAAGGTAATTATGCATTTGTTTAGCCTTAAAATCATGTCATTGACTCGTCTCTAGTCATTAAATCAATTAAAAGTAAGTCGAAAGAATTCTATTTTTTCGCACTTGAAACACGACTTTCGTTCAGAACTTCCAATTCAACCATTGAAGGCAACTATGCATCTTTTTATCCTCAAAATCATGTCATCGAGTCTCTTGTGGTCATCAAATCATTTGAAAGCAATTCGAAAGAATTCTATTTTGGCTCTTTAAACGAGACTTTGGTGCATAACTTGTGATTGATCTCTTCAAGTAAATTACCCATTGTTTAGCCTTGAAATCATGTCATTGAGTCTCTTCTAGTAATTAAATCACTTCAAAGCAATTCGAACGAAATATATTTTCGCACTTCAACCACGACTTTCTTGCATAATTTGCAGTGGATATTTTGAAGGCAACTATGCGTTTGTATAGCCTTAAAGTCATGTCATTGAGTCACTTTTAGTCAATAAAGCATACGAGATCAATTCAAACAAATTCTATTTTCGCATTTCAAACACAACTTTTGTGCAAAACATGAAATTGATCTATTGAAGGTAATTATGCGTTTGTTTAGCCTTAAAATCATGTCATTGACTCCTCTCTCGTCATTAAATCAATTAAAAGTAAGTCGAAAGAATTCTATTTTTTCGCACTTGAAACACGACTTTCGTTCAGAACTTCCAATTCAACCATTGAAGGCGACTATTTATCTTTTTAGCCTTACAATCATGTTATCGAGTCTCTTGTGGTCATCAAATCATTTGAAAGCAATTCGGAAGAATTCTATTTTGGCTCTTTAAACGAGACTTTTGTGCATAACTTGCGATTGATCTCTTCAAGTAAATTACCCATTGTTTATCCTTGAAATCATGTCATTGAGTCTCTTCTAGTAATTAAATCACTTCAAAGCAATTCGAACGAAATATATTTTCGCACTTCAACCATGACTTTCTTGCATAATTTGCAGTGGATATTTTTAAGGCAACTATACATTTGTATAGCCTTAAAATCTTGTCTTTGAGTCACTTTTAGTCAATAAATCATACGAAATCAATTCAAACAAATTTTATTTTCGCATTTCAAACACAACTTTTGTGCAAAACATGCAATTGATCTATTGAAGGTAATTATGCGTTTGTTTAGCCTTAAAATCATGTCATTTAGTCTTCTCTAGTCATTAAATCAATTAAAAGTAAGTCGAAAGAATTCTATTTTTTCGCACTTCAAACTCGACTTTTGTTCAGAACTTCAAATTCAACCATTGAAGGCAACTATGCATCTTTTTAGCCTCAAAATCATGTCATCGAGTCTCTTGTGGTCATCAAATCATTTGAAAGCAATTCGGAAGAATTCTATTTTGGCTCTTTAAACGAGACTTTTGTGCATAACTTGCAATTGATCTCTTCAAGTAAATTACCCATTGTTTAGCCTTGAAATCATGTCATTGAGTCTCTTCTAGTAATTAAATCACTTCAAAGCAATTCGAACGAAATATATTTTCGCACTTCAAACATGACTTTCTTGCATAATTTGCAGTGGATATTTTTAAGGCAACTATACATTTGTATAGCCTTAAAATCTTGTCTTTGAGTCACTTTTAGTCAATAAATCATACGAAATCAATTCAAACAAATTTTATTTTCGCATTTCGAACACAACTTTTGTGCAAAACTTGCAATTGATCTATTGAAGGTAATTATGCATTTGTTTAGCCTTAAAATCATGTCATTGACTCGTCTCTAGTCATTAAATCAATTAAAAGTAAGTCGAAAGAATTCTATTTTTTCGCACTTGAAACACGACTTTCGTTCAGAACTTCCAATTCAACCATTGAAGGCAACTATGCATCTTTTTATCCTCAAAATCATGTCATCGAGTCTCTTGTGGTCATCAAATCATTTGAAAGCAATTCGAAAGAATTCTATTTTGGCTCTTTAAACGAGACTTTGGTGCATAACTTGTGATTGATCTCTTCAAGTAAATTACCCATTGTTTAGCCTTGAAATCATGTCATTGAGTCTCTTCTAGTAATTAAATCACTTCAAAGCAATTCGAACGAAATATATTTTCGCACTTCAACCACGACTTTCTTGCATAATTTGCAGTGGATATTTTGAAGGCAACTATGCGTTTGTATAGCCTTAAAGTCATGTCATTGAGTCACTTTTAGTCAATAAAGCATACGAGATCAATTCAAACAAATTCTATTTTCGCATTTCAAACACAACTTTTGTGCAAAACATGAAATTGATCTATTGAAGGTAATTATGCGTTTGTTTAGCCTTAAAATCATGTCATTGAGTCTTCTCTAGTCATTAAATCAATTAAAAGTTAGTCAAAAGAATTCTATTTTTTCGCACTTCAAACACGACTTTCGTTCAGAACTTCCAATTCAACCATTGAAGGCAACTATGCATCTTTTTAGCCTCAAAATCATGTCATCGAGTCTCTTGTGGTCATCAAATCATTTGAAAGCAATTCGAACGAAATCTTTTTTCACACTTCAACCACGACTTTCGTGCATAATTTGCAATGGATCTCTTGAAGGCAACTATGCATTTGTATAGCCTTAAAATCATGTCATTGAGTCACTTTTAGTCAATAAATCATACGAAATCAATTCAAACAAATTCTATTTTCGCATTTCAAACACAACTTTTGTGCAAAACATGCAATTGATCTATTGAAGGTAATTATGCGTTTGTTTAGCCTTAAAATCATGTCATTGAGTCTTCTCTAGTCATTAAATCAATTAAAAGTAAGTCGAAAGAATTCTATTTTTTCGCACTTCAAACACGACTTTCGTTCAGAAGTTCCAATTCAACCATTGAAGGCAACTATGCATCTTTTTAGCCTCAAAATCATGTCATCGTGTCTCTTGTGGTCATCAAATCATTTGAAAGCAATTCTAAAGAATTCTATTTTGGCTCTTTAAACGAGACTTTTGTGCATAACTTGCGATTGATCTCTTCAAGTAAATTACCCATTGTTTAGCCTTGAAATCATGTCATTGAGTCTCTTCTAGTAATTAAATCACTTCAAAGCAATTCGAACGAAATATATTTTCGCACTTCAACCATGACTTTCTTGCATAATTTGCAGTGGATATTTTTAAGGCAACTATACATTTGTATAGCCTTAAAATCTTGTCTTTGAGTCACTTTTAGTCAATAAATCATACGAAATCAATTCAAACAAATTCTATTTTCGCATTTCAAACACAACTTTTGTGCAAAACATGCAATTGATCTATTGAAGGTAATTATGCGTTTGTTTAGCCTTAAAATCATGTCATTTAGTCTTCTCTAGTCATTAAATCAATTAAAAGTAAGTCGAAAGAATTCTATTTTTTCGCACTTCAAACACGACTTTTGTTCAGAACTTCAAATTCAACCATTGAAGGCAACTATGCATCTTTTTAGCTTCAAAATCATGTCATCGAGTCTCTTGTGGTCATCAAATCATTTGAAAGCAATTCGGAAGAATTCTATTTTGGCTCTTTAAACGAGACTTTTGTGCATAACTTGCAATTGATCTCTTCAAGTAAATTACCCATTGTTTAGCCTTGAAATCATGTCATTGAGTCTCTTCTAGTAATTAAATCACTTCAAAGCAATTCGAACGAAATATATTTTCGCACTTCAACCATGACTTTCTTGCATAATTTGCAGTGGATATTTTTAAGGCAACTATACATTTGTATAGCCTTAAAATCTTGTCTTTGAGTCACTTTTAGTCAATAAACCATACGAAATCAATTCAAACAAATTTTATTTTCGCATTTCAAACACAACTTTTGTGCAAAACTTGCAATTGATCTATTGAAGGTAATTATGCATTTGTTTAGCCTTAAAATCATGTCATTGACTCTTCTCTAGTCATTAAATCAATTAAAAGTAAGTCGAAAGAATTCTATTTTTTCGCACTTGAAACACGACTTTCGTTCAGAACTTCCAATTCAACCATTGAAGGCAACTATGCATCTTTTTAGCCTCAAAATCATGTCATCGAGTCTCTTGTGGTCATCAAATCATTTGAAAGCAATTCGGAAGAATTCTATTTTGGCTCTTTAAACGAGACTTTTGTGCATAACTTGCAATTGATCTCTTCAAGTAAATTACCCATTGTTTAGCCTTGAAATCATGTCATTGAGTCTCTTCTAGTAATTAAATCACTTCAAAGCAATTCGAACGAAATATATTTTCGCACTTCAACCATGACTTTCTTGCATAATTTGCAGTGGATATTTTTAAGGCAACTATACATTTCTATAGCCTTAAAATCTTGTCTTTGAGTCACTTTTAGTCAATAAATCATACGAAATCAATTCAAACAAATTTTATTTTCGCATTTCAAACACAACTTTTGTGCAAAACTTGCAATTGATCTATTCAAGGTAATTATGCGTTTGTTTAGCCTTAAAATCATGTCATTGACTCCTCTCTCGTCATTAAATCAATTAAAAGTAAGTCGAAAGAATTCTATTTTTTCGCACTTGAAACACGACTTTCGTTCAGAACTTCCAATTCAACCATTAAAGGCGACTATGTATCTTTTTAGCCTTACAATCATGTTATCGAGTCTCTTGTGGTCATCAAATCATTTGAAAGCAATTCGGAAGAATTCTATTTTGGCTCTTTAAACGAGACTTTTGTGCATAACTTGCGATTGATCTCTTCAAGTAAATTACCCATTGTTTATCCTTGAAATCATGTCATTGAGTCTCTTCTAGTAATTAAATCACTTCAAAGCAATTCGAACGAAATATATTTTCGCACTTCAACCATGACTTTCTTGCATAATTTGCAGTGGATATTTTTAAGGCAACAATACATTTGTATAGCCTTAAAATCTTGTCTTTGAGTCACTTTTAGTCAATAAATCATACGAAATCAATTCAAACAAATTTTATTTTCGCATTTCAAACACAACTTTTGTGCAAAACATGCAATTGATCTATTGAAGGTAATTATGCGTTTGTTTAGCCTTAAAATCATGTCATTTAGTCTTCTCTAGTCATTAAATCAATTAAAAGTAAGTCGAAAGAATTCTATTTTTTCGCACTTCAAACTCGACTTTTGTTCAGAACTTCAAATTCAACCATTGAAGGCAACTATGCATCTTTTTAGCCTCAAAATCATGTCATCGAGTCTCTTGTGGTCATCAAATCATTTGAAAGCAATTCGGAAGAATTCTATTTTGGCTCTTTAAACGAGACTTTTGTGCATAACTTGCAATTGATCTCTTCAAGTAAATTACCCATTGTTTAGCCTTGAAATCATGTCATTGAGTCTCTTCTAGTAATTAAATCACTTCAAAGCAATTCGAACGAAATATATTTTCGCACTTCAACCACGACTTTCTTGCATAATTTGCAGTGGATATGTTGAAGGCAACTTTGCGTTTGTATAGCCTTAAAGTCATGTCATTGAGTCACTTTTAGTCAATAAAGCATACGAGATCAATTCAAACAAATTCTATTTTCGCATTTCAAACACAACTTTTGTGCAAAACATGAAATTGATCTATTGAAGGTAATTATGCGTTTGTTTAGCCTTAAAATCATGTAATTGAGTCTTCTCTAGTCATTAAATCAATTAAAAGTTAGTCAAAAGAATTCTATTTTTTCGCACTTCAAACACGACTTTCGTTCAGAACTTCCAATTCAACCATTGAAGGCAACTATGCATCTTTTTAGCCTCAAAATCATGTCATCGAGTCTCTTGTGGTCATCAAATCATTTGAAAGCAATTCGAACGAAATCTTTTTTCACACTTCAACCACGACTTTCGTGCATAATTTGCAATGGATCTCTTGAAGGCAACTATGCATTTGTATAGCCTTAAAATCATGTCATTGAGTCACTTTTAGTCAATAAATCATACGAAATCAATTCAAACAAATTCTATTTTCGCATTTCAAACACAACTTTTGTGCAAAACATGCAATTGATCTATTGAAGGTAATTATGCGTTTGTTTAGCCTTAAAATCATGTCATTGAGTCTTCTCTAGTCATTAAATCAATTAAAAGTAAGTCGAAAGAATTCTATTTTTTCGCACTTCAAACACGACTTTCGTTCAGAAGTTCCAATTCAACCATTGAAGGCAACTATGCATCTTTTTAGCCTCAAAATCATGTCATCGTGTCTCTTGTGGTCATCAAATCATTTGAAAGCAATTCGAAAGAATTCTATTTTGGCTCTTTAAACGAGACTTTTGTGCATAACTTGCGATTGATCTCTTCAAGTAAATTACCCATTGTTTAGCCTTGAAATCATGTCATTGAGTCTCTTCTAGTAATTAAATCACTTCAAAGCAATTCGAACGAAATATATTTTCGCACTTCAACCATGACTTTCTTGCATAATTTGCAGTGGATATTTTTAAGGCAACTATACATTTGTATAGCCTTAAAATCTTGTCTTTGAGTCACTTTTAGTCAATAAATCATACGAAATCAATTCAAACAAATTCTATTTTCGCATTTCAAACACAACTTTTGTGCAAAACATGCAATTGATCTATTGAAGGTAATTATGCGTTTGTTTAGCCTTAAAATCATGTCATTTAGTCTTCTCTAGTCATTAAATCAATTAAAAGTAAGTCGAAAGAATTCTATTTTTTCGCACTTCAAACACGACTTTTGTTCAGAACTTCAAATTCAACCATTGAAGGCAACTATGCATCTTTTTAGCTTCAAAATCATGTCATCGAGTCTCTTGTGGTCATCAAATCATTTGAAAGCAATTCGGAAGAATTCTATTTTGGCCCTTTAAACGAGACTTTTGTGCATAACTTGCAATTGATCTCTTCAAGTAAATTACCCATTGTTTAGCCTTGAAATCATGTCATTGAGTCTCTTCTAGTAATTAAATCACTTCAAAGCAATTCGAACGAAATATATTTTCGCACTTCAACCATGACTTTCTTGCATAATTTGCAGTGGATATTTTTAAGGCAACTATACATTTGTATAGCCTTAAAATCTTGTCTTTGAGTCACTTTTAGTCAATAAACCATACGAAATCAATTCAAACAAATTTTATTTTCGCATTTCAAACACAACTTTTGTGCAAAACTTGCAATTGATCTATTGAAGGTAATTATGCATTTGTTTAGCCTTAAAATCATGTCATTGACTCTTCTCTAGTCATTAAATCAATTAAAAGTAAGTCGAAAGAATTCTATTTTTTCGCACTTGAAACACGACTTTCGTTCAGAACTTCCAATTCAACCATTGAAGGCAACTATGCATCTTTTTAGCCTCAAAATCATGTCATCGAGTCTCTTGTGGTCATCAAATCATTTGAAAGCAATTCGGAAGAATTCTATTTTGGCTCTTTAAACGAGACTTTTGTGCATAACTTGCAATTGATCTCTTCAAGTAAATTACCCATTGTTTAGCCTTGAAATCATGTCATTGAGTCTCTTCTAGTAATTAGATCACTTCAAAGCAATTCGAACGAAATATATTTTCGCACTTCAACCATGACTTTCTTGCATAATTTGCAGTGGATATTTTTAAGGAAACTATACATTTGTATAGCCTTAAAATCTTGTCTTTGAGTCACTTTTAGTCAATAAATCATACGAAATCAATTCAAACAAATTTTATTTTCGCATTTCAAACACAACTTTTGTGCAAAACTTGCAATTGATCTATTGAAGGTAATTATGCGTTTGTTTAGCCTTAAAATCATGTCATTGACTCCTCTCTCGTCATTAAATCAATTAAAAGTAAGTCGAAAGAATTCTATTTTTTCGCACTTGAAACACGACTTTCGTTCAGAACTTCCAATTCAACCATTGAAGGCGACTATGTATCTTTTTAGCCTTACAATCATGTTATTGAGTCTCTTGTGCTCATCAAATCATTTGAAAGCAATTCGAAAGAATTCTATTTTGGCTCTTTAAACGAGACTTTTGTGCATAACTTGCGATTGATCTCTTCAAGTAAATTACCCATTGTTTATCCTTGAAATCATGTCATTGAGTCTCTTCTAGTAATTAAATCACTTCAAAGCAATTCGAACGAAATATATTTTCGCACTTCAACCATGACTTTCTTGCATAATTTGCAGTGGATATTTTTAAGGCAACTATACATTTGTATAGCCTTAAAATCTTGTCTTTGAGTCACTTTTAGTCAATAAATCATACGAAATCAATTCAAACAAATTCTATTTTCGCATTTCAAACACAACTTTTGTGCAAAACATGCAATTGATCTATTGAAGGTAATTATGCGTTTGTTTAGCCTTAAAATCATGTCATTTAGTCTTCTCTAGTCATTAAATCAATTAAAAGTAAGTCGAAAGAATTCTATTTTTTCGCACTTCAAACACGACTTTTGTTCAGAACTTCAAATTCAACCATTGAAGGCAACTATGCATCTTTTTAGCTTCAAAATCATGTCATCGAGTCTCTTGTGGTCATCAAATCATTTGAAAGCAATTCGGAAGAATTCTATTTTGGCCCTTTAAACGAGACTTTTGTGCATAACTTGCAATTGATCTCTTCAAGTAAATTACCCATTGTTTAGCCTTGAAATCATGTCATTGAGTCTCTTCTAGTAATTAAATCACTTCAAAGCAATTCGAACGAAATATATTTTCGCACTTCAACCACGACTTTCGTCCATAATTTGCAATGGATCTTTTGAAGGCAACTATGCATTTGTATAGCCTTAAAATCATGTCATTGAGTCACTTGTAGTCAATAAATCATACGAAATCAATTCAAACAAATTCTATTTTCGCATTTCAAACACAACTTTTGTGCAAAACATGCAATTGATCTATTGAAGGTAATTATGCGTTTGTTTAGCCATAAAATCATGTTATTGAGTCTTCTGTAGTCATTAAATCAATTGGAAGTAAGTCGAAAGAATTCTCTTTTTTCGCACTTTAAACACGACTTTCGTTCAGAACTTCCAATTCAACCATTGAAGGCAACTATGCATCGTTTTAACCTTAAAATCATGTCATTGAGTCTCTTGTACTCATCAAATCATTTGAAAGCAATTCGAACGAATTCTATTTTCGCTCTTTAAACGAGACTTTTGTGCATAACTTGCGATTGATCTCTTCAAGTAAATTACCCATTGTTTAGCCTTGAAATCATGTCATTGAGTCTCTTCTAGTAATTAAATCACTTCAAAGCAATTCGAACAAAATATATTTTCGCACTTCAACCACGACTTTCGTGCATAATTTGCAATGGATCTTTTGAAGGCAACTATACATTTGTATGACCTTAAAATCTTGTCTTTGAGTCACTTTTAGTCAATAAATCATACGAAATCAATTCAAACAAATTTTATTTTCGCATTTCAAACACAACTTTTGTGCAAAACATGCAATTGATCTATTAAAGGCAATTATGCGTTTGTTTAGCCATAAAATCATGTTTTTGAGTCTTCTGTAGTCATTAAATCAATTGGAAGTAAGTCGAAAGAATTCTATTTTTTCCCACTTTAAACACGACTTTCGTTCAGAACTTCCAATTCAACCATTGAAGGCAACTATGCATCTTTTTAACCTTACAATCATGTCATTGAGTCTCTTCTAGTCATCAGATCATTTGGAAGTAATTCGAATGAATTCTATTTTCGCTCTCTAAATGAGACTTTTGTGCATAACTTGTGATTGATCTTTTCAAGTAAATTACCCATTGTTTAGCCTTGAAATCATGTCATTGAGTCTCTTCTAGTAATTAAATCACTTCAAAGCAATTCGAACGAAATCTTTTTTCACACTTCAACCACGACTTTCGTCCATAATTTGCAATGGATCTTTTGAAGGCAACTATGCATTTGTATAGCCTTAAAATCATGTCATTGAGTCACTTGTAGTCAATAAATCATACGAAATCAATTCAAACAAATTCTATTTTCGCATTTCAAACACAACTTTTGTGCAAAACATGCAATTGATCTATTGAAGGTAATTATGCGTTTGTTTAGCCTTAAAATCATGTCATTTAGTCTTCTCTAGTCATTAAATCAATTAAAAGTAAGTCGAAAGAATTCTATTTTTTCGCACTTCAAACATGACTTTTATTCAGAACTTCGAATTCAACCATTGAAGGCAACTATGTATCTTTTTAGCCTTGCAATCATATCATCGAGTCTCTTGTGGTCATCAAATCATTTGAAAGCAATTCGAAAGAATTCTATTTTCGCTCTTTAAACCAGAATTTTGTGCATAATTTGCGATTGATCTCTTCAAGTAAATTTCCTGTTGTTTAGCCTTGAAATCATGTCATTGAGTCTCTTCTAGTAATTAAATCACTTCAAAGCAATTCGAACGAAATATATTTTCGTACTTCAACCACGACTTTCGTGCATAATTTGCAATGGATCCTTTAAAGGCAACTATACATTTTTACAGCCTTAAAATCATGTCATTGAGTCACTTTTAGTCAATAAATCATACGAAATCAATTCAAACAAATTCTATTTTCGCATTTCAAACACAACTTTTGTGCAAAACATGCAATTGATCTATGGAAGGTAATTATGCGTTTGTTTAGCCTTAAAATCATGTCATTTAGTCTTCTCTAGTCATTAAATCAATTAAAAGTAAGTCGAAAGAATTCTATTTTTTCGCACCTCAAACACGACTTTCGTTCAGAAGTTTCAATTCAATAATTGAAGGCAACTATGCATCTTTTTAGCCTTAAAATCATGTCATTGAGTCTCTTCTAGTCATCAAATCATTTGAAAGCATTTTGAAAAAATTCTATTTTCGCTCTTCAATCGAGACTTTTGTGCATAACTTGCAATTGATGTATTCAATCAAATTATCCATTGTTTAGCCTTTAAATCATGTCATCGAGTCTCTTATAGTAATTAAATCATTTCAAAGAAATTTAAACGAAATCTTTTTTCGCACCTGAACCACGGCTTTTGTGCATAATTTGCAATGGATCTTTTGAAGGCAACTAGGCATTTGTATAGCCTTAAAATCATGTCATTGAGTCACTTTTCGTCAGTAAATCATTCGAAATCAATTCAAACGAATTCTATTTTCACATTTCAAACACGACTTTTGTGCAAAACATGCAATTGATCTATTGAAGGCAATTATGCGTTTGTTTAGCCTTAAAATCATGTCATTGAGTCTTCTCTAGTCATTAAATCAATTAAAAGTAATTCGAAAGAATTCTATTTTTTCGCACTTCAAACACGACTTTCGTTCAGAACTTCCAATTCAACAATTGAAGGCAACTATGCATCCTTTTCGCCTTAAAATCATGTCATTGAGTCTCTTCTAGTCATCAAATCATTTAAAACCATTACGAACAAATTCTATTTTCGCTCCTTAAACGAGACTTTTGTGCATAACTTGCAATTGATCTATTCAAGCAAATTATCCATTGTTTGGCCTTGAAATCATGTCATCGAGTGTCTTCTAGTAATTAAATCATTTCAAAGAAATTTAAACGAAATCTTTTTTCGCACCTGAACCACGGCTTTTGTACATAATTTGCAATGGATCTTTCGAAGGCAACTAGGCATTTGTATCGCCTTAAAATCATGTCATTGAGTCACTTTTAGTCAGTAAATCATTCAAAATCAATTCAATCGAATTCTATTTTCGCATTTCAAACACGACTTTTGTGCAAAACATGCAATTGATCTATTAAAGGCAATTATGCGTTTGTTTAGCCTTAAAATCATGTCATTGAGTGTTCTCTAGTCATTAAATCAGTTAAAAGTAATTCGAAAGAATTCTACTTTTTCGTACTTCAAACACGACTTTCGTTCAGAACTTTCAATTCAATAATTGAGGGCAACTATGCATCTTTTTAGCCTTAAAATCATGTCATTGAGTCTTTTCTAGTCAACAAATCATTTAAAAGCATTACGAACAAATTCTATTTTCGCTCTTCAATCGAGACTTTGGTGCATAACTTGCAATTGATGTTTTCAAGCAAATTATCCATTGTTTAGCCTTGAAATCATGTCATTGAGTCTGTTTTAGTAATTAAATCATTTCAAAGAAATTCGAACGAAATCTTTTTTCGCACTTGAACCAAGACTTTCGTGCATAATTTGCAATGGATCTTTTGAAGGCAACTAGGCATTTGTATAACCTTAAAATCATGTCATTGAGTCACTTTTAGTCAGTAAATCATTCGAAATCAATTCAAACGAATTCTATTTTCGCATTTCAAACACGACTTTTGTGCAAAACACGCAATTGATCTATTGAAGGCAATTATGCGTTTGTTTAGCCTTAAAATCATGTCATTGAGTCTTCTCTAACCATTAAATCAATTAAAAGTAATTCGAAAGAATTCTATTTTTTCGCACTTCAAACACGACTTTCGTTCAGAACTTGCAATTCACCAATTAAAGGCAACTACGCCTTTTTCGCCTTAAAATCATGTCATTGAGTCTCTTCAAGTCATCAAATCATTTAAAACCATTACGAACAAATTCTATTTTTTCTCTTTAAACGAGACTTTTGTGCATAACTTGCAATTTATCTATTCAAGCAAATTATCCATTGTTTAGCCTTGAAATCATGTCATTGAGTCTCTTTTAGTAATTAAATCATTTCAAAGAAATTCGAACGAAATCTTTTTTCACACTTGAACCAATACTTTCGTGCATAATTTGCAATGGATCTTTTAAATGCAACTATGCATCTTTTTAGCTTTAAAATCATGTCATTGAGTCACTTTTAGTCAGTAAATCATTCGAAATCAATTCAAACGAATTCTATTTTCGCATTTCAAACACGACTTTTGTGCAAAACATGCAATTGATCTATTGAAGGCAATTATGCGTTTGTTTAGCCTTAAAATCATGTCATTGAGTCTTCTCTAGTCATTAAATCAATTAAAAGTAATTCGAAAGAATTCTATTTTTTCGCACTTCAAACACGACTTTCGTTCAGAACTTTCAATTCAATAATTGAAGGCAACTATGCATCTTTTTAGCCTTAAAATCATGTCATTGAGTCTCTTCTAGTTATCAAATCATTTGAAAGCATTTTGAACAAATTATATTTTCGCTCTTCAATCGAGACTTTTGTGCATAACTTGCAATTGATGTTTTCAAGCAAATTATCCATTGTTTAGCCTTGAAATCATGTCATTGAGTCTCTTTTAGTAATTAAATCATTTCAAAGAAATTCGAACGAAATCTTTTTTCGCACTTGAACCAATACTTTCGTGCATAATTTGCAATGGATCTTTTAAATGCAACTATGCATCTTTTTAGCTTTAAAATCATGTCATTGAGTCACTTTTAGTCAGTAAATCATTCGAAATCAATTCAAACGAATTCTATTTTCGCATTTCAAACACGACTTTTGTGCAAAACATGCAATTGATCTATTGAAGGCAATTATGCGTTTGTTTAGCCTTAAAATCATGTCATTGAGTCTTCTCTAGTCATTAAATCAATTAAAAGTAATTCGAAAGAATTCTATTTTTTCGCACTTCAAACACGACTTTCGTTCAGAACTTTCAATTCAATAATTGAAGGCAACTATGCATCTTTTTAGCCTTAAAATCATGTCATTGAGTCTCTTCTAGTTATCAAATCATTTGAAAGCATTTTGAACAAATTATATTTTCGCTCTTCAATCGAGACTTTTGTGCATAACTTGCAATTGATGTTTTCAAGCAAATTATCCATTGTTTAGCCTTGAAATCATGTCATTGAGTCTCTTTTAGTAATTAAATCATTTCAAAGAAATTCGAACGAAATCTTTTTTCGCACTTGAACCAATACTTTCGTGCATAATTTGCAATGGATCTTATGAAGGCAACTAGGCATTTGTATAGCCTTAAAATCATGTCATTGAGTCACTTTTCGTCAGTAAATCATTCGAAATCAATTCAAACAAATTCTATTTTCACATTTCAAACACGACTTTTGTGCAAAACATGCAATTGATCTATTGAAGGCAATTATGCGTTTGTTTAGCCTTAAAATCATGTCATTGAGTCTTCTCTAGTCATTAAATCAATTAAAAGTAATTCGAAAGAATTCTATTTTTTCGCACTTCAAACACGACTTTCGTTCAGAACTTCCAATTCAACAATTGAAGGCAACTATGCATCCTTTTCACCTTAAAATCATGTCATTGAGTCTCTTCTAGTCATCAAATCATTTAAAACCATTACGAACAAATTCTATTTTCGCTCCTTAAACGAGACTTTTGTGCATAACTTGCAATTGATCTATTCAAGCAAATTATCCATTGTTTGGCCTTGAAATCAATGTCATCGAGTGTCTTCTAGTAATTAAATCATTTCAAAGAAATTTAAACGAAATCTTTTTTCGCACCTGAACCACGGCTTTTGTACATAATTTGCAATGGATCTTTTGAAGGCAACTAGGCATTTGTATCGCCTTAAAATCATGTCATTGAGTCACTTTTAGTCAGTAAATCATTCAAAATCAATTCAATCGAATTCTATTTTCGCATTCCAAACACGACTTTTGTGCAAAACATGCAATTGATCTATTAAAGGCAATTATGCGTTTGTTTAGCCTTAAAATCATGTCATTGAGTCTTCTCTAGTCATTAAATCAATTAAAAGTAATTCGAAAGAATTCTATTTTTTCGCACTTCAAACACGACTTTCGTTCAGAACTTCCAATTCAACAATTGAAGGCAACTATGCATCCTTTTCGCCTTAAAATCATGTCATTGAGTCTCTTCTAGTCATCAAATCATTTAAAACCATTACGAACAAATTCTATTTTCGCTCCTTAAACGAGACTTTTGTGCATAACTTGCAATTGATCTATTCAAGCAAATTATCCATTGTTTGGCCTTGAAATCATGTCATCGAGTGTCTTCTAGTAATTAAATCATTTCAAAGAAATTTAAACGAAATCTTTTTTCGCACCTGAACCACGGCTTTTGTACATAATTTGCAATGGATCTTTTGAAGGCAACTAGGCATTTGTATCGCCTTAAAATCATGTCATTGAGTCACTTTTAGTCAGTAAATCATTCAAAATCAATTCAATCGAATTCTATTTTCGCATTTCAAACACGACTTTTGTGCAAAACATGCAATTGATCTATTGAAGGCAATTATGCGTTTGTTTAGCCTTAAAATCATGTCATTGAGTGTTCTCTAGTCATTAAATCAATTAAAAGTAATTCGAAAGAATTCTATTTTTTCGCACCTCAAACACGACTTTCGTTCAGAAGTTTCAATTCAATAATTGAAGGCAACTATGCATCTTTTTAGCCTTAAAATCATGTCATTGAGTCTCTTCTAGTCATCAAATCATTTGAAAGCATTTTGAAAAAATTCTATTTTCGCTCTTCAATCGAGACTTTTGTGCATAACTTGCAATTGATGTATTCAATCAAATTATCCATTGTTTAGCCTTTAAATCATGTCATCGAGTCTCTTCTAGTAATTAAATCATTTCAAAGAAATTTAAACGAAATCTTTTTTCGCACCTGAACCACGGCTTTTGTGCATAATTTGCAATGGATCTTTTGAAGGCAACTAGGCATTTGTATAGCCTTAAAATCATGTCATTGAGTCACTTTTCGTCAGTAAATCATTCGAAATCAATTCAAACGAATTCTATTTTCACATTTCAAACACGACTTTTGTGCAAAACATGCAATTGATCTATTGAAGGCAATTATGCGTTTGTTTAGCCTTAAAATCATGTCATTGAGTCTTCTCTAGTCATTAAATCAATTAAAAGTAATTCGAAAGAATTCTATTTTTTCGCACTTCAAACACGACTTTTGTTCAGAACTTCAAATTCAACCATTGAAGGCAACTATGCATCTTTTTAGCCTCAAAATCATGTCATCGAGTCTCTTGTGGTCATCAAATCATTTGAAAGCAATTCGGAAGAATTCTATTTTGGCTCTTTAAACGAGACTTTTGTGCATAACTTGCAATTGATCTCTTCAAGTAAATTACCCATTGTTTAGCCTTGAAATCATGTCATTGAGTCTCTTCTAGTAATTAAATCACTTCAAAGCAATTCGAACGAAATATATTTTCGCACTTCAACCACGACTTTCTTGCATAATTTGCAGTGGATATGTTGAAGGCAACTTTGCGTTTGTATAGCCTTAAAGTCATGTCATTGAGTCACTTTTAGTCAATAAAGCATACGAGATCAATTCAAACAAATTCTATTTTCGCATTTCAAACACAACTTTTGTGCAAAACATGAAATTGATCTATTGAAGGTAATTATGCGTTTGTTTAGCCTTAAAATCATGTAATTGAGTCTTCTCTAGTCATTAAATCAATTAAAAGTTAGTCAAAAGAATTCTATTTTTTCGCACTTCAAACACGACTTTCGTTCAGAACTTCCAATTCAACCATTGAAGGCAACTATGCATCTTTTTAGCCTCAAAATCATGTCATCGAGTCTCTTGTGGTCATCAAATCATTTGAAAGCAATTCGAACGAAATCTTTTTTCACACTTCAACCACGACTTTCGTGCATAATTTGCAATGGATCTCTTGAAGGCAACTATGCATTTGTATAGCCTTAAAATCATGTCATTGAGTCACCTTTAGTCAATAAATCATACGAAATCAATTCAAACAAATTCTATTTTCGCATTTCAAACACAACTTTTGTGCAAAACATGCAATTGATCTATTGAAGGTAATTATGCGTTTGTTTAGCCTTAAAATCATGTCATTGAGTCTTCTCTAGTCATTAAATCAATTAAAAGTAAGTCGAAAGAATTCTATTTTTTCGCACTTCAAACACGACTTTCGTTCAGAAGTTCCAATTCAACCATTGAAGGCAACTATGCATCTTTTTAGCCTCAAAATCATGTCATCGTGTCTCTTGTGGTCATCAAATCATTTGAAAGCAATTCGAAAGAATTCTATTTTGGCTCTTTAAACGAGACTTTTGTGCATAACTTGCGATTGATCTCTTCAAGTAAATTACCCATTGTTTAGCCTTGAAATCATGTCATTGAGTCTCTTCTAGTAATTAAATCACTTCAAAGCAATTCGAACGAAATATATTTTCGCACTTCAACCATGACTTTCTTGCATAATTTGCAGTGGATATTTTTAAGGCAACTATACATTTGTATAGCCTTAAAATCTTGTCTTTGAGTCACTTTTAGTCAATAAATCATACGAAATCAATTCAAACAAATTCTATTTTCGCATTTCAAACACAACTTTTGTGCAAAACATGCAATTGATCTATTGAAGGTAATTATGCGTTTGTTTAGCCTTAAAATCATGTCATTTAGTCTTCTCTAGTCATTAAATCAATTAAAAGTAAGTCGAAAGAATTCTATTTTTTCGCACTTCAAACACGACTTTTGTTCAGAACTTCAAATTCAACCATTGAAGGCAACTATGCATCTTTTTAGCTTCAAAATCATGTCATCGAGTCTCTTGTGGTCATCAAATCATTTGAAAGCAATTCGGAAGAATTCTATTTTGGCCCTTTAAACGAGACTTTTGTGCATAACTTGCAATTGATCTCTTCAAGTAAATTACCCATTGTTTAGCCTTGAAATCATGTCATTGAGTCTCTTCTAGTAATTAAATAACTTCAAAGCAATTCGAACGAAATATATTTTCGCACTTCAACCATGACTTTCTTGCATAATTTGCAGTGGATATTTTTAAGGCAACTATACATTTGTATAGCCTTAAAATCTTGTCTTTGAGTCACTTTTAGTCAATAAACCATACGAAATCAATTCAAACAAATTTTATTTTCGCATTTCAAACACAACTTTTGTGCAAAACTTGCAATTGATCTATTGAAGGTAATTATGCATTTGTTTAGCCTTAAAATCATGTCATTGACTCTTCTCTAGTCATTAAATCAATTAAAAGTAAGTCGAAAGAATTCTATTTTTTCGCACTTGAAACACGACTTTCGTTCAGAACTTCCAATTCAACCATTGAAGGCAACTATGCATCTTTTTAGCCTCAAAATCATGTCATCGAGTCTCTTGTGGTCATCAAATCATTTGAAAGCAATTCGGAAGAATTCTATTTTGGCTCTTTAAACGAGACTTTTGTGCATAACTTGCAATTGATCTCTTCAAGTAAATTACCCATTGTTTAGCCTTGAAATCATGTCATTGAGTCTCTTCTAGTAATTAGATCACTTCAAAGCAATTCGAACGAAATATATTTTCGCACTTCAACCATGACTTTCTTGCATAATTTGCAGTGGATATTTTTAAGGCAACTATACATTTGTATAGCCTTAAAATCTTGTCTTTGAGTCACTTTTAGTCAATAAATCATATGAAATCAATTCAAACAAATTTTATTTTCGCATTTCAAACACAACTTTTGTGCAAAACATGCAATTGATCTATTGAAGGCAATTATGCGTTTGTTTAGCCATAAAATCATGTTATTGAGTCTTCTGTAGTCATTAAATCAATTGGAAGTAAGTCGAAAGAATTCTCTTTTTTCGCACTTTAAACACGACTTTCGTTCAGAACTTCCAATTCAACCATTGAAGGCAACTATGCATCGTTTTAACCTTAAAATCATGTCATTGAGTCTCTTGTACTCATCAAATCATTTGAAAGCAATTCGAACGAATTCTATTTTCGCTCTTTAAACGAGACTTTTGTGCATAACTTGCGATTGATCTCTTCAAGTAAATTACCCATTGTTTAGCCTTGAAATCATGTCATTGAGTCTCTTCTAGTAATTAAATCACTTCAAAGCAATTCGAACAAAATATATTTTCGCACTTCAACCACGACTTTCGTGCATAATTTGCAATGGATCTTTTGAAGGCAACTATACATTTGTATGACCTTAAAATCTTGTCTTTGAGTCACTTTTAGTCAATAAATCATACGAAATCAATTCAAACAAATTTTAATTTCGCATTTCAAACACAACTTTTGTGCAAAACATGCAATTGATCTATTAAAGGCAATTATGCGTTTGTTTAGCCATAAAATCATGTTTTTGAGTCTTCTGTAGTCATTAAATCAATTGGAAGTAAGTCGAAAGAATTCTATTTTTTCCCACTTTAAACACGACTTTCGTTCAGAACTTCCAATTCAACCATTGAAGGCAACTATGCATCTTTTTAACCTTACAATCATGTCATTGAGTCTCTTCTAGTCATCAGATCATTTGGAAGTAATTCGAATGAATTCTATTTTCGCTCTCTAAATGAGACTTTTGTGCATAACTTGTGATTGATCTTTTCAAGTAAATTACCCATTGTTTAGCCTTGAAATCATGTCATTGAGTCTCTTCTAGTAATTAAATCACTTCAAAGCAATTCGAACGAAATCTTTTTTCACACTTCAACCACGACTTTCGTCCATAATTTGCAATGGATCTTTTGAAGGCAACTATGCATTTGTATAGCCTTAAAATCATGTCATTGAGTCACTTGTAGTCAATAAATCATACGAAATCAATTCAAACAAATTCTATTTTCGCATTTCAAACACAACTTTTGTGCAAAACATGCAATTGATCTATTGAAGGTAATTATGCGTTTGTTTAGCCTTAAAATCATGTCATTTAGTCTTCTCTAGTCATTAAATCAATTAAAAGTAAGTCGAAAGAATTCTATTTTTTCGCACTTCAAACATGACTTTTATTCAGAACTTCGAATTCAACCATTGAAGGCAACTATGTATCTTTTTAGCCTTGCAATCATATCATCGAGTCTCTTGTGGTCATCAAATCATTTGAAAGCAATTCAAAAGAATTCTATTTTCGCTCTTTAAACGAGAATTTTGTGCATAATTTGCGATTGATCTCTTCAAGTAAATTTCCCGTTGTTTAGCCTTGAAATCATGTCATTGAGTCTCTTCTAGTAATTAAATCACTTCAAAGCAATTCGAACGAAATATATTTTCGTACTTCAACCACGACTTTCGTGCATAATTTGCAATGGATCCTTTAAAGGCAACTATACATTTTTACAGCCTTAAAATCATGTCATTGAGTCACTTTTAGTCAATAAATCATACGAAATCAATTCAAACAAATTCTATTTTCGCATTTCAAACACAACTTTTGTGCAAAACATGCAATTGATCTATGGAAGGTAATTATGCGTTTGTTTAGCCTTAAAATCATGTCATTTAGTCTTCTCTAGTCATTAAATCAATTAAAAGTAAGTCGAAAGAATTCTATTTTTTCGCACTTCAAACATGACTTTCGTTCAGAACTTCCAATTCAACCATTGAAGGCAACTATGCATCTTTTTAGCCTCAAAATCATGTCATCGAGTCTCTTGTGGTCATCAAATCATTTGAAAGCAATTCGAACGAAATCTTTTTTCACACATCAACCACGACTTTCGTGCATAATTTGCAATGGATCTCTTGAAGGCAACTATGCATTTGTATAGCCTTAAAATCATGTCATTGAGTCACTTTTAGTCAATAAATCATACGAAATCAATTCAAACAAATTCTATTTTCGCATTTCAAACACAACTTTTGTGCAAAACATGCAATTGATCTATTGAAGGTAATTATGCGTTTGTTTAGCCTTAAAATCATGTCATTGAGTCTTCTCTAGTCATTAAATCAATTAAAAGTAAGTCGAAAGAATTCTATTTTTTCGCACTTCAAACACGACTTTCGTTCAGAAGTTCCAATTCAACCATTGAAGGCAACTATGCATCTTTTTAGCCTCAAAATCATGTCATCGTGTCTCTTGTGGTCATCAAATCATTTGAAAGCAATTCGAAAGAATTCTATTTTGGCTCTTTAAACGAGACTTTTGTGCATAACTTGCGATTGATCTCTTCAAGTAAATTACCCATTGTTTAGCCTTGAAATCATGTCATTGAGTCTCTTCTAGTAATTAAATCACTTCAAAGCAATTCGAACGAAATCTTTTTTCACACTTCAACCACGACTTTCGTGCATAATTTGCTATGGATCTTTTGAAGGCAACTATGCATTTGTATAGCCTTAAAATCATGTCATTGAGTCACTTTTAGTCAATAAATCATACGAAATCAATTCAAACAAATTTTATTTTCGCATTTCAAACACAACTTTTGTGCAAAACATGCAATTGATCTATTGAAGGCAATTATGCATTTGTTTAGCCATAAAATCATGTTATTGAGACTTCTGTAGTCAATAAATCAATTGGAAGTAAGTCGAAAGAATTCTATTTTTTCGCACTTCAAACATGACTTTCGTTCAGAACTTCCAATTCAACCATTGAAGGCAACTATGCATCTTTTTAGCCTCAAAATCATGTCATCGAGTCTCTTGTGGTCATCAAATCATTTGAAAGCAATTCGAACGAAATCTTTTTTCACACTTCAACCACGACTTTCGTGCATAATTTGCAATGGATCTCTTGAAGGCAACTATGCATTTGTATAGCCTTAAAATCATGTCATTGAGTCACTTTTAGTCAATAAATCATATGAAATCAATTCAAACAAATTCTATTTTCGCATTTCAAACACAACTTTTGTGCAAAACATGCAATTGATCTATTGAAGGTAATTATGCGTTTGTTTAGCCTTAAAATCATGTCATTGAGTCTTCTCTAGTCATTAAATCAATTAAAAGTAAGTCGAAAGAATTCTATTTTTTCACACTTCAAACATGACTTTTATTCAGAACTTCGAATTCAACCATTGAAGGCAACTATGTATCTTTTTAGCCTTGCAATCATGTCATTGAGTGTCCTGTACTCATCAAATCATTTAAAAGCAATTCGAACGAATTCTATTTTCGCTCTTTAAATGAGACTTTTGTGCATAACTTGCGATTGATCTTTTGAAGTAAATTACCCGTTGTTTAGCCTTGAAATCATGTCATTGAGTCTCTTCTAGTAATTAAATCACTTCAAAGCAATTCGAACGAAATCTTTTTTCACACTTCAACCACGACTTTCGTGCATAATTTGCTATGGATCTTTTGAAGGCAACTATGCATTTGTATAGCCTTAAAATCATGTCATTGAGTCACTTTTAGTCAATAAATCATACGAAATCAATTCAAACAAATTTTATTTTCGCATTTCAAACACAACTTTTGTGCAAAACATGCGATTGATCTATTGAAGGCAATTATGCATTTGTTCAGCCATAAAATCATGTTATTGAGACTTCTGTAGTCAATAAATCAATTGGAAGTAAGCCGAAAGAATTCTATTTTTTCGCACTTCAAACATGACTTTCGTTCAGAACTTCCAATTCAACCATTGAAGGCAACTATGCATCTTTTTAGCCTCAAAATCATGTCATCGAGTCTCTTGTGGTCATCAAATCATTTGAAAGCAATTCGAACGAAATCTTTTTTCACACTTCAACCACGACTTTCGTGCATAATTTGCAATGGATCTCTTGAAGGCAACTATGCATTTGTATAGCCTTAAAATCATGTCATTGAGTCACTTTTAGTCAATAAATCATACGAAATCAATTCAAACAAATTCTATTTTCGCATTTCAAACACAACTTTTGTGCAAAACATGCAATTGATCTATTGAAGGTAATTATGCGTTTGTTTAGCCTTAAAATCATGTCATTGAGTCTTCTCTAGTCATTAAATCAATTAAAAGTAAGTCGAAAGAATTCTATTTTTTCGCACTTCAAACATGACTTTTATTCAGAACTTCGAATTCAACCATTGAAGGCAACTATGTATCTTTTTAGCCTTGCAATCATGTCATTGAGTGTCCTGTACTCATCAAATCATTTAAAAGCAATTCCAACGAATTCTATTTTCGCTCTTTAAATGAGACTTTTGTGCATAACTTGCGATTGATCTTTTGAAGTAAATTACCCGTTGTTTAGCCTTGAAATCATGTCATTGAGTCTCTTCTAGTAATTAAATCACTTCAAAGCAATTCGAACGAAATCTTTTTTCACACTTCAACCACGACTTTCGTGCATAATTTGCTATGGATCTTTTGAAGGCAACTATGCATTTGTATAGCCTTAAAATCATGTCATTGAGTCACTTTTAGTCAATAAATCATACGAAATCAATTCAAACAAATTCTATTTTCGCATTTCAAACACAACTTTTGTGCAAAACATGCAATTGATCTATTGAAGGTAATTATGCGTTTGTTTAGCCTTAAAATCATGTCATTAAGTCACTTTTAGTCAATAAATCATATGTAATCAATTCAAACAAATTCTATTTACGTATTTCAAACTCAACTTTTGTGCAAAACATGCAATTGATCTATTGAAGGTAATTATGCGTTTGTTTAGCCTTAAAATCATGTCGTTTAGTCTTCTCTAGTCATTAAATCAATTAAAAGTAAGTCGAAAGAATTCTATTTTTTCGCACTTCAAACATGACTTTTATTCAGAACTTCGAATTCAACCATTGAAGGCAACTATGTTTCTTTTTAGCCTTGCAATCATGTCATTGAGTGTCTTGTACTCATCAAATCATTTGAAAGCAATTCGAACGAATTCTATTTTCGCTCTTTAAACGAGACTTTTGTGCATAACTTGCGATTGATCTATTCAAGTAAATTACCCATTGTTTAGCCTCGAAATCATGTCATTGAGTCTCTTCTAGTAATTAAATCACTTCAAAGCAATTCGAACGAAATCTATTTTCACACTTCAACCACGACTTTCGTGCATAATTTGCAATGGATCTTTTGAAGGCAACTATGCATTTGTATAGCCTTAAAATCATGTCATTGAGTCACTTTTAGTCAATAAATCATACGAAATCAATTCAAACAAATTTTATTTTCGCATTTCAAACACAACATTTGTGCAAAACATGCAATTGATCTATTGAAGGCAATTATGCATTTGTTTAGCCATAAAATCATGTTATTGAGTCTTCTGTAGTCATTAAATCAATTGGAAGTAAGTCGAAAGAATTCTATTTTTTCGCACTGTAAACACGACTTTCGTTCAGAACTTCGAATTCAACCATTGAAGGCAACTATGTATCTTTTTAGCCTTGCAATCATGTCATTGAGTCTCTTGTACTCATCAAATCATTTGAAAGCAATTCGAACGAATTCTATTTTCGCTCTTTAAACGAGACTTTTGTGCATAACTTGCGATTGATCTATTCAAGTAAATTACCCATTGTTTAGCCTCGAAATCATGTCATTGAGTCTCTTCTAGTAATTAAATCACTTCAAAGCAATTCGAACGAAATCTATTTTCGCACTTCAACCACGACTTTCGTGCATAATTTGCAATGGATCTTTTGAAGGCAACTATACATTTGTATAGCCTTAAAATCTTGTCTTTGAGTCACTTTTAGTCAATAAATCATACGAAATCAATTCAAACAAATTTTATTTTCGCATTTCAAACACAACTTTTGTGCAAAACATGCAATTGATCTATTGAAGGCAATTATGCATTTGTTTAGCCATAAAATCATGTTATTGAGACTTCTGTAGTCAATAAATCAATTGGAAGTAAGTCGAAAGAATTCTATTTTTTCGCACTTTAAACACGACTTTCGTTCAGAACTTCCAATTCAACCATTAAAGGCAACTATGCATCTTTTTAACCTTAAAATCATGTCATTGAGTCTCTTCTAGTCATCAAATCATTTGGAAGTAATTCAAACGAATTCTATTTTCGCTCTCTAAGCGATACTTTTGTGCATAACTTGCGATTGATCTATTCAAGTAAATTACCCATTGTTTAGCCTCGGAATCATGTCATTGAGTCTCTTCTAGTAATTAAATCACTTCAAAGCAATTCGAACAAAATCTTTTTTCACACTTCAACCACGACTTTCGTGCATAATTTGCTATGGATCTTTTGAAGGCAACTATGCATTTGTATAGCCTTAAAATCATGTCATTGAGTCACTTTTAGTCAATAAATCATACGAAATCAATTCAAACAAATTTTATTTTCGCATTTCAAACACAACTTTTGTGCAAAACATGCAATTGATCTATTGAAGGCAATTATGCGTTTGTTTAGCCATAAAATCATGTTATTGAGTCTTCTGTAGTCATTAAATCAAATGGAAGTAAGTCGAAAGAATTCTATTTTTTCGCACTTTAAACACGACTTTCGTTCAGAACTTCCAATTCAACCATTGAAGGCAACTATGTATCTTTTTAGCCTTGCAATCATGTCATGGAGTCTCTTGTACTCATCAAATCATTGGAAAGCAATTCGAACGAATTCTATTTTCGCTCTTTAAACGAGACTTTTGTGCATAACTTGCGATTGATCTATTCAAGTAAATTACCCATTGTTTAGCCTCGAAATCATGTCATTGAGTCTCTTCTAGTAATTAAATCACTTCAAAGCAATTCGAACGAAATCTATTTTCGCACTTCAACCACGACTTTCGTGTATAATTTGCAATGGATCTTTTGAAGGCAACTATACATTTGTATAGCCTTAAAATCTTGTCTTTGAGTCACTTTTAGTCAATAAATCATACGAAATCAATTCAAACAAATTTTATTTTCGCATTTCAAACACAACTTTTGTGCAAAACATGCAATTGATCTATTGAAGGCAATTATGCATTTGTTTAGCCATAAAATCATGTTATTGAGAGTTCTGTAGTCAATAAATCAATTGGAAGTAAGTCGAAAGAATTCTATTTTTTCGCACTTTAAACACGACTTTCGTTCAGAACTTCCAATTCAACCATTAAAGGCAACTATGCATCTTTTTAACCTTAAAATCATGTCATTGAGTCTCTTCTAGTCATCAAATCATTTGGAAGTAATTCAAACGAATTCTATTTTCGCTCTCTAAACGATACTTTTGTGCATAACTTGCGATTGATCTATTCAAGTAAATTACCCATTGTTTAGCCTCGAAATCATGTCATTGAGTCTCTTCTAGTAATTAAATCACTTCAAAGCAATTCGAACGAAATTTTTTTTCACACTTCAACCACGACTTTCGTGCATAATTTGCAATGGATCTTTTGAAGGCAACTATGCATTTGTATAGCCTTAAAATCATGTCATTAAGTCACTTTTAGTCAATAAATCATGTGTAATCAATTCAAACAAATTCTATTTACGTATTTCAAACTCAACTTTTGTGCAAAACATGCAATTCATCTATTGAAGGTAATTATGAGTTTGTTTAGCCTTAAAATCATGTCATTTAGTCTTCTCTAGTCATTAAATCAATTAAAAGTAAGTCGAAAGAATTCTATTTTTTCGCACTTCAAACATGTATCTTTTTAGCCTTGCAATCATGTCATTGAGTGTCTTGTACTCATCAAATCATTTGAAAGCAATTCGAACGAATTCTATTTTCGCTCTTTAAACGAGACTTTTGTGCATAACTTGCGATTGATCTATTCAAGTAAATTACCCATTGTTTAGCCTTGAAATCATGTCATTGAGTCTCTTATAGTAATTAAATCACTTCAAAGCAATTCGAACAAAATCTATTTTTGCACTTGAACTACGACTTTCATGCATAATTTGCAATGGATCTTTTGAAGGTGACTATGCATTTGTATAGCCTTAAAATCATGTCATTGAGTCTCTTCTAGTAATTAAATCACTTCAAAGCAATTCGAACAAATTCTATTTTCGCATTTGAAACACAACTTTTGTGCAAAACATGCAATTGATCTATTGAAGGCAATTATGCGTTTGTTTAGCCTTAAAATCATGTCATTGAGTCACTTTTAGTCAATAAATCATACGAAATCAATTCAAACAAATTCTATTTTCGCATTTCAAACACAACTTTTGTGCAAAACATGCAATTGATCTATTGAAGGTAATTATGTGTTTGTTTAGCCTTAAAATCATGTCATTGAGTCTTCTCTAGTCATTAAATCAATTAAAAGTAAGTCGAAAGAATTCTATTTTGGTTCTTTAAACGAGACTTTTGTGCATAACTTGCGATTGATCTATTCAAGTAAATTACCCATTGTTTAGCCTTGAAATCATGTCATTGAGTCTCTTCTAGTAATTAAATCACTTCAAAGCAATTCGAACGAAATCTATTTTTGCACTTGAACCACGACTTTCATGCATAATTTGCAATGGATCTTTTAAAGGCGACTATGCATTTGTATAGCCTTAAAATCATGTCATTGAGTCTCTTCTAGTAATTAAATCACTTAAAGCAATTCAAACAAATTTTATTTTCGCATTTCAAACACAACTTTTGTGCAAAACATGCAATTGATCTATTGAAGGCTATTATGCATTTGTTTAGCCATAAAATCATGTTATTGAGACTTCTGTAGTCAATAAATCAATTGGAAGTAAGTCGAAAGAATTCTATTTTTTCGCACTTTAAACACGACTTTCGTTCAGAACTTCCAATTCAACCATTGAAGGCAACTATGCATCTTTTTAGCCTCAAAATCATGTCATCGAGTCTCTTGTGGTCATCAAATCATTTGAAAGTAATTCAAACGAATTCTATTTTCGCTCTCTAAACGATACTTTTGTGCATAACTTGCGATTGATCTATTCAAGTAAATTACCCATTGTTTAGCCTCGAAATCATGTCATTGAGTCTCTTCTAGTAATTAAATCACTTCAAAGCAATTCGAACGAAATTTTTTTTCACACTTCAACCACGACTTTCGTGCATAATTTGCAATGGATCTTTTGAAGGCAAGTATACATTTGTATAGCCTTAAAATCTTGTCTTTGAGTCACTTTTAGTCAATAAATCATACGAAATCAATTCAAACAAATTTTATTTTCGCATTTCAAACACAACTTTTGTGCAAAACATGCAATTGCTCTATTGAAGGCAATTATGCATTTGTTTAGCCATAAAATCATGTTATTGAGTCTTCTGTAGTCATTAAATCAATTTGAAGTAAGTCGAAAGAATTCTATTTTTTCGCACTTTAAACACGACTTTCGTTCAGAACTTCCAATTCAACCATTGAAGGCAACTATGTATCTTTTTAGCCTTGCAATCATATCATTGAGTCTCTTGTACTCATCAAATCATTTGGAAGTAATTCGAACAAATTCTATTTTCGCACTTTAAACGAGACTTTTGTGCATAACTTGCAATTGATCTATTCAAGTAAATTACCCATTGTTTAGCCTTGAAATCATGTCATTGAGTCTCTTATAGTAATTAAATCACTTCAAAGCAATTCGAACAAAATCTATTTTTGCACTTGAACCACGACTTTCATGCATAATTTGCAATGGATCTTTTGAAGGCGACTATGCATTTGTATAGCCTTAAAATCATGTCATTGAGTCTCTTCTAGTAATTAAATCACTTCAAAGCAATTCGAACAAATTCTATTTTCGCATTTGAAACACAACTTTTGTGCAAAACATGCAATTGATCTATTGAAGGCAATTATGCGTTTGTTTAGCCTTAAAATCATGTCATTGAGTCACTTTTAGTCAATAAATCATACGAAATCAATTCAAACAAATTCTATTTTCGCATTTCAAACACAACTTTTGTGCAAAACATGCAATTGATCTATTGAAGGTAATTATGTGTTTGTTTAGCCTTAAAATCATGTCATTGGGTCTTCTCTAGTCATGAAATCAATTAAAAGTAAGTCGAAAGAATTCTATTTTGGTTCTTTAAACGAGACTTTTGTGCATAACTTGCGATTGATCTATTCAAGTAAATTACCCATTGTTTAGCCTTGAAATCATGTCATTGAGTCTCTTCTAGTAATTAAATCACTTCAAAGCAATTCGAACGAAATCTATTTTTGCACTTGAACCACGACTTTCACGCATAATTTGCAATGGATCTTTTAAAGGCGACTATGCATTTGTATAGCCTTAAAATCATGTCATTGAGTCTCTTCTAGTAATTAAATCATCTCAAAGCAATTCGAACAAATTCTATTTTCGCATTTCAAACACAACTTTTGTGCAAAACATGCAATTGATCTATTGAAGGCAATTATGCGTTTGTTTAGCCTTAAAATCATGTCATTGAGTCTTCTCTAGTGATTAAATCAATTAAAAGTAAGTCGAAAGAATTCTACTTCTTCGCACTTCAAACACAACTTTCGTTCAGAACTTCCAATTCAACCAGTGAAGGCAACTATGAATCTTTTTAACGTTAAAATCATGTCATTGAGTCTCTTGTAGTCATCAAATCATTTGAAAGCAATTCGAACGAATTCTATTTTCGCTCTTTAAACGAGACTTTTGTGCATAACTTGCGATCGATCTATTCAACTAAATTACCCATTGTTTAGCCTTGAAATCATGTCATTGAATCTCTTCTAGTAATTAAATCACTGCAAAGCAATTCGAACGAAATCTATTTTCGCACTTCAACCACGACTTTCGTGCATACTTTGCAATTGATCTTTTGGAGGCAACTATGCAATTGTATAGCCTTAAAATCATGTCATTGAGTCTCTTCTAGTAATTAAATCACTTCAAAGCAATTCGAACAAATTCTATTTTCGCATTTAAACACAACTTTTGTGCAAAACATGCAATTGATCTATTGAAGGTAATTATGCGTTTGTTTAGCCTTAAAATCATGTCACTGAGTCTTCTCTAGTCATTAAATCAATTAAAAGTGAGTCGAAAGAATTATATTTGTTCGCACTTGAAACACGACTTTCGTTCAAAACTTCAAATTCCACCATTGAAGGCAATTATGAATCTTTTTAGCCTTCAAATCATGTCATTGAGTCTCTTCTAGTCAATCAAATCATTTGAAACCAATTCGAACGAATTCTATTTTCGCTCTTTAAATGTGACTTTTGTGCATAACTTGCGATTGATCTATTCAGGTAAATTACCCACTGTTGAGAATTGAAATCATGTCATTGAGTCTCTTCTAGTAATTAAATCATTTCAAAGCAATTTGAACGAAATCTATTTTCGCACTTGAACCATAACTTTCGTGCATAATATGCAATTGATCTTTTGAAGGCAACTATGCATTTGTATAGCCTTAAAATCATGTCATTGAGTCACTTTTAGTCAATAAATCATACGAAATCAATTCGAACGAATTCTATTTTCGCATTTCAAACACGACTTTTATGCGAAACTTGCAGTTGATATATTGAAGGCAATTATGCATTTGTTTAGCCTTAAAATCATGTCATTGAGTCTTCTCTAGTCATTAAATCAATTAAAAGTAATTCGAAAAAATTTTATTTTTTCGCACTTCAAACACGACTTTCGTTCAGAACTTCCAATTCCACCATTCAAGGCAACTATGCATCTTTTTAGCCTCAAAATCATGTCATTGAGTCTCTTCTAGTCATCAAATCATTAGAAACCAATTCGAACGAATTCTATTTTCGCTCTTTAAAAGAGACTTTTGTGCATAACTTGCAATTGATCTATTCAAGCAAATTATCCATTGTTTAGCCTTGAAATTATGTCATTGAGTCTCTTCTAGTAATTAAAATTTTCAAAGCTATTTGAACGAAATCTATTTTTGCATTTGAACCACGACTTTCGTGCATAATTTGCAATGGATCTTTTGAAGGAAACTATGCATTTGTATAGCCTTAAGATCATGTCATTGAGTCACTTTTAGTCAATAAATCATACGAAATCAATTCAAACGAATCCTATTTTCGCATTTCAAACACAACTTTTGTGCAAAGCATCCAGTTGATGTATTAAAGGCAATTATGCGTTTGTTTAGCCTTAAAATCATGTCATTGGGTCTTGTCTAGTCATTAAATCAATTAAAAGTAATTCGGAAGAATTATATTTTTTCGCACTTCAAACACAACTTTCGTTCAGAACTTCCAATTCCATCATTGAAGGCAACTATGCATCTTTTTAGCCTTAAAATCATGTCATTGAGTCTCTTCTAGTCATCAAATCATTCGAAAGCAATTCGAACGAATTCTATTTTCGCTCTTTAAATGAGGCTTTTGTGCATAACTTGCAATTGATCTATTCAAGCAAATTATCCATTGTTTAGCCTTGAAATCATGTCATTGATTCTCTTCTAGTAATTAAACATTTCAAAGCAATTTGAACAAAATCTATTTTTGCACTTGAACCACGACTTTCGTTTATAATTTGCAATAGATCTTTTGAAGGCAACTATGCATTTGCATAGCCTTAAAATGATGTCATTGAGTCACTTTTAGTCAAGAAATCATACGAAATCAATTCAAATGGATTCTATTTCTGCAATTCAAACACGACTTTTGTGCAAAACTTGCAGTTGATATATTGAACGCAATTATGCGTTTGCTTAGCCTTAAAATCATGTCGTTGAGTCTTCTCTAGTCAGTAAATCAATTAAACGTAATTCGAAAGAATTATATTTTTTCACATTTGAAACACGACTTTCGTTCAAAACTTCCAATTCAACCATTGAAGGCAATTATGCATCTTTTTAGCCTTCAAATCATGTCATTGAGTCTCTTCTAGTCAATCAAATCATTTGAAAGCAATTCGAACGAATTCTATTTTCGCTCTTTAAACGAGACTTTTGTGCATAACTTGCGATTGATCTATTCAAGTAAATTACCCATTGTTGAGCCTTGAAATCATGTCATTGAGTCTCTTCTAGTAATTAAATCATTGCGAAGCAATTTGAACGAAATCTATTTTCGCACTTGAACCATGACTTTCGTGCATAATTTGCAATTTATCTTTTGAAGGCAACTATGCATTTGTATAGCCTTAAAATCATGTCATTGAGTCACTTTTAGTCAATAAATCATACGAAATCAATTCAAACAAATTCTATTTCCGCATTTCAAACACGACTTTTGTGCAAAACATGCAATTGATATATTGAAGGCAAATATGCGTTTGTTTAGCCTTAAAATCATGTCAATGAGTCTTCGCTAGTCATTAAATCAATTAAAAGTAATTCGAAAGAATTCTATTTTTTCGCACTTAAAACACGACTTTCGTTCAGAACTTCCAATCAACCATTGAAGGCAACTATGCATCTTTTTAGCTTTAAAATCATGTCATTGAGTCTCTTCTAGTCATCAAATCATTTAAAAGCAATTCGACCGAATTTTATTTTCGCTCTTTAAACGAGACTTTTGTGCATAACTTGCAATTGATCTATTCAAGCAAATTATCCATTGTTTAGCCTTCAAATTATGTCATTGAGTCTCTTCTAGTAATTAAATCAGTTCAAAGCAATTCGAACGAAATCTATTTTCGCACTTCAACCATGACTTTCACGCAAAATTTGCAATTGATCTTTTAAAGGCAACTACGCATTTGTATAGCCTTAAAATCATGTCATTGAGTTACTTTTAGTCGGTAAATCATACGAAATCAATTCAAACGAATTCCATTTCCGCATTTCAAACACGACTTTTGTGCAAAACTTGCAATTGATATATTGAAGGCAATTATGCGTTTGTTTAGCCTTAAAATCATGTCATTGAGTCTTCTCTAGTCATTAAATCAATTAAAAGTAATTCGAAAGAATTATATTTTTTCGCACTTCAAACACGACTTTCGTTCAAAACTTCAAATTCAACTATTAAAGGCAATTATGAATCTTTTTAGCCTTCAAATCATGTCATTGAGTCTCTTTTAGTCAATCAAATCATTTGAAAGCAATTCGAATGAATTCTATTTTCGCTCTTTAAACCAGGCTTTTGTTCATAACTTGCGATTGATCTATTCAAGTAAATTAACCACTGTTCAGCCTTGAAATCATGTCATTGAGTCTCTTCTAGTAATTAAATCATTTGAAAGCAATTTGAAAGAAATCTATTTTCGCACTTGAACCATGACTTTCGTGCATAATTTGCAATTGATCTTTTGAAGGCAACTATGCATTTGTATAGCCTTAAAATCATGTCATTGAGTCACTTTTAGTCAATAAATCATACGAAATCAATTCAAACGAATTCTATTTTCGCATTTCAAACATGACTTTTATGCAAAACTTGTAGTTGATATATTGAAGGCAATTATACGTTTGTTTAGCCTTAAAATCATGTCATTGAGTCTTCTCTAGTCATTAAATCAATTAAAAGTAATTCGAAAAAATTATATTTTTTCGCACTTCAAACACGACTTTCGTTCAGAACTTCCAATTCCACCATTGAAGGCAACTATGCATCTTTTTAGCCTTAAAATCATGTCATTGAGTCTCTTCTAGTCATCAAATCATTCGAAAGCAATTCGAATGAATTCTATTTTCGCTCTTCAAACGAGGCTTTTGTGCATAACTTGCCATTGATCTATTCAAGCAAATTATCCATTGTTTAGCCTTGAAATTATGTCATTGAGTCTCTTCTAGTAATTAAACTTTTCCAAGCAATTTGAACGAAATCTATTTTTGCACTTGAACCACGACTTTCGTGCATAATTTGCAATGGATCTTTTGAAGGAAACTATGCATTTGTATAGCCTTAAGATCATGTCATTGAGTCACTTTTAGTCAATAAATCATACGAAATCAATTCAAACGAATTCTATTTTCGCATTTCAAGCACAACTTTTGTGCAAAGCATCCAATTGATCTTTTAAAGGCAATTATGCATATGTTTAGCCTTAAAATCATGTCATTGAGTCTTCTCTAGTCATTAAATCAATTAAAAGTAATTTGAAAGAATTATATTTTTTCGCACTTCAGACACTACTTTCGTTCAGAACTTCCAATTCCACCATTGAAGGCAACTATGCATCTTTTTAGCCTCACAATCATGTCATTGAGTCTCTTCTAGTCATCAAATCATTTGAAACCAATTCGAACGAATTCTATTTTCGCTCTTTAAAAGAGACTTTTGTGCATAACTTGCAATTGATCTATTCAAGCAAATTATCCATTGTTTAGCCTTGAAATTATGTCATTGAGTCTGTTCTAGTAATTAAACTTTTCAAAGCAATTTGAACGAAATCTATTTTTGCACTTGAACCACGACTTTCGTGCATAATTTGCAATGGATCTTTTGAAGGAAACTATGCATTTGTATAGCCTTAAGATCATGTCACTGAGTCACTTTTAGTCAATAAATCATACGAAATCAATTCAAACGAATTCTATTTTCGCATTTCAAACACAACTTTTGTGCAAAGCATCCAATTGATCTATTAAAGGCAATTATGCATTTGTTTAGCCTTAAAATCATGTCATTGAGTCTTCTCTAGTCATTAAATCAATTAAACGTAATTCGAAAGAATTATATTTTTTCGCACTTCAAACACTACTTTCGTTCAGAACTTCCAATTCAACCATTGAAGGCAACTATGCATCTTTTTAGCCTTAAAATCATGTCATTGAGTCTCTTCTAGTCATCAAATCATTCGAAAGCAAAACGAACGAATTCTATTTTCGCTCTTCAAACGAGGCTTTTGTGCATAACTTGCAATTGATCTATTCAAGCAAATTATCCATTGTTTAGCCTTGAAATCATGTCATTGATTCTCTTCTAGTAATTAAACATTTCAGAGCAATTTGAACAAAATCTATTTTTGCACTTGAACCACGACTTTCGTTTATAATCTGCAATAGATCTTTTGAAGGCAACTATGCATTTGTATAGCCTTAAAATGATGTCGTTGAGTCACTTTTAGTCAAGAAATCATACGAAATCAATTCAAACGGATTCTATTTCTGCAATTCAAACTCGACTTTTGTGCAAAACTTGCAGTTGATATATTGAAGGCAATTATTCATTTGTTTAGCCTTAAAATCATGTCGTTGAGTCTTCTCTAGTCATTAAATCAATTAAAAGTAATTCGAAAGAATTATATTTTTTCACACTTCAAACACGACTTTCGTTCAAAACTTCCAATTCAACCATTGAAGGCAATTATGATCCTTTTTAGCCTTCAAATCATGTCATTGAGTCTCTTCTAGTCAATCAAATCATTTGAAAGCAATTCCAACGAATTCTATTTTCGCTCTTTAAACGAGACTTTTGTGCATAACTTGCGATTGATCTATTCAAGTAAATTACCCATTGTTGAGCCTTGAAATCATGTCATTGAGTCTTCTCTAGTCATTTAATCAATTAAAAGTAATTCGAACGAATTATATTTTTTCGCACTTCAAACATGACTTTCGTTCAGAACTTCCAATTCCACCATTGAAGGTAACTATGCATCTTTTTAGCCTTAAAATCATGTCATTGAGTCTCTTCTAGGCATCAAATCATTCGGAAGCAATTCGAACGAATTCTATTTTCGCTCTTCAAACGAGACTTTTGTGCATAACTTCCAATTGATCTATTCAAGCAAATTATCCATTGTTTAGCCTTGAAATCATGTCCTTGAGTCTCTTCTAGCAATTAAACATTTCAAAGCAATTTGAACGAAATCTATTTTTGCACTTGAACCACGACTTTCGTTTATACTTTGTAATAGATCTTTTGAAGGCAACTATGCATTTGTATAGCCTTAAAATGATGTCATTGAGTCACTTTTAGTCAATAAATCATACGAAATCAATTCAAACGGATTCTACTTCTGCAATTCAAACACGAATTTTGTGCAAAACTTCCAGTTGATATATTGAAGGCAATTATGCGTTTGTTTAGCCTTAAAATCATGTCGTTGAGTCTTCTCTAGTCATTAAATCAATTAAAAGTAATTCGAAAGAATTATATTTTTTCACATTTGAAACACGACTTTCGTTCAAAACTTCCAATTCAACCATTGAAGGCAATTATGAATCTTTTTAGCCTTCAAATCATGTCATTGAGTCTCTTCTAGTCAATCAAATCATTTGAAAGCAGTTCGAACGAATTCTATTTTCACTCTTTAAATGAGAATTTTGTGCATACATTGCGATTGATCTATTCAAGTAAATTACCCATTGTTTAGCCTTGAAATCATGTCATTGAGTCTCTTCTTGTAATTAAATCATTTCAAAGCAATTTAAACGAAATCAATTTTCGCATTTGAACCATGACTTTCGTGCATAATTTACAATGGATCTTTTGAAGGCAACTATGCATTTGTATAGCCTTAAAATCAGGTCATTGAGCCACTTTTAGTCACTAAATCATACGAAATCAATTCAAACAAATTCTATTTTCGCATTTCAAACACAACTTTTGTGCAAAACATGCAATTGATCTATTGAAGGCAATTATGCGTTAGTTTAGCCTTAAAATCATGTCATTGAGTCTTCTCTAGTATTAAATCAGTTAAAAGTAATTCGAAAGAATTATATTTTTTCCCACTTCAAACACGACTTTCGTTCAGAACTTCCAATTCAACCATTGAAGGCAACTATGCATCTTTTTAGCCTTAAAATCATTTCATTGAGTCTCTTCTAGTCATCAAATCATTTGGAAGCAATTCGAACGAATTCTATTTTTGCTCTTTAAACGAGACTTTTGTGCATAACTTGCGATTGATCTATTCAAGTCAATTACCAATTGTTGAGCCTTGAAATCATGTTATTGAGTCTCTTCTAGTAATTAAATCATTCCAAAACAATTTGAATGAAATCTATTTTCGCAATTGAACCACGACTTTCGTGCATAATTTGCAATTGATATTTTGAAGGCAACTATGCATTTTTATAGCCTTAAAATCGTGTCATTGAGTCACTTTTAGTCAATAAATCATACGAAATCAATTCAAACGAATTCTATTTTCGCATTTCAAACACGACTTTGTGCAAAACTTGCAATTGATATATTGAAGCCAATTATGCGTTTGTTTAGCCTTAAAATCATTTCATTGAGTCTTCTCTACTCATTAAATCAATTCAAAGTAATTCGAAAGAATTCTATTTTTTCGCACTTAAAACACGACTTTCGTTCAGAACTTCCAATTCAACCATTGAAGGCAATTATGCATCTTTTTAGCCTTAAAATCATGTCATTGAGTCTCTTCCAGTCATCAAATCATTTGAAACCAATTCGAACAAATTCTATTTTCGCTCTTCATACAAGACTTTTGTGCATAACTTGCAATTGATCTATTCAAGCAAATTATCCATTGTTTAGCCTTGAAATTATGTCATTGAGTCTCTTCTAGTAATTAAACTTTTCAAAGCAATTTAAACGAAATCAATTTTCGCATTTGAACCATGACTTTCGCGCATAATTTACAATGGAACTTTTGAAGGCAACTATGCATTTGTATAGCCTTAAAATCAGGTCATTGAGCCACTTTTAGTCACTAAATCATACGAAATCAATTCAAACAAATTCTATTTTCGCATTTCAAACACAACTTTTGTGCAAAACATGCAATTGATCTATTGAAGGCAATTATGCGTTAGTTTAGCCTTAAAATCATGTCATTGAGTCTTCTCTAGTATTAAATCAATTAAAAGTAATTCGAAAGTATTATATTTTTTCGCACTTGAAACACGACTTTCGTTCAGAAGTTCCAATTCAACCATTGAAGGCAACTATGCATCTTTTTAGCCTTAAAATCATTTCATTGAGTCTCTTCTAGTCATCAAATCATTTGGAAGCAACTCGAACGAATTCTATTTTCGCTCTTTAAACGAGACTTTTGTGCATAACTTGTGATTGATCTATTCAAGTAAATTACCCATTGTTGAGCCTTGAAATCATGTCATTGAGTCTCTTCTAGTAATTAAATCATTGCGAAGCAATTTGAACGAAATCTATTTTCGCACTTGAACCATGACTTTCGTGCATAATTTGCAATTGATCTTTTGAAGGCAACTATGCATTTGTATAGCCTTAAAATCATGTCATTGAGTCACTTTTAGTCAATAAATCATACGAAATCAATTCAAAGAAATTCTATTTCCGCATTTCACACACGACATTGGTGCAAAACATGCAATAGATATATTGAAGGCAAATATGCGTTTGTTTAGCCTTAAAATCATGTCATTGAGTCTTCTCTAGTATTAAATCAATTAAAAGTAATTCGAAAGTATTATATTTTTTCGCAATTCAAACACGATTTTCGTTCAGAACTTCCAATTCAACCATTGAAGGCAACTATGCATCTTTTTAGCCTCAAAACCATTTCATTGAGTCTCTTCTAGTCATCAAATCATTTGGAAGCAACTCGAATGAATTCTATTTTTGCTCTTTAAACGAGACTTTTGTGCATAACTTGCGATTGATCTATTCAAGTAAATTACCCATTGTTGGGCCTTGAAATCATGTCATTGAGTCTCTTCTAGTAATTAAATCATTCCAAAACAATTTGAACGAAATCTATTTTCGCACTTGAACCACGACTTTCGTGCATAATTTGCAATTGATCTTTTGAAGGCAACTATGCATTTGTATAGCCTTAAAATCATGTCATTGAGTCACTTTTAGTCAATAAATCATACGAAATCAATTCAAACAAATTCTATTTCCGCATTTCAAACACGACTTTTGTGCAAAACATGCAATTGATATAGTGAAGGCAAATATGCGTTTGTTTAGCTTTAAAATCATGTCATTGAGTCTTCTTTAGTCATTAAATCAATTAAAAGTAATTCGAAAGACTTCTATTTTTTCGCACTTAAAACACGACTTTCGTTCAGAACTTCCAATTCAACCATTGAATGCCACTACACATCTTTTTAGCTTTAAAATCATGTCATTGAGTCTCTTCTAGGCATCAAATCATTTAAAACAAATTCGAACGAATTCTATTTTCGCTCCTCAAACAAGACTTTTGTGCATAACTTGCAATTGATCTATTCAAGCAAATTATCCATTGTTTAGCCTTGAAATTACGTCATTGAGTCTCTTCTAGTAATTAAATCACTTCAAAGCAATTCGAACGAAATCTATTTTCGCACTTCAACCACGACTTTCATGCATAATTTGCAATGGATCTTTTGAAGGCAACTATGCATTTGTATTGCCTTAAAATCATGTCATTGAGTCACTTTTAGTCGGTAAATCATACGAAATCAATTCAAACGAATTCAATTTCCGCATTTCAAACACGACTTTTGTGCAAAACTTGCAATTGATATATTGATGGCAATTATGCGTTTGTTTAGCCTTAAAATCATGTCATTGAGTCTTCTCTAGTCATTAAATCAATTAATTAAAAGTAATTCGAAATAATTATACTTTTTTGCACTTCAAACACGACTTTCATTCAGAACTTCCAATTCAAAGATTGAAGGCAATTATGAATCTTTTTAGCAATAAAATCATGTCATTGAGTCTCTTCTAGTCAATCAAATCATTTGAAAACAATTCGAACGAATTCTATTTTCGCTCTTTAAACGAGACTTTTGTGCATAACTTGCGATTGATCTATTCAAGTAAATTACCCATTGTTGAGCCTTGAAATCATGTCATTGAGTCTCTTCTAGTAATTAAATCATTTCAAAGCAATTTGAATGAAATCTATTTTCGCAATTGAACCACGACTTTCGTGCATAATTTGCAATTGATATTTTGAAGGCAACTATGCATTTGTATAGCCTTAAAATCATGTCATTGAGTCACTTTTAGTCAATAAATCATACGAAATCAATTCAAACGAATTCTATCTTCGCATTTCAAACACGACTTTGTGCAAAACTTGCAATTGATATATTGAAGGCAATTATGCGTTTGTTTAGCCTTAAAATCATTTCATTGAGTCTTCTCTAGTCATTAAATCAATTAAAAGTAATTCGAAAGAATTCTATTTTTTCGCACTTAAAACACGACTTTCGTTCAGAACTTCCAATTCAACCATTGAAGGCAATTATGCATCTTTTTAGCCTTAAAATCATGTCAATGAGTCTCTTCTAGTCATCAAATCACTTGAAACCAATTCGAACGAATTCTATTTTGGCTCTTCACACAAGACTTTTGTGCATAACTTGCAATTGATCTATTCAAGCAAATTATCCATTGTTTAGCCTTGAAATTACGTCATTGAGTCTCTTCTAGTAATTAAATCACTTCAAAGCAATTTGAACGAAATCTATTTTCGCACTTCAACCACGACTTTCTTGCATAATTTGCAATGGATCTTTTGAAGGCAACTATGCATTTGTATTGCCTTAAAATCATGTCATTGAGTCACTTTTAGTCGGTAAATCATACGAAATCAATTTAAACGAATTCTATTTTCGCATTTCAAACACGACTTTTATGCAAAACTTGCAGTTGATATATTGAAGGCAATTATGCGTTTGTTTAGCCTTAAGATAATGTCATTGAGTCTTCTCTAGTATTAAATCAATTAAAAGTAATTCGAAAGTATTATATTTTTTGGCACTTCAAACACGACTTTCGTTCAGAACTTCCAATTCAACCATTGAAGGCAACTATGCATCTTTTTATCCTTAAAATCATTTCATTGAGTCTCTTCTTGTCATCAAATCATTTGGAAGCAACTCGAACGAATTCTATTTTTGCTCTTTAAATGAGACTTTTGTGCATAACTTGCGATTGATCTATTCAAATAAATTACCCATTGTTGGGCCTTGAAATCATGTCATTGAGTCTCTTCTAGTAATTAAATCATTCCAAAACAATTTGAATGAAATCTATTTTCGCACTTGAACCACGACTTTCGTGCATAATTTGCAATTGATCTTTTGAAGGCAACTATGGATTTGTATAGCCTTAAAATCATGTCATTGAGTCACTTTTAGTCAATAAATCATACGAAATCAATTCAAACAAATTCTATTTCCGCATTTTAAACACGACTTTTGTGCAAAACGTGCAATTGATATAGTGAAGGCAAATATGCGTTTGTTTAGCTTTAAAATCATGTCATTGGGTCTTCTCTAGTCATTAAATCAATTAAAAGTAATTCGAAAGACTTCTATTTTTTCGCACTTAAAACACGACTTTCGTTCAGAACTTCCAATTCAACCATTGAATGCCACTATGCATCTTTTTAGCTTTAAAATCATGTCATTGAGTCTCTTCTAGGCATCAAATCATTTAAAACCAATTCGAACGAATTCTATTTTCGCTCCTCAAACAAGAGTTTTGTGCATAACTTTTTAATTGATCTATTCAAGCAAATTATCCATTGTTTAGCCTTGAAATTACGTCATTGAGTCTCTTCTAGTAATTAAATCACTTCAAAGCAATTCGAACAAAATCTATTTTTGCACTTCAACCACGACTTTCATGCATAATCTGCAATGGATCTTTTGAAGACAACTATGCATTTGTATTGCCTTAAAATCATGTCATTGAGTCACTTTTAGTTGGTAAATCATACGAAATCAATTCAAACGAATTCAATTTCCGCATTTCAAACACGACTTTTGTGCAAAACTTGCAATTGATATATTGACGGCAATTATGCGTTTGTTTAGCCTTAAAATCATGTCATTGAGTCTTCTCTAGTCATTAAATCAATTAATTAAAAGTAATTCGAAAGAATTATATTTTTTCGCACTTCAAACACGACTTTCATTCAAAACTTCCAATTCAAAGATTGAAGGTAATTATGAATCTTTTTAGCAATAAAATCATGTCATCGAGTCTCTTCTTGTCAATGAAATCATTTGAAAACAACTCGAACGAATTCTATTTTCGCTCTTTAAACGAGACTTTTGTGCATAACTTGCGATTGATCTATTCAAGTAAATTACCCATTGTTGAGCCTTGAAATCATGTCATTGAGTCTCTTCTAGTAATTAAATCATTTCAAAGCAATTTGAATGAAATCTATTTTCGCAATTGAACAACGACTTTCGTGCATAATTTGCAATTGATATTTTGAAGGCAACTATGCATTTGTATAGCCTTAAAATCATGTCATTGAGTCACTTTTAGTCAATAAATCATACGAAATCAATTCAAACGAATTCTATCTTCGCATTTCAAACACGACTTTGTGCAAAACTTGCAGTTGATATATGGAAGGCAATTATGCGTTTGTTTAGCCTTAAAATCATTTCATTGAGTCTTCTCTAGTCATTAAATCAATTAAAAGTAATTCGAAAGAATTCTATTTTTTCGCACTTAAAACACGACTTTCGTTCAGAACTTCCAATTCAACCATTGAAGGCAATTATGCATCTTTTTAGCCTTAAAATCATGTCAATGAGTCTCTTCTAGTCATCAAATCATTTGGAACCAATTCGAACGAATTCTATTTTGGCTCTTCATACAAGACTTTTGTGCATAACTTGCAATTGATCTATTCAAGCAAATTATCGATTGTTTAGCCTTGAAATTACGTCATTGAGTCTCTTCTAGTAATTAAATCACTTCAAAGCAATTTGAACGAAATCTATTTTCGCACTTCAACCACGACTTTCATGCATAATTTGCCATGGATCTTTTGAAGGCAACTATGCATTTGTATTGCCTTAAAATCATGTCATTGAGTCACTTTTAGTCGGTAAATCATACGAAATCAATTCAAACGAATTCTATTTTCGCATTTCAAACACGACTTTTACGCAAAACTTGCAGTTGATATATTGAAGGCAATTCTGCGTTTGTTTAGCCTTAAGATAATGTTATTGAGTCTTCTCTAGTCATTAAATCAATTAAAAGTAATTCGAAAGAATTATATTTTTTCGCACTTCAAACACGACTTTCGTTCAAAACTTCAAATTCAACCATTGAAGGCAATTATGAATCTTTTTAGCATTCAAATCATGTCATTGAGTCTCTTCTAGTCAATCAAATCATTTGAAAGCAATTCGAACGAATTCTATTTTCGCTTTTTAAACGAGACTTTTGTGCATAACTTGCGATTGATCTATTCAAGTAAACTACCCATTGTTGAGCCTTGAAATCATGTCATTGAGTCTCTTCTAGTAATTAAATCATTTCAAAGCAATTTAAACGAAATCAATTTTCGCATTTGAACCATGACTTTCGTGCATAATTTGCAATGGATCTTTTGAAGGCAACTATGCATTTGTATAGCCTTAAAATCAGGTCATTGAGCCACTTTTAGTCACTAAATCATACGAAATCAATTCAAACAAATTCTATTTTCGCATTTCAAACACAACTTTTGTCCAAAGCATGCAATTGATCTATTGAAGGCAATTATGCGTTTGATTAGCCTTAAAATCATGTCATTGAGTCTTCTCTAGTCATTAAATCAGTTAAAAGTAAGTGGAAAGAATTCAATTTTTTCGCACTTCAAACACGACTTTCGTTCAGAACTTCCAATTCAACTACTGACGGCAACTATGCATCTTTTTAGCAATAAAATCAAGTTATTGAGTCTCTTCTAGTCATCAAATCATTTGAAACCAATTCGAACGAATTCTATTTTCGCTCTTTAAACGAGGCTTTTGTTCATAACTTGCGATTGATCTATTCAAGTAAATTACCCACTGTTCAGCCTTGAAATCATGTCATTGAGTCTCTTCTAGTAATTAAATCATTTCAAAGCAATTTGAACGAAATCTATTTTCGCATTTGAACCATGACTTTCGTGCATAATTTGCAATTGATTTTTTGAAGGCAACTGTGCATTTGTATAGCCTTAAAATCATGGCATTGAGTCACTTTTAGTCAATAAATCATACGAAATCAATTCAAACGAATTCTATTTCCGCATTTCAAACACGACTTTTGTGCAAAACATGTAATTGATCTATTGAAGGCAATTATGCGTTTGTTTAGCCTTAAAATCATGTCATTGAGTATTCTCTAGTCATTAAATCAATTAAAAGTAATTCGAAAGAATAATATTTTTTCACACTTCAAACACGACTTTCGTTCAAAACTTCAAATTCAACCATTGAAGGCAATTATGAATCTTTTTAGCCTACAAATCATGTCATTGAGTCTCTTCTAGTAAATCAAGTCATTTGAAAGCAATTAGAACGAATTCTATTTTCGCTCTTTAAACGAGACTTTTGTGCATACTTTGCAATTGATCTATTCAAGTAAATTACCCATTGTTTAGCCTTGAAATTATGTCATTGTGTCTCTTCTAGTAATTAAACTTTTCAAAGCAATTTGAACGAAATCTATTTTTGCACTTGAACCACGACTTTCGTGCGTAATTCGCAATGGATATTTTGAAGGAAACTATGCATTTGTGTAGCCTTAAAATCATGTCATTGAGTCACTTTTAGTCAAGAAATCATACGAAATGAATTCAAACGAATTCTATTTCCGCATTTCAAACACGACTCTTGTGCAAAACTTGCAATTGATATATTGAAGGCAAATATGTGTTTGTTTAGCCTTAAAATCATGTCATTGAGTATTCTCTAGTCATTAAATCAATTAAAAGTAATTCGAAAGAATAATATTTTTTCACACTTCAAACACGACTTTCGTTCAAAACTTCAAATTCAACCATTGAAGGCAATTATGAATCTTTTTAGCCTACAAATCATGTCATTGAGTCTCTTCTAGTAAATCAAGTCATTTGAAAGCAATTAGAACGAATTCTATTTTCGCTCTTTAAACGAGACTTTTGTGCATACTTTGCGATTGATCTATTCAAGTAAATTACCCATTGTTTAGCCTTGAAATTATGTCATTGTGTCTCTTCTAGTAATTAAACTTTTCAAAGCAATTTGAACGAAATCTATTTTTGCACTTGAACCACGACTTTCGTGCGTAATTCGCAATGGATATTTTGAAGGAAACTATGCATTTGTGTAGCCTTAAAATCATGTCATTGAGTCACTTTTAGTCAAGAAATCATACGAAATCAATTCAAACGAATTCTATTTCCGCATTTCAAACACGACTCTTGTGCAAAACTTGCAATTGATATATTGAAGGCAAATATGTGTTTGTTTAGCCTTAAAATCATGTCATTGAGTCTTCTCTAGTCATTAAATCAATTAAAAGTAATTCGAAAGAATTCTATTTTTTCGCACTTAAAACACGACTTTCGTTCAGAACTTCCAATTCAAACATTGAAGGCAACTATGCATCTTTTTCGCCTTAAAATCATGTCATTGAGTCTCTTCTAGTCATCAAATCATTTGACACCAATTCGAACGAATTCTATTTTTGCTCTTCATACGAGACTTTTGTGCATAACTTGCAATTGAACTATTCAAGCAAATTATCCATTGTTTAGCCTTGAAATTATGTCATTGAGTGTCTTCTAGTACTTAAACATTTCAAAGCAATTTGAACGAAATCTATTTTTGCACTTGAACCACGACTTTGTTGCATAATTTGAAATGGATCTCCTGAAGGCAACTATGCATTTGTATAGCCTTAAAATCATGTCATTGAGTCACTTTTAGTCAATAAATCATACGAAATCAATTCAAACGAATACTATTTTCGCGTTTCAAACACGGCTTTTATGCAAAACTTGCAGTTGATATATTGAAGGCAATTATGCGTTTGTTTAGCCTTAAAATAATGTCATTGAGTCTTCTCTAGTCATTTAATCAATTAGAAGTAATTCGAAAGAATTATATTTTTTTGCACTTCAAACAGGACTTTCGTTCAGAACTTCCAATTCAACCGTTGAAGGCAACTATGCTTCTTTTTAGCCTTAAAATCATGTCATTGAGTCTCTTCTAGTCATCAAATCATTCAGAAGCAATTCGAAAGAATTCTATTTTTGCTCTTTAAACGAGACTTTTGTGCATAACTTGCGATTGATCTATTCAAAGTAAATTACCCATTGTTGAGCCTTGAAATCATGTCATTGAGTCACTTTTAGTCAATAAATCATGCGAAATCAATTCAAACGAATTCTATTTTCGCATTTCAAAGACGACTTTTATGCAAAACTTGCAGTTGATATATAGAAGGCAATTATGCGTTTGTTTAGCCTTAAAATCATGTCATTGTGTCTTCTCTAGTCATTAAATCAATTAAAAGTAAATCGAAAGAATTATATTTTTTCACACTTCAAACACGACTTTCGTTCAAAACTTCAAATTCAACCATTGAAGGCAATTATGAATCTTTTTAGCCTTCAAATCATGTCATTGAGTCTCTTCTAGTTAATCAAATCATTTGAAAGCAATTTGAACGAATTCTATTTTCGCTCTTTAAACGAGACTTTTGTGCATACTTTGCGATTGATCTATTCAAGTAAATTACTTATTGTTTAGCCTTGAAATCATGTCATTGAGTCTCTTCTAGTAATTAAATCATTTCAAAGGAATTTGAACAAAATCTATTTTCGCACTTGAACCATGACTTTCGTGCATAATTTGCAATTGATTTTAAGGCTATGCATTTGTATAGCCTTAAAATCATGTCATTGAGTCACTTTTAGTCAATAAACCATACGAAATCAACTCAAATGAATTCTATTTCCACATTTAAAACCCGACTTTTGTGCAATACTTGCAGTTGATATATTGAAGGCAATTATGCGTTTGTTTAACCTTAAAATCATGTCGTTAAGTCTTCTCTAGCTATAAAATCAATAAAAAGTAATTCGAAAGAATTATATTCTTTCGAACTTCAAACACGACTTTCGTTCAGAACTTCCAATTCAACCATTGAAGGAAACTATGCATCTTTTTAGCCTTAAAATCATGTCATTGAGTCTCTTCTAGTCATCAAATCACTTGAAACCAATTCGAACGAATTCTATTTTCGCTCTTTAAACGAGACTTTTGTGCATAACTTGCAATTGATATATTCAAGCAAATTATCCATTGTTTGGCCTTGAAATTATGTCATTGAGTCTCTTCTAGTAGTTAAACTTTTCAAAGCAATTTGAACGAAATCTATTTTTGCACTTGAACCACGACTTTCGGGCATAATTTGCAATGGATCTTTTGAAGGAAACTATGCATTTGTATAGCCTTAAGATCATGTCATTGAGTCACTTTTAGTCAATAAACCATACGAAATCAATTCAAACGAATTCTATTTTCGCATTTCAAACACGACTTTTATGAAAAACTTGCAGTTGATATATTGAAAGCAATTATGCGTTTGTTTAGCCTTAAAATAATGTCATTGAGTCTTCTCTAGTCATTTAATCAATTAAAAGTAATTCGAAAGAATTATATTTTTTCGCACTTCAAACACGACTTTCGTTCAGAACTTCCAATTCCACCATTGAAGGCAACTATGCATCATTTTAGCCTTAAAATCTTGTTATTGAGTGTCTTCTAGTCATCAAATCATTCGGAAGCAATTCGAACGAATTCTATTTTCGCTCTTAAAACGAGACTTTTGTGCATAACTTGTGATTGATCTATTCAAGTAAATTACCCATTGTTGGGCCTTGAAATCATGTCATTGAGTCTCTTCTAGTGATTAAATCATTTCAAAGCAATTTGAACGAAATCTATTTTCGCACCTGAACCATGACTTTCGTGCATAATTTGCAATTGATCTTTTGAAGGCAACTATGCATTTGTATAGCCTTAAAATCATGTCATTGAGTCACTTTTAGTCAAGAAATCATACGAAATCAATTCAAACGAATTCTATTTGCGCATTTCAAACACGACTTTTGTGCAAAACTTGCAATTGATATATTGAAGGCAAATATGCGTTTGTTTAGCCTTAAAATCATGTCATTCAGTCATCTCTAGTCATTAAATCAATTAAACGTAATTCAAAAGAATTCTATTTTTTTGCACTTCAAACACGACTTTCGTTCAAAACTTCCAACTCAACTATTGAAGGCAACTATGCATCTTTTTAGCCTTAAAATCATGTCATTGAGTCTCTTCTAGTCATCAAATCGTTTGAAACCAATTCGAACGAATTCTATTTTCCCTTTTTAAACGAGACTTGTGTGCATAACTTGCAATTGATCTACTTAAGCAAATTATCCATTGTTTAGCCTTTGAATGATGTCATTGAGTCTCTTCTAGTAATTAAACATTTCAAAGCAATTTGAACAAAATCTATTTTTGCTCTTGAACCACGACTTTGGTGCATAATTTGCAATGGATCTTTTGAAGCCAACTACGCATTTGTATGGCCTTAAAATCATGTCATTGAGTCACTTTTAGTCAATAAATCATACGAAATCAATTCAAACGAATTCTATTTCCGCATTTTAAACACGACTTTTGTGCTAAACTTGCAATTGCTGTATTGAAGGCAATTTTGCGTTTGTTTAGCTTTAAAATCATGTCATTGAGTCTTCTCTAGTCATTAAATCAATTAAAAGTAATTCGAAAGAATTCTATTTTTTCGCACTTCAAACATGACTTTCGTTCAACCCTTCCAATTCAACCATTGAAGGCAATTACGAATCTTTATAGCCTTAAAATCATGTCATTGAGTCTCTTCTAGTCATCAAATCATATTAAACCAATCCGAACGACTTCTATTTTCGCTCTTTAAACGAGACTTTTGTGCATACTTTGCGATTGATCTATTCAAGCAAATTATCCATTGTTTAGCCTTAAAATGATGTCATTGAGTCTCTTCTAGTGATTAAATCATTTCAAAGCAATTTGAACGAAATCTATTTTCGCACCGGAACCATGACTTTCGTGCATAATTTGCAATTGATCTTTTGAAGGCAACTCTGCATTTGTATAGCCTTAAAATCATGTCATTGAGTCACTTGTAGTCAATAAATCATATGAAATCAATTCAAACAAAGTCTATTTCCGCATTTCAAAAACGACTTTTGTGCAAAACTTGCAACTGATATATTGAAGGCAATTATGCGTTTGTTTAGCCTTAAAATCATGTCTTGAGTCTTCTCTAGTCATTAAATCAATTAAAAGTAATTCGAAAGAATTATATTTTTTCGCACTTCAGACACGACTTTCGTTCAAAACTTCCAATTCAACCATTGAAGGCAATTATGAATCTTTTTTGCCTTAAAATCATGTCATTGAGTCTCTTCTAGTCATTAAATCATTTGAAACCAATTCGAACGAATTCTATTTTCGCTCTTCAAACGAGACTTTTGTGCATAAATTGCAATCGATCTAATCAAGCAAATTATCCATTGTTTAGCCTTGAAATCATGTCATTGAGTCTCTTCTAGTGATTAAATCATTTCAAAGCAATTTGAACAAAATCTATTTTCGCTCCTGAACCAGGACTTTCGTGCATAATTTGCAATTGATCTTTTGAAGGCAACTATGCATCTGTATAGCCTTAAAATCATGTCATTGAGTCACTTTTAGTCAATAAATCACATGAAATCAATTCAAACAAATTCTATTTCCGCATTTCAAGAACGACTTCTGTGCAAAATTTGCAACTGATATATTGAAGGCAATTATGCGTTTGTTTAGCCTTAAAATCATGTCTTGAGTCTTCTCTAGTCATTAAATCAATTAAAAGTAATTCGAAAGAATTATATTTTTTCGCACTTCAGACACGACTTTTGTTCAAAACTTCCAATTCAACCATTGCAGGCAATTATGAATCTTTTTTGCCTTAAAATCATGTCATTGAGTCTCTTCTAGTCATCAAATCATTTGAAACCAATTCGAACGAATTCGTTTTTCGCTCTTCAAACGAGACTTTTGTGCATAAATTGCAATCGATCTAATCAAGCAAATTATCCACTGTTTAGCCTTGAAATCATGTAATTCAGTCTCTTCTAGTAATTAAACATTTCAAAGCAATTTGAACAAAATCTATTTTTGCACTTGAACCACGACTTTCGTTTATAATTTGCAATAGATCTTTTGAAGGCAACTATGCATTTGTATAGCCTTAAAATCATGTCATTGAGTCACTTTTAGTCAATAAATCATACGAAATCAATTCAAACGGATTTTATTTCTGCATTTAAAACACGACTTTGTTGCAAAAGTTGCAGTTGATATATTGAAGGCAATTATGCGTTTGTTTAGCCTTAAAATTATGTCGTTGAGTCTTCTCTAGTCATTAAATCCATTAAAAGTAATTCGGAAGAATTATATTTTTTCACACTTCAAATACGACTTTCGTTCAAAACTTCCAATTTAACCATTGAAGGCAATTATGAATCTTTTTAGCCTTCAAATCATGCCATTGAGTCTCTTCTAGTCAATCAAATCATTTGAGAGCAATTCGAATGAATTCTATTTTCGCTCTTTAAACGGGACTTTTGTGCATAACTTGCGATTGATCTATTGAAGTAAATTACCCATTGTTTAGCCTTGAAATCATGTCATTGAGTCTCTTCTAGTAATTAAATCATTTCAAAGAAATTTGAACGAAATCTATTTTCCCACTTGAACCATGACTTTCGTGCATAATTTGCAATGGATCTTTTGAAGGCAACTATGCATTTGTATAGCCTGAAACTCATGTCATTGAGTTACTTTTAGTCAATAAATCATACGAAATCAATTCAAACGAATTCTATTTTCGAATTTAAAACACCACTTTTGTGCAAAATTTGCAGTTGATGTATTGAAGGCAAATATGCGTTTGTTTAGCCTTAAAATCATGTCATTGAGTCTTCTCTAGTCATTAAATCAATTAAAAGTAATTAGAAAGAATTCTATTTTTTCGCACTTCAAACACGACTTTCGTTCAGAACTTCCAATTCAACCATTGAAGGCAACTATGCATCTTTTTAGCCTTAAAATCACGTCATTGAGTCTCTTCTAGTCATCAAATCATTTGAAACCAATTCGAATGAATTATATTTTCTCTCTTCAAATGAGACTTTTGTGCATAACTTGCAATTGATCTATTCAAGCAAATTACCCATTGTTTAGCCTTGAAATTATGTCATTGAGTCCGTTCTAGTAATTAAACATTTCAAAGCAATTTGAACGAAATCTATTTTTGCACTTGAACCACGACTTTCGTGCATAATTTGCAATGGATCTTTTGAAGGCAACTATGCATTTCTATAGGCTTAAAATCATGTCATTGAGTCACTATTAGTCAATAAATCATACGAAATCAATTCAAACGAATTCTATTTCCGCATTTCAAACACGACTTTTGTGCAAAACTTGCAATTGATATATTGAAGGCAATTATGCATTTGTTTAGCCTTAAAATCATGTCGTTGAGTCTTCTCTAGTCATTAAATCAATTACAAGTAATTCGAAAGAATTATATTTTTTCGCACTTCAAACACAACTTTTGTTCAAATTTTCCAATTCAAAAGTTGAAGGCAATTATGAATGTTTTTATCCTTCAAATCATGTCATTGAGTCTCTTCTAGTCATCAAATCATTTGAAAGCAATTCGAACGAATTCTATTTTCGCTCTTTAAACGAGGCTTTTGTGCATATTTTGCGATTGATCTATTCAAGTAAATTACCCATTGTTAAGCCTTGAAATCATGTCATTCAGTCTCTTCTAGTAATTAAATCATTTCAAAGCAATTTAAACGAAATCAATTGTCGCATTTGAACCACGACTTTCGTGCATAATTTGCAATGGATCTTTTGAAGGCAAATATGCATTTGTATAGCCTTAAAATCATGTCATTGAGTCTCTTCTAGTCATCAAATCATTTGAAACCAATTCGAACGAATTCTATTTTCGCTCTTCAAACGAGACTTTTGTGCATAAATTGCAATCGATCTAATCAAGCAAATTATCCATTGTTTAGCCTTGAAATCATGTCATTGAGTCTCTTCTAGTAATTGAACATTTCAAAGCAATTTGAACAAAATCTATTTTTGCACTTGAACCACGACTTTCGTTTATAATTTGCAATAGATCTTTTGAAGGCAACTATGCATTTGTATAGCCTTAAAATCATGTCATTGAGTCACTTTTAGTCAATAAATCATACGAAATCAATTCAAACGGATTTTATTTCTGCATTTAAAACACGACTTTGTTGCAAAACTTGCAGTTGATATATTAAAGGCAATTATGCGTTTGTTTAGCCTAAAAATTATGTCGTTGAGTCTTCTCTAGTCATTAAATCCATTAAAAGTAATTCGGAAGAATTATATTTTTTCACACTTCAAACACGACTTTCGTTCAAAACTTCCAATTTAACCATTGAAGGCAATTATGAATCTTTTTAGCCTTCAAATCATGTCATTGAGTGTCTTCTAGTCAATCAAATCATTTGAGAGCAATTCGAATGAATTCTATTTTCGCTCTTTAAACGGGACTTTTGTGCATAACTTGCGATTGATCAATTGAAGAAAATTACCCATTGTTTAGCCTTGAAATCGTGTCATTGAGTCTCTTTTAGTAATTAAATCATTTCAAAGAAATTTGAACGAAATCTATTTTCCCACTTGAACCATGACTTTCGTGCATAATTTGCAATTGATCTTTTGAAGGCAACTATGCATTTGTGTAGCCTTAAACTCATGTCATTGAGTTACTTTTAGTCAATAAATCATACGAAATCAATTCAAACGAATTCTATTTTCGAATTTAAAACACCACTTTTGTGCAAAACTTGCAATTGATATATTTAAGGCAATTATGCATTTGTTTAGCCTTAAAATCATGTCATTGAGTCTTCTCTAGTCATTAAATCAATTAAAAGTAATTTGAAAGAAATATATTTTTTCGCACTTCGAACACGACTTTTGTTCAAAACTTCCAATTCAACAGTTGAAGGTAATTATGAATGTTTTTATCCTTCAAATCATGTCATTGAGTCTCTTCTAGTCATCAAATCATTTGAGAGCAATTCGAACGAATTCTATTTTCGCTCTTTAAACGAGGCTTTTGTGCATACTTTGCGATTGATCTATTCAAGTAAATTACCCATTGTTAAGCCTTGAAATCATGTCATTGAGTCTCTTCTAGTAATTAAATCATTTCAAAGCAATTTAAACGAAATCAATTTTCGCATTTGAACCATGACTTTCGTGCATAATTTGCAATGGATCTTTTGAAGGCAAATATGCATTTGTATAGCCTTAAAATCATGTCATTGAGTCACTTTCAGTCAATAAATCATACGAAATCAATTCAAACGAATTCTATTTCCGCATTTCAAACACGGCTTTTGTTCAAAACTTGCAATTGATATATTGAAGGCAAATATGCGTTTGTTTAACCTTAAAATCATGTCATTGAGTCATCTCTAGTCATTAATCAATTAAAAGTAATTCAAAAGAATTCTATTTTTTTGCACTTCAAACACGACTTTCGTTCAGAACTTCCAACTCAACTATTGAAGGCAACTATGCATCTTTTTAGCCTTAAAATCATGTCATTGAGTCTCTTCTAGTCATCAAATCATTTGAAACCAATTCGAACGAATTCTATTTTCTCTCTTTCAACGAGATTTTTGTGCATAACTTGTGATTGATCTATTCAACTAAATTACCCATTGTTTAGCGTTGAAATCATGTCATTAAGTCTCTTCAAGTTATTAAATCATTTCAAAGCAATATGAACGAAATCTATTTTCGCACATGAACCATGACTTTCGTGCATAATTTGCAATGGATCTTTTGAAGGCAACTATGCATTTGTATAGCCTTAAAATCATGTCATTGAGTCACTTTTAGTCAATAAATCATACGAAATCAATTCGAACAAATTCTATTTTCGCATTTCAAACACGACTTTTGTTCAAAACTTGCAATTGATATATTGAAGGCAAATATGCGTTTGTTTAGCCCTAGAATTCATTTCAAACACGACTTTCGTTCAAAACTTCCAATTTAACCATTGAAGGCAATTATGAATCTTTTTAGCCTTCAAATCATGTCATTGAGTCTCTTCTAGTCAATCAAATCATTTGAGAGCAATTTGAATGAATTCTATTTTTGCTCTTTAAACAGGACTTTTGTGCATAACTTGCGATTGATCTATTCAAGTAAATTACCCATTGTTGAGCCTTGATATCATGCCATTGAGTCTCTTCTAGTTATTAAATCATTTCGAAGAAATTTGAACGAAATCTATTTTCCCACTTGAACCATGACTTTCGTGCGTAATTTGCAATTGATCTTTTGAAGGTAACTATGCATTTGTATAGCCTTAAACTCATGTCATTGAGTTACTTTTAGTCAATAAATCATACGAAATTAATTCAAATGAATTCTATTTTCGCATTTAAAAGACGACTTTTGTGCAAAACTTGCAGTTGATATATTGAAGGCAAATATGCGTTTGTTTAGCCTTAAAATCATGTCATTGAGTCTTCTCTAGTCATTAAATCAATTAGAAGTCATTAGAAAGAATTCTATTTTTTCGCACTTCAAACACGACTTTCGTTCAGAACTTCCAATTCAACAATTGAAGGCAACTATGCATCTTTTTAGCCTTAAAATCACGTCATTGAGTCTCTTCTAGTCATCAAATCATTTGAAACCAATTCGAACGAATTCTATTTTCTCTCTTTAAACGAGACTTTTGTGCATAACTTGTGATTGATCTATTCAACTAAATTACCCATTTTTAGCGTTGAAATCATATCATTGAGTCTCTTCTAGTAATTAAATCATTTCAAAGCAATATGAACGAAATCTATTTTCGCACATGAACCATGACTTTCGTGCATAATTTGCAATGGATCTTTTGAAGGCAACTATGCATTTGTATAGCCTTAAAATCATGTCATTCAGTCACTTTTAGTGAATAAATCATACGAAATCAATTCGAACAAATTCTATTTTCGCATTTCAAACACGACTTTTGTGCAAAACTTGCAATTGATATATTGAAGGCAAATATGCGTTTATTTAGCCCGAAAATCATGTCATTGAGTCTTCTCTAGTCATTAAATCAATTAAAAGTAATTCGAAAGAATTCTATTTTTTCGCACTTAAAACATGACTTTCATTCAGAACTTCCAATTCATCCATTGAAGGCAACTATGCATCTTTTTAGCCTTAAAATCATGTCATTGAGTCTCTTCTAGTCATCAAATCATTTGAAACCAATTCGAACGAATTCTATTTTCGCTCTTCAAACGAGACTTTTGTGCATAACTTGCAATTGATCTATTCAAGCAAATTATCCATTGTTTAGCCTTGAAATTATGTCATTGAGTCTCTTCTTGTAATTAAACATTTCAAAGCAATTTGAACAAAATCTATTTTTTCACTTGAACCACGACTTTCGTGCATAATTTGCAATGGATCTTTTGAAGGCAACTATGCATTTCTATAGGCTTAAAATCATGTCATTGAGTCACTATTAGTCAATAAATCATACGAAATCAATTCAAACGAATTCTATTTCCGCATTTCGAACACGACTTTTGTGCAAAACTTGCAATTGATATATTGAAGGCAATTATGCGTTTGTTTAGCCTTAAAATCATGTCATTGAGTCTTCTCTAGTCATTAAATCAATTAAAAGTAATTCGAAAGAAATATATTTTTTCGCACTTCAAACACGATTTTTGTTCAAAACTTCCAATTCAACAGTTGAAGGCAATTATGAATGTTTTTATCCTTCAAATCATGTCATTAGGTCTCTTCTAGTCATGAAATCATTTAAAACTAATTCGAACGAATTTTATTTTCGCTCTTTAAACGAGGCTTTTGTGCATACTTTGCGATTGATCTATTCAAGTAAATTACCCATTGTTAAGCCTTGAAATCATGTCATTGAGTCTCTTCTAGTAATTCAATCATTTCAAAGCAATTTAAACGAAATCAATTTTCGCATTTGAACCATGACTTTCGTGCATAATTTGCAATGGATCTTTTGAAGGCAAATACGCATTTGTATAGCCTTAAAATCATGTCATTGAGTCACTTTCAGTCAATAAATCATACGAAATCAATTCAAACGAATTCTATTTCCGCATTTCAACCACGACTTTTGTGCAAAACTTGCAATTGATATACTGAAGGCAAATATGCGTTTGTTTAGCCTTAAAATCATGTCATTGAGTCATCTCTAGTCATTAAATCAATTAAAAGTAATTCAAAAGAATTCTATTTTTTTGCACTTCAAACACGACTTTCGTTCTGAACTTCCAACTCAACTATTGAAGGCAACTATGCATCTTTTTAGCCTTAAAATCATGTCATTGAGTCTCTTCTAGTCATCAAATCATTTGAAACCAATTCGAACGAATTCTATTTTCGCTCTTTAAATGAGACTTGTGTGCATAACTTGCAATTGATCTATTTAAGCAAATTATCCATTGTTTAGCCTTTAAATCATGTCATTGAGTCTCTTCTAGTAATTAAACATTTCAAAGCAATCTGAAAAAAATCTATTTTTGCACCTGAACCACGACTTTGGTGCATAATTTGCAATGGATCTTTTGAAGGCAACTACGAATTTGTATGCCCTTAAAATCATGTCATTGAGTCACTATTAGTCAATAAATCATTCGAAATCAATTCAAACGAATTCTATTTCCGCATTTCAAACACGACTTTTGTGCAAAACTCGCAATTGATATATTGAAGGCAAATATGCGTTTGTTTAGCCTTAAAATAATGTCATTGAGTCATCTCTAGTCATTAAATCAATTAAAAGTAATTCAAAAGAATTCTATTTTTTTGCACTTCAAACACGACTTTCGTTCAGAACTTCCAACTCACCTATTGAAGGCAACTATGCATCTTTTTAGCCTTAAAATCATGTCATTGAGTCTCTTCTAGTCATCAAATCATTTCAACCCAATTCGAACGAATTCTACTTTCGCTCTTCAAACGAGACTTTTGTGCATAAATTGCAATCGATCTAATCAACCAAATTATCCATTGTTTAGCCTTGAAATCATGTCATTGAGTCTCTTCTAGTAATTAAACATTTCAAAGCAATTTGAACGAAATCTATTTTTGCACTTGAACCACGACTTTCGTTTATAATTTGCAATAGATCTTTTGAAGGCAACTATGCATTTGCATAGCCTTAAAATCATGTCATTGAGTCACTTTTAGTCAATAAATCATACGAAATCAATTCAAACTGATTCTATTTCTGCATTTCAAACACGACTTTGGTGCAAAACTTGCAGTTGATATATTAAAGGCAATTATGCGTTTGTTTAGCCTTAAAATCATGTCGTTCAGTCTTCTCTAGTCATTAAATCCATTAAAAGTAATTCGAAAGAATTATATTTTTTCACACTTCCAACACGACTTTCGTTCAAAACTTCCAATTTAACCATTGAAGGCAATTATGAATCTTTTTAGCCTTCAAATCATGTCATTGAGTCTCTTCTAGTCAATCAAATCATTTGAGAGCAATTCGAATGAATTCTATTTTCGCTCTTTAAACGGGACTTTTGTGCATAACTTGCGATTGATCTATTCAAGTAAATTACCCATGGTTGAGCCTTGATATCATGTCATTGAGTCTCTTCTAGTTATTAAATCATTTCAAAGAAATTTGAATGAAATCTATTTTCCCACATGAACCATGACTTTCGTGCATAATTTGCAATTGATCTTTTGAAGGCAACTATGCATTTGTATAGCCTTAAAATCATGTCATTGAGTTACTTTTAGTCAATAAATCATACGAAATTAATTCAAACGAATTCTATTTCCGCATTTAAAACACGACTTTTGTGCAAAACTTGCAGTTGATATATTGAAGGCAAATATGCGTTTGTTTAGCCTTAAAATCATGTCATTGAGTCTTCTCTAGTCATTAAATCAATTAAAAGTAATTAGAAAGAATTCTATTTTTTCGCACTTCAGACACGACTTTCGTTCAAAACTTCCAATTCAACCATTGAAGGCAATTATGAATCTTTTTTACCTTAAAATCATGTCATTGAGTCTCTTCTAGTCATCAAATCATTTCAAACCAATTCGAACGAATTCTATTTTCGCTCTTCAAACGATACTTTTGTGCATAAATTGCAATCGATCTAATCAAGCAAATTATCCATTGTTTAGCCTTGAAATCATGTCATTGAGTCTCTTCTAGTAATTAAACATTTCAAAGCAATTTGAACAAAATCTATTTTTGCACCTGAACCACGACTTTGGTGCATAATTTGCAATGGATCTTTTGAAGGCAACTACGCATTTGTATGGCCTTAAAATCATGTCATTAAGTCACTTTTAGTCAATAAATCATACGAAATCAATTCAGACGAATTCTATTTCCGCATTTCAAACACGACTTTTGTGCTAAACTTGCAATTGATGTATTGAAGGCGATTTTGCGTTTGTTTAGCCTTAAAATCATGTCATTGAGTCATCTCTAGTCATTAAATCAATTAAAAGTAATTCAAAAGAATTCTATTTTTTTGCACTTCAAACACGACTTTCGTTCAGAACTTCCAACTCAACTATTGAAGGCAACTATGCATCTTTTTAGCCTTAAAATCATGTCATTGAGTCTCTTCTAGTCATCAAATCATTTGAAACCAATTCGAACGAATTCTATTTTCGCTCTTTAAATGAGACTTGTGTGCATAACTTGCAATTGATCTATTTAAGCAAATTATCCATTGTTTATCCTTTAAATCATGTCATTGAGTCTCTTCTAGTAATTAAACATTTCAAAGCAATTTGAACAAAATCTATTTTTGCACCTGAACCACGACTTTGGTGCATAATTTGCAATGGATCTTTTGAAGGCAACTACGCATTTGTATGCCCTTAAAATCATGTCATTGAGTCACTATTAGTCAATAAATCATACGAAATCAATTCAAACGAATTCTATTTCCGCATTTCAAACACGACTTTTGTGCAAAACTCGCAATTGATATATTGAAGGCAAATATGCGTTTGTTTAGCCTTAAAATAATGTCATTGAGTCATCTCTAGTCATTAAATCAATTAAAAGTAATTCAAAAGAATTCTATTTTTTTGCACTTCAAACACGACTTTCGTTCAGAACTTCCAACTCACCTATTGAAGGCAACTATGCATCTTTTTAGCCTTAAAATCATGTCATTGAGTCTCTTCTAGTCATCAAATCATTTGAACCCAATTCGAACGAATTCTACTTTCGCTCTTCAAACGAGACTTTTGTGCATAAATTGCAATCGATCTAATCAACCAAATTATCCATTGTTTAGCCTTGAAATCATGTCATTGAGTCTCTTCTAGTAATTAAACATTTCAAAGCAATTTGAACGAAATCTATTTTTGCACTTGAACCACGACTTTCGTTTATAATTTGCAATAGATCTTTTGAAGGCAACTATGCATTTGCATAGCCTTAAAATCATGTCATTGAGTCACTTTTAGTCAATAAATCATACGAAATCAATTCAAACTGATTCTATTTCTGCATTTCAAACACGACTTTGGTGCAAAACTTGCAGTTGATATATTGAAGGCAATTATGCGCTTGTTTAGCCTTAAAATCATGTCGTTCAGTCTTCTCTAGTCATTAAATCCATTAAAAGTAATTCGAAAGAATTATATTTTTTCACACTTCAAACACGACTTTCGTTCAAAACTTCCAATTTAACCATTGAAGGCAATTATGAATCTTTTTAGCCTTCAAATCATGTCATTGAGTCTCTTCTAGTCAATCAAATCATTTGAGAGCAATTCGAATGAATTCTATTTTCGCTCTTTAAACGGGACTTTTGTGCATAACTTGCGATTGATCTATTCAAGTAAATTACCCATGGTTGAGCCTTGATATCATGTCATTGAGTCTCTTCTAGTTATTAAATCATTTCAAAGAAATTTGAACGAAATCTATTTTCCCACATGAACCATGACTTTCGTGCATAATTTGCAATTGATCTTTTGAAGGCAACTATGCATTTGTATAGCCTTAAACTCATGTCATTGAGTTACTTTTAGTCAATAAATCATACGAAATTAATTCAAACGAATTCTATTTTCGCATTTAAAACACGTTTTTTGTGCAAAACTTGCAGTTGATATATTGAAGGCAAATATGCGTTTGTTTAGCCTTAAAATCATGTCATTGAGTCTTCTCTAGTCATTAAATCAATTAAAAGTAATTAGAAAGAATTCTATTTTTTCGCACTTCAGACACGACTTTCGTTCAAAACTTCCAATTCAACCATTGAAGCCAATTATGAATCTTTTTTACCTTAAAATCATGTCATTGAGTCTCTTCTAATCATCAAATCATTTCAAACGAATTCGAACGAATTCTATTTTCGCTCTTCAAACGATACTTTTGTGCATAAATTGCAATCGATCTAATCAAGCAAATTATCCATTGTTTAGCCTTGAAATCATGTCATTGAGTCTCTTCTAGTAATTAAACATTTCAAAGCAATTTGAACAAAATCTATATTTGCACTTGAACCACGACTTTGATGCATAATTTGCAATGGATCTTTTGAAGGCAATTACGCATTTGTATGGCCTTAAAATCATGTCATTAAGTCACTTTTAGTCAATAAATCATACGAAATCAATTCAGACGAATTCTATTTCCGCATTTCAAACACGACTTTTGTGCTAAACTTGCAATTGATGTATTGAAGGCTATTTTGCGTTTGTTTAGCTTTAAAATCTTGTCTTGAGTCTTCTCTAGTCATTAAATCAATTAAAAGTAATTCGAAAGAATTATATTTTTTCGCACTTCAGACACGACTTTCGTTCAAAACATCCAATTCAACCATTGAAGGCAATTATGAATCTTTTTTGCCTTAAAATCATGTCATTGAGTCTCTTCTAGTCATCAAATCATTTGAAACCAATTCGAACGAATTCTATTTTCGCTCTTCAAACGATACTTTTGTGCATAAATTGCAATCGATCTAATCAAGCAAATTATCCACTGTTTAGCCTTGAAATTATGTCATTGAGTCTTCTCTAGTCATTAAATCAATTAAACGTAATTCGAAAGAATTATATTTTTTCACATTTGAAACACGACTTTCGTTCAAAACTTCCAATTCAACCATTGAAGGCAATTATGAATCTTTTTTGCCTTAAAATCATGTCATTGAGTCTCTTCTAGTCATCAAATCATTTGAAACCAATTCAAACGAATTCTATTTTCGCACTTCAAACGATACTTCTGTGCATAAATTGCAATCGATCTAATCAGGCAAATTATCCACTGTTTAGCCTTGAAATCATGTCATTGAGTCTCTTCTAGTAAGTAAACATTTCAAAGCAATTTGAACGAAATCTATTTTTGCACCTGAACCACGACTTTCGTTTATAATTTGCAATAGATCTTTTGAAGGCAACTATGCATTTGTATAGCCTTAAAATCATGTCATTGAGTCACTTTTAGTCAATAAATCATACGAAATCAATTCAAATGGATTCTATTTCTGCATTTCAAACACGACTTTGGTGCAAAACTTGCAGTTGATATATTGAAGGCAATTATGCGTTTGTTTAGCCTGAAAATCATGTCATTGAGTCTTCTCTAGTCATTAAATCAATTAAAAGTAATTCGAAAGAATTATATTTTTTCGCACTTCAAACACGACTTTTGTTCAAAATTTCAAATTCAACAGTTGAAGGCAATTATGAATGTTTTTATCCTTCAAATCATGTCATTGAGTCTCTTCTAGTCATCAAATCATTTGAAAGCAATTCGAACGAATTCTATTTTCGCTCTTTAAATGAGGCTTTGTGCATACTTTGCGATTGATCTATTCAAGTAAATTACCCATTGTTTAGCCTTGAAATCATGTCATTGAGTCTCTTCTAGTAATTAAATCATTTCAAAGCAATTTAAACGAAATCAATTTTCGCATTTCAACCATGACTTTCGTGCATAATTTGCAATGGATCTTTTGAAGGCAAATATGCATTTGTATAGCCTTAAAATCATGTCATTTTTTTTGGCGTTCAAGTCATATTTTTGCCTCTCTTTTAGTCAGTAAATCATTCTAAATCACTTCGTATGAAATTCAGCATTTAAACATGACTTTCGTGCATAACTTGCAGTTGATCAATTATAGGGAACAATGCATTTCTTTATCCTTAAATTCATGTCACTGAGTCTCTTCTAGTCATTAAATGATTCTAAATTACTTCGAACGAATTCTATTTTCGCCTTTCAAATATTATTTTCTTACATAACTTGTAATTAATCTATTGAAGACAACAATGCATTATTTTAGCATTAAAAAGCATAGCACTCAGTCTTTTCAATCATTAAATTGTTTGAAACCACTTCGAACCAATTCTCTTTTTGCATTTAGAACGCCATCTTCATGCATAATTTGCAATTGATCTATTGATGGCAACTATGCATTTTTTTAGCCTTAAAGTCATATTTTTGCGTCTTTTTTAGTCAGTAAATCATTCTAAATCATTCTAAATCACTTCGTATGAAATTCGACATTTAAACATGACTTTCGTGCATAACTTGCAGTTGATCTATTATAGGCAACAATGCATTTGTTTAGCCTTAAAGTCATGTCATTGAGTCTCTTTTAGTCATTAAATCATTCTAAATTAATTCGAACGAATTCTATTTTCGCCCTTCAAACATTATTTTCTTACATCACTTGCAATTAATCTATTGAAGACAACAATGCATTATTTTAGCATTAAAAAGCATATCACTCAGTCTTTTCAATCATTACATTGTTTGAAGGCACTTCGAACCAATTCTCTTTTTGCATTTAAAACGCGACTTTCGTGCATAACTTGCAATTGATCTATTGATGGCAACTATGCATTTTTTAGCGTTCAAGCCATATTTTTGCGTCTCTTTTAGTCAGTAAATCATTCTAAAATCACTTCGTATGAAATTCGGCATTTAAACATGACTTTCGTGCATAACTTGCAGTTGATCAATTATAGGGAACAATGTATTTGTTTACCCTTAAAGTCATCTCATTGAGTCTCTTTTAGTCTTTAAATCATTCTAAATTAATTCGAACGAATTCTATTTTTGCCCTTCAAACATTATTTTCTTACATAACTTGTAATTAATCTATTGAAGAGAACAATGCATTATTTTAGCATTAAAAAGCATATCACTCAGTCTTTTCAATCATTAAATTGTTTGAAGGCACTTCGAACCAATTCTCTTTTTGCATTTAAAACACGACTTTCGTGCATAACTTGCAATTGATCTATTGATGGCAACTATGCATTTTTTAGCGTTCAAGCCATATTTTTGCGTCTCTTTTAGTCAGTAAATCATTCTAAATCACTTCGTATGAAATTCGGCATTTAAACATGACTTTCGTGCATAACTTGCAGTTGATCTATTGAAGGCAACAATGCATTTGTTTAGCCTCAAAGTCATGTCACTGAGTCTGTTCTAGTCATTAAATCATTCTAAATTAGTTCGACCGAATTCTATTTTCGCCCTTCAAATATTATTTTCTTACATAACTTGTAATTAATCTATCGAAGACAACAATGCATTATTTTAGCATTAAAAAGCATATCACTCAGTCTTTTCAATCATTAAATTGTTGGAAGGCACTTCGAACCAATTCTCTTTTTGCATTTAAAACGCGACTTTCGTGCATAACTTGCAATTGATCTATTGATGGCAACTTTGCATTTTTTAGCGTGCAAGTCAGATTTTTGCGTCTTTTTTAGTCAGTAAATCATTCTAAATCACTTCGTATGAAATTCGGCATTGAAACATGACTTTCGTGCATAACTTGCAGTTGATCTATTATAGGCAACAATGCATTTGTTTAGCCTTAAAGTCATGTCACTGAGTCTCTTCTAGTCATTAAATTATTCTAAATTAGTTCGAACAAATTCTATTTTCGCCCTTCAAACATTATTTTTTTACAGAACTTGTAATTGATCTATTGAAGGCAACAATGCATTTGTTTAGCCTTTAAGTCATGTCATTGAGTCTCTTTTAGTCATTAAATTATTCTAAATTAATTCGACCGAATTCTATTTTCGCCCTTCAAACATTATTTTCTTACGTAACTTGCAGTTGATCTATTGAAGGCAACAATGCATTTGTTTAGCCTTAAAGTCATGTCATTGAGTCTCTTTTAGTCATTAAATCATTCTAAATTAATTCGACCGAATTCTATTTTCGCCCTTCAAACATTATTTTCTTACATCACTTGCAATTAATCTATTGAAGACAACAATGCATTATTTTAGCATTAAAAAGCATATCACTCAGTCTTTTCAATCATTACATTGTTTGAAGGCACTTCGAACCAATTCTCTTTTTGCATTTAAAACGCGACTTTCGTGCATAACTTGCAATTGATCTATTGATGGCAACTATGCATTTTTTAGCGTTCAAGCCATATTTTTGCGTCTCTTTTAGTCAGTAAATCATTCTAAATCACTTCGTATGAAATTCGGCATTTAAACATGACTTTCGTGCATAACTTGCAGTTGATCTATTGAAGGCAACAATGCATTTGTTTAGCCTCAAAGTCATGTCACTGAGTCTGTTCTAGTCATTAAATCATTCTAAATTAGTTCGACCGAATTCTATTTTCGCCCTTCAAATATTATTTTCTTACATAACTTGTAATTAATCTATCGAAGACAACAATGCATTATTTTAGCATTAAAAAGCATATCACTCAGTCTTTTCAATCATTAAATTGTTGGAAGGCACTTCGAACCAATTCTCTTTTTGCATTTAAAACGCGACTTTCGTGCATAACTTGCAATTGATCTATTGATGGCAACTTTGCATTTTTTAGCGTGCAAGTCATATTTTTGCGTCTTTTTTAGTCAGTAAATCATTCTAAATCACTTCGTATGAAATTCGGCATTGAAACATGACTTTCGTGCATAACTTGCAGTTGATCTATTATAGGCAACAATGCATTTGTTTAGCCTTAAAGTCATGTCACTGAGTCTCTTCTAGTCATTAAATTATTCTAAATTAGTTCGAACAAATTCTATTTTCGCCCTTCAAACATTATTTTTTTACAGAACTTGTAATTGATCTATTGAAGGCAACAATGCATTTGTTTAGCCTTTAAGTCATGTCATTGAGTCTCTTTTAGTCATTAAATTATTCTAAATTAATTCGACCGAATTCTATTTTCGCCCTTCAAACATTATTTTCTTACGTAACTTGCAGTTGATCTATTGAAGGCAACAATGCATTTGTTTAGCCTTAAAGTCATGTCATTGAGTCTCTTTTAGTCATTAAATCATTCTAAATTAATTCGACCGAATTCTATTTTCGCCCTTCAAACATTATTTTCTTACATCACTTGCAATTAATCTATTGAAGACAACAATGCATTATTTTAGCATTAAAAAGCATATCACTCAGTCTTTTCAATCATTACATTGTTTGAAGGCACTTCGAACCAATTCTCTTTTTGCATTTAAAACGCGACTTTCGTGCATAACTTGCAATTGATCTATTGATGGCAACTATGCATTTTTTAGCGTTCAAGCCATATTTTTGCGTCTCTTTTAGTCAGTAAATCATTCTAAATCACTTCGTATGAAATTCGGCATTTAAACATGACTTTCGTGCATAACTTGCAGTTGATCTATTGAAGGCAACAATGCATTTGTTTAGCCTCAAAGTCATGTCACTGAGTCTGTTCTAGTCATTAAATCATTCTAAATTAGTTCGACCGAATTCTATTTTCGCCCTTCAAATATTATTTTCTTACATAACTTGTAATTAATCTATCGAAGACAACAATGCATTATTTTAGCATTAAAAAGCATATCACTCAGTCTTTTCAATCATTAAATTGTTGGAAGGCACTTCGAACCAATTCTCTTTTTGCATTTAAAACGCGACTTTCGTGCATAACTTGCAATTGATCTATTGATGGCAACTTTGCATTTTTTAGCGTGCAAGTCATATTTTTGCGTCTTTTTTAGTCAGTAAATCATTCTAAATCACTTCGTATGAAATTCGGCATTGAAACATGACTTTCGTGCATAACTTGCAGTTGATCTATTATAGGCAACAATGCATTTGTTTAGCCTTAAAGTCATGTCACTGAGTCTCTTCTAGTCATTAAATTATTCTAAATTAGTTCGAACAAATTCTATTTTCGCCCTTCAAACATTATTTTTTTACAGAACTTGTAATTGATCTATTGAAGGCAACAATGCATTTGTTTAGCCTTTAAGTCATGTCATTGAGTCTCTTTTAGTCATTAAATTATTCTAAATTAATTCGACCGAATTCTATTTTCGCCCTTCAAACATTATTTTCTTACGTAACTTGCAGTTGATCTATTGAAGGCAACAATGCATTTGTTTAGCCTTAAAGTCATGTCATTGAGTCTCTTTTAGTCATTAAATCATTCTAAATTAATTCGACCGAATTCTATTTTCGCCCTTCAAACATTATTTTCTTACATCACTTGCAATTAATCTATTGAAGACAACAATGCATTATTTTAGCATTAAAAAGCATATCACTCAGTCTTTTCAATCATTACATTGTTTGAAGGCACTTCGAACCAATTCTCTTTTTGCATTTAAAACGCGACTTTCGTGCATAACTTGCAATTGATCTATTGATGGCAACTATGCATTTTTTAGCGTTCAAGCCATATTTTTGCGTCTCTTTTAGTCAGTAAATCATTCTAAAATCACTTCGTATGAAATTCGGCATTTAAACATGACTTTCGTGCATAACTTGCAGTTGATCAATTATAGGGAACAATGTATTTGTTTACCCTTAAAGTCATGTCATTGAGTCTCTTTTAGTCTTTAAATCATTCTAAATTAACTCGAACGAATTCTATTTTTGCCCTTCAAACATTATTTTCTTACATAACTTGTAATTAATCTATTGAAGAGAACAATGCATTATTTTAGCATTAAAAAGCATATCACTCAGTCTTTTCAATCATTAAATTGTTTGAAGGCACTTCGAACGAATTATCTTTTTGCATTTAAAACGCGACGTTCGTGCATAACTTGCAATTGATCTATTGATGGCAACTATGCCTTTTTTGGCGTTCAAGTCATATTTTTGCGTCTCTTTTAGTCAGTAAATCATTCTAAATCACTTCGTATGAAATTCAGCTTTTAAACATGACTTTCGTGCATAACTTGCAGTTGATCAATTATAGGGAACAATGCATTTCTTTATCCTTAAATTCATGTCACTGAGTCTCTTCTAGTCATTAAATCATTCTAAATTACTTCGAACGAATTCTATTTTCGCCTTTCAAATATTATTTTCTTACATAACTTGTAATTAATCTATTGAAGACAACAATGCATTATTTTAGCATTAAAAAGCATAGCACTCAGTCTTTTCAATCATTAAATTGTTTGAAAGCACTTCGAACCAATTCTCTTTTTGCATTTAGAACGCCATCTTCATGCATAATTTGCAATTGATCTATTGATGGCAACTATGCATTTTTTTAGCCTTAAAGTCATATTTTTGCGTCTTTTTTAGTCAGTAAATCATTCTAAATCATTCTAAATCACTTCGTATGAAATTCGGCATTTAAACATGACTTTCATGCATAACTTGCAGTTGATCAATTATAGGGAACAATGTATTTGTTTACCCTGAAAGTCATGTCATTGAGTCTCTTTTAGTCTTTAAATCATTCTAAATTAATTCGAACGAATTCTATTTTTGCCCTTCAAACATTATTTTCTTACATAACTTGTAATTAATCTATTGAAGAGAACAATGCATTATTTTAGCATTAAAAAGCATATCACTCAGTCTTTTCAATCATTAAATTGTTTGAAGGCACTTTGAACCAATTCTCTTTTTGCATTTAAAACGCGACTTTTGTGCATAACTTGCAATTAATCTGTTGATGGCAACTATGCCTTTTTTAGCATTCAAGTCATATTTTTGCGTCTCTTTTAGTCACTAAATCAATCTAAACCACTTCGAACGAAATTCGGCCTTTAAACATGAATTTCGTGCGTAACTTGCAGTTGATCTATTGAAGGCAACAATGCATTTGTTTAACCTTAAAGCAATGTCACTGAGTCTCTTCTAGTCATTAAATCATTCTAAATTAGTTCGAACGAATTCTATTTTCGCCCTTCAAACATTATTTTCTTACGTAACTTGTAATTAATCGATTGAAGACAACAATGCATTATTTTAGCATTAAAAAGCATATCACTCAGTCTTTTCAATCATTAAATTGTTTGAAGGCACTTCGAACCAATTCTCTTTTTGCATTTAAAACTCGACTTTCGTGCATAACTTGCAATTGATCTATTGATGGAAACTATGCCTTTTTTAGCGTTTAAGTCATATTTTTGCGTCTCTTTTAGTCAGTAAATCATTCTAAATCCCTTCGAACGAAATTCGGCCTTTAAACATGACTTTTGTGCGTAACTTGCAGTTGATCTATTGAAGGCAACAATGCATTTGTTTAGCCTTAAAGTCATGTCACTGAGTCTCTTCTAGTCATTAAATCATTCTAAATTTGTTCGAACGAATTCTATTTTCGCCCTTCAAATATTATTTTCTTACATAACTTGTAATTAATCTATTGAAGACAACAATGCATTATTTTTGCATTAAAAAGCATATCACTCAGTCTTTTCAATCATTAAATTGTTTGACGGCACTTCGAACCAATTCTCTTTTTGCATTTAGAACGCCATCTTCATGCATAATTTGCAATTGATCTATTGATGGCAACTATGCATTTTTTTAGGCTTAAAGTCATATTTTTGCGTCTCCTTTAGTCAGTAATTCATTCTAAATCACTTCGTATGAAATTCGGCATTTAAACATGACTTTCATGCATAACTTGCAGTTGATCTATTGAAGGCAACAATGCATTTGTTTAGCCTTAAAGTCATGTCACTGAGTCTCTTCCAGTCACTAAATCATTCTAAATTTGTTCGAACGAATTCTATTTTCGCCCTTCAAATATTATTTTCCTACATAACTTGTAATTAATCTATTGAAGACAACAATGCATTATTTTAGCATTAAAAAGCATATCACTCAGTCTTTTCAATCATTTAATTGTTTGAAGGCACTTCGAACGAATTCTCTTGTTGCATTTAAAACGCGACTTTCGTGCATAACTTGCAATTGACCTATTGATGGCAACTATGCCTTTTTTAGCATTCAAGTCATATTTTTGCGTCTCTTTTAGTCAGTAAATCATTCTAAATCACTTCGAACGAAATTCGGCCTTGAAACATGACTTTCGTGCGTAACTTGCAGTTGATCTATTGAAGGCAACAAAGCATTTGTTTAGCCTTAAAGTCATGTCACAAAGTCTCTTCTAGTCATTAAATCATTCTAAATTTGTTCGAACGAATTCTATTTTCGCCCTTCAAATATTATTTTCTTACATAACTTGTAATTAATCTATTGAACACAACAATGCATTATTTTAGCATTAAAAAGCATATCACTCAGTCTTTTCAATCATTTAATTGTTTGAAGGCACTTCGAACGAATTCTCTTTTTGCATTTAAAACGCGACTTTCGTGCATAACTTGCAATTGATCTATTGATGGCAACTATGCCTTTTTTAGCGTTCAAGTCATATTTTTGCGTCTCTTTTAGTCAGTAAATCATTCTAAATCACTTCGAACGAAATTCGGCCTTTAAACATGACTTTCGTGCGTAACTTGCAGTTGATCTATTGAAGGCAACAATGCATTTGTTTAGCTTTAAAGTCATGTCACTGAGTCTCTTCTCGTCATTAAATCATTCTAAATTAGTTCGACCGAATTCTATTTTCGCCCTTCAAATATTATTTTCTTACATAACTTGTAATTGATCTATTGAAGACAACAATGCATTATTTTAGCATTAAAAAGCATATCACTTAGTCTTTTCAATCATTAAATTGTTTGACGGCACTTCGAACCAATTCTCTTTTTGCATTTAGAACGCCATCTTCATGCATAATTTGCAATTGATCAATTGATGGCAACTATGCATTTTTTTAGCCTTAAAGTCATATTTTTGCGTCTCCGTTAGTCAGTAAATCATTCCAAATCACTTCGTATGAAATTCGGCATTTAAACATGACTTTCGTGCATAACTTGCAGTTGATCTATTGAAGGCAACAATGCATTTGTTTAGCCTTAAAGTCATGTCACTTAGTCTCTTGTAGTCACTAAATCATTCTAAATTTGTTCGAATGAATTCTATTTTCGCCCTTCAAATATTATTTTCTTACATAACTTGTAATTAATCTATTGAACACAACAATGCATTATTTTAGCATTAAAAAGCATATCACTCAGTCTTTTCAATCATTAAATTGTTTGACGGCACTTCGAGCCAATTCTCTTTTTGCATTTAGATCGCCATCTTCAGGCATAATTTGCAATTGATCTATTGATGGCAACTATGCATTTTTTTAGCCTTAAAGTCATATTTTTGCGTCTCCTTTAGTCAGTAAATCATTCTAAATCACTTCGTATGAAATTCGGCATTTAAACATGACTTTCGTGCATAACTTGCAGTTGATCTATTGAAGGCAACAATGCATTTGTTTAGCCTTAAAGTCATGTCACTGAGTCTCTTGTAGTCACTAAATCATTCTAAATTTGTTCGAACGAATTCTATTTTCGCCCTTCAAATATTATTTTCTTACATAACTTGTAATTAATCTATTGAAGACAACAATGCATTATTTTAGCATTAAAAAGCATATCACTCAGTCTTTTCAATCATTTAATTGTTTGAAGGCACTTCGAACCAATTCTCTTTTTGCATTTAAAACGCGACTTTAGTGCATAACTTGCAATTGATCTATTGATGGCAACTATGCCTTTATTGGCGTTCAAGTCATATTTTTACGTCTCTTTTAGTCAGTAAATCATTCTAAATCACTTCGAACGAAATTCGGCCTTTAAACATGACTTTCGTGCGTAACTTGCAGTTGATCTATTGAAGGCAAAAATGCATTTGTTTAGCCTTAAAGTCATGTCGCTGAGTCTCTTCTACTCATTAAATCATTCTAAATTTGTTCGAACGAATTTTGTTTTCGCCCATCAAATATTATTTTCTTACATAACTTGTAATTAATCTATTGAAGACAACAATGCATTATTTTAGTATTAAAAAGCATATCACTCAGTCTTTTCAATCATTAAATTGTTTGAAGGCACTTCGAACGAATTCTCTTTTTGCATTTAAAACGCGACTTTCGTGCATAACTTGCAATTGATCTATTGATGGCAACTATGTCTTTTTTAGCGTTCAAGTCATATTTTTGCGTCTCTTTTAGTCAGTAAATCATTCTAAATCACTTCGAACGAAATTCGGCCTTTAAACATGACTTTCGTGCGTAACTTGCGGTTGATCTATTGAAGGCAACAATGCATTTGTTTAGCCTTAAAGTCATGTCACTGAGTCTCTTCTCGTCATTAAATCATTCTAAATTAGTCCGAACGAATTCTATTTTCGCCGTTCAAATATTATTTTCTTACATAACTTGTAATTAATCTATTGAAGACAACAATGCATTATTTTAGCATTAAAAAGCATATCACTCAGTCTTTTCAATCATTAAATTGTTTGAAGCCACTTCGAACCAATTCTCTTTTTGCATTTAAAACGCGACTTTAGTGCATAACTTGCAATTCATCTATTGATGGCAACTATGCCTTTTTTAGCGTTCAAGTCATATTTTTGCGTCTCTTTTAGTCAGTAAATCATTCTAAATCAGTTCGAACGAAATTCGGCCTTTAAACATGAGTTACGTGCGTAACTTGCAGTTGATCTATTGAAGGCAACAATGCATTTGTTTAGCTTTAAAGTCATGTCACTGAGTCTCTTCTAGTCATTAAATCATTCTAAATTAGTTCGACCGAATTCTATTTTCGCCCTTCAAATATTATTTTCTTACATAACTTGTAATTTATCTATTGAAGACAACAATGCATTATTTTAGCATTAAAAAGCATATCACTCAGTCTTTTCAATCATTAAATTGTTTGACGGCACTTCGAACCAATTCTCTTTTTGCATTTAGAACGCCATCTTCATGCATAATTCGCAATTGATCTATTGATGGCAACTATGCATTTTTTTAGCCTTAAAGTCATATTTTTGCGTCTCCTTTAGTCAGTAAATCATTCTAAATCACTTCGTATGAAATTCGGCATTTAAACATGACTTTCGTGCATAACTTGCAGTTGATCTATTGAAGGCAACAATGCAGTTGTTTAGCCTTAAAGTCATGTCACTTAGTCTCTTGTAGTCACTAAATCGTTCTAAATTTGTTCGAACTAATTCTATTTTCGCCCTTCAAATATTATTTTCTTACATAACTTGTAATCAATCTATTGAAGACAACAATGCATTATTTTAGCATTAAAAAGCATATCACTCAGTCTTTTCAATCATTAAATTGTTTGAAGGCACTTCGAACGAATTGTCTTTTTGCATTTAAAACGCGACTTTCGTGCATAACTTGCAATTGATCTATTGATGGCAACTATGCCTTTTTTAGCGTTCAAGTCATATTTTTGCGTCTCTTTTAGTCAGTAAATCATTCTAAATCTCTTCGAACGAAATTCGGCCTTTAAACATGACTTTCGTGCGTAACTTGCTGTTGATATATTGAAGGCAACAATGCATTTGTTTAGCCTTAAAGTCATGTCACGGAGTCTCTTCTAGTCATTAAATCATTCTAAATTTGTTCGAACGAATTCTATTTTCGCCCTTCAAATATTATTTTCTTACATAACTTGTAATTAATCTATTGAAGACAACAATGCATTATTTTAGCATTAAAAAGCATATCACTCAGTCTTTTCAATCATTAAATTGTTTGAAGGCACTTCGAACGAATTCTCTTTTTGCATTTAAAACGCGACTTTCGTGCATAACTTGCAATTGATCTATTGATGGCAACTATTCCTTTTTTAGCATTCAAGTCATATTTTTGTGTCTCTTTTAGTCAGTAAATCATTCTAAATCACTTCGAACGAAATTCGGCCTTTAAACATGACTTTCGTGCGTAACTTGCAGTTGATCTATTGAAGGCAACAATGCATTTGTTTAGACTTAAAGTCATGTCACTGAGTCTCTTCTAGTCATTAAATCATTCTAAATTTGTTCGAACGAATTCTATTTTCGCCCTTCAAATATTACTTTCTTACATAACTTGTAATTAATCTATTGAAGACAACAATGCATTATTTTAGCATTAAAAAGCATATCTCTCAGGCTTTTCAATCATTAAATTGTTTGAAGGCACTTCGAACCAATTCTCTTTTTGCATTTAAAACGCGACTTTCGTGCATAACTTGCAATTGATCTATTGATGGCAACTATGCAGTTTTTAGCGTTCAAGTCATATTTTTGCGTCTCTTTTAGTCAGTAAATCATTCTAAATCACTACGAACGAAATTCGGCCTTTAAACTTGACTTTCGTGCATAACTTGCAGTTGATCTATTATAGGCAACAATGCATTTGTTTAACCTTAAAATCATGTCACTGAGTCTCTTCTAGTCATTAAATCATTCTAAATTAGTTCGAACGAATTCTATTTTCGCCCTTCAAATATTATTTTCTTACATAACATATAATTAATCTATTGAAGACAACAATGCATTATTTTAGCATTAACAAGCATATCACTCAGTCTTTTCCATCAATTAATTGTTTGAAGGCACTTCGAACGAATTCTCTTTTTGCATTTAAAACGCGACTTTAGTGCATAACTTGCAATTGATATATTGATGGTAACGATGCCTTTTTTGGCGTTCAAGTCATATTTTTGCATCTCTTTTAGTCAGTAAATCATTCTAAATCACTTCGAACGAAATTCGGCCTTTAAACATGACTTTCGTGCGTAACTTGCAGTTGATCTATTGAAGGTAACAATGCATTTGTTTAGCCTTAAAGTCATGTCATTGAGTCTCTTTTAGTCATTAAATCATTATAAATTAATTCGAACGAATTCTATTTTCGCCCTTCGAACATTATTTTCTTACGTAACTTGTAATTAATCTATTGAAGACAACAATGCATTATTTTAGCATTGAAAAGCATATCACTCAGTCTTTTCAATCATTAAATTGTTTGAAGGCACTTCGAACCAATTCTCTTTTTGCATTTAAAACGCGACTTTTGTGCATAACTTGCAATTGATCTGTTGATGGCAACTATGCCTTTTTTAGCGTTCAAGTCATATTTTTGCGTCTCTTTTAGTCAGTAAATCATTCTAAATCACTTCGAACGAAATTCGGCCTTTAACATGACTTTCGTGCATAACTTGCAGTTGATCTATTATAGGCAACAATGCATTTGTTTAGCCTCAAAGTCATGTCACTGAGTCTCTTCTAGTCATTAAATCATTCTAAATTAGTTCGAACGAATTCTATTTTCGCCCTTCAAATATTATTTTCTTACATAACTTGTAATTAATATATTGAAGACAACAATGCATTATTTTAGCATTAAAAAGCATATCACTCAGTCTTTTCAATCATTAAATTGTTTGAAGGCACTTCGAACGAATTCTCTTTTTGCATTTAAAACGCGACTTTCGTGCATAACTTGCAATTGATCTATTGATGGCAACTATGCCTTTTTTAGCGTTCAAGTCATATTTTTGCGTCTCTTTTAGTCAGTAAATCATTCTAAATCACTTCGAATGAAATTCGGCCTTTAAATATGAGTTTCGTGCATAACTTGCAGTTGATCTATTGAAGGCAACAATGCATTTGTTTAGCCTTAAAGTCATGTCATTGAATCTCTTTTAGTCTTTAAATGATTCTAAATTAATTCGAACGAATTCTATTTTTGCCCTTCAAACATTATTTTCTTACATAACTTGTAATTAATCTATTGAAGACAACAATGCATTATTTTAGCATTAAAAAGCATATCACTCAGTCTTTTCAATCATTAAATTGTTTGAAGGCACTTCGAACGAATTCTCTTTTTGCATTTAAAACGCGACTTTTGTGCATAACTTGCAATTGATCTGTTGATGGCAACTATGCCTTTTTTAGCATTGAAGTCATATTTTTGCGTCTCTTTTAGTCAGTAAATCATTCTAAATCACTTCGAACGAAATTCGGCCTTTAACATGACTTTCGTGCGTAACTTGCAGTTGATCTATTGAAGGCAACAATGCATTTGTTTAGCCTTAAAGTCATGTCATTGAATCTCTTTTAGTCTTTAAATGATTCTAAATTAATTCGAACGAATTCTATTTTTGCCCTTCAAACATTATTTTCTTACATAACTTGTAATTAATCTATTGAAGACAACAACGCATTATTTTAGCATTAAAAAGCATATCACTCAGTCTTTTCAATCATTAAATTGTTTGAAGGCACTTCGAACGAATTCTCTTTTTGCATTTAAAACGCGACTTTCGTGCATAACTTGCAATTGATCTATTGATGGCAACTATGCCTTTTTTAGCGTTCAAGTCATATTTTTGCGTCTCTTTTAGTCAGTAAATCATTCTAAATCACTACGAACGAAATTCGGCCTTTAAACATGACTTTCGTGCATAACTTGCAGTTGATCTATTATAGGCAACAATGCATTTGTTTAGCCTTAAAGTCATGTCACTGAGTCTCTTCTAGTCATTAAATCATTCTAAATTAGTTCGAACTAATTCTATTTTCGCCCTTCAAATATTATTTTCTTACATAACTTGTAATTAATCTATTGAAGACAACAATGCATTATTTTAGCATTAAAAAGCATATCACTCAGTCTTTTCAATCATTTAATTGTTTGAAGGCACTTCGAACCAATTCTCTTTTTGCATTTAAAACGCGACTTTAGTGCATAACTTGCAATTGATCTATTGATGGCAACTATGCCTTTATTGGCGTTCAAGTCATATTTTTGCGTCTCTTTTAGTCAGTAAATCATTCTAAATCACTTCGAACGAAATTCGGCCTTTAAACATGACTTTCGTGCGTAACTTGCAGTTGATCTATTGAAGGTAACAATGCATTTGTTTAGCCTTAAAGTCATGTCATTGAGTCTCTTTTAGTCATTAAATCATTATAAATTAATTCGAACGAATTCTATTTTCGCGCTTCGAACATTATTTTCTTACGTAACTTGTAATTAATCTATTGAAGACAACAATGCATTATTTTAGCATTAAAAAGCATATCACTCAGTCTTTTCAATCATTAAATTGTTTGAAGGCACTTCGAACCAATTCTCTTTTTGCATTTAAAACGCGACTTTTGAGCATAACTTGCAATTGATCTATTGATGGCAACTATGCCTTTTTTAGCGTTCAAGTCATATTTTTGCGTCTCCTTTAGTCAGTAAATCATTCTAAATCACTTCGTATGAAATTCGGCATTTAAACATGACTTTCGTGCATAACTTGCACTTGATCTATTGAAGGCAACAATGCATTTGTTTAGCCTTAAAGTCATGTCACTGAGTCTCTTGTAGTCACTAAATCATTCTAAATTTGTTCGAACGAATTCTATTTTCGCCCTTCAAATATTATTTTCTTACATAACTTGTAATTAATCTATTGAAGACAACAATGCATTATTTTAGCATTAAAAAGCATATCACTCAGTCTTTTCAATCATTAAATTGTTTAAAGGCACTTCGAACCAATTCTCTTTTTGCATTTAAAACGCGACTTTAGTGCATAACTTGCAATTGATCTATTGATGGCAACTATGCATTTCTTAGCGTTCAAGTCATATTTTTGCGTCTCTTTTAGTCAGTAAATCATTCTAAATCACTACGAACGAAATTCGGCCTTTAAACATGACTTTAGTGCATAACTTGCAGTTGATCTATTGAAGGCAACAATGCATTTGTTTAGCCTTAAAGTCATGTCATTTAATCTCTTTTAGTCTTTAAATCATTCTAAATTAGTTCGAACGAATTCTATTTTTGCCCTTCAAACATTATTTTCTAACATAACTTGTAATTAATCTATTGAAGACAAGAATGCATTATTTTAGGACTAAAAAGCATATCACTCAGTCTTTTCAATCATTAAATTGTTTGAAGGCACTTCGAACGAATTCTCTTTTTGCATTTAAAACGCGACTTTCGTGCATAACTTGCAATTGATCTATTGATGGCAACTATGCCTTTTTTAGCGTTCAAGTCATATTTTTGCGTCTCTTTTAGTCAGTAAATCATTCTAAATCACTACGAACGAAATTCGGCCTTTAAACATGACTTTCGTGCATAACTTGCAGTTAATCTATTATAGGCAACAATGCATTTGTTTAGCCTTAAAGTCATGTCACTGAGTCTCTTCTAGTCATTAAATCATTCTAAATTAGTTCGAACTAATTCTATTTTCGCCCTTCAAATATTATTTTCTTACATAACTTGTAATTAATCTATTGAAGACAACAATGCATTATTTTAGCATTAAAAAGCATATCACTCAGTCTTTTCAATCATTTAATTGTTTGAAGGCACTTCGAACCAATTCTCTTTTTGCATTTAAAACGCGACTTTACTGCATAACTTGCAATTGATCTATTGATGGCAACTATGCCTTTATTGGCGTTCAAGTCATATTTTTACGTCTCTTTTAGTCAGTAAATCATTCTAAATCACTTCGAACGAAATTCGGCCTTTAAACATGACTTTCGTGCGTAACTTGCGGTTGATCTATTGAAGGCAACAATGCATTTGTTTAGCCTTAAAGTCATGTCACTGAGTCTCTTCTCGTCATTAAATCATTCTAAATTAGTCCGAACGAATTCTATTTTCGCCGTTCAAATATTATTTTCTTACATAACTTGTAATTAATCTATTGAAGACAACAATGCATTATTTTAGCATTAAAAAGCATATCACTCAGTCTTTTCAATCATTAAATTGTTTGAAGGCACTTCGAACCAATTCTCTTTTTGCATTTAAAACGCGACTTTAGTGCATAACTTGCAATTCATCTATTGATGGCAACTATGCCTTTTTTAGCGTTCAAGTCATATTTTTGCGTCTCTTTTAGTCAGTAAATCATTCTAAATCAGTTCGAACGAAATTCAGCCTTTAAACATGAGTTACGTGCGTAACTTGCAGTTGATCTATTGAAGGCAACAATGCATTTGTTTAGCTTTAAAGTCATGTCACTGAGTCTCTTCTAGTCATTAAATCATTCTAAATTAGTTCGACCGAATTCTATTTTCGCCCTTCAAATATTATTTTCTTACATAACTTGTAATTTATCTATTGAAGACAACAATGCATTATTTTAGCATTAAAAAGCATATCACTCAGTCTTTTCAATCATTAAATTGTTTGACGGCACTTCGAACCAATTCTCTTTTTGCATTTAGAACGCCATCTTCATGCATAATTCGCAATTGATCTATTGATGGCAACTATGCATTTTTTTAGCCTTAAAGTCATATTTTTGCGTCTCCTTTAGTCAGTAAATCATTCTAAATCACTTCGTATGAAATTCGGCATTTAAACATGACTTTCGTGCATAACTTGCAGTTGATCTATTGAAGGCAACAATGCATTTGTTTAGCCTTAAAGTCATGTCACTTAGTCTCTTGTAGTCACTAAATCGTTCTAAATTTGTTCGAACTAATTCTATTTTCGCCCTTCAAATATTATTTTCTTACATAACTTGTAATCAATCTATTGAAGACAACAATGCATTATTTTAGCATTAAAAAGCATATCACTCAGTCTTTTCAATCATTAAATTGTTTGAAGGCACTTCGAACGAATTGTCTTTTTGCATTTAAAACGCGACTTTCGTGCATAACTTGCAATTGATTTATTGATGGCAACTATGCCTTTTTTAGCGTTCAAGTCATATTTTTGCGTCTCTTTTAGTCAGTAAATCATTCTAAATCTCTTCGAACGAAATTCGGCCTTTAAACATGACTTTCGTGCGTAACTTGCTGTTGATATATTGAAGGCAACAATGCATTTGTTTAGCCTTAAAGTCATGTCACGGAGTCTCTTCTAGTCATTAAATCATTCTAAATTTGTTCGAACGAATTCTATTTTCGCCCTTCAAATATTATTTTCTTACATAACTTGTAATTAATCTATTGAAGACAACAATGCATTATTTTAGCATTAAAAAGCATATCACTCGTCTTTTCAATCATTAAATTGTTTGAAGGCACTTCGAACGAATTCTCTTTTTGCATTTAAAACGCGACTTTCGTGCATAACTTGCAATTGATCTATTGATGGCAACTATGCAGTTTTTAGCGTTCAAGTCATATTTTTGCGTCTCTTTTAGTCAGTAAATCATTCTAAATCACTACGAACGAAATTCGGCCTTTAAACTTGACTTTCGTGCATAACTTGCAGTTGATCTATTATAGGCAACAATGCATTTGTTTAACCTTAAAATCATGTCACTGAGTCTCTTCTAGTCATTAAATCATTCTAAATTAGTTCGAACGAATTCTATTTTCGCCCTTCAAATATTATTTTCTTACATAACATATAATTAATCTATTGAAGACAACAATGCATTATTTTAGCATTAACAAGCATATCACTCAGTCTTTTCCATCAATTAATTGTTTGAAGGCACTTCGAACGAATTCTCTTTTTGCATTTAAAACGCGACTTTAGTGCATAACTTGCAATTGATATATTGATGGTAACGATGCCTTTTTTGGCGTTCAAGTCATATTTTTGCATCTCTTTTAGTCAGTAAATCATTCTAAATCACTTCGAACGAAATTCGGCCTTTAAACATGACTTTCGTGCGTAACTTGCAGTTGATCTATTGAAGGTAACAATGCATTTGTTTAGCCTTAAAGTCATGTCATTGAGTCTCTTTTAGTCATTAAATCATTATAAATTAATTCGAACGAATTCTATTTTCGCCCTTCGAACATTATTTTCTTACGTAACTTGTAATTAATCTATTGAAGACAACAATGCATTATTTTAGCATTGAAAAGCATATCACTCAGTCTTTTCAATCATTAAATTGTTTGAAGGCACTTCGAACCAATTCTCTTTTTGCATTTAAAATGCGACTTTTGTGCATAACTTGCAATTGATCTGTTGATGGCAACTATGCCTTTTTTAGCGTTCAAGTCATATTTTTGCGTCTCTTTTAGTCAGTAAATCATTCTAAATCACTTCGAACGAAATTCGGCCTTTAACATGACTTTCGTGCATAACTTGCAGTTGATCTATTATAGGCAACAATGCATTTGTTTAGCCTTAAAGTCATGTCACTGAGTCTCTTCTAGTCGTTAAATCATTCTAAATTAGTTCGAACGAATTCTATTTTCGCCCTTCAAATACTATTTTCTTACATAACTTGTAATTAATATATTGAAGACAACAATGCATTATTTTAGCATTAAAAAGCATATCACCCAGTCTTTTCAATCATTAAATTGTTTGAAGGCACTTCGAACCAATTCTCTTTTTGCATTTAAAACGCGACTTTCGTGCATAACTTGCAATTGATCTATTGATGGCAACTATGCCTTTTTTAGCGTTCAAGTCATATTTTTGCGTCTCTTTTAGTCAGTAAATCATTCTAAATCACTTCGAATGAAATTCGGCCTTTAAATATGAGTTTCGTGCATAACTTGCAGTTGATCTATTGAAGGCAACAATGCATTTGTTTAGCCTTAAAGTCATGTCATTGAATCTGTTTTAGTCTTTAAATGATTCTAAATTAATTCGAACGAATTCTATTTTTGCCCTTCAAACATTATTTTCTTACATAACTTGTAATTAATCTATTGAAGACAACAATGCATTATTTTAGCATTAAAAAGCATATCACTCAGTCTTTTCAATCATTAAATTGTTTGAAGGCACTTCGAACGAATTCTCTTTTTGCATTTAAAACGCGACTTTTGTGCATAACTTGCAATTGATCTGTTGATGGCAACTATGCCTTTTTTAGCATTGAAGTCATATTTTTGCGTCTCTTTTAGTCAGTAAATCATTCTAAATCACTTCGAACGAAATTCGGCCTTTAACATGACTTTCGTGCGTAACTTGCAGTTGATCTATTGAAGGCAACAATGCATTTGTTTAGCCTTAAAGTCATGTCATTGAATCTCTTTTAGTCTTTAAATGATTCTAAATTAATTCGAACGAATTCTATTTTTGCCCTTCAAACATTATTTTCTTACATAACTTGTAATTAATCTATTGAAGACAACAACGCATTATTTTAGCATTAAAAAGCATATCACTCAGTCTTTTCAATCATTAAATTGTTTGAAGGCACTTCGAACGAATTCTCTTTTTGCATTTAAAACGCGACTTTCGTGCATAACTTGCAATTGATCTATTGATGGCAACTATGCCTTTTTTCGCGTTCAAGTCATATTTTTGCGTCTCTTTTAGTCAGTAAATCATTCTAAATCACTACGAACGAAATTCGGCCTTTAAACATGACTTTCGTGCATAACTTGCAGTTGATCTATTATAGGCAACAATGCATTTGTTTAGCCTTAAAGTCATGTCACTGAGTCTCTTCTAGTCATTAAATCATTCTAAATTAGTTCGAACTAATTCTATTTTCGCCCTTCAAATATTATTTTCTTACATAACTTGTAATTAATCTATTGAAGACAACAATGCATTATTTTAGCATTAAAAAGCATATCACTCAGTCTTTTCAATCATTTAATTGTTTGAAGGCACTTCGAACCAATTCTCTTTTTGCATTTAAAACGCGACTTTAGTGCATAACTTGCAATTGATCTATTGATGGCAACTATGCCTTTATTGGCGTTCAAGTCATATTTTTGCGGCTCTTTTAGTCAGTAAATCATTCTAAATCACTTCGAACGAAATTCGGCCTTTAAACATGACTTTCGTGCGTAACTTGCAGTTGATCTATTGAAGGTAACAATGCATTTGTTTAGCCTTAAAGTCATGTCATTGAGTCTCTTTTAGTCATTAAATCATTATAAATTAATTCGAACGAATTCTATTTTCGTGCTTCGAACATTATTTTCTTACGTAACTTGTAATTAATCTATTGAAGACAACAATGCATTATTTTAGCATTAAAAAGCATATCACTCAGTCTTTTCAATCATTAAATTGTTTGAAGGCACTTCGAACCAATTCTCTTTTTGCATTTAAAACGCGACTTTTGAGCATAACTTGCAATTGATCTGTTGATGGCAACTATGCCTTTTTTAGCGTTCAAGTCATATTTTTGCGTCTCTTTTAGTCAGTAAATCATTCTAAATCACTTCGAATGAAATTCGGCCTTTAAATATGAGTTTCGTGCATAACTTGCAGTTGATCTATTGAAGGCAACAATGCATTTGTTTAGCCTTAAAGTCATGTCATTGAATCTCTTTTAGTCTTTAAATGATTCTAAATTAATTCGAACGAATTCTATTTTTGCCCTTCAAACATTATTTTCTTACATAACTTGTAATTAATCTATTGAAGACAACAATGCATTATTTTAGCATTAAAAAGCATATCACTCAGTCTTTTCAATCATTAAATTGTTTGAAGGCACTTCGAACGAATTCTCTTTTTGCATTTAAAACGCGACTTTTGTGCATAACTTGCAATTGATCTGTTGATGGCAACTATGCCTTTTTTAGCATTGAAGTCATATTTTTGCGTCTCTTTTAGTCAGTAAATCATTCTAAATCACTTCGAACGAAATTCGGCCTTTAACATGACTTTCGTGCGTAACTTGCAGTTGATCTATTGAAGGCAACAATGCATTTGTTTAGCCTTAAAGTCATGTCATTGAATCTCTTTTAGTCTTTAAATGATTCTAAATTAATTCGAACGAATTCTATTTTTGCCCTTCAAACATTATTTTCTTACATAACTTGTAATTAATCTATTGAAGACAACAACGCATTATTTTAGCATTAAAAAGCATATCACTCAGTCTTTTCAATCATTAAATTGTTTGAAGGCACTTCGAACGAATTCTCTTTTTGCATTTAAAACGCGACTTTCGTGCATAACTTGCAATTGATCTATTGATGGCAACTATGCCTTTTTTCGCGTTCAAGTCATATTTTTGCGTCTCTTTTAGTCAGTAAATCATTCTAAATCACTACGAACGAAATTCGGCCTTTAAACATGACTTTCGTGCATAACTTGCAGTTGATCTATTATAGGCAACAATGCATTTGTTTAGCCTTAAAGTCATGTCACTGAGTCTCTTCTAGTCATTAAATCATTCTAAATTAGTTCGAACTAATTCTATTTTCGCCCTTCAAATATTATTTTCTTACATAACTTGTAATTAATCTATTGAAGACAACAATGCATTATTTTAGCATTAAAAAGCATATCACTCAGTCTTTTCAATCATTTAATTGTTTGAAGGCACTTCGAACCAATTCTCTTTTTGCATTTAAAACGCGACTTTAGTGCATAACTTGCAATTGATCTATTGATGGCAACTATGCCTTTATTGGCGTTCAAGTCATATTTTTGCGTCTCTTTTAGTCAGTAAATCATTCTAAATCACTTCGAACGAAATTCGGCCTTTAAACATGACTTTCGTGCGTAACTTGCAGTTGATCTATTGAAGGTAACAATGCATTTGTTTAGCCTTAAAGTCATGTCATTGAGTCTCTTTTAGTCATTAAATCATTATAAATTAATTCGAACGAATTCTATTTTCGCGCTTCGAACATTATTTTCTTACGTAACTTGTAATTAATCTATTGAAGACAACAATGCATTATTTTAGCATTAAAAAGCATATCACTCAGTCTTTTCAATCATTAAATTGTTTGAAGGCACTTCGAACCAATTCTCTTTTTGCATTTAAAACGCGACTTTTGAGCATAACTTGCAATTGATCTGTTGATGGCAACTATGCCTTTTTTAGCGTTCAAGTCATATTTTTGCGTCTCGTTTAGTCAGTAAATCATTCTAAATCACTTCGAATGAAATTCGGCCTTTAAATATGAGTTTCGTGCATAACTTGCAGTTGATCTATTGAAGGCAACAATGCATTTGTTTAGCCTTAAAGTCATGTCATTGAATCTCTTTTAGTCTTTAAATGATTCTAAATTAATTCGAACGAATTCTATTTTTGCCCTTCAAACATTATTTTCTTACATAACTTGTAATTAATCTATTGAAGACAACAATGCATTATTTTAGCATTAAAAAGCATATCACTCAGTCTTTTCAATCATTAAATTGTTTGAAGGCACTTCGAACGAATTCTCTTTTTGCATTTAAAACGCGACTTTTGTGCATAACTTGCAATTGATCTGTTGATGGCAACTATGCCTTTTTTAGCATTGAAGTCATATTTTTGCGTCTCTTTTAGTCAGTAAATCATTCTAAATCACTTCGAACGAAATTCGGCCTTTAACATGACTTTCGTGCGTAACTTGCAGTTGATCTATTGAAGGCAACAATGCATTTGTTTAGCCTTAAAGTCATGTCATTGAATCTCTTTTAGTCTTTAAATGATTCTAAATTAATTCGAACGAATTCTATTTTTGCCCTTCAAACATTATTTTCTTACATAACTTGTAATTAATCTATTGAAGACAACAACGCATTATTTTAGCATTAAAAAGCATATCACTCAGTCTTTTCAATCATTAAATTGTTTGAAGGCACTTCGAACGAATTCTCTTTTTGCATTTAAAACGCGACTTTCGTGCATAACTTGCAATTGATCTATTGATGGCAACTATGCCTTTTTTCGCGTTCAAGTCATATTTTTGCGTCTCTTTTAGTCAGTAAATCATTCTAAATCACTACGAACGAAATTCGGCCTTTAAACATGACTTTCGTGCATAACTTGCAGTTGATCTATTATAGGCAACAATGCATTTGTTTAGCCTTAAAGTCATGTCACTGAGTCTCTTCTAGTCATTAAATCATTCTAAATTAGTTCGAACTAATTCTATTTTCGCCCTTCAAATATTATTTTCTTACATAACTTGTAATTAATCTATTGAAGACAACAATGCATTATTTTAGCATTAAAAAGCATATCACTCAGTCTTTTCAATCATTGAATTGTTTGAAGGCACTTCGAACCAATTCTCTTTTTGCATTTAAAACGCGACTTTAGTGCATAACTTGCAATTGATCTATTGATGGCAACTATGCCTTTATTGGCGTTCAAGTCATATTTTTGCGTCTCTTTTAGTCAGTAAATCATTCTAAATCACTTCGAACGAAATTCGGCCTTTAAACATGACTTTCGTGCGTAACTTGCAGTTGATCTATTGAAGGTAACAATGCATTTGTTTAGCCTTAAAGTCATGTCATTGAGTCTCTTTTAGTCATTAAATCATTATAAATTAATTCGAACGAATTCTATTTTCGCGCTTCGAACATTATTTTCTTACGTAACTTGTAATTAATCTATTGAAGATAACAATGCATTATTTTAGCATTAAAAAGCATATCACTCAGTCTTTTCAATCATTAAATTGTTTGAAGGCACTTCGAACGAATTCTCTTTTTGTATTTAAAACGCGACTTTCGTGCATAACTTGCAATTGATCTATTGATGGCAACTATGCCTTTTTTAGCGTTCAAGTCATATTTTTGCGTCTCTTTTAGTCAGTAAATCATTCTAAATCACTTCGAACGAAATTCGGCCTTTAAACATGACCTTCGTGCGTAACTTGCAGTTGATCTATTGAAGGCAACAGTGCATTTGTTTAGCCTTAAAGTCATGTCACTGAGTCTCTTCTAGTCATTAAATCATCCTAAATTAGTTCGAACGAATTCTATTTTCGCCCTTCAAATATTATTTTCTTACATAACTTGTAATTAATCTATGGAAGACAACAATGCATTATTTTAGCATTAAAAAGCATATCTCTCAGTCTTTTCAATCATTAAATTGTTTGAAGGCACTTCGAACGAATTCTCTTTTTGCATTTAAAACGCGACTTTCGTGCATAACTTGCAATTGATCTAATAATGGCAACTATGCCTTTTTTAGCGTTCAAGTCATATTTTTGCGTCTCTTTTAGTCAGTAAATCATTCTAAATCACTACGAACGAAATTCGGCCTTTAACATGACTTTCGTGCATAACTTGCAGTTGATCTATTATAGGCAACAATGCATTTGTTTAGCCTTAAAGTCATGTCACTGAGTCTCTTCTAGTCATTAAATCATTCTAAATTAGTTCGAACGAATTCTATTTTCGCCCTTCAAATATTATTTTCTTACATAACTTGTAATTAATATATTGAAGACAACAATGCATTATTTTAGCATTAAAAAGCATATCACTCAGTCTTTTCAATCATTAAATTGTTTGAAGGCACTTCGAACGAATTCTCTTTTTGCATTTAAAACGCGACTTTCGTGCATAACTTGCAATTGATCTATTGATGGCAACTATGCCTTTTTTAGCGTTCAAGTCATATTTTTGCGTCTCTTTTAGTCAGTAAATCATTCTAAATCACTTCGAATGAAATTCGGCCTTTAAATATGAGTTTCGTGCATAACTTGCAGTTGATCTATTGAAGGCAACAATGCATTTGTTTAGCCTTAAAGTCATGTCATTGAATCTCTTTTAGTCTTTAAATGATTCTAAATTAATTCGAACGAATTCTATTTTTGCCCTTCAAACATTATTTTCTTACATAACTTGTAATTAATCTATTGAAGACAACAATGCATTATTTTAGCATTAAAAAGCATATCACTCAGTCTTTTCAATCATTAAATTGTTTGAAGGCACTTCGAACGAATTCTCTTTTTGCATTTAAAACGCGACTTTTGTGCATAACTTGCAATTGATCTGTTGATGGCAACTATGCCTTTTTTAGCATTGAAGTCATATTTTTGCGTCTCTTTTAGTCAGTAAATCATTCTAAATCACTTCGAACGAAATTCGGCCTTTAACATGACTTTCGTGCGTAACTTGCAGTTGATCTATTGAAGGCAACAATGCATTTGTTTAGCCTTAAAGTCATGTCACTGAGTCTCTTCTAGTCATTAAATCATTCTAAATTAGTTCGAACGAATTCTATTTTCGCCCTTCAAATATTATTTTCTTACATAACTTGTAATTAATCTATTGAAGACAACAATGCATTATTTTAGCATTAAAAAGCATATCACTCAGTCTTTTCAATCATTAAATTGTTTGAAGGCACTTCGAACGAATTCTCTTTTTGCATTTAAAACGCGACTTTTGTGCATAACTTGCAATTGATCTATTGATGGAAACTATGCCTTTTTTAGCGTTCAAGTCATATTTTTCCGTCTCTTTTAGTCAGTAAATCATTCTAAATCACTACGAATGAAATTCGGCCTTTAAACATGACTTTCGTGCATAACTTGCAGTTGATCTATTATAGGCAACAATGCATTTGTTTAGCCTTAAAGTCTTGTCACTGAGTCTCTTCTAGTCATTAAATCATTCTAAATTAGTTCGAACTAATTCTACTTTCGCCCTTCAAATATTATTTTCTTACATAACTTGTAATTAATCTATTGAAGACAACAATGCATTATTTTAGCATTAAAAAGCATATCACTCAGTCTTTTCAATCATTTAATTGTTTGAAGGCACTTCGAACGAATTCTCTTTTTGCATTTAAAACGCGACTTTAGTGCATAACTTGCAATTGATCTATTGATGGCAACTATGCCTTTATTGGCGTTCAAGTCATATTTTTGCGTCTCTTTTAGTCAGTAAATCATTCTAAATCACTTCGAACGAAATTCGGCCTTTAAACATGACTTTCGTGCGTAACTTGCAGTTGATCTATTGATGGTAACAATGCATTTGTTTAGCCTTAAAGTCATGTCATTGAGTCTCTTTTAGTCATTAAATCATTTTAAATTAATTCGAACGAATTCTATTTTCGCCCTTCGAACATTATTTTCTTACGTAACTTGTAATTAATCTATTGAAGACAACAATGCATTATTTTAGCATTAAAAAGCATATCACTCAGTCTTTTCAATCATTAAATTGTTTGAAGGCACTTCGAACCAATTCTCTTTTTGCATTTAAAACGCGACTTTTGTGCATAACTTGCAATTGATCTGTTGATGGCAACTATGCCTTTTTTAGCGTTCAAGTCATATTTTTGCGTCTCTTTTAGTCAGTAAATCATTCTAAATCACTTCGAACGAAATTCGGCCTTTAACATGACTTTCGTGCATAACTTGCAGTTGATCTATTATAGGCAACAATGCATTTGTTTAGCCTTAAAGTCATGTCACTGAGTCTCTTCTAGTCATTAAATCATTCTAAATTAGTTCGAACGAATTCTATTTTCGCCCTTCAAATATTATTTTCTTACATAACTTGTAATTAATCTATTGAAGACAACAATGCATTATTTTAGCATTAAAAAGCATATCACTCAGTCTTTTCAATCATTAAATTGTTTGAAGGCACTTCGAACGAATTCTCTTTTTGCATTTAAAACGCGACTTTCGTGCATAACTTGCAATTGATCTATTGATGGCAACTATGCCTTTTTTAGCGTTCAACGAATTCTATTTGCGTCTCTTTTAGTTAGTAAATCATTCTAAATCACTTCGAATGAAATTCGGCCTTTAAACATGACTTTCGTGCGTAACTTGCAGTTGATCTATTGAAGGCAACAATGCATTTGTTTAGCCTTAAAGTCATGTCACTGAGTCTCTTCTAGTCATTAAATCATCCTAAATTTGTTCGAACGAATTCTATTTTCGCCCTTCAAATATTACTTTCTTACATAACTTGTAATTAATCTATTGAAGACAACAATGCATTATTTTAGCATTAAAAAGCATATCACTCAGTGTTTTCAATCATTAAATTGTTTGAAGGCACTTCGAACCAATTCTCTTTTTGCATTTAAAACGCAACTTTAGTGCATAACTTGCAATTGATATATTGATGGTAACGATGCCTTTTTTGGCGTTCAAGTCATATTTTTGCGTCTCTTTTAGTCAGTAAATCATTCTAAATAACTTCGAACGAAATTCGGCCTTTAAACATGACTTTCGTGCGTAACTTGCAGTTGATCTATTGAAGGCAACAGTGCATTTGTTTAGCCTTAAAGTCATGTCACTGAGTCTCTTCTAGTCATTAAATCATCCTAAATTAGTTCGAACGAATTCTATTTTCGCCCTTCAAATATTATTTTCTTACATAACTTGTAATTAATCTATGGAAGACAACAATGCATTATTTTAGCATTAAAAAGCATATCTCTCAGTCTTTTCAATCACTAAATTGTTTGAAGGCACTTCGAACCAATTCTCTTTTTGCATTTAAAACGCAACTTTCGTGCATAACTTGCAGTTGATCTATTGATGGCAACTATGCCTTTTTTAGCGTTCAAGTCATATTTTTGCGTCTCTTTTAGTCAGTAAATCATTCAAAATCACTTCGAACGAAATTCGGCCTTTAAACATGACTTTCGTGCGTAACTGGGAGTTGATCGATTGAAAGCAACAATGCATTTGTTTAGCCTTAAAGTCATGTCACTGAGTCTCTTCTAGTCATTAAATCATTCTAAATTTGTTCGAACGAATTCTATTTTCGCCCTTCAAATATTATTTTCTTACATAACTTGTAATTAATCTATTGAAGACAACAATGCATTATTTTAGCATTAAAAAGCATATCACTCAGTGTTTTCAATCATTAAATTGTTTCAAGGCACTTCGAACCAATTCTCTTTTTGCATTTAAAACGCGACTTTCGTGCATAACTTGCAATTGATCTATTAATGGCAACTATGCCTTTTTTAGCGTTCAAGTCATATTTTTGTGTCTCTTTTAGTCAGTAAATCATTCTAAATCACTTCGAACGAAATTCGGCCTTTAAACATGACTTTCGTGCGTAACTTGCAGTTGATCTATTGAAGGCAACAATGCATTTGTTTAGCCTTAAAGTCATGTTACTGAGTCTCTTCTAGTCATTAAATCATCCTAAATTTGTTCGAACGAATTCTATTTTCGCCCTTCAAATATTACTTTCTTACATAACTTGTAATTAATCTATTGAAGACACCAATGCATTATTTTAGCATTAAAAAGCATATCACTCAGTGTTTTCAATCATTAAATTGTTTGAAAGCACTTCGAACCAATTCTCTTTTTGCATTTAAAACGCGACTTTAGTGCATAACTTGCAATTGATCTATTGATGGCAACTATGCAGTTTTTAGCGTTCAAGTCATATTTTTGCGTCTCTTTTAGTCAGTAAATCATTCTAAATCACTACGAACGAAATTCGGCTTTTAAACATGACTTTCGTGCATAACTTGCAGTTGATCTATTATAGGCAACAATGCATTTATTTAGCCTTAAAGTCATGTCACTGAGTCTCTTCTAGTCATTAAATCATTCTAAATTAGTTCGAACGAATTCTATTTTTGCCCTTCAAATATTATTTTCTTACATAACTTGTAATTAATCTATCGAAGACAACAATGCATTATTTTAGCATTACAAAGCATATCACTCAGTCTTTTCAGTCATTAAATTGTTTGAAGGCACTTCGAACCAATTCTCTTTTTGCATTTAAAACGCGACTTTCGCGCATAACTTGCAATTGATCTATTGATGGCAACTATGCCTTTTTTAGCGTTCAAGTCATATTTTTGCGTCTCTTTTAGTCAGTAAATCATTCAAAATCACTTCGAACGAAATTTGTCCTTTAAACATGACTTTCGTGCGTAACTAGCAGTTGATCGATTGAAGGCAACAATGCATTTGTTTAGCCTTAAAGTCATGTCACTGAGTCTCTTCTAGTCATTAAATCATTCTAAATTAGTTCGAACGAATTCTATTTTCGCCCTTCAAATATTATTTTCTTACATAACTTGTCATTAATCTATTGAAGACAACAATGCATTATTTTAGCATTAAAAAGCATATCACTCAGTGTTTTCAATCATTAAATTGTTTGAAGGCACTTCGAACCAATTCTCTTTTTGCATTTAAAACGCGACTTTCGTGCATAACTTGCAATTGATCTATTGATGGCAACTACGCCTTTTTTGGCGTTCAAGTCATATTTTTGCGTCTCTTTTAGTCAGTAAATCATTCTAAATCACTTCGAACGAAATTCGGCCTTTAAACATGACTTTCGTGCGTAACTTGCAGTTGATCTATTGAAGGCAAGAATGCATTTGTTTAGCCTTAACGTCATGTCACTGAGTCTCTTCTAGTCATTAAATCATTCTAAATTAGTTCGAACGAATTCTATTTTCGCACTTCAAATATTATTTTCTTACATAACTTGTAATTAATCTATGGAAGACAACAATGCATTATTTTAGCATTAAAAAGCATATCTCTCAGTCTTTTCAATCATTAAATTGTTTGAAGGCACTTCGAACCAATTCTCTTTTTGCATTTAAAACGCGACTTTCGTGCATATCTTGCAATTGATCTATTGATGGCAACTATGCCTTTTTTAGCGTTCAAGTCATATTTTTGCATCTCTTTTAGTCAGTAAATCATTCAAAATCACTTCGAACGAAATTCGGCCTTTAAACATGACTTTCGTGCGTAACTTGCAGTTGATCTATTGAAGGCAACATTGCATTTGTTTAGCCTTAAAGTCATGTCACTGAGTCTCTTCTAGTCATTAAATCATTCTAAATTTGTTCGAACGAATTCGATTTTCGCCCTTCAAATATTATTTTCTTACATAACTTGTAATTAATCTATTGAAGACAACAATGCATTATTTTAGCATTAAAAAGCATATCACTCAGTGTTTTCAATCATTAAATTGTTTGAAGGCACTTCGAACGAATTCTCTTTTTGCATTTAAAACGCGACTTTCGTGCATAACTTGCAATTGATCTATTGATGGCAACTACGCCTTTTTTGGCGTTCAAGTCATATTTTTGCGTCTCTTTTAGTCAGTAAATCATTCTAAATCACTTCGAACGAAATTCGGCCTTTAAACATGACTTTCGTGCGTAACTTGCAGTTGATCTATTGAAGGCAAGAATGCATTTGTTTAGCCTTAACGTCATGTCACTGAGTCTCTTCTAGTCATTAAATCATTCTAAATTAGTTCGAACGAATTCTATTTTCGCCCTTCAAATATTATTTTCTTACATAACTTGTCATTAATCTATTGAAGACAACAATGCATTATTTTAGCATTAAAAAGCATATCTCTCAGTCTTTTCAATCACTAAATTGTTTGAAGGCACTTCGAACCAATTCTCTTTTTGCATTTAAAACGCAACTTTCGTGCATAACTTGCAGTTGATCTATTGATGGCAACTATGCCTTTTTTAGCGTTCAAGTCATATTTTTGCGTCTCTTTTAGTCAGTAAATCATTCAAAATCACTTCGAACGAAATTCGGCCTTTAAACATGACTTTCGTGCGTAACTGGGAGTTGATCGATTGAAAGCAACAATGCATTTGTTTAGCCTTAAAGTCATGTCACTGAGTCTCTTCTAGTCATTAAATCATTCTAAATTTGTTCGAACGAATTCTATTTTCGCCCTTCAAATATTATTTTCTTACATAACTTGTAATTAATCTATTGAAGACAACAATGCATTATTTTAGCATTAAAAAGCATATCACTCAGTGTTTTCAATCATTAAATTGTTTCAAGGCACTTCGAACCAATTCTCTTTTTGCATTTAAAACGCGACTTTCGTGCATAACTTGCAATTGATCTATTAATGGCAACTATGCCTTTTTTAGCGTTCAAGTCATATTTTTGTGTCTCTTTTAGTCAGTAAATCATTCTAAATCACTTCGAACGAAATTCGGCCTTTAAACATGACTTTCGTGCGTAACTTGCAGTTGATCTATTGAAGGCAACAATGCATTTGTTTAGCCTTAAAGTCATGTTACTGAGTCTCTTCTAGTCATTAAATCATCCTAAATTTGTTCGAACGAATTCTATTTTCGCCCTTCAAATATTATTTTCTTACATAACTTGTAATTAATCTATGGAAGACAACAATGCATTATTTTAGCATTAAAAAGCATATCTCTCAGTCTTTTCAATCACTAAATTGTTTGAAGGCACTTCGAACCAATTCTCTTTTTGCATTTAAAACGCAACTTTCGTGCATAACTTGCAGTTGATCTATTGATGGCAACTATGCCTTTTTTAGCGTTCAAGTCATATTTTTGCGTCTCTTTTAGTCAGTAAATCATTCAAAATCACTTCGAACGAAATTCGGCCTTTAAACATGACTTTCGTGCGTAACTGGGAGTTGATCGATTGAAAGCAACAATGCATTTGTTTAGCCTTAAAGTCATGTCACTGAGTCTCTTCTAGTCATTAAATCATTCTAAATTTGTTCGAACGAATTCTATTTTCGCCCTTCAAATATTATTTTCTTACATAACTTGTAATTAATCTATTGAAGACAACAATGCATTATTTTAGCATTAAAAAGCATATCACTCAGTGTTTTCAATCATTAAATTGTTTCAAGGCACTTCGAACCAATTCTCTTTTTGCATTTAAAACGCGACTTTCGTGCATAACTTGCAATTGATCTATTAATGGCAACTATGCCTTTTTTAGCGTTCAAGTCATATTTTTGTGTCTCTTTTAGTCAGTAAATCATTCTAAATCACTTCGAACGAAATTCGGCCTTTAAACATGACTTTCGTGCGTAACTTGCAGTTGATCTATTGAAGGCAACAATGCATTTGTTTAGCCTTAAAGTCATGTTACTGAGTCTCTTCTAGTCATTAAATCATCCTAAATTTGTTCGAACGAATTCTATTTTCGCCCTTCAAATATTACTTTCTTACATAACTTGTAATTAATCTATTGAAGACACCAATGCATTATTTTAGCATTAAAAAGCATATCACTCAGTGTTTTCAATCATTAAATTGTTTGAAAGCACTTCGAACCAATTCTCTTTTTGCATTTAAAACGCGACTTTAGTGCATAACTTGCAATTGATCTATTGATGGCAACTATGCAGTTTTTAGCGTTCAAGTCATATTTTTGCGTCTCTTTTAGTCAGTAAATCATTCTAAATCACTACGAACGAAATTCGGCTTTTAAACATGACTTTCGTGCATAACTTGCAGTTGATCTATTATAGGCAACAATGCATTTATTTAGCCTTAAAGTCATGTCACTGAGTCTCTTCTAGTCATTAAATCATTCTAAATTAGTTCGAACGAATTCTATTTTTGCCCTTCAAATATTATTTTCTTACATAACTTGTAATTAATCTATCGAAGACAACAATGCATTATTTTAGCATTACAAAGCATATCACTCAGTCTTTTCAGTCATTAAATTGTTTGAAGGCACTTCGAACCAATTCTCTTTTTGCATTTAAAACGCGACTTTCGCGCATAACTTGCAATTGATCTATTGATGGCAACTATGCCTTTTTTAGCGTTCAAGTCATATTTTTGCGTCTCTTTTAGTCAGTAAATCATTCAAAATCACTTCGAACGAAATTTGTCCTTTAAACATGACTTTCGTGCGTAACTAGCAGTTGATCGATTGAAGGCAACAATGCATTTGTTTAGCCTTAAAGTCATGTCACTGAGTCTCTTCTAGTCATTAAATCATTCTAAATTAGTTCGAACGAATTCTATTTTCGCCCTTCAAATATTATTTTCTTACATAACTTGTCATTAATCTATTGAAGACAACAATGCATTATTTTAGCATTAAAAAGCATATCACTCAGTGTTTTCAATCATTAAATTGTTTGAAGGCACTTCGAACCAATTCTCTTTTTGCATTTAAAACGCGACTTTCGTGCATAACTTGCAATTGATCTATTGATGGCAACTACGCCTTTTTTGGCGTTCAAGTCATATTTTTGCGTCTCTTTTAGTCAGTAAATCATTCTAAATCACTTCGAACGAAATTCGGCCTTTAAACATGACTTTCGTGCGTAACTTGCAGTTGATCTATTGAAGGCAAGAATGCATTTGTTTAGCCTTAACGTCATGTCACTGAGTCTCTTCTAGTCATTAAATCATTCTAAATTAGTTCGAACGAATTCTATTTTCGCACTTCAAATATTATTTTCTTACATAACTTGTAATTAATCTATGGAAGACAACAATGCATTATTTTAGCATTAAAAAGCATATCTCTCAGTCTTTTCAATCATTAAATTGTTTGAAGGCACTTCGAACCAATTCTCTTTTTGCATTTAAAACGCGACTTTCGTGCATATCTTGCAATTGATCTATTGATGGCAACTATGCCTTTTTTAGCGTTCAAGTCATATTTTTGCATCTCTTTTAGTCAGTAAATCATTCAAAATCACTTCGAACGAAATTCGGCCTTTAAACATGACTTTCGTGCGTAACTTGCAGTTGATCTATTGAAGGCAACATTGCATTTGTTTAGCCTTAAAGTCATGTCACTGAGTCTCTTCTAGTCATTAAATCATTCTAAATTTGTTCGAACGAATTCGATTTTCGCCCTTCAAATATTATTTTCTTACATAACTTGTAATTAATCTATTGAAGACAACAATGCATTATTTTAGCATTAAAAAGCATATCACTCAGTGTTTTCAATCATTAAATTGTTTGAAGGCACTTCGAACGAATTCTCTTTTTGCATTTAAAACGCGACTTTCGTGCATAACTTGCAATTGATCTATTGATGGCAACTATGCCTTTTTTGGCGTTCAAGTCATATTTTTGCGTCTCTTTTAGTCAGTAAATCATTCAGAATCACTTCGAACGAAATTCGGCCTTTAAACATGACTTTCGTGCGTAACTTGCAGTTGATCTATTGAAGGCAACATTGCATTTGTTTAGCCTTAAAGTCATGTCACTGAGTCTCTTCTAGTCATTAAATCATTCTAAATTTGTTCGAACGAATTCCATTTTCGCCCTTCAAATATTATTTTCTTACATAACATATAATTAATCTATTGAAGACAACAATACATTATTTTAGCATTAAAAAGCATATCACTCAGTGTTTTCAATCATTAAATTGTTTGAAGGCACTTCGAACGAATTCTCTTTTTGCATTTAAAACTCGACTTTCGTGCATAACTTGCAATTGATCTATTCATGGCAAGTATGCCTTTTTTGGCGTTCAAGTAATATTTTTGGGTCTCTTTTAGTCAGTAAATCATTCAAAATCACTTCGAACGAAATTCGGCCTTTAAACATGACTTTCGTGCGTAACTTGCAGTTGATCTATTGAAGGCAACATTGCATTTGTTTAGCCTTAAAGTCATGTCACTGAGTCTCTTCTAGTCATTAAATCATTCTAAATTTGTTCGAACGAATTCGATTTTCGCCCTTCAAATATTATTTTCTTACATAACTTGTAATTAATCTATTGAAGACAACAATGCATTATTTTAGCATTAAAAAGCATATCACTCAGCGTTTTCAATCATTAAATTGTTTGAAGGCACTTCGAACCAATTCTCTTTTTGCATTTAAAACGCGACTTTAGTGCATAACTTGCAATTGATCTATTGATGGCAACTATGCAGTTTTTAGCGTTCAAGTCATATTTTTGCGTCTCTTTTAGTCAGTAAATCATTCTAAATCACTACGAACGAAATTCGGCCTTTAAACATGACTTTCGTGCATAACTTGCAGTTGATCTATTATAGGCAACAATGCATTTGTTTAGCCTTAAAGACATGTCACTGAGTCTCTTCTAGTCATTAAATCATTCTAAATTAGTTCGAACGAATTCCATTTTCGCCCTTCAAATATTATTTTCTTACATAACATATAATTAATCTATTGAAGACAACAATGCATTATTTTAGCATTAAGAAGCATATCACTCAGTCTTTTCCATCATTTAATTGTTTGAAGGCACTTCGAACCAATTCTCTTTTTGCATTTAAAACGCGACTTTAGTGCATAACTTGCAATTGATATATTGATGGTAACGATGCCTTTTTTGGCGTTCAAGTCATATTTTTGCGTCTCTTTTAGTCAGTAAATCATTCTAAATCACTTCGAACGAAATTCGGCCTTTAAACATGACTTTCGTGCGTAACTTGCAGTTGATCTATTGAAGGCAAGAATGCATTTGTTTAGCCTTAACGTCATGTCACTGAGTCTCTTCTAGTCATTAAATCATTCTAAATTAGTTCGAACGAATTCTATTTTCGCCCTTCAAATATTATTTTCTTACATAACTTGTAATTAATCTATGGAAGACAACAATGCATTATTTTAGCATTAAAAAGCATATCTCTCAGTCTTTTCAATCATTAAATTGTTTGAAGGCACTTCGAACCAATTCTCTTTTTGCATTTAAAACGCGACTTTTACGCATAACTTGCAATTGATCTATTGATGGCAACTATGCCTTTTTTAGCGTTCAAGTCATATTTTTGCGTCTCTTTTAGTCAGTAAATCATTCTAAATCACTTCGAACGAAATTCGGCCTTTAAACATGACTTTCGTGCGTAACTTGCAGTTCATCGATTGAAGGCAACAATGCATTTGTTTAGCCTTAAAGTCATGTCACTGAGTCTCTTCTAGTCATTAAATCATTCTAAATTCGTTCGAACGAATTCTATTTTCGCCCTTCAAACATTATTTTCTTACATAACTTGTAATTAATCTATTGAAGACAACAATGCATTATTTTAGCATTAAAAAGCATATCACTCACTCTTTTCAATCATTAAATTGTTTGAAGGCACTTCGAACCAATTCTCTTTTTGCATTTAAAACGCGACTTTCGTGCATAACTTGCAATTAATCTATTGATGGGAACTATGCCTTTTTTAGCGTTCAAGTCATATTTTTGCGTCTCCTTTTGTCAGTAAATCATTCTAAATCACTTCGAACGAAATTCGGCCTTTAAACATGACTTTCGTGCATAACTTGCCGTTGATCTGTTGAAGGCAACAATGCATTTGTTTGGCCTTAAAGTCATGTCATTGAGTCTCTTTTAGTCATTAAATCATTCTAAATTAATTCGACCGAATTCTATTTTCGCCGTTCAAACATTATTTTCTTACATAACCTGTAATTAATCTATTGAAGACAACAATGCATTATTTTAGCATTAAAAAGCATATCACTCAGTATTTTCAATCATTAAATTGTTTGAAGGCACTTCGAACCAATTCTCTTTGTGCATTTAAAACGCGACTTTAGTGCATAACTTGCAATTGATCTATTGATGGCAACTATGCATTTTTTAGCGTTCAAGTCATATTTTTGCGTCTCTTTTAGTCAGTAATCATTCTAAATCACTACGAACGAAATTCGGCCTATAAACATGACTTTCGTGCATAACTTGCAGTTGATCTATTGAAGGCAACAATGCATTTGTTTAGCCTTAAAGTCATGTCACTGAGTCTCTTCTAGTCATTAAATCATTCTAAATTTGTTCGAACGAATTCTATTTTCGCCCTTCAAATATTATTTTCTTACATAACTTGTAATTAATCTATTGAAGACAACAATGCATTATTTTAGCATTAAAAAGCATATCACTCAGTCTTTTCAATCATTAAATGGTTTGAAGGCACTTCGAACGAATTCTCTTTTTGCTTTTAAAACTCGACTTTCGTGCATAACTTGCAATTGATCTATTGATGGCAACTATGCCTTTTTTGGCGTTCAAGTAATATTTTTGCGTCTCTTTTAGTCAGTAAATCATTCTAAATCACTTCGAACGAAATTCGGCCTTTAAATATGACTTTCGTGCGTAACTTGCAGTTGATCTATTGAAGGCAACAATGCATTTGTTTAGCCTTAAAGTCATGTCATTAAGTCTCTTTTAGTCATTAAATCATTATAAATTAATTCGAACGAATTCTATTTTTGCCCTTCAAACATTATTTTCTTACCTAACTTGTAATTAATCTATTGAAGACAACAATGCATTATTTTAGCATTAAAAAGCATATCACTCAGTCCTTTCAATCATTAAATTGTTTGAAGGCACTTCGAACGAATTCTCTTTTTGCCTTTAAAACTCGACTTTCGTGCATAACTTGCAATTGATCTATTGATGGCAACTATGCCTTTTTTGGCGTTCAAGTAATATTTTTGCGTCTCTTTTAGTCAGTCAATCATTCTAAATCACTTCGAACGAATTTCGGCCTTTAAACATGACTTTCGTGCGTAACTTGCAGTTGATCTATTGAAGGTAACAATGCATTTGTTTAGCCTTAAAGTCATGTCATTGAGTCTCTCTTAGTCATTAAATCATTATAAATTAATTCGAACGAATTCTAATTTCGCCCTTCAAACATTATTTTCTTACATAACTTGCAATTAATCTATTGAAGACAACAATGCATTATTTTAGCATTAAAAAGCATATCACGCAGTCTTTTCAATCATTAAATTGTTTGAAGGCACTTCGAACCAATTCTCTTTTTGCATTTAAAACGCAACTTTTGTGCATAACTTGCAATTGATCTGTTGATGGCAACTATGTCTTTTTTAGCATTCAAGTCATATTTTTGCGTCTCTTTTAGTCAGTAAATCATTCTAAATCACTTCGAACGAAATTCGGCCTTTAACATGACTTTCGTGCGTAACTTGCAGTTGATCTATTGAAGGCAACAATGCATTTGTTTAGCCTTAAAGTCATGTCATTGAATCTCTTTTAGTCTTTAAATCATTCTAAATTAATTCGAACGAATTCTATTTTTGCCCTTCAAACATTATTTTCTTACATAACTTGTAATTAATCTATTGAAGACAACAATGCATTATTTTAGCATTAAAAAGCATATCACTCAGTCTTTTCAATCATTAAATTGTTTGAAGGCACTTCGAACGAATTCTATTTTTGCATTTAAAACTCGACTTTCGTGCATAACTTGCAATTAATCTATTGATGGCAACTATGCCTTTTTTAGCGTTTAAGTCATATTTTTGCGTCTCTTTTAGTCAGTAAATCATTCTAAATCACTTCGAATGAAATTCGGCCTTTAAACATGACTTTCGTGCGTAACTTGCAGTTGATCTATTGAAGGAAACAATGCATTTTTTTAGCCTTAAAGTCATGTCATTGAGTCTCTTTTAGTCTTTAAATCATTCTAAATTAATTTGAACAAATTCTATTTTTGCCCTTCAAACATTATTTTCTTACATAACGTGTAATTAATCTATTGAAGACAACAATGCATTATTTTAGCATTAAAAAGCATATCACTCAGTCTTTTCAATCATTAAATTGTTTGAAGGCACTTCGAACCAATTCTCTTTTTGCATTTAAAACACGACTTTCGTGCATAACTTGCAATTGATCTATTGATGGCAACTATGCCTTTTTTAGCGTTCAAGTCATATTTTTGCGTCTCTTTTAGTCAGTAAATCATTCTAAATCACTTCGAACGAAATTCGGCCTTTAACATGATTTTCGTGCGTAACTTGCAGTTGATCTATTGAAGGCAACAATGCATTTGTTTAGCCTTAAAGTCATGTCATTGAATCTCTTTTAGTCTTTAAATCATTCTAAATTAATTCAAACGAATTCTATTTTTGCCCTTCAAACATTATTTTCTTACATAACTTGTAATTAATCTATTGAAGACAACAATGCATTATTTTAGCATTAAAAAGCATATCACTCAGTCTTTTCAATCATTAAATTGTTTGAAGGCACTTCGAACGAATTCTCTTTTTGCATTTAAAACTCGACTTTCGTGCATAACTTGCAATTGATCTATTGATGGCAACTATGCCTTTTTTGGCGTTCAAGTAATATTTTTGCGTCTCTTTTAGTCAGTAAATCATTCTAAATCACTTCGAACGAAATTCGGCCTTTAAACATGACTTTTGTGCGTAACTTGCAGTTGATCTATTGAAGGCAACAATGCATTTGTTTAGCCTTAAAGTAATGTCATAGAATCTCTTTTAGTCTTTAAATCATTCTAAATTAATTCGAACGAATTCTATTTTTGCCCTTCAAATATTATTTTCTTACATAACTTGTAATTAATCTATTGAAGGAAACAATGCATTTTTTTAGCCTTAAAGTCATGTCATTGAGTCTCTTTTAGTCTTTAAATCATTCTAAATTAATTTGAACGAATTCTATTTTTGCCCTTCAAACATTATTTTCTTACATAACTTGTAATTAATCTATTGAAGACAACAATGCATTATTTTAGCATTAAAAAGCATATCACTCAGTCTTTTCAATCATTAAATTGTTTGAAGGCACTTCGAACGAATTCTCTTTTTGCATTTAGAACTCGACTTTCGTGCATAACTTGCAATTGATCTATTGATGGCGACAATGCCTTTTTTGGCGTTCAAGTAATATTTTTGCGTCTCTTTTAGTCAGTAAATCATTCTAAATCACTTCGAACGAAATTCGGCCTTTAAACATGACTTTTGTGCGTAACTTGCAGTTGATCTATTGAAGGCAACAATGCATTTGTTTAGCCTTAAAGTCATGTCATTGAATCTCTTTTAGTCTTTAAATCATTCTAAATTAATTCGAACGAATTCTATTTTTGCCCTTCAAACATTATTTTCTTACATAACTTGTAATTAATCTATTGAAGACAACAATGCATTATTTTAGCATTAAAAAGCATATCACGCAGTCTTTTCAATCATTAAATTGTTTGAAGGCACTTCGAACCAATTCTCTTTTTGCATTTAAAACGCAACTTTTGTGCATAACTTGCAATTGATCTGTTGATGGCAACTATGCCTTTTTTAGCATTCAAGTCATATTTTTGCGTCTCTTTTAGTCAGTAAATCATTCTAAATCACTTCGAACGAAATTCGGCCTTTAACATGACTTTCGTGCGTAACTTGCAGTTGATCTATTGAAGGCAACAATGCATTTGTTTAGCCTTAAAGTCATGTCATTGAATCTCTTTTAGTCTTTAAATCATTCTAAATTAATTCGAACGAATTCTATTTTTGCCCTTCAAACATTATTTTCTTACATAACTTGTAATTAATCTATTGAAGACAACAATGCATTATTTCAGCATTAAAAAGCATATCACTCAGTCTTTTCAATCATTAAATTGTTTGAAGGCACTTCGAACCAATTCTCTTTTTGCATTTAAAACACGACTTTCGTGCATAACTTGCAATTGATCTATTGATGGCAACTATGCCTTTTTTAGCGTTCAAGTCATATTTTTGCGTCTCTTTTAGTCAGTAAATCATTCTAAATCACTTCGAACGAAATTCGGCCTTTAACATGACTTTCGTGCGTAACTTGCAGTTGATCTATTGAAGGCAACAATGCATTTGTTTAGCCTTAAAGTCATGTCATTGAATCTCTTTTAGTCTTTAAATCATTCTAAATTAATTCGAACGAATTCTATTTTTGCCCTTCAAACATTATTTTCTTACATAACTTGTAATTAATCTATTGAAGACAACAATGCATTATTTTAGCATTAAAAAGCATATCACTCAGTCTTTTCAATCATTAAATTGTTTGAAGGCACTTCGAACGAATTCTCTTTTTGCATTTAGAACTCGACTTTCGTGCATAACTTGCAATTGATCTATTGATGGCGACAATGCCTTTTTTGGCGTTCAAGTAATATTTTTGCGTCTCTTTTAGTCAGTAAATCATTCTAAATCACTTCGAACGAAATTCGGCCCTTAAACATGACTTTTGTGCGTAACTTGCTGTTGATCTATTGAAGGCAACAATGCATTTGTTTAGCCTTAAAGTCATGTCATTGAATCTCTTTTAGTCTTTAAATCATTCTAAATTAATTCGAACGAATTCTATTTTTGCCCTTCAAACATTATTTTCTTACATAACTTGTAATTAATCTATTGAAGACAACAATACATTATTTTAGCATTAAAAAGCATATCACTCAGTGTTTTCAATCATTAAATTGTTTGAAGGCACTTCGAACGAATTCTCTTTTTGCATTTAAAACTCGACTTTCGTGCATAACTTGCAATTGATCTATTCATGGCAAGTATGCCTTTTTTGGCGTTCAAGTAATATTTTTGGATCTCTTTTAGTCAGTAAATCATTCTAAATCACTTCGAACGAAATTCGGCCTTTAAACATGACTTTCGTGCGTAACTTGCAGTTGATCTATTGAAGGCAACAATGCATTTGTTTAGCATTTAAGTCATGTCACTGAATCTCTTCTAGTCATCAAATCATTCTAAATTAATTCGAACGAATTCTATTTTCGCCCTTCGAACATTATTTTCTTACATAACTTGCAATTAATATACTGAATACAACAATGCATTATTTTAGCATTTGAAAGCATATCACTCAGTCTTTTCAATCATTAAATTGTTTGAAGGCACTTCGAACCAATTCTCTTTTTGCATTTAAAACGCGACTTTCATGCATAACTTGCAATTGATCTATTGATGGCAACTATGCCTTTTTTAGCGTTCAAGTCATATTTTTGCGTCTCTTTTAGTCAGTAAATCATTCTAAATCACTTCGAACGAAATTCGGCCTTTAAACATGACTTTCGTGCGTAACTTGCAGTTGATCTATTGAAGGCAACAATGCATTTGTTTAGCCTTAAAGTCATGTCATTGAATCTCTTTTAGTCTTTAAATCATTCTAAATTAAATCGAACGAATTCTATTTTTGCCCTTCAAACATTATTTTCTTACATAACTTCTAATTAATCTATTGAAGACAACAATGCAATATTTTAGCATTAAAAAGCATATCACTCAGTCTTTTCAATCATTAAATTGTTTGAAGGCACTTCGAACCAATTCTCTTTTTGCATTTAAAACGCGACTTTCGTGCATAACTTGCAATTGATCTATTGATGGCAACTATGCCTTTTTTAGCGTTCAAGTCATATTTTTGCGTCTCTTTTAGTCAGTAAATCATTCTAAATCACTTCGAACGAAATTCAGCCGTTAAACATGACTTTCGTGCGTAACTTGCAGTTGATCTATTGAAGGCAACAATATATTTGTTTAGCCTTAAAGTCATGTCATTGAGTCTCTTTTAGTCATTAAATCATTCTAAATTAATTCGACCGAATTCTATTTTTGCCCTTCAAACATTATTTTCTTACATAACTTGCAATTAATCTATTGAAGACAACAATGCATTATTTTAGCATTAAAAAGCATATCACTCAGTGTTTTCAATCATTAAATTGTTTGAAGGCACTTCGAACCGATTCTCTTTTTGCATTTAAAACGCGACTTTCGTGCATAACTTGCAATTGATCTATTGATGGCAACTATGCCTTTTTTAGCGTTCAAGTCATATTTTTGCGTCTCTTTTAGTCAGTAAATCATTCTAAATCACTTCGAACGAAATTCGGCCTTTAAATATGACTTTCGTGCGTAACTTGCAGTTGATCTATTGAAGGCAACAATGCATTTGTTTAGCCTTAAAGTCATGTCATTGAGTCTCTTTTAGTCATTAAATCGTTATAAATTAATTTGAACGAATTCTATTTTCGCCCTTCAAACATTATTTTCTTACGTAACTTGTAATTAATCTATTGAAGACAACAATGCATTATTTTAGCATTAAAAAGCATATCACTCAGTCTTTTCAATCATTAAATTGTTTGAAGGCACTTCGAACCAATTCTCTTTCTGCATTTAAAACGCGACTTTGGTGCATAACTTGCAATTGATCTGTTGATGGCAACTATGCCTTTTTTAGCGTTCAAGTCATATTTTTGCGTCTCTTTTAGTCAGTAAATCATTCTAAATCACTTCGAACGAAATTCAGCCGTTAAACATGACTTTCGTGCGTAACTTGCAGTTGATCTATTGAAGGCAACAATATATTTGTTTAGCCTTAAAGTCATGTCATTGAGTCTCTTTTAGTCATTAAATCATTCTAAATTAATTCGACCGAATTCTATTTTTGCCCTTCAAACATTATTTTCTTACATAACTTGCAATTAATCTATTGAAGACAACAATGCATTATTTTAGCATTAAAAAGCATATCACTCAGTGTTTTCAATCATTAAATTGTTTGAAGGCACTTCGAACCGATTCTCTTTTTGCATTTAAAACGCGACTTTCGTGCATAACTTGCAATTGATCTATTGATGGCAACTATGCCTTTTTTAGCGTTCAAGTCATATTTTTGCGTCTCTTTTAGTCAGTAAATCATTCTAAATCACTTCGAACGAAATTCGGCCTTTAAACATGACTTTCGTGCGTAACTTGCAGTTGATCTATTGAAGGCAACAATGCATTTGTTTAGCCTTAAAGTCATGTCATTGAATCTCTTTTAGTCTTTAAATCATTCTAAATTAAATCGAACGAATTCTATTTTTGCCCTTCAAACATTATTTTCTTACATAACTTCTAATTAATCTATTGAAGACAACAATGCAATATTTTAGCATTAAAAAGCATATCACTCAGTCTTTTCAATCATTAAATTGTTTGAAGGCACTTCGAACCAATTCTCTTTTTGCATTTAAAACGCGACTTTCGTGCATAACTTGCAATTGATCTATTGATGGCAACTATGCCTTTTTTAGCGTTCAAGTCATATTTTTGCGTCTCTTTTAGTCAGTAAATCATTCTAAATCACTTCGAACGAAATTCAGCCGTTAAACATGACTTTCGTGCGTAACTTGCAGTTGATCTATTGAAGGCAACAATATATTTGTTTAGCCTTAAAGTCATGTCATTGAGTCTCTTTTAGTCATTAAATCATTCTAAATTAATTCGACCGAATTCTATTTTTGCCCTTCAAACATTATTTTCTTACATAACTTGCAATTAATCTATTGAAGACAACAATGCATTATTTTAGCATTAAAAAGCATATCACTCAGTGTTTTCAATCATTAAATTGTTTGAAGGCACTTCGAACCGATTCTCTTTTTGCATTTAAAACGCGACTTTCGTGCATAACTTGCAATTGATCTATTGATGGCAACTATGCCTTTTTTAGCGTTCAAGTCATATTTTTGCGTCTCTTTTAGTCAGTAAATCATTCTAAATCACTTCGAACGAAATTCGGCCTTTAAATATGACTTTCGTGCGTAACTTGCAGTTGATCTATTGAAGGCAACAATGCATTTGTTTAGCCTTAAAGTCATGTCACTGAGTCTCTTCTAGTCATTAAATCATTCTAAATTAGTTCGAACGAATTCTATTTTTGCCCTTCAAACATTATTTTCTTACATAACTTGTAATTAATCTATTGAAGACAACAATGCATTATTTTAGCATTAAAAAGCATATCACTCAGTGTTTTCAATCATTAAATTGTTTGAAGGCACTTCGAACCGATTCTCTTTTTGCATTTAAAACGCGACTTTCGTGCATAACTTGCAATTGATCTATTGATGGCAACTATGCCTTTTTTAGCGTTCAAGTCATATTTTTGCGTCTCTTTTAGTCAGTAAATCATTCTAAATCACTTCGAACGAAATTCGGCCTTTAAATATGACTTTCGTGCGTAACTTGCAGTTGATCTATTGAAGGCAACAATGCATTTGTTTAGCCTTAAAGTCATGTCATTGAGTCTCTTTTAGTCATTAAATCGTTATAAATTAATTTGAACGAATTCTATTTTTGCCCTTCGAACATTATTTTCTTACATAACTTGTAATTAATCTATTGAAGACAACAATGCATTATTTTAGCATTAAAAAGCATATCACTCAGTTTTTTCAATCATTAAATTGTTGGAAGGCACTTCGAACCAACTCTCTTTTTGCATTTAAAACGCGACTTTCGTGCATAACTTGCAATTGATCTATTGATAGCAACTATGCCTTTTTTAGCGTTCAAGTCATATTTTTGCGTCTCTTTTAGTCAGTAAATCATTCTAAATCACTTCGCAAGAAATTCGGCCTTTAAACATGACTTTCGTGCGTAACTTGCAGTTGATCTATTGAAGGCAACAATGCATTTGTTTAGCCATAAAGTCATGTCATTGAGTCTCTTTTATTCTTTAAATCATTATAAATTAATTCGAACGAATTCTATTTTCGCCCTTCAAACATTATTTTCTTACGTAACTTGTAATTAATCTATTGAAGACAACAATGCATTATTTTATTATTAAAAAGCATATCACTCAGTCTTTTCAATCATTAAATTGTTTGAAGGCACTTCAAACCAATTCTCTTTTTGCATTTAGAACGCCATCTTCATGCATAATTTGCAATTGATCTATTGATGGCAACTATGCATTTTTTTAGCCTTAAAGTCATATTTTTGCGTCTTTTTTAGTCAGTAAATCATTCTAAATCACTCCGTATGAAATTCGGCATTTAAAAATGAGTTTCGTGCATAACTTGCAGTTGATCTATTATAGGCAACAATGCATTTGTTTAGCCTTAAAGTCATGTCACTGAGTCTCTTCTAGTCATTAAATCATTCTAAATTAGTTCGAACGAATTCTATTTTCGCCCTTCAAATATTATTTTCTTACATAACTTGTAATTAATCTATTGAAGACAACAATGCATTATTTTAGCATTAAAAAGCATATCACTCAGTCTTTTCAATCATTAAATTGTTTGAAGGCACTTCGAACCAACTCTCTTTTTGCATTTAAAACGCGACTTTCGTGCATAACTTGCAATTGATCTATTGATGGCAACTATGCCTTTTTTAGCGTTCAAGTCATATTTTTGCGTCTCTTTTAGTCAGTAAATCATTCTAAATCACTTCGCAAGAAATTCGGCCTTTAAACATGACTTTCGTGCGTAACTTGCAGTTGATCTATTGAAGGCAACAATGCATTTGTTTAGCCTTAAAGTCATGTCACTCAGTCTCTTCTAGTCATTAAATCATTCTAAATTAGTTCGAACGAATTCTATTTTCGCCATTCAAATATTATTTTCTTACGTAACTTGTAATTAATCTATTGAAGACAACAATGCATTATTTTAGCATTAAAAAGCATAACACTCAGTCTTTTCAGTCATTAAATTGTTTGAAGGCACATCGAACCAATTCTCTTTTTGCATTTAGAACGCCATCTTCGTGCATAATTTGCAATTGATCTATTGATGGCAACTATGCATTTTTTTAGCCTTAAAGTCATATTTTTGCGTCTTTTTTAGTCAGTAAATCATTCTAAATCACTTCGTATGAAATTCGGCATTTAAAAATGAGTTTCGTGCATAACTTGCAGTTGATCTATTATAGGCAACAATGCATTTGTTTAGCCTTAAAGTCATGTCACTGAGTCTCTTCTAGTCATTAAATCATTCTAAATTAGTTCGAACGAATTCTATTTTCGCCCTTCAAATATTATTTTCTTACATAACTTGTAATTAATCTATTGAAGACAACAATGCATTATTTTCGCATTAAAAAGCATATCACTCAGTCTTTTCAATCATTAAATTGTTTGAAGGCACTTCGAACCAACTCTCTTTTTGCATTTAAAACGCGACTTTCGTGCATAACTTGCAATTGATCTATTGATAGCAACTATGCCTTTTTTAGCGTTCAAGTCATATTTTTGCGTCTCTTTTAGTCAGTAAATCATTCTAAATCACTTCGCAAGAAATTCGGCCTTTAAACATGACTTTCGTGCGTAACTTGCAGTTGATCTATTGAAGGCAACAATGCATTTGTTTAGCCTTAAAGTCATGTCACTGAGTCTCTTCTAGTCATTAAATCATTCTAAATTAGTTCGAACGAATTCTATTTTCGCCCTTCAAATATTATTTTCTTACATAACTTGTAATTAATCTATTGAAGACAACAATGCATTATTTTAGCATTAAAAAGCATATCACTCAGTCTTTTTAATCATTAAATTGTTTGAAGGCACTCCGAACCAATTCTCTTTTTGCATTTAAAACGCGACTTTCGTGCATAACTCGCAATTGATCTATTGATGGCAACTATGGCTTTTTTAGCGTTCAAGTCATATTTTTGCGGCTGTTATAGTAAGTAAATCATTCTAAATCACTTCGAACGAAATTCGGCCTTTAAACATGACTTTCGTGCATAACTTGCAGTTGATCTATTGAAGGCAACAATGCATTTGTTTAGCCTTAAAGTCATGTCATTGAGTCTCTTTTAGTCATTAAATCATTCTAAATTAGTTCGAACGAATTCTATTTTCGCCCTTCAAATATTATTTTCTTACATAACTTGTAATTAATCTATTGAAGACAACAATGCATTATTTTAGCATTAAAAAGCATATCACTCAGTCTTTTTAATCATTAAATTGTTTGAAGGCACTCCGAACCAATTCTCTTTTTGCATTTAAAACGCGACTTTCGTGCATAACTCGCAATTGATCTATTGATGGCAACTATGGCTTTTTTAGCGTTCAAGTCATATTTTTGCGGCTGTTATAGTAAGTAAATCATTCTAAATCACTTTGAACGAAATTCGGCCTTTAAACATGACTTTCGTGCATAACTTGCAGTTGATCTATTGAAGGCAACAGTGCATTTGTTTAGCCTTAAAGTCATGTCATTGAGTCTCTTTTAGTCATTAAATCATTCTAAATTAATTTGACCGAATTCTATTTTCGCCCTTCAAACATTATTTTCTTACATAACTTGCAATTAATCTATTGAAGACAACAATGCATTATTTTAGCATTAAAAAGCATATCACTCAGTCTTTTCAATCATTAAATTGTTTGAAGGCACTTCGAACCAATTCTCTTTTTGCATTTAAAACGCGACTTTCGTGCATAACTTGCAATTGATCTATTGGTGGCAACTATGCCTTTTTTATCGTTCAAGTCGTACTTTTGCGTCTCTTTTAGTCAGTAAATCATTCTAAATCACTTCGAACGAAATTCGGCCTTTAAACATCACTTTCGTGCGTAACTGCAGTTGATCTATTGAAGGCAACAATGCATTTGTTTAGCCTTAAAGTCATGTCATTGAATCTCTTTTAGTCATTAAATCATTCTAAATTAATTCGACCGAATTCTATTTTCGCCCTTCAAACATTATTTTCTTACATAACTTGCAATTAATCTATTGAAGACAACAATGCATTATTTTAGCATTAAAAAGCATATCACTCAGTCTTTTCAATCATTAAATTGTTTGAAGGTACTTCGAACCAATTCTCTTTTTGCATTTAAAAGGCGACTTTCGTGCATAACTTGCAATTGATCTATTGATGGCAACTATGCCTTTTTTATCGTTCAAGTCATATTTTTGCGGCTCTTATAGTATGTAAATCATTCTAAATCACTTCGAAAGAAATTCGGCCTTTAAACATGACTTTCGTGCGTAACTTGCAGTTGATCTATTGAAGGCAACAATGCATTTGTTTAGCCTTAAAGTCATGTCACTGAGTCTCTTCTAGTCATTAAATCATTCATAATTAGTTCGAAAGAATTCTATTTTTGCCCTTCAAATATTATTTTCTTACATAACTTGTAATTAATCTATTGAAGACAACAATGCATTATTTTAGAATTAAAAAGAATATCACTCAGTCTTTTTAATCATTAAATTGTTTGGAGGCACTTCGAACCAACTCTCTTTTTGCATTTAAAACGCGACTTTCGTGCATAACTTGCAATTGATCTATTGATGGCAACTATGCCTTTTTTAGCGTTCAAGTCATATTTTTGCGTCTCTTTTAGTCAGTAAATCATTCTAAATCACTTCGAACGAAATTCGGCCTTTAAACATGACTTTCGTGCGTAACTTGCAGTTGATCTATTGAAGGCAACAATGCATTTGTTTAGCCTTAAAGTCATGTCATTGACTCTCTTTTAATCATTAAATCATTCTAAATTAATTCGACCGAATTCTATTTTCGCCCTTCAAACACTATTTTCTTACATAACTTGCAATTAATCTATTGAAGACAACAATGCATTATTTTAGCATTAAAAAGCATATCACTCAATCTTTTCAATCATTAAATTGTTTGGAGGCACTTCGAACCAACTCTCTTTTTGCATTTAAAACGCGACTTTCGTGCATAACTTGCAATTGATCTATTGATGGCAACTATGCCTTTTTTAGCGTTCAAGTCATATTTTTGCGTCTCTTTTAGTCAGTAAATCATTCTAAATAACTTCGAAAGAAATTCGGCCTTTAAACATGACTTTCAAGCGTAACTTGCAGTTGATCTATTGAAGGCAACAATGGATTTGTTTAGCCTTAAAGTCATGTCACTGAGTCTCTTCTAGTCATTAAATCATTCTAAATTAGTTCGAAAGAATTCTATTTTTGCCCTTCAAATATTATTTTCTTACATAACTTGTAATTAATCTATTGAAGACAACAATGCATTATTTTAGCATTAAAAAGCATATCACTCAGTCTTTTCAATCATTAAATTGTTTGGAGGCACTTCGAACCAACTCTCTTTTTGCATTTAAAACGCGACTTTCGTGCATAACTTCCAATTGATCTGTTGATGGCAACTATGCCTTTTTTAGCGTTCAAGTCATATTTTTGCGTCTCTTTTAGTTCGTAAATCATTCTAAATCACTTCGAAAGAAATTCGGCCTTTAAACATGACTTTCGTGCGGAACTGCAGTTGATCTATTGAAGGCAACAATGCATTTATTTAGCCTTAAAGTCATGTCATTGAATCTCTTTTAGTCATTAAATCATTCTAAATTAATTCGACCGAATTCTATCTTCGCCCTTCAAACATTATTTTCTTACATAACTTGCAATTAATCTATTGAAGACAACAATGCATTATTTTAGCATTAAAAAGCATATCACTCAGTCTTTTCAATCATTAAATTGTTTGAAGGCACTTCGAACCAATTCTCTTTTTGCATTTAAAACGCGACTTTCGTGCATAACTTGCAATTGATCTATTGATGGCAACTATGCCTTTTTTAGCGTTCAAGTCATATTTTTGCGTCTCTTTTAGTCAGTAAATCATTCTAAATCACTCCGAACGAAATTCGGTCTTTAAACATGACTTTCGTGCGTAACTTGCAGTTGATCTATTGAAGGCAACAATGCATTTGTTTAGCCTTAAAGTCATGTCATTGAGTCTTCTCTTTTAGTCATTAAATCATTCTAAATTAATTCGACCGAATTCTATTTTCCCCCTTCAAACACTGTTTTCTTACATAACTTGCAATTAATCTATTGAAGACAACAATGCATTATTTTAGCATTAAAAAGCATATCACTCAGTCTTTTCAATCATTAAATTGTTTAGAGGCACTTCAAACCAACTCTCTTTTTGCATTTAAAATGCGACTTTCGTGCATAACTTGCAATTGATCTATTGATGGCAACTATGCCTTTTTTAGCGTTCAAGTTATATTTTTGCGGCTCTTATAGTATGTAAATCATTCTAAATCACTTCGAAAGAAATTCGGCCTTTAAACATGACTTTCGTGCGTAACTTGCAGTTGATCTATTGAAGGCAACAATGCATTTGTTTAGCCTTAAAATCATGTCACTGAGTCTCTTTCAGTCATTAAATCATTCTAAATTAGTTCGACCGAATTCTATTTTTGCCCTTCAAATATTATTTTCTTACATAACTTGCAATTAATCTATTGAAGACAACAATGCATTATTTTAGAATTAAAAAGAATATCACTCAGTCTTTTTAATCATTAAATTGTTTGGAGGCACTTCGAACCAACTCTCTTTTTGCATTTAAAACGCGACTTTCGTGCATAACTTGCAATTGATCTATTGATGGCAACTAAGGCTTTTTTAGCGTTCAAGTCATATTTTTGCGGCTGTTATAGTAAGTAAATCATTCTAAATCACTTCGAACGAAATTCGGCCTTTAAACATGACTTTCGTGCGTAACTTGCAGTTGATCTATTGAAGGCAACAATGCATTTGTTTAGCCTTAAAGTCATGTCATTGAGTCTCTTTTAGTCATTAAATCATTCTAAATTAATTCGACCGAATTCTATTTTCGCCCTTCAAACATTATTTTCTTACATAACTTGCAATTAATCTATTGAAGACAACAATGCATTATTTTAGCATTAAAAAGCATATCACTCAGTCTTTTCAATCATTAAATTGTTTGGAGGCACTTCGAACCAACTCTCTTTTTGCATTTAAAACGCGACTTTCGTGCATAACTTGCAATTGATCTATTGATGGCAACTATGCCTTTTTTAGCGTTCGAGTCATATTTTTGCGGCTCTTATAGTATGTAAATCATTCTAAATCACTTCGAAAGAAATTCGGCCTTTAAACATGACTTTCGAGCGTAACTTGCAGTTGATCTATTGAAGGCAACAATGCATTTGTTTAGCCTTAAAGTAATGTCATTGACTCTCTTTTAATCATTAAATCATTCTAAATTAATTCGAAAGAATTCTATTTTTGCCCTTCAAATATTATTTTCTTACATAACTTGCAATTAATCTATTGAAGACAACAATGCATTATTTTAGCATTAAAAAGCATATCACTCAGTCTTTTCAATCATTAAATTGTTTGGAGGCACTTCGAACCAACTCTCTTTTTGCATTTAAAACGCGACTTTCGTGCATAACTTGCAATTGATCTATTGATGGCCACTATGCCTTTTTTAGCGTTCAAGTCATATTTTTGGGTCTCTTTTAGTTCGTAAATCATTCTAAATCACTTCGAAAGAAATTCGGCCATTAAACATGACTTTCGTGCGTAACTGCAGTTGATCTATTGAAGGCAACAATGCATTTGTTTAGCCTTAAAGTCATGTCATTGAATCTCTTTTAGTCATTAAATCATTCTAAATTAATTCGACCGAATTCTATCTTCGCCCTTCAAACATTATTTTCTTACATAACTTGCAATTAATCTATTGAAGACAACAATGCATTATTTTAGCATTAAAAAGCATATCACTCAGTCTTTTCAATCATTAAATTGTTTGGAGGCACTTCGAACCAATTCTCTTTTTGCATTTAAAACGCGACTTTCGTGCATAACTTGCAATTGATCTATTGATGGCAACTATGCCTTTTTTAGCGTTCAAGTCATATTTTTGCGGCTCTTATAGTATGTAAATCATTCTAAATCACTTCGAAAGAAATTCGGCCTTTAAACATGACTTTCGTGCGTAACTTGCAGTTGATCTATTGAAGGCAACAATGCATTTGTTTAGCCTTAAAGTCATGTCATTGAGTCTCTTTTAGTCATTAAATCATTCTAAATTAATTCGACCGAATTCTATTTTCGCCCTTCAAACATTATTTTCTTACATAACTTGCAATTAATCTATTGAAGACAACAATGCATTATTTTAGCATTAAAAAGCATATCACTCAGTCTTTTCAATCATTAAATTGTTTGGAGGCACTTCGAACCAACTCTCTTTTTGCATTTAAAACGCGACTTTCGTGCATAACTTGCAATTGATCTATTGATGGCAACTATGCCTTTTTTAGCGTTCGAGTCATATTTTTGCGGCTCTTATAGTATGTAAATCATTCTAAATCACTTCTAAAGAAATTCGGCCTTTAAACATGACTTTCGAGCGTAACTTGCAGTTGATCTATTGAAGGCAACAATGCATTTGTTTAGCCTTAAAGTCATGTCATTGACTCTCTTTTAATCATTAAATCATTCTAAATTAATTCGAAAGAATTCTATTTTTGCCCTTCAAATATTATTTTCTTACATAACTTGCAATTAATCTATTGAAGACAACAATGCATTATTTTAGCATTAAAAAGCATATCACTCAGTCTTTTCAATCATTAAATTGTTTGGAGGCACTTCGAACCAACTCTCTTTTTGCATTTAAAACGCGACTTTCGTGCATAACTTGCAATTGATCTATTGATGGCAACTATGCCTTTTTTAGCGTTCAAGTCATATTTTTGGGTCTCTTTTAGTTCGTAAATCATTCTAAATCACTTCGAAAGAAATTCGGCCATTAAACATGACTTTCGTGCGTAACTGCAGTTGATCTATTGAAGGCAACAATGCATTTGTTTAGCCTTAAAGTCATGTCATTGAATCTCTTTTAGTCATTAAATCATTCTAAATTAATTCGACCGAATTCTATCTTCGCCCTTCAAACATTATTTTCTTACATAACTTGCAATTAATCTATTGAAGACAACAATGCATTATTTTAGCATTAAAAAGCATATCACTCAGTCTTTTCAATCATTAAATTGTTTGGAGGCACTTCGAACCAATTCTCTTTTTGCATTTAAAACGCGACTTTCGTGCATAACTTGCAATTGATCTATTGATGGCAACTATGCCTTTTTTAGCGTTCAAGTCATATTTTTGCGGCTCTTATAGTATGTAAATCATTCTAAATCACTTCGAAAGAAATTCGGCCTTTAAACATGACTTTCGTGCGTAACTTGCAGTTGATCTATTGAAGGCAACAATGCATTTGTTTAGCCTTAAAATCATGTCATTGAGTCTCTTTCAGTCTTTAAATCATTCTAAATTAATTCGACCGAATTCTATTTTCGCCCTTCAAACACTATTTTCTTACATAACTTGCAATTAATCTATTGAAGACAACAATGCAGTATTTTAGCATTAAAAAGCATATCACTCAGTCTTTTCAATCATTAAATTGTTTGGAGGCACTTCGAACCAATTCTCTTTCTGCAATTAAAACGCGACTTTCGTGCATAACTTGCAATTGATCTATTGATGGCAACTAAGGCTTTTTTAGCGTTCAAGTCATATTTTTGCGGCTGTTATAGTAAGTAAATCATTCTAAATCACTTCGAACGAAATTCGGCCTTTAAACATGACTTTCGTGCATAACTTGCAGTTGATCTATTGAAGGCAACAATGCATTTGTTTAGCCTTAAAGTCATGTCATTGAGTCTCTTTTAGTCATTAAATCATTCTAAATTCATTCGACCGAATTCTATTTTCGCCCTTCAAACATTATTTTCTTACATAACTTGCAATTAATCTATTGAAGACAACAATGCATTATTTTAGCATTAAAAAGCATGTCACTCAGTCTTTTCAATCATTAAATTGTTTGGAGGCACTTCGAACCAATTCTCTTTTTGCATTTAAAACGGGACTTTCGTGCATAACTTGCAATTGATCTATTGATGGCAACTATGCCTTTTTTAGCGTTCGAGTCATATTTTTGCGGCTCTTATAGTATGTAAATCATTCTAAATCACTTCGAAAGAAATTCGGCCTTTAAACATGACTTTCGTGCGTAACTTGCAGTTGATCTATTGAAGGCAACAATGCATTTGTTTAGCCTTAAAGTCATGTCATTGACTCTCTTTTAATCATTAAGTCATTCTAAATTAATTCGACCGAATTCTATTTTCGCCCTTCAAACATTATTTTCTTACATAACTTGCAATTAATCTATTGAAGACAACAATGCATTATTTTAGCATTAAAAAGCATATCACTCAGTCTTTTCAATCATTAAATTGTTTGAAGGCACTTCGAACCAATTCTCTTTTTGCATTTAAAACGCGACTTTCATGCATAACTTGCAATTGATCTATTGATGGCAACTATGCCTTTTTTAGCGTTCAAGTCATATTTTTGGGTCTCTTTTAGTCAGTAAATCATTCTAAATCACTTCGAACGAAATTCGGCCATTAAACATGACTTTCGTGCGTAACTGCAGTTGATCTATTGAAGGCAACAATGCATTTGTTTAGCCTTAAAGTCATGTCATTGAATCTCTTTTAGTCATTAAATCATTCTAAATTAATTCGACCGAATTCTATTTTCGCCCTTCAAACATTATTTTCTTACATAACTTGCAATTAATCTATTGAAGACAACAATGCATTATTTTAGCATTAAAAAGCATATCACTCAGTCTTTTCAATCATTAAATTGTTTGGGGGCACTTCGAACCAATTCTCTTTTTGCATTTAAAACGTGACTTTCGTGCATAACTTGCAATTGATCTATTGATGGCAACTATGCCTTTTTTAGCGTTCAAGTCATATTTTTGCGTCTCTTTTAGTCAGTAAATCATTCTAAATCACTTCGTATGAAATTTGGAATTTAAACATGACTTTCGTGCATAACTTGCAGTTTATCTATTGAAGGAAACAATGCATTTGTTTAGCCTTAAAGTCATGTCATTGAATCTCTTTTAGTCATTAAATCATTCTAAATTAATTCGACCGAATTCTATTTTCGCCCTTCAAACATTATTTTCTTACATAACCTGCAATTAATCTATCGAAGACAACAATGCATTATTTTAGCATTAAAAAGCATATCACTCAGTCTTTTCAATCATTACATTGTTTGAAGGCACTTCGAACCAATTCCCTTTTTGCATTTAAAACGCGACTTTCGTGCATAACTTGCAATTGATCTATTGATGGCAACTATGCCTTTTTTAGCGTTCAAGTCATATTTTTGCGTCTCTTTTAGTCAGTAAATCATTCTAAATCAGTTCGTATGAAATTTGGAATTTAAACATGACTTTCGTGCATAACTTGCAGTTTATCTATTGAAGGAAACAATGCATTTGTTTAGCCTTAAAGTCATGTCATTGAATCTCTTTTAGTCATTAAATCATTCTAAATTAATTCGACCGAATTCTATTTTCGCCCTTCAAACATTATTTTCTTACATAACCTGCAATTAATCTATCGAAGACAACAATGCATTATTTTAGCATTAAAAAGCATATCACTCAGTCTTTTCAATCATTACATTGTTTGAAGGCACTTCGAACCAATTCTCTTTTTGCATTTAAAACGCGACTTTCGTGCATAAATTGCAATTGATCTATTGATGGCAACTATGCCTTTTTTAGCGTTCAAGTCATATTTTTGCGTCTCTTTTAGTCAGTAAATCATTCTAAATCACTTCGAACGAAATTCGGCCTTTAAACATGACTTTCGTGCGTGACTTGCAGTTGATCTATTCAAGGCAACAATGCATTTGTTTAGCCTCAAAGTCATGTCACTGAGTCTCTTCTAGTCATTAAATCATTCTAAATTAGTTCGAACGAATTCTATTTTCGCCCTTCAAATATTATTTTCTTACATAACTTGTAATTAATCTATTGAAGACAACAGTGCATTATTTTAGCATTAAAAAGCATATCACTCAGTCTTTTTAATCATTAAATTGTTTGAAGGCACTTCGAACCAATTCTCTTTTTGCATTTAAAACGCGACTTTCGTGCATAACTTGCAATTGATCTATTGATGGCAACTATGCCTTTTTTAGCGTTCTAGTCATATTTTTGCGGCTCTTATAGTATGTAAATCATTCTAAATCACTTCGAAAGAAATTCGGCCTTTAAACATGACTTTCGTGCGTAACTTGCAGTTGATCTATTGAAGGCAACAATGCATTTGTTTAGCCTTAAAGTCATGTCATTGAGTCTCTTTTAGTCATTAAATCATTCTAAATTAATTCGACCAAATTCTATTTTCGCCCTTCAAACACTATTTTCTTACATAACTTGCAATTAATCTATTGAAGACAACAATGCATTATTTTAGCATTAAAAAGCATATCACTCAGTCTTTTCAATCATTAAATTGTTTGGAGGCACATCGAACCAACTCTCTTTTTGCATTTAAAACGCGACTTTCGTGCATAACTTGCAATTGATCTATTGATGGCAACTATGCATTTTTTAGCGTTCAAGTCATATTTTTGCGGCTCTTATAGTATGTAAATCATTCTAAATCACTTCGAAAGAAATTCGGCCTTTAAACATGACTTTCGTGCGTAACTGCAGTTGATCTATTGAAGGCAACAATGCATTTGTTTAGCCTTAAAGTCATGTCATTGAATCTCTTTTAGTCATTAAATCATTCTAAATTAATTCGACCGAATTCTATTTTCGCCCTTCAAACATTATTTTCTTACATAACTTGCAATTAAACTATTGAAGACAACAATGCATTATTTTAGCATTAAAAAGCATATCACTCAGTCTTTTCAATCATTAAATTGTTTGAAGGCACTTCGAACCAATTCTCTTTTTGCATTTAAAACGCGACTTTCGTGCATAACTTGCAATTGATCTATTGATGGCAACTATGCCTTTTTTAGCGTTCGAGTCATATTTTTGCGGCTCTTATAGTATGTAAATCATTCTAAATCACTTCGAAAGAAATTCGGCCTTTAAACATGACTTTCGTGCGTAACTTGCAGTTGATCTATTGAAGGCAACAATGCATTTGTTTAGCCTTAAAGTCATGTCATTGAGTCTCTTTTAATCATTAAATCATTCTAAATTAATTCGACCGAATTCTATTTTCGCCCTTCAAACCTTATTTTCTTACATAACTTGCAATTAATCAATTGAAGACAACAATGCATTATTTTAGCATTAAAAAGCATATCACTCTGTCTTTTCAATCATTAAATTGTTTGGAGGCACTTCGAACCAATTCTCTTTTTGCATTTAAAACGCGACTTTCGTGCATAACTTGCAATTGATCTATTGATGGCAACTATGCCTTTTTTACCATTCAAGTCATATTTTTGCGTCATTTTTAGTCAGTAAATCATTCTAAATCACTTCGTATGAAATTTGGAATTTAAACATGACTTTCGTGCATAACTTGCAGTTGATCTATTGAAGGCAACAATGCATTTGTTTAGCCTTAAAGTTATGTCACTGAGTCTCTTCTAGTCATTAAATCATTCTAAATTAGTTCGACCGAATTCTATTTTCCCCCTTCAAATATTATTTTCTTACATAACTTGTAATTAATCTATTGAAGACAACAATGCATTATTTTAGCATTAAAAAGCATATCACTCAGTCTTTTCAATCATTAAATTGTTTGAAGGCACTTCGAACCAATTCTCTTTTTGCATTTAAAACGCGACTTTCGTGCATAACTTGCAATTGATCTATTGATGGCAACTATGCCTTTTTTAGCGTTCAAGTCATATTTTTGTGTCTCTTTTAGTCAGTAAATCATTCTAAATCACTTCGAACGAAATTCGGCCTTTAAACATGACTTTTGTGCGTAACTTGCAGTTGATCTATTGAAGGCAACAATGCATTTGTTTAGCCTTAAAGTCATGTCATTGAGTCTCTTTTAGTCATTAAATCATTCTAAATTAATTCGACCAAATTCTATTTTCGCCTTTCAAACATGATTTTCTTACATAACTTGCAATTAATCTATTGAAGACAACAATGCATTATTTTAGCATTAAAAAGCATATCACTCAGTCTTTTCAATCATTAAATTGTTTGGAGGCACTTCGAACCAATTCTCTCCTTGCATTTAAAACGCGACTTTCGTGAATAACTTGCAATTGATCTATTGATGGCAACTATGCCTTTTTTACCATTCAAGTCATATTTTTGCGTCATTTTGAGTCAGTAAATCATTCTAAATCACTTCGTATGAAATTTGGAATTTCAACATGACTTTCGTGCATAACTTGCAGTTGATCTATTGAAGGCAACAATGCATTTGTTTAGCCTTAAAGTTATGTCACAGAGTCTCTTCTAGTCATTAAATCATTCTAAATTTGTTCGAACGAATTCTATTTTCGCCCTTCAAACATTATTTTCTTACATAACTTGCAATTAATCTATTGAAGACAACAATGCATTATTTTAGCATTAAAAAGCATATCACTCAGTCTTTTCAATCATTAAATTGTTTGAAGGCACTTCGAACCAATTCTCTTTTTGCATTTAAAACGCGACTTTCGTGCATAACTTGCAATTGATCTTTTGATGGAAACTATGCCTTTTTTAGCGTTCAAGTCATATTTTTGCGTCTCTTTTAGTCAGTAAATCATTCTAAATCACTTCGAACGAAATTCGGCCTTTAAACATGACTTTCATGCGTAACTTGCAGTTGATCTATTGAAGGCAACAATGCATTTGTTTAGCCTTAAAGTCATGTCATTGAGTCTCTTTTAGTCATTAAATCATTCTAAATTAATTCGACCAAATTCTATTTTCGCCTTTCAAACACTATTTTCTTACATAACTTGCAATTAATCAATTGAAGACAACAATGCATTATTTTAGCATTAAAAAGCATATCACTCAGTCTTTTCAATTATTAAATTGTTTGGAGGCACTTCGAACCAATTCTCTTTTTGCATTTAAAACGCGACTTTCGTCCATAACTTGCAATTGATCTATTGATGGCAACTATGCCTTTTTTACCATTCAAGTCATATTTTTGCGTCATTTTTAGTCAGTAAATCATTCTAAATCACTTCGTATGAAATTCGGCATTTAAACATGACTTTCGAGCATAACTTGCAGTTGATCTATTATAGGCAACAATGCATTTGTTTAGCCTTAAACTCATGTCACTGAGTCTCTTCTAGTCATTAAATCATTCTAAATTAATTCGACCGAATTCTATTTTCGCCCTTCAAATATTATTTTCTTACATAACTTGTAATTAATCTATTGAAGACAACAATGCATTATTTTAGCATTAAAAAGCATATCACTCAGTCTTTTCAATCATTAAATTGTTTGAAGGCACTTCGAACCAATTGTCTTTTTGTATTTAAAACGCGACTTTCGTGCATAACTTGCAATTGATCTATTGATGGCAACTATGCCTTTTTTAGCGTTCAAGTCATATTTTTGCGTCTCTTTTATTCAGTAAATCATTCTAAATCACTTCGAACGAAATTCGGCCTTTAAACATGACTTTCGTGCGTAACTTGCAGTTGATCTATTGAAGGCAACAATGCATTTGTTTAGCCTTAAAGTCATGTCACTGAGTCTCTTCTAGTCATTAAATCATTCTAAATTAGTTCGACCGAATTCTATTTTAGCCCTTCAAATATTATTTTCTTACATAACTTGTAATTAATCTATTGAAGATAACAATGCATTATTTTTGCATTAAAAAGCATATAACTCAGTCTTTTCAATCATTAAATTGTTTGACGGCACTTCGAACCAATTCTCTTTTCGCATTTGAAACGCGACTTTCGTGCATAACTTGGAATTGATCTATTGATGGCAACTATGCATTTTTTAGCGTTCTAGCCATATTTTTGCGTCTCTTTTAGTCAGTAAATCATTCTAAATCACTTCGTATGAAATTCGGCATTTAAACATGACTTTCGTGCATAACTTGCAGTTGATCTATTGAAGGCAACAATGCATTAGTTAGCCTTAACGTCAGGTCACAGAGTCTCTTCTAGTCATTAAATCATTCTAAATTTGTTCGAACGAATTCTATTTTCGCCCTTCAAATATTATTTTCTTACATAACTTGTAATTAATCTATTGAAGACAACAAAGCATTATTTTAGCATTAAAAAGCATATCACTCAGTCTTTTCAATCATTAAATTGTTTGAAGGCACTTCGAACCAATTCCCTTTTTGCATTTAAAACGCGACTTTCGTGCATAACTTGCCATTGATCTATTGGTGGCAACTATGCATTTTTTAGCGTTCAAGTCATATTTTTGCGTCTCTTTTACTCAATAAATCATTCTAAATCACTTCGAACGAAATTCGGCCTTTAAACATGACTTTCGTGCGTAACTTGCAGTTGATCTATTGAAGGCAGCAATGCATTTGTTTAGCCTTAAAGTCATGTCACTGAGTCTCTTCTAGTCATTAAATCATTCTAAATTAGTTCGAACGAATTCTATTTTCGCCATTCAAATATTATTTTCTTACATAACTTGTAATTAATCTATTGAAGACAACAATGCATTATTTTAGCATTAAAAAGCATATAACTCAGTCTTTTCAATCATTAAATTGTTTGACGGCACTTCGAACCAATTCTCTTTTTGCATTTAGAACGCCATCTTCATGCATAATTTGCAATTGATCTATTGATGGCAACTACGCATTTTTTTTAGCCTTAATGTCATATTTGTGCATCTCCTTTAGTCAGTAAATCATTCTAAATCACTTCGTATGAAATTTGGCATTTAAACATGACTTTCGTGCATAACTTGCAGTTAATCTATTGAAGGCAACAATGCATTTGTTTAGCCTTAAAGTCATGTCACTGAGTCTCTTCTAGTCATTAAATCATTCTAAATTTGTTCGAACGAATTCTATTTTCGCCCTTCAAATATTATTTTCTTACATCACTTGTAATTAATCTATTGAAGACAACAAAGCATTATTTTAGCATTAAAAAGCATATCACTCAGTCTTTTCAATCATTAAATTGTTTGACGGCACTTCGAACCAATTCTCTTTTCGCATTTGAAACGCGACTTTCGTGCATAACTTGGAATTGATCTATTGATGGCAACTATGCATTTTTTAGCGTTCTAGCCATATTTTTGCGTCTCTTTTAGTCAGTAAATCATTCTAAATCACTTCGTATGAAATTCGGCATTTAAACATGACTTTCATGCATAACTTGCAGTTGATCTATTGAAGGCAACAATGCATTAGTTAGCCTTAACGTCAGGTCACAGAGTCTCTTCTAGTCATTAAATCATTCTAAATTTGTTCGAACGAATTCTATTTTCGCCCTTCAAATATTATTTTCTTACATAACTTGTAATTAATCTATTGAAGACAACAAAGCATTATTTTAGCATTAAAAAGCATATCACTCAGTCTTTTCAATCATTAAATTGTTTGAAGGCACTTCGAACCAATTCCCTTTTTGCATTTAAAACGCGACTTTCGTGCATAACTTGCCATTGATCTATTGGTGGCAACTATGCATTTTTTAGCGTTCAAGTCATATTTTTGCGTCTCTTTTACTCAATAAATCATTCTAAATCACTTCGAACGAAATTCGGCCTTTAAACATGACTTTCGTGCGTAACTTGCAGTTGATCTATTGAAGGCAACAATGCATTTGTTTAGCCTTAAAGTCATGTCACTGAGTCTCTTCTAGTCATTAAATCATTCTAAATTAGTTCGACCGAATTCTATTTTCGCCCTTCAAATATTCTTTTCTTACATAACTTGTAATTAATCTATTGAAGACAACAATGCATTATTTTAGCATTAAAAAGCATATAACTCAGTCTTTTCAATCATTAAATTGTTTGACGGCACTTCGAACCAATTCTCTTTTTGCATTTAGAACGCCATCTTCATGCATAATTTGCAATTGATCTATTGATGGCAACTACGCATTTTTTTTAGCCTTAATGTCATATTTGTGCATCTCCTTTAGTCAGTAAATCATTCTAAATCACTTCGTATGAAATTTGGCATTTAAACATGACTTTCGTGCATAACTTGCAGTTAATCTATTGAAGGCAACAATGCATTTGTTTAGCCTTAAAGTCATGTCACTGAGTCTCTTCTAGTCATTAAATCATTCTAAATTTGTTCGAACGAATTCTATTTTCGCCCTTCAAATATTATTTTCTTACATAACTTGTAATCAATCTATTGAAGACAACAATGCATTATTTTAGCATTAAAAAGCATATCACTCAGTCTTTTCAATCATTAAATTGTTCGAAGGCACTTCGAACCAATTCTCTTTTTGCATTTCAAACGCGACTTTCGTGCATAACTTGGAATTGATCTATTGGTGGCAACTATGCATTTTTTAGCGTTCTAGCCATATTTTTGCGTCTCTTTTAGTCAGTAAATCATTCTAAATCACTTCGTATGAAATTCGGCATTTAAACATGACTTTCGTGCATAACTTGCAGTTGATCTATTGAAGGCAACAATGCATTAGTTAGCCTTAACGTCATGTCACAGAGTCTCTTCTAGTCATTAAATCATTCTAAATTTGTTCGAACGAATTCTATTTTCGCCCTTCAAATATTATTTTCTTACATAACTTGTAATTAATCTATTGAAGACAACAAAGCATTATTTTAGCATTAAAAAGCATATCACTCAGTCTTTTCAATCATTAAATTGTTTGAAGGCACTTCGAACCAATTCTCTTTTTGCATTTAAAACGCGACTTTCGTGCATAACTTGCAATTGATCTATTCGTGGCAACTATGCATTTTTTAGCGTTCAAGTCATATTTTTGCGTCTCTTTTACTCAATAAATCATTCTAAATCACTTGGAACGAAATTCGGCCTTTAAACATGACTTTCGTGCGTAACTTGCAGTTGATCTATTGAAGGCAACAATGCATTTGTTTAGCCTTAAAGTCATGTCACTGAGTCCCTTCTAGTCATTAAATCATTCTAAATTAGTTCGACCGAATTCTATTTTCGCCCTTCAAATATTCTTTTCTTACATAACTTGTAATTAATCTATTGAAGACAACAATGCATTATTTTAGCATTAAAAAGCATATCACTCAGTCTTTTCAATCATTAAATTGTTTGACGGCACTTCGAACCAATTCTCTTTTTGCATTTAGAACGCCATCTTCATGCATAATTTGCAATTGATCTATTGACGGCAACTACGACTTTTTTAGCCTTAAAGTCATATTTGTGCGTCTCCTTTAGTCAGTAAATCATTCTAAATCACTTCGTATGATATTCGGCATTTAAACATGACTTTCGTGCATAACTTGCAGTTGATCTATTGAAGGCAACAATGCATTAGTTTAGCCTTAAACTCATGTCACAGAGTCTCTTCTAGTCATTAAATCATTCTAAATTTGTTCGAACGAATTCTATTTTCGCCCTTCAAATATTATTTTCTTACATAACTTGTAATTAATCTATTGAAGACAACAATGCATTATTTTAGCATTAAAAAGCATATCACTCAGTCTTTTCAATAATTAAATTGTTTGAAGGCACTTCGAACCAATACTCTTTTTGCATTTGAAACGCGACTTTCGTGCATAACTTGCAATTGATCTACTGATGGCAACTATGCATTTTTTACCGTTCAAGCCATATTTTTGCGTCTCTTTTAGTCAGTAAATCGTTCTAAATCACTTCGTATGAAATTCGGCATTTAAACATGACTTTCGTGCATAACTTGCAGTTGATCTATTGAAGGCAACAATGCATTAGTTTAGCCTTAAAGTCATGTCACAGAGTCTCTTCTAATCATCAAATCATTCTAAATTTGTTCGAACGAATTCTATTTTCGCCCTTCAAATATTATTTTCTTACATAACTTGTAATTAATCTATTGAAGACAACAAAGCATTATTTTAGCATTAAAAAGCATATCACTCAGTCTTTTCAATCATTAAATTGTTTGAAGGCACTTCGAACCAATTCTCTTTTTGCATTTAAAACGCGACATTCGTGCATAACTTGCAATTGATCTATTGATGGCAACTATGCCTTTTTTAGCGTTCAAGTCATATATTTGCGTCTCTTTTAGTCAGTAAATCATTATAAATCACTTCGAACGAAATTCGGCCTTCAAACATGACATTCGTGCGTAACTTGCAGTTGATCTATTGAAGGCAGCAATGCATTTGTTTAGCCTTAAAGTCATGTCACTGAGTCTCTTCTAGTCATTAAATCATTCTAAATTAGTTCGAACGAATTCTATTTTCGCCATTCAAATATTATTTTCTTACATAACTTGTAATTAATCTATTGAAGACAACAATGCATTATTTTAGCATTAAAAAGCATATCACTCAGTCTTTTCAATCATTAAATTGTTTGACGGCACTTCGAACCAATTCTCTTTTTGCATTTAGAACGCCATCTTCATGCATAATTTGCAATTGATCTATTGACGGCAACTACGACTTTTTTAGCCTTAAAGTCATATTTGTGCGTCTCCTTTAGTCAGTAAATCATTCTAAATCACTTCGTATGATATTCGGCATTTAAACATGACTTTCGTGCATAACTTGCAGTTGATCTATTGAAGGCAACAATGCATTAGTTTAGCCTTAAACTCATGTCACAGAGTCTCTTCTAGTCATTAAATCATTCTAAATTTGTTCGAACGAATTCTATTTTCGCCCTTCAAATATTATTTTCTTACATAACTTGTAATTAATCTATTGAAGACAACAATGCATTATTTTAGCATTAAAAAGCATATCACTCAGTCTTTTCAATAATTAAATTGTTTGAAGGCACTTCGAACCAATACTCTTTTTGCATTTGAAACGCGACTTTCGTGCATAACTTGCAATTGATCTACTGATGGCAACTATGCATTTTTTACCGTTCAAGCCATATTTTTGCGTCTCTTTTAGTCAGTAAATCGTTCTAAATCACTTCGTATGAAATTCGGCATTTAAACATGACTTTCGTGCATAACTTGCAGTTGATCTATTGAAGGCAACAATGCATTAGTTTAGCCTTAAAGTCATGTCACAGAGTCTCTTCTAATCATCAAATCATTCTAAATTTGTTCGAACGAATTCTATTTTCGCCCTTCAAATATTATTTTCTTACATAACTTGTAATTAATCTATTGAAGACAACAAAGCATTATTTTAGCATTAAAAAGCATATCACTCAGTCTTTTCAATCATTAAATTGTTTGAAGGCACTTCGAACCAATTCTCTTTTTGCATTTAAAACGCGACATTCGTGCATAACTTGCAATTGATCTATTGATGGCAACTATGCCTTTTTTAGCGTTCAAGTCATATATTTGCGTCTCTTTTAGTCAGTAAATCATTATAAATCACTTCGAACGAAATTCGGCCTTCAAACATGACATTCGTGCGTAACTTGCAGTTGATCTATTGAAGGCAGCAATGCATTTGTTTAGCCTTAAAGTCATGTCACTGAGTCTCTTCTAGTCATTAAATCATTCTAAATTAGTTCGAACGAATTCTATTTTCGCCATTCAAATATTATTTTCTTACATAACTTGTAATTAATCTATTGAAGACAACAATGCATTATTTTAGCATTAAAAAGCATATCACTCAGTCTTTTCAATCATTAAATTGTTTGACGGCACTTCGAACCAATTCTCTTTTTGCATTTAGAACGCCATCTTCATGCATAATTTGCAATTGATCTATTGACGGCAACTACGCATTTTTTTAGCCTTAAAGTCATATTTGTGCATCTCCTTTAGTCAGTAAATCATTCTAAATCACTTCCTATGATATTCGGCATTTAAACATGACTTTCGTGCATAACTTGCAGTTGATCTATTGAAGGCAACAATGCATTAGTTTAGCCTTAAAGTCATGTCACAGAGTCTCTTCTAGTCATTAAATCATTCTAAATTTGTTCGAACGAATTCTATTTTCGCCCTTCAAATATTATTTTCTTACATAACTTGTAATTAATCTATTGAAGACAACAATGCATTATTTTAGCATTAAAAAGCATATAACTCAGTCTTTTCAATCATTAAATTGTTTGACGGCACTTCGAACCAATTCTCTTTTTGCATTTAGAACGCCATCTTCATGCATAATTTGCAATTGATCTATTGATGGCAACTATGCCTTTTTTACCATTCAAGTCATATTTTTGCGTCATTTTTAGTCAGTAAATCATTCTAAATCACTTCGTATGAAATTCGGCATTTAAACATGACTTTCGAGCATAACTTGCAGTTGATCTATTATAGGCAACAATGCATTTGTTTAGCCTTAAACTCATGTCACTGAGTCTCTTCTAGTCATTAAATCATTCTAAATTAATTCGACCGAATTCTATTTTCGCCCTTCAAATATTATTTTCTTACATAACTTGTAATTAATCTATTGAAGACAACAATGCATTATTTTAGCATTAAAAAGCATATCACTCAGTCTTTTCAATCATTAAATTGTTTGAAGGCACTTCGAACCAATTCTCTTTTTGTATTTAAAACGCGACTTTCGTGCATAACTTGCAATTGATCTATTGATGGCAACTATGCCTTTTTTAGCGTTCAAGTCATATTTTTGCGTCTCTTTTATTCAGTAAATCATTCTAAATCACTTCGAACGAAATTCGGCCTTTAAACATGACTTTCGTGCGTAACTTGCAGTTGATCTATTGAAGGCAACAATGCATTTGTTTAGCCTTAAAGTCATGTCACTGAGTCTCTTCTAGTCATTAAATCATTCTAAATTAGTTCGACCGAATTCTATTTTAGCCCTTCAAATATTATTTTCTTACATAACTTGTAATTAATCTATTGAAGATAACAATGCATTATTTTTGCATTAAAAAGCATATAACTCAGTCTTTTCAATCATTAAATTGTTTGACGGCACTTCGAACCAATTCTCTTTTCGCATTTGAAACGCGACTTTCGTGCATAACTTGGAATTGATCTATTGATGGCAACTATGCATTTTTTAGCGTTCTAGCCATATTTTTGCGTCTCTTTTAGTCAGTAAATCATTCTAAATCACTTCGTATGAAATTCGGCATTTAAACATGACTTTCGTGCATAACTTGCAGTTGATCTATTGAAGGCAACAATGCATTAGTTAGCCTTAACGTCAGGTCACAGAGTCTCTTCTAGTCATTAAATCATTCTAAATTTGTTCGAACGAATTCTATTTTCGCCCTTCAAATATTATTTTCTTACATAACTTGTAATTAATCTATTGAAGACAACAAAGCATTATTTTAGCATTAAAAAGCATATCACTCAGTCTTTTCAATCATTAAATTGTTTGAAGGCACTTCGAACCAATTCCCTTTTTGCATTTAAAACGCGACTTTCGTGCATAACTTGCCATTGATCTATTGGTGGCAACTATGCATTTTTTAGCGTTCAAGTCATATTTTTGCGTCTCTTTTACTCAATAAATCATTCTAAATCACTTCGAACGAAATTCGGCCTTTAAACATGACTTTCGTGCGTAACTTGCAGTTGATCTATTGAAGGCAGCAATGCATTTGTTTAGCCTTAAAGTCATGTCACTTAGTCTCTTCTAGTCATTAAATCATTCTAAATTAGTTCGAACGAATTCTATTTTCGCCATTCAAATATTATTTTCTTACATAACTTGTAATTAATCTATTGAAGACAACAATGCATTATTTTAGCATTAAAAAGCATATAACTCAGTCTTTTCAATCATTAAATTGTTTGACGGCACTTCGAACCAATTCTCTTTTTGCATTTAGAACGCCATCTTCATGCATAATTTGCAATTGATCTATTGATGGCAACTACGCATTTTTTTTAGCCTTAATGTCATATTTGTGCATCTCCTTTAGTCAGTAAATCATTCTAAATCACTTCGTATGAAATTTGGCATTTAAACATGACTTTCGTGCATAACTTGCAGTTAATCTATTGAAGGCAACAATGCATTTGTTTAGCCTTAAAGTCATGTCACTGAGTCTCTTCTAGTCATTAAATCATTCTAAATTTGTTCGAACGAATTCTATTTTCGCCCTTCAAATATTATTTTCTTACATCACTTGTAATTAATCTATTGAAGACAACAAAGCATTATTTTAGCATTAAAAAGCATATCACTCAGTCTTTTCAATCATTAAATTGTTTGACGGCACTTCGAACCAATTCTCTTTTCGCATTTGAAACGCGACTTTCGTGCATAACTTGGAATTGATCTATTGATGGCAACTATGCATTTTTTAGCGTTCTAGCCATATTTTTGCGTCTCTTTTAGTCAGTAAATCATTCTAAATCACTTCGTATGAAATTCGGCATTTAAACATGACTTTCATGCATAACTTGCAGTTGATCTATTGAAGGCAACAATGCATTAGTTAGCCTTAACGTCAGGTCACAGAGTCTCTTCTAGTCATTAAATCATTCTAAATTTGTTCGAACGAATTCTATTTTCGCCCTTCAAATATTATTTTCTTACACAACTTGTAATTAATCTATTGAAGACAACAAAGCATTATTTTAGCATTAAAAAGCATATCACTCAGTCTTTTAAATCATTAAATTGTTTGAAGGCACTTCGAACCAATTCCCTTTTTGCATTTAAAACGCGACTTTCGTGCATAACTTGCCATTGATCTATTGGTGGCAACTATGCATTTTTTAGCGTTCAAGTCATATTTTTGCGTCTCTTTTACTCAATAAATCATTCTAAATCACTTCGAACGAAATTCGGCCTTTAAACATGACTTTCGTGCGTAACTTGCAGTTGATCTATTGAAGGCAACAATGCATTTGTTTAGCCTTAAAGTCATGTCACTGAGTCTCTTCTAGTCATTAAATCATTCTAAATTAGTTCGACCGAATTCTATTTTCGCCCTTCAAATATTCTTTTCTTACATAACTTGTAATTAATCTATTGAAGACAACAATGCATTATTTTAGCATTAAAAAGCATATAACTCAGTCTTTTCAATCATTAAATTGTTTGACGGCACTTCGAACCAATTCTCTTTTTGCATTTAGAACGCCATCTTCATGCATAATTTGCAATTGATCTATTGATGGCAACTACGCATTTTTTTTAGCCTTAGTGTCATATTTGTGCATCTCCTTTAGTCAGTAAATCATTCTAAATCACTTCGTATGAAATTTGGCATTTAAACATGACTTTCGTGCATAACTTGCAGTTAATCTATTGAAGGCAACAATGCATTTGTTTAGCCTTAAAGTCATGTCACTGAGTCTCTTCTAGTCATTAAATCATTCTAAATTTGTTCGAACGAATTCTATTTTCGCCCTTCAAATATTATTTTCTTACATAACTTGTAATCAATCTATTGAAGACAACAATGCATTATTTTAGCATTAAAAAGCATATCACTCAGTCTTTTCAATCATTAAATTGTTCGAAGGCACTTCGAACCAATTCTCTTTTTGCATTTCAAACGCGACTTTCGTGCATAACTTGGAATTGATCTATTGATGGCAACTATGCATTTTTTAGCGTTCTAGCCATATTTTTGCGTCTCGTTTAGTCAGTAAATCATTCTAAATCACTTCGTATGAAATTCGGCATTTAAACATGACTTTCGTGCATAACTTGCAGTTGATCTATTGAAGGCAACAATGCATTAGTTAGCCTTAACGTCATGTCACAGAGTCTCTTCTAGTCATTAAATCATTCTAAATTTGTTCGAACGAATTCTATTTTCGCCCTTCAAATATTATTTTCTTACATAACTTGTAATTAATCTATTGAAGACAACAAAGCATTATTTTAGCATTAAAAAGCATATCACTCAGTCTTTTCAATCATTAAATTGTTTGAAGGCACTTCGAACCAATTCTCTTTTTGCATTTAAAACGCGACTTTCGTGCATAACTTGCAATTGATCTATTCGTGGCAACTATGCATTTTTTAGCGTTCAAGTCATATTTTTGCGTCTCTTTTACTCAATAAATCATTCTAAATCACTTGGAACGAAATTCGGCCTTTAAACATGACTTTCGTGCGTAACTTGCAGTTGATCTATTGAAGGCAACAATGCATTTGTTTAGCCTTAAAGTCATGTCACTGAGTCCCTTCTAGTCATTAAATCATTCTAAATTAGTTCGACCGAATTCTATTTTCGCCCTTCAAATATTCTTTTCTTACATAACTTGTAATTAATCTATTGAAGACAACAATGCATTATTTTAGCATTAAAAAGCATATCACTCAGTCTTTTTAATCATTAAATTGTTTGACGGCACTTCGAACCAATTCTCTTTTTGCATTTAGAACGCCATCTTCATGCATAATTTGCAATTGATCTATTGACGGCAACTACGACTTTTTTAGCCTTAAAGTCATATTTGTGCGTCTCCTTTAGTCAGTAAATCATTCTAAATCACTTCGTATGATATTCGGCATTTAAACATGACTTTCGTGCATAACTTGCAGTTGATCTATTGAAGGCAACAATGCATTAGTTTAGCCTTAAACTCATGTCACAGAGTCTCTTCTAGTCATTAAATCATTCTAAATTTGTTCGAACGAATTCTATTTTCGCCCTTCAAATATTATTTTCTTACATAACTTGTAATTAATCTATTGAAGACAACAAAGCATTATTTTAGCATTAAAAAGCATATCACTCAGTCTTTTCAATCATTAAATTGTTTGAAGGCACTTCGAACCAATTCCCTTTTTGCATTTAAAACGCGACTTTCGTGCATAACTTGCCATTGATCTATTGGTGGCAACTATGCATTTTTTAGCGTTCAAGTCATATTTTTGCGTCTCTTTTACTCAATAAATCATTCTAAATCACTTCGAACGAAATTCGGCCTTTAAACATGACTTTCGTGCGTAACTTGCAGTTGATCTATTGAAGGCAGCAATGCATTTGTTTAGCCTTAAAGTCATGTCACTGAGTCTCTTCTAGTCATTAAATCATTCTAAATTAGTTCGAACGAATTCTATTTTCGCCCTTCAAATATTCTTTTCTTACATAACTTGTAATTAATCTATTGAAGACAACAATGCATTATTTTAGCATTAAAAAGCATATCACTCAGTCTTTTCAATCATTAAATTGTTTGACGGCACTTCGAACCAATTCTCTTTTTGCATTTAGAACGCCATCTTCATGCATAATTTGCAATTGATCTATTGACGGCAACTACGACTTTTTTAGCCTTAAAGTCATATTTGTGCGTCTCCTTTAGTCAGTAAATCATTCTAAATCACTTCGTATGATATTCGGCATTTAAACATGACTTTCGTGCATAACTTGCAGTTGATCTATTGAAGGCAACAATGCATTAGTTTAGCCTTAAACTCATGTCACAGAGTCTCTTCTAGTCATTAAATCATTCTAAATTTGTTCGAACGAATTCTATTTTCGCCCTTCAAATATTATTTTCTTACATAACTTGTAATTAATCTATTGAAGACAACAATGCATTATTTTAGCATTAAAAAGCATATCACTCAGTCTTTTCAATAATTAAATTGTTTGAAGGCACTTCGAACCAATACTCTTTTTGCATTTGAAACGCGACTTTCGTGCATAACTTGCAATTGATCTACTGATGGCAACTATGCATTTTTTACCGTTCAAGCCATATTTTTGCGTCTCTTTTAGTCAGTAAATCGTTCTAAATCACTTCGTATGAAATTTCGGCATTTAAACATGACTTTCGTGCATAACTTGCAGTTGATCTATTGAAGGCAACAATGCATTAGTTTAGCCTTAAAGTCATGTCACAGAGTCTCTTCTAATCATCAAATCATTCTAAATTTGTTCGAACGAATTCTATTTTCGCCCTTCAAATATTATTTTCTTACATAACTTGTAATTAATCTATTGAAGACAACAAAGCATTATTTTAGCATTAAAAAGCATATCACTCAGTCTTTTCAATCATTAAATTGTTTGAAGGCACTTCGAACCAATTCTCTTTTTGCATTTAAAACGCGACATTCGTGCATAACTTGCAATTGATCTATTGATGGCAACTATGCCTTTTTTAGCGTTCAAGTCATATATTTGCGTCTCTTTTAGTCAGTAAATCATTATAAATCACTTCGAACGAAATTCGGCCTTCAAACATGACATTCGTGCGTAACTTGCAGTTGATCTATTGAAGGCAGCAATGCATTTGTTTAGCCTTAAAGTCATGTCACTGAGTCTCTTCTAGTCATTAAATCATTCTAAATTAGTTCGAACGAATTCTATTTTCGCCATTCAAATATTATTTTCTTACATAACTTGTAATTAATCTATTGAAGACAACAATGCATTATTTTAGCATTAAAAAGCATATCACTCAGTCTTTTCAATCATTAAATTGTTTGACGGCACTTCGAACCAATTCTCTTTTTGCATTTAGAACGCCATCTTCATGCATAATTTGCAATTGATCTATTGACGGCAACTACGACTTTTTTAGCCTTAAAGTCATATTTGTGCGTCTCCTTTAGTCAGTAAATCATTCTAAATCACTTCGTATGATATTCGGCATTTAAACATGACTTTCGTGCATAACTTGCAGTTGATCTATTGAAGGCAACAATGCATTAGTTTAGCCTTAAACTCATGTCACAGAGTCTCTTCTAGTCATTAAATCATTCTAAATTTGTTCGAACGAATTCTATTTTCGCCCTTCAAATATTATTTTCTTACATAACTTGTAATTAATCTATTGAAGACAACAATGCATTATTTTAGCATTAAAAAGCATATCACTCAGTCTTTTCAATAATTAAATTGTTTGAAGGCACTTCGAACCAATACTCTTTTTGCATTTGAAACGCGACTTTCGTGCATAACTTGCAATTGATCTACTGATGGCAACTATGCATTTTTTACCGTTCAAGCCATATTTTTGCGTCTCTTTTAGTCAGTAAATCGTTCTAAATCACTTCGTATGAAATTCGGCATTTAAACATGACTTTCGTGCATAACTTGCAGTTGATCTATTGAAGGCAACAATGCATTAGTTTAGCCTTAAAGTCATGTCACAGAGTCTCTTCTAATCATCAAATCATTCTAAATTTGTTCGAACGAATTCTATTTTCGCCCTTCAAATATTATTTTCTTACATAACTTGTAATTAATCTATTGAAGACAACAAAGCATTATTTTAGCATTAAAAAGCATATCACTCAGTCTTTTCAATCATTAAATTGTTTGAAGGCACTTCGAACCAATTCTCTTTTTGCATTTAAAACGCGAAATTCGTGCATAACTTGCAATTGATCTATTGATGGCAACTATGCCTTTTTTAGCGTTCAAGTCATATATTTGCGTCTCTTTTAGTCAGTAAATCATTATAAATCACTTCGAACGAAATTCGGCCTTCAAACATGACATTCGTGCGTAACTTGCAGTTGATCTATTGAAGGCAGCAATGCATTTGTTTAGCCTTAAAGTCATGTCACTGAGTCTCTTCTAGTCATTAAATCATTCTAAATTAGTTCGAACGAATTCTATTTTCGCCATTCAAATATTATTTTCTTACATAACTTGTAATTAATCTATTGAAGACAACAATGCATTATTTTAGCATTAAAAAGCATATCACTCAGTCTTTTCAATCATTAAATTGTTTGACGGCACTTCGAACCAATTCTCTTTTTGCATTTAGAACGCCATCTTCATGCATAATTTGCAATTGATCTATTGACGGCAACTACGCATTTTTTTAGCCTTAAAGTCATATTTGTGCATCTCCTTTAGTCAGTAAATCATTCTAAATCACTTCGTATGATATTCGGCATTTAAACATGACTTTCGTGCATAACTTGCAGTTGATCTATTGAAGGCAACAATGCATTAGTTTAGCCTTAAAGTCATGTCACAGAGTCTCTTCTAGTCATTAAATCATTCTAAATTTGTTCGAACGAATTCTATTTTCGCCCTTCAAATATTATTTTCTTACATAACTTGTAATTAATCTATTGAAGACAACAATGCATTATTTTAGCATTAAAAAGCATATAACTCAGTCTTTTCAATCATTAAATTGTTTGACGGCACTTCGAACCAATTCTCTTTTTGCATTTAGAACGCCATCTTCATGCATAATTTGCAATTGATCTATTGATGGCAACTACGCATTTTTTTAGCCTTAAAGTCATATTTGTGCGTCTCCTTTAGTCAGTAAATCATTCTAAATCACTTCGTATGAAATTTGGCATTTAAACATGACTTTCGTGCATAACTGGCAGTTGATCTATTGAAGGCAACAATGCATTTGTTTAGCCTTAAAGTCATGTCACTGAGTCTCTTCTAGTCATTAAATCATTCTAAATTTGTTCGAACGAATTCTATTTTCGCCCTTCAAATATTATTTTCTTACATCACTTGTAATTAATCTATTGAAGACAACAAAGCATTATTTTAGCATTAAAAAGCATATCACTCAGTCTTTTCAATCATTAAATTGTTTGACGGCACTTCGAACCAATTCTCTTTTCGCATTTGAAACGCGACTTTCGTGCATAACTTGGAATTGATCTATTGATGGCAACTATGCATTTTTTAGCGTTCTAGCCATATTTTTGCGTCTCTTTTATTCTGTAAATCATTCTAAATCACTTCGAACGAAATTCGGCCTTTAAACATGACTTTCGTGCGTAACTTGCAGTTGATCTATTGAAGGCAACAATGCATTTGTTTAGCCTTAAAGTCATGTCACTGAGTCTCTTCTAGTCATTAAATCATTCTAAATTAGTTCGACTGAATTCTATTTTAGCCCTTCAAATATTATTTTCTTACATAACTTGTAATTAATCTATTGAAGATAACAATGCATTATTTTTGCATTAAAAAGCATATAACTCAGTCTTTTCAATCATTAAATTGTTTGACGGCACTTCGAACCAATTCTCTTTTCGCATTTGAAACGCGACTTTCGTGCATAACTTGGAATTGATCTATTGATGGCAACTATGCATTTTTTAGCGTTCTAGCCATATTTTTGCGTCTCTTTTAGTCAGTAAATCATTCTAAATCACTTCGTATGAAATTCGGCATTTAAACATGACTTTCGTGCATAACTTGCAGTTGATCTATTGAAGGCAACAATGCATTAGTTAGCCTTAACGTCAGGTCACAGAGTCTCTTCTAGTCATTAAATCATTCTAAATTTGTTCGAACGAATTCTATTTTCGCCCTTCAAATATTATTTTCTTACATAACTTGTAATTAATCTATTGAAGACAACAAAGCATTATTTTAGCATTAAAAAGCATATCACTCAGTCTTTTCAATCATTAAATTGTTTGAAGGCACTTCGAACCAATTCCCTTTTTGCATTTAAAACGCGACTTTCGTGCATAACTTGCCATTGATCTATTGGTGGCAACTATGCATTTTTTAGCGTTCAAGTCATATTTTTGCGCCTCTTTTACTCAATAAATCATTCTAAATCACTTCGAACGAAATTCGGCCTTTAAACATGACTTTCGTGCGTAACTTGCAGTTGATCTATTGAAGGCAGCAATGCATTTGTTTAGCCTTAAAGTCATGTCACTGAGTCTCTTCTAGTCATTAAATCATTCTAAATTAGTTCGAACGAATTCTATTTTCGCCATTCAAATATTCTTTTCTTACATAACTTGTAATTAATCTATTGAAGACAACAATGCATTATTTTAGCATTAAAAAGCATATAACTCAGTCTTTTCAATCATTAAATTGTTTGACGGCACTTCGAACCAATTCTCTTTTTGCATTTAGAACGCCATCTTCATGCATAATTTGCAATTGATCTATTGATGGCAACTACGCATTTTTTTTAGCCTTAATGTCATATTTGTGCATCTCCTTTAGTCAGTAAATCATTCTAAATCACTTCGTATGAAATTTGGCATTTAAACATGACTTTCGTGCATAACTTGCAGTTAATCTATTGAAGGCAACAATGCATTTGTTTAGCCTTAAAGTCATGTCACTGAGTCTCTTCTAGTCATTAAATCATTCTAAATTTGTTCGAACGAATTCTATTTTCGCCCTTCAAATATTATTTTCTTACATCACTTGTAATTAATCTATTGAAGACAACAAAGCATTATTTTAGCATTAAAAAGCATATCACTCAGTCTTTTCAATCATTAAATTGTTTGACGGCACTTCGAACCAATTCTCTTTTCGCATTTGAAACGCGACTTTCGTGCATAACTTGGAATTGATCTATTGATGGCAACTATGCATTTTTTAGCGTTCTAGCCATATTTTTGCGTCTCTTTTAGTCAGTAAATCATTCTAAATCACTTCGTATGAAATTCGGCATTTAAACATGACTTTCATGCATAACTTGCAGTTGATCTATTGAAGGCAACAATGCATTAGTTAGCCTTAACGTCAGGTCACAGAGTCTCTTCTAGTCATTAAATCATTCTAAATTTGTTCGAACGAATTCTATTTTCGCCCTTCAAATATTATTTTCTTACATAACTTGTAATTAATCTATTGAAGACAACAAAGCATTATTTTAGCATTAAAAAGCATATCACTCAGTCTTTTCAATCATTAAATTGTTTGAAGGCACTTCGAACCAATTCCCTTTTTGCATTTAAAACGCGACTTTCGTGCATAACTTGCCATTGATCTATTGGTGGCAACTATGCATTTTTTAGCGTTCAAGTCATATTTTTGCGTCTCTTTTACTCAATAAATCATTCTAAATCACTTCGAACGAAATTCGGCCTTTAAACATGACTTTCGTGCGTAACTTGCAGTTGATCTATTGAAGGCAACAATGCATTTGTTTAGCCTTAAAGTCATGTCACTGAGTCTCTTCTAGTCATTAAATCATTCTAAATTAGTTCGACCGAATTCTATTTTCGCCCTTCAAATATTCTTTTCTTACATAACTTGTAATTAATCTATTGAAGACAACAATGCATTATTTTAGCATTAAAAAGCATATAACTCAGTCTTTTCAATCATTAAATTGTTTGACGGCACTTCGAACCAATTCTCTTTTTGCATTTAGAACGCCATCTTCATGCATAATTTGCAATTGATCTATTGATGGCAACTACGCATTTTTTTTAGCCTTAATGTCATATTTGTGCATCTCCTTTAGTCAGTAAATCATTCTAAATCACTTCGTATGAAATTTGGCATTTAAACATGACTTTCGTGCATAACTTGCAGTTAATCTATTGAAGGCAACAATGCATTTGTTTAGCCTTAAAGTCATGTCACTGAGTCTCTTCTAGTCATTAAATCATTCTAAATTTGTTCGAACGAATTCTATTTTCGCCCTTCAAATATTATTTTCTTACATAACTTGTAATCAATCTATTGAAGACAACAATGCATTATTTTAGCATTAAAAAGCATATCACTCAGTCTTTTCAATCATTAAATTGTTTGAAGGCACTTCGAACCAATTCTCTTTTTGCATTTAAAACGCGACTTTCGTGCATAACTTGCAATTGATCTATTCGTGGCAACTATGCATTTTTTAGCGTTCAAGTCATATTTTTGCGTCTCTTTTACTCAATAAATCATTCTAAATCACTTGGAACGAAATTCGGCCTTTAAACATGACTTTCGTGCGTAACTTGCAGTTGATCTATTGAAGGCAACAATGCATTTGTTTAGCCTTAAAGTCATGTCACTGAGTCCCTTCTAGTCATTAAATCATTCTAAATTAGTTCGACCGAATTCTATTTTCGCCCTTCAAATATTCTTTTCTTACATAACTTGTAATTAATCTATTGAAGACAACAATGCATTATTTTAGCATTAAAAAGCATATCACTCAGTCTTTTCAATCATTAAATTGTTTGACGGCACTTCGAACCAATTCTCTTTTTGCATTTAGAACGCCATCTTCATGCATAATTTGCAATTGATCTATTGACGGCAACTACGACTTTTTTAGCCTTAAAGTCATATTTGTGCGTCTCCTTTAGTCAGTAAATCATTCTAAATCACTTCGTATGATATTCGGCATTTAAACATGACTTTCGTGCATAACTTGCAGTTGATCTATTGAAGGCAACAATGCATTAGTTTAGCCTTAAACTCATGTCACAGAGTCTCTTCTAGTCATTAAATCATTCTAAATTTGTTCGAACGAATTCTATTTTCGCCCTTCAAATATTATTTTCTTACATAACTTGTAATTAATCTATTGAAGACAACAATGCATTATTTTAGCATTAAAAAGCATATCACTCAGTCTTTTCAATCATTAAATTGTTTGAAGGCACTTCGAACCAATTCCCTTTTTGCATTTAAAACGCGACTTTCGTGCATAACTTGCCATTGATCTATTGGTGGCAACTATGCATTTTTTAGCGTTCAAGTCATATTTTTGCGTCTCTTTTACTCAATAAATCATTCTAAATCACTTCGAACGAAATTCGGCCTTTAAACATGACTTTCGTGCGTAACTTGCAGTTGATCTATTGAAGGCAGCAATGCATTTGTTTAGCCTTAAAGTCATGTCACTGAGTCTCTTCTAGTCATTAAATCATTCTAAATTAGTTCGAACGAATTCTATTTTCGCCCTTCAAATATTCTTTTCTTACATAACTTGTAATTAATCTATTGAAGACAACAATGCATTATTTTAGCATTAAAAAGCATATCACTCAGTCTTTTCAATCATTAAATTGTTTGACGGCACTTCGAACCAATTCTCTTTTTGCATTTAGAACGCCATCTTCATGCATAATTTGCAATTGATCTATTGACGGCAACTACGAATTTTTTAGCCTTAAAGTCATATTTGTGCGTCTCCTTTAGTCAGTAAATCATTCTAAATCACTTCGTATGATATTCGGCATTTAAACATGACTTTCGTGCATAACTTGCAGTTGATCTATTGAAGGCAACAATGCATTAGTTTAGCCTTAAACTCATGTCACAGAGTCTCTTCTAGTCATTAAATCATTCTAAATTTGTTCGAACGAATTCTATTTTCGCCCTTCAAATATTATTTTCTTACATAACTTGTAATTAATCTATTGAAGACAACAATGCATTATTTTAGCATTAAAAAGCATATCACTCAGTCTTTTCAATAATTAAATTGTTTGAAGGCACTTCGAACCAATACTCTTTTTGCATTCGAAACGCGACTTTCGTGCATAACTTGCAATTGATCTACTGATGGCAACTATGCATTTTTTACCGTTCAAGCCATATTTTTGCGTCTCTTTTAGTCAGTAAATCGTTCTAAATCACTTCGTATGAAATTCGGCATTTAAACATGACTTTCGTGCATAACTTGCAGTTGATCTATTGAAGGCAACAATGCATTAGTTTAGCCTTAAAGTCATGTCACAGAGTCTCTTCTAATCATCAAATCATTCTAAATTTGTTCGAACGAATTCTATTTTCGCCCTTCAAATATTATTTTCTTACATAACTTGTAATTAATCTATTGAAGACAACAAAGCATTATTTTAGCATTAAAAAGCATATCACTCAGTCTTTTCAATCATTAAATTGTTTGAAGGCACTTCGAACCAATTCTCTTTTTGCATTTAAAACGCGACATTCGTGCATAACTTGCAATTGATCTATTGATGGCAACTATGCCTTTTTTAGCGTTCAAGTCATATATTTGCGTCTCTTTTAGTCAGTAAATCATTATAAATCACTTCGAACGAAATTCGGCCTTCAAACATGACATTCGTGCGTAACTTGCAGTTGATCTATTGAAGGCAGCAATGCATTTGTTTAGCCTTAAAGTCATGTCACTGAGTCTCTTCTAGTCATTAAATCATTCTAAATTAGTTCGAACGAATTCTATTTTCGCCATTCAAATATTATTTTCTTACATAACTTGTAATTAATCTATTGAAGACAACAATGCATTATTTTAGCATTAAAAAGCATATCACTCAGTCTTTACAATCATTAAATTGTTTGACGGCACTTCGAACCAATTCTCTTTTTGCATTTAGAACGCCATCTTCATGCATAATTTGCAATTGATCTATTGACGGCAACTACGCATTTTTTTAGCCTTAAAGTCATATTTGTGCATCTCCTTTAGTCAGTAAATCATTCTAAATCACTTCGTATGATATTCGGCATTTAAACATGACTTTCGTGCATAACTTGCAGTTGATCTATTGAAGGCAACAATGCATTAGTTTAGCCTTAAAGTCATGTCACAGAGTCTCTTCTAGTCATTAAATCATTCTAAATTTGTTCGAACGAATTCTATTTTCGCCCTTCAAATATTATTTTCTTACATAACTTGTAATTAATCTATTGAAGACAACAATGCATTATTTTAGCATTAAAAAGCATATAACTCAGTCTTTTCAATCATTAAATTGTTTGACGGCACTTCGAACCAATTCTCTTTTTGCATTTAGAACGCCATCTTCATGCATAATTTGCAATTGATCTATTGATGGCAACTACGCATTTTTTTAGCCTTAAAGTCATATTTGTGCGTCTCCTTTAGTCAGTAAATCATTCTAAATCACTTCGTATGAAATTTGGCATTTAAACATGACTTTCGTGCATAACTGGCAGTTGATCTATTGAAGGCAACAATGCATTTGTTTAGCCTTAAAGTCATGTCACTGAGTCTCTTCTAGTCATTAAATCATTCTAAATTTGTTCGAACGAATTCAATTTTCGCCATTCAAATATTATTTTCTTACATAACTTGTAATTAATCTATTGAAGACAACAATGCATTATTTTAGCATTAAAAAGCATATCACTCAGTCTTTACAATCATTAAATTGTTTGACGGCACTTCGAACCAATTCTCTTTTTGCATTTAGAACGCCATCTTCATGCATAATTTGCAATTGATCTATTGACGGCAACTACGCATTTTTTTAGCCTTAAAGTCATATTTGTGCATCTCCTTTAGTCAGTAAATCATTCTAAATCACTTCGTATGATATTCGGCATTTAAACATGACTTTCGTGCATAACTTGCAGTTGATCTATTGAAGGCAACAATGCATTAGTTTAGCCTTAAAGTCATGTCACAGAGTCTCTTCTAGTCATTAAATCATTCTAAATTTGTTCGAACGAATTCTATTTTCGCCCTTCAAATATTATTTTCTTACATAACTTGTAATTAATCTATTGAAGACAACAATGCATTATTTTAGCATTAAAAAGCATATAACTCAGTCTTTTCAATCATTAAATTGTTTGACGGCACTTCGAACCAATTCTCTTTTTGCATTTAGAACGCCATCTTCATGCATAATTTGCAATTGATCTATTGATGGCAACTACGCATTTTTTTAGCCTTAAAGTCATATTTGTGCGTCTCCTTTAGTCAGTAAATCATTCTAAATCACTTCGTATGAAATTTGGCATTTAAACATGACTTTCGTGCATAACTGGCAGTTGATCTATTGAAGGCAACAATGCATTTGTTTAGCCTTAAAGTCATGTCACTGAGTCTCTTCTAGTCATTAAATCATTCTAAATTTGTTCGAACGAATTCTATTTTCGCCCTTCAAATATTATTTTCTTACATCACTTGTAATTAATCTATTGAAGACAACAAAGCATTATTTTAGCATTAAAAAGCATATCACTCAGTCTTTTCAATCATTAAATTGTTTGACGGCACTTCGAACCAATTCTCTTTTCGCATTTGAAACGCGACTTTCGTGCATAACTTGGAATTGATCTATTGATGGCAACTATGCATTTTTTAGCGTTCTAGCCATATTTTTGGGTCTCTTTTATTCAGTAAATCATTCTAAATCACTTCGAACGAAATTCGGCCTTTAAACATGACTTTCGTGCGTAACTTGCAGTTGATCTATTGAAGGCAACAATGCATTTGTTTAGCCTTAAAGTCATGTCACTGAGTCTCTTCTAGTCATTAAATCATTCTAAATTAGTTCGACCGAATTCTATTTTAGCCCTTCAAATATTATTTTCTTACATAACTTGTAATTAATCTATTGAAGATAACAATGCATTATTTTTGCATTAAAAAGCATATAACTCAGTCTTTTCAATCATTAAATTGTTTGACGGCACTTCGAACCAATTCTCTTTTCGCATTTGAAACGCGACTTTCGTGCATAACTTGGAATTGATCTATTGATGGCAACTATGCATTTTTTAGCGTTCTAGCCATATTTTTGCGTCTCTTTTAGTCAGTAAATCATTCTAAATCACTTCGTATGAAATTCGGCATTTAAACATGACTTTCGTGCATAACTTGCAGTTGATCTATTGAAGGCAACAATGCATTAGTTAGCCTTAACGTCAGGTCACAGAGTCTCTTCTAGTCATTAAATCATTCTAAATTTGTTCGAACGAATTCTATTTTCGCCCTTCAAATATTATTTTCTTACATAACTTGTAATTAATCTATTGAAGACAACAAAGCATTATTTTAGCATTAAAAAGCATATCACTCAGTCTTTTCAATCATTAAATTGTTTGAAGGCACTTCGAACCAATTCCCTTTTTGCATTTAAAACGCGACTTTCGTGCATAACTTGCCATTGATCTATTGGTGGCAACTATGCATTTTTTAGCGTTCAAGTCATATTTTTGCGTCTCTTTTACTCAATAAATCATTCTAAATCACTTCGAACGAAATTCGGCCTTTAAACATGACTTTCGTGCGTAACTTGCAGTTGATCTATTGAAGGCAGCAATGCATTTGTTTAGCCTTATAGTCATGTCACTGAGTCTCTTCTAGTCATTAAATCATTCTAAATTAGTTCGAACGAATTCTATTTTCGCCCTTCAAATATTCTTTTCTTACATAACTTGTAATTAATCTATTGAAGACAACAATGCATTATTTTAGCATTAAAAAGCATATAACTCAGTCTTTTCAATCATTAAATTGTTTGACGGCACTTCGAACCAATTCTCTTTTTGCATTTAGAACGCCATCTTCATGCATAATTTGCAATTGATCTATTGATGGCAACTACGCATTTTTTTTAGCCTTAATGTCATATTTGTGCATCTCCTTTAGTCAGTAAATCATTCTAAATCACTTCGTATGAAATTTGGCATTTAAACATGACTTTCGTGCATAACTTGCAGTTAATCTATTGAAGGCAACAATGCATTTGTTTAGCCTTAAAGTCATGTCACTGAGTCTCTTCTAGTCATTAAATCATTCTAAATTTGTTCGAACGAATTCTATTTTCGCCCTTCAAATATTATTTTCTTACATCACTTGTAATTAATCTATTGAAGACAACAAAGCATTATTTTAGCATTAAAAAGCATATCACTCAGTCTTTTCAATCATTAAATTGTTTGACGGCACTTCGAACCAATTCTCTTTTCGCATTTGAAACGCGAGTTTCGTGCATAACTTGGAATTGATCTATTGATGGCAACTATGCATTTTTTAGCGTTCTAGCCATATTTTTGCGTCTCTTTTAGTCAGTAAATCATTCTAAATCACTTCGTATGAAATTCGGCATTTAAACATGACTTTCATGCATAACTTGCAGTTGATCTATTGAAGGCAACAATGCATTAGTTAGCCTTAACGTCAGGTCACAGAGTCTCTTCTAGTCATTAAATCATTCTAAATTTGTTCGAACGAATTCTATTTTCGCCCTTCAAATATTATTTTCTTACATAACTTGTAATTAATCTATTGAAGACAACAAAGCATTATTTTAGCATTAAAAAGCATATCACTCAGTCTTTTCAATCATTAAATTGTTTGAAGGCACTTCGAACCAATTCCCTTTTTGCATTTAAAACGCGACTTTCGTGCATAACTTGCCATTGATCTATTGGTGGCAACTATGCATTTTTTAGCGTTCAAGTCATATTTTTGCGTCTCTTTTACTCAATAAATCATTCTAAATCACTTCGAACGAAATTCGGCCTTTAAACATGACTTTCGTGCGTAACTTGCAGTTGATCTATTGAAGGCAACAATGCATTTGTTTAGCCTTAAAGTCATGTCACTGAGTCTCTTCTAGTCATTAAATCATTCTAAATTAGTTCGACCGAATTCTATTTTCGCCCTTCAAATATTCTTTTCTTACATAACTTGTAATTAATCTATTGAAGACAACAATGCATTATTTTAGCATTAAAAAGCATATAACTCAGTCTTTTCAATCATTAAATTGTTTGACGGCACTTCGAACCAATTCTCTTTTTGCATTTAGAACGCCATCTTCATGCATAATTTGCAATTGATCTATTGATGGCAACTACGCATTTTTTTTAGCCTTAATGTCATATTTGTGCATCTCCTTTAGTCAGTAAATCATTCTAAATCACTTCGTATGAAATTTGGCATTTAAACATGACTTTCGTGCATAACTTGCAGTTAATCTATTGAAGGCAACAATGCATTTGTTTAGCCTTAAAGTCATGTCACTGAGTCTCTTCTAGTCATTAAATCATTCTAAATTTGTTCGAACGAATTCTATTTTCGCCCTTCAAATATTATTTTCTTACATAACTTGTAATCAATCTATTGAAGACAACAATGCATTATTTTAGCATTAAAAAGCATATCACTCAGTCTTTTCAATCATTAAATTGTTCGAAGGCACTTCGAACCAATTCTCTTTTTGCATTTCAAACGCGACTTTCGTGCATAACTTGGAATTGATCTATTGATGGCAACTATGCATTTTTTAGCGTTCTAGCCATATTTTTGCGTCTCTTTTAGTCAGTAAATCATTCTAAATCACTTCGTATGAAATTCGGCATTTAAACATGACTTTCGTGCATAACTTGCAGTTGATCTATTGAAGGCAACAATGCATTAGTTAGCCTTAACGTCATGTCACAGAGTCTCTTCTAGTCATTAAATCATTCTAAATTTGTTCGAACGAATTCTATTTTCGCCCTTCAAATATTATTTTCTTACATAACTTGTAATTAATCTATTGAAGACAACAAAGCATTATTTTAGCATTAAAAAGCATATCACTCAGTCTTTTCAATCATTAAATTGTTTGAAGGCACTTCGAACCAATTCTCTTTTTGCATTTAAAACGCGACTTTCGTGCATAACTTGCAATTGATCTATCCGTGGCAACTATGCATTTTTTAGCGTTCAAGTCATATTTTTGCGTCTCTTTTACTCAATAAATCATTCTAAATCACTTGGAACGAAATTCGGCCTTTAAACATGACTTTCGTGCGTAACTTGCAGTTGATCTATTGAAGGCAACAATGCATTTGTTTAGCCTTAAAGTCATGTCACTGAGTCCCTTCTAGTCATTAAATCATTCTAAATTAGTTCGACCGAATTCTATTTTCGCCCTTCAAATATTCTTTTCTTACATAACTTGTAATTAATCTATTGAAGACAACAATGCATTATTTTAGCATTAAAAAGCATATCACTGAGTCTTTTCAATCATTAAATTGTTTGACGGCACTTCGAACCAATTCTCTTTTTGCATTTAGAACGCCATCTTCATGCATAATTTGCAATTGATCTATTGACGGCAACTACGACTTTTTTAGCCTTAAAGTCATATTTGTGCGTCTCCTTTAGTCAGTAAATCATTCTAAATCACTTCGTATGATATTCGGCATTTAAACATGACTTTCGTGCATAACTTGCAGTTGATCTATTGAAGGCAACAATGCATTAGTTTAGCCTTAAACTCATGTCACAGAGTCTCTTCTAGTCATTAAATCATTCTAAATTTGTTCGAACGAATTCTATTTTCGCCCTTCAAATATTATTTTCTTACATAACTTGTAATTAATCTATTGAAGACAACAATGCATTATTTTAGCATTAAAAAGCATATCACTCAGTCTTTTCAATAATTAAATTGTTTGAAGGCACTTCGAACCAATACTCTTTTTGCATTTGAAACGCGACTTTCGTGCATAACTTGCAATTGATCTACTGATGGCAACTATGCATTTTTTACCGTTCAAGCCATATTTTTGCGTCTCTTTTAGTCAGTAAATCGTTCTAAATCACTTCGTATGAAATTCGGCATTTAAACATGACTTTCGTGCATAACTTGCAGTTGATCTATTGAAGGCAACAATGCATTAGTTTAGCCTTAAAGTCATGTCACAGAGTCTCTTCTAATCATCAAATCATTCTAAATTTGTTCGAACGAATTCTATTTTCGCCCTTCAAATATTATTTTCTTACATAACTTGTAATTAATCTATTGAAGACAACAAAGCATTATTTTAGCATTAAAAAGCATATCACTCAGTCTTTTCAATCATTAAATTGTTTGAAGGCACTTCGAACCAATTCTCTTTTTGCATTTAAAACGCGACATTCGTGCATAACTTGCAATTGATCTATTGATGGCAACTATGCCTTTTTTAGCGTTCAAGTCATATATTTGCGTCTCTTTTAGTCAGTAAATCATTATAAATCACTTCGAACGAAATTCGGCCTTCAAACATGACATTCGTGCGTAACTTGCAGTTGATCTATTGAAGGCAGCAATGCATTTGTTTAGCCTTAAAGTCATGTCACTGAGTCTCTTCTAGTGATTAAATCATTCTAAATTAGTTCGAACGAATTCTATTTTCGCCATTCAAATATTATTTTCTTACATAACTTGTAATTAATCTATTGAAGACAACAATGCATTATTTTAGCATTAAAAAGCATATCACTCAGTCTTTTCAATCATTAAATTGTTTGACGGCACTTCGAACCAATTCTCTTTTTGCATTTAGAACGCCATCTTCATGCATAATTTGCAATTGATCTATTGACGGCAACTACGCATTTTTTTAGCCTTAAAGTCATATTTGTGCATCTCCTTTAGTCAGTAAATCATTCTAAATCACTTCGTATGATATTCGGCATTTAAACATGACTTTCGTGCATAACTTGCAGTTGATCTATTGAAGGCAACAATGCATTAGTTTAGCCTTAAAGTCATGTCACAGAGTCTCTTCTAGTCATTAAATCATTCTAAATTTGTTCAAACGAATTCTATTTTCGCCCTTCAAATATTATTTTCTTACATAACTTGTAATTAATCTATTGAAGACAACAATGCATTATTTTAGCATTAAAAAGCATATAACTCAGTCTTTTCAATCATTAAATTGTTTGACGGCACTTCGAACCAATTCTCTTTTTGCATTTAGAACGCCATCTTCATGCATAATTTGCAATTGATCTATTGATGGCAACTACGCATTTTTTTAGCCTTAAAGTCATATTTGTGCGTCTCCTTTAGTCAGTAAATCATTCTAAATCACTTCGTATGAAATTTGGCATTTAAACATGACTTTCGTGCATAACTGGCAGTTGATCTATTGAAGGCAACAATGCATTTGTTTAGCCTTAAAGTCATGTCACTGAGTCTCTTCTAGTCATTAAATCATTCTAAATTTGTTCGAACGAATTCTATTTTCGCCCTTCAAATATTATTTTCTTACATAACTTGTAATTAATCTATTGAAGACAACAATGCATTATTTTAGCATTAAAAACCATATCACTCAGTCTTTTCAATAATTAAATTGTTTGAAGGCACTTCGAACCAATTCTCTTTTTGCATTTGAAACGCGACTTTCGTGCATAACTTGCAATTGATCTACTGATGGCAACTATGCATTTTTTAGCGTTCAAGCCATATTTTTGCGTCTCTTTTAGTCAGTAAATCATTCTAAATCACTTCGTATGAAATTCGGCATTTAAACATGACTTTCATGCATAACTTGCAGTTGATCTATTGAAGGCAACAATGCATTAGTTTAGCCTTAAAGTCATGTCACAGAGTCTCTTCTAATCATCAAATCATTCTAAATTTGTTCGAACGAATTCTATTTTCGCCCTTCAAATATTATTTTCTTACATAACTTGTAATTAATCTATTGAAGACAACAAAGCATTACTTTAGCATTAAAAAGCATATCACTCAGTCTTTTCAATCATTAAATTGTTTGAAGGCACTTCGAACCAATTCTCTTTTTGCATTTAAAACGCGACATTCGTGCATAACTTGCAATTGATCTATTGATGGCAACTATACCTTTTTTAGCGTTCAAGTCATATATTTGCGTCTCTTTTAGTCAGTAAATCATTATAAATCACTTCGAACGAAATTCGGCCTTCAAACATGACTTTCGTGCGTAACATGCAGTTGATCTATTGAAGGCAACAATGCATTTGTTTAGCCTTAAAGTCATGTCACTGAGTCTCTTCTAGTCATTAAATCATTCTAAATTAGTTCGAAGGAATTCTATTTTCGCCATTCAAATATTATTTTCTTACATAACTTGTAATTAATCTATTGCAGACAACAATGCATTATTTTAGCATTAAAAAGCATATAACTCAGTCTTTTCAATCATTAAATTGTTTGACGGCACTTCGAACCAATTCTCTTTTTGTATTTAGAACGCCATCTTCATGCATAATTTGCAATTGATCTATTGATGGCAACTACGCATTTTTTTAGCCTTAAAGTCATATTTTTGCTTCTCCTTTAGTCAGTAAATCATTCTAAATCACTTCGTATGAAATTTGGAATTTAAAAATGACTTTCGTGCATAACTTGCAGTTGATCTATTGAAGGCAACAATGCATTTGTTTAGCCTTAAAGTTATGTCACTGAGTCTCTTCTAGTCATTAAATCATTCTAAATTAGTTCGAACGAATTCTATTTTCGCCCTTCAAACATTATTTTCTTACATAACTTGCAATTAATCTATTGAAGACAGCAATGCATTATTTTAGCATTAAAAAGCATATCACTCAGTCTTTTGAATCATTAAATTGTTTGAAGGCACTTCGAACCAATTCTCTTTTTGCATTTAAAACGCGACTTTCGTGCATAACTTGCAATTGATCTATTGATGGCAACTATGCCTTTTTTACCATTCAAGTCATATTTTTGCGTCATTTTTAGTCAGTAAATCATTCTAAATCACTTCGTATGAAATTCGGCATTTAAACATGACTTTCGAGCATAACTTGCAGTTGATCTATTATAGGCAACAATGCATTTGTTTAGCCTTAAACACATGTCACTGAGTCTCTTCTAGTCATTAAATCATTCTAAATTAGTTCGACCGAATTCTATTTTCGCCCTTCAAATATTATTTTCTTACATAACTTGTAATTAATCTATTGAAGACAACAATGCATTATTTTAGCATTAAAAAGCATATCACTCAGTCTTTTCAATCATTAAATTGTTTGAAGGCACTTCGAACCAATTCTCTTTTTGCATTTAAAACGCGACTTTCGTGCATAACTTGCAATTGATCTATTGATGGCAACTATGCCTTTTTTAGCGTTCAAGTCATATATTTGCGTCTGTTTTAGTCAGTAAATCATTCTAAATCACTTCGAACGAAATTCGGCCTTCAAACATGACTTTCGTGCGTAACTTGCAGTTGATCTATTGAAGGCAACAATGCATTTGTTTAGCCTTAAAGTCATGTCACTGAGTCTCTTCTAGTCATTAAATCATTCTAAATTAGTTCGAAGGAATTCTATTTTCGCCATTCAAATATTATTTTCTTACATAACTTGTAATTAATCTATTGCAGACAACAATGCATTATTTTAGCATTAAAAAGCATATAACTCAATCTTTTCAATCATTAAATTGTTTGACGGCACTTCGAACCAATTCTCTTTTTGCATTTAGAACGCCATCTTCATGCATAATTTGCAATTGATCTATTGATGGCAACTACGCATTTTTTTAGCCTTAAAGTCATATTTTTGCTTCTCCTTTAGTCAGTAAATCATTCTAAATCACTTCGTATGAAATTTGGAATTTAAACATGACTTTCGTGCATAACTTGCAGTTGATCTATTGAAGGCAACAATGCATTTGTTTAGCCTTAAAGTTATGTCACTGAGTCTCTTCTAGTCATTAAATCATTCTAAATTTGTTCGAACGAATTCTATTTTCGCCCTTCAAACATTATTTTCTTACATAACTTGCAATTAATCTATTGAAGACAGCAATGCATTATTTTAGCATTAAAAAGCATATCACTCAGTCTTTTGAATCATTAAATTGTTTGAAGGCACTTCGAACCAATTCTCTTTTTGCATTTAAAACGCGACTTTCGTGCATAACTTGCAATTGATCTATTGATGGCAACTATGCCTTTTTTACCATTCAAGTCATATTTTTGCGTCATTTTTAGTCAGTAAATCATTCTAAATCACTTCGTATGAAATTCGGCATTTAAACATGACTTTCGAGCATAACTTGCAGTTGATCTATTATAGGCAACAATGCATTTGTTTAGCCTTAAACACATGTCACTGAGTCTCTTCTAGTCATTAAATCATTCTAAATTAGTTCGACCGAATTCTATTTTCGCCCTTCAAATATTATTTTCTTACATAACTTGTAATTAATCTATTGAAGACAACAATGCATTATTTTAGCATTAAAAAGCATATCACTCAGTCTTTTCAATCATTAAATTGTTTGAAGGCACTTCGAACCAATTCTCTTTTTGCATTTAAAACGCGACTTTCGTGCATAACTTGCAATTGATCTATTGATGGCAACTATGCCTTTTTTAGCGTTCAAGTCATATTTTTGCATCTCTTTTAGTCAGTAAATCATTCTAAATAACTTCGAACGAAATTCGGCCTTTAAACATGACTTTCGTGCGTAACTTGCAGTTGATCTATTGAAGGCAACAATGCATTTGTTTAGCCTTAAAGTCATGTCACTGAGTCTCTTCTAGTCATTAAATCATTCTAAATTAGTTCGACTGAATTCTATTTTCTCCATTCAAATATTATTTTCTTACATAACTTGTAATTAATCTATTGAAGATAACAATGCATTATTTTAGCATTAAAAAGAATATAACTCAGTCTTTTCAATCATTAAATTGTTTGAAAGCACTTCGAACCAATTCTCTTTTTGCATTTAGAACGCCATCTTCATGCATAATTTGCAATTGATCTATTGATGGCAACTATGCATTTGTTTAGCCTTAAAGTCATATTTTTGCGTCTTTTTTAGTCAGTAAATCATTCTAAATCACTTCGTATGAAATTCGCCATTTAAACATGACTTTCGTGCATAACTTGCAGTTGATCTATTATAGGCAACAATGCATTGGTTTAGCCTTAAAGTCATGTCACTGAGTCTCTTCGAGTCATTAAATCATTCTAAATTAGTTCGAACGAATTCTATTTTCGCCCTTCAAATATTATTTTCTTACATAACTTGCAATTAATCTATTGAAGACAACAATGCCTTATTTTAGCATTAAAAAGCATATCACTCAGTCTTTTCAATCATTAAATTGTTTGACGGCACTTCGAACCAATTCTCTTTTTGCATTTAGAACGCCATCTTCATGCATAATTTGCAATTGATCTATTGACGGCAACTACGCATTTTTTTAGCCTTAAAGTCATATTTGTGCATCTCCTTTAGTCAGTAAATCATTCTAAATCACTTCGTATGATATTCGGCATTTAAACATGACTTTCGTGCATAACTTGCAGTTGATCTATTGAAGGCAACAATGCATTAGTTTAGCCTGAAAGTCATGTCACAGAGTCTCTTCTAGTCATTAAATCATTCTAAATTTGTTCGAACGAATTCTATTTTCGCCCTTCAAATATTATTTTCTTACATAACTTGTAATTAATCTATTGAAGACAACAATGCATTATTTTAGCATTAAAAAGCATATAACTCAGTCTTTTCAATCATTAAATTGTTTGACGGCACTTCGAACCAATTCTCTTTTTGCATTTAGAACGCCATCTTCATGCATAATTTGCAATTGATCTATTGATGGCAACTACGCATTTTTTTAGCCTTAAAGTCATATTTGTGCGTCTCCTTTAGTCAGTAAATCATTCTAAATCACTTCGTATGAAATTTGGCATTTAAACATGACTTTCGTGCATAACTGGCAGTTGATCTATTGAAGGCAACAATGCATTTGTTTAGCCTTAAAGTCATGTCACTGAGTCTCTTCTAGTCATTAAATCATTCTAAATTTGTTCGAACGAATTCTATTTTCGCCCTTCAAATATTATTTTCTTACATAACTTGTAATTAATCTATTGAAGACAACAATGCATTATTTTAGCATTAAAAACCATATCACTCAGTCTTTTCAATAATTAAATTGTTTGAAGGCACTTCGAACCAATTCTCTTTTTGCATTTGAAACGCGACTTTCGTGCATAACTTGCAATTGATCTACTGATGGCAACTATGCATTTTTTAGCGTTCAAGCCATATTTTTGCGTCTCTTTTAGTCAGTAAATCATTCTAAATCACTTCGTATGAAATTCGGCATTTAAACATGACTTTCATGCATAACTTGCAGTTGATCTATTGAAGGCAACAATGCATTAGTTTAGCCTTAAAGTCATGTCACAGAGTCTCTTCTAATCATCAAATCATTCTAAATTTGTTCGAACGAATTCTATTTTCGCCCTTCAAATATTATTTTCTTACATAACTTGTAATTAATCTATTGAAGACAACAAAGCATTATTTTAGCATTAAAAAGCATATCACTCAGTCTTTTCAATCATTAAATTGTTTGAAGGCACTTCGAACCAATTCTCTTTTTGCATTTAAAACGCGACATTCGTGCATAACTTGCAATTGATCTATTGATGGCAACTATACCTTTTTTAGCGTTCAAGGCATATATTTGCGTCTCTTTTAGTCAGTAAATCATTATAAATCACTTCGAACGAAATTCGGCCTTCAAACATGACTTTCGTGCGTAACATGCAGTTGATCTATTGAAGGCAACAATGCATTTGTTTAGCCTTAAAGTCATGTCACTGAGTCTCTTCTAGTCATTAAATCATTCTAAATTAGTTCGAAGGAATTCTATTTTCGCCATTCAAATATTATTTTCTTACATAACTTGTAATTAATCTAGTGCAGACAACAATGCATTATTTTAGCATTAAAAAGCATATAACTCAGTCTTTTCAATCATTAAATTGTTTGACGGCACTTCGAACCAATTCTCTTTTTGTATTTAGAACGCCATCTTCATGCATAATTTGCAATTGATCTATTGATGGCAACTACGCATTTTTTTAGCCTTAAAGTCATATTTTTGCTTCTACTTTAGTCAGTAAATCATTCTAAATCACTTCGTATGAAATTTGGAATTTAAAAATGACTTTCGTGCATAACTTGCAGTTGATCTATTGAAGGCAACAATGCATTTGTTTAGCCTTAAAGTTATGTCACTGAGTCTCTTCTAGTCATTAAATCATTCTAAATTAGTTCGAACGAATTCTATTTTCGCCCTTCAAACATTATTTTCTTACATAACTTGCAATTAATCTATTGAAGACAGCAATGCATTATTTTAGCATTAAAAAGCATATCACTCAGTCTTTTGAATCATTAAATTGTTTGAAGGCACTTCGAACCAATTCTCTTTTTGCATTTAAAACGCGACTTTCGTGCATAACTTGCAATTGATCTATTGATGGCAACTATGCCTTTTTTACCATTCAAGTCATATTTTTGCGTCATTTTTAGTCAGTAAATCATTCTAAATCACTTCGTATGAAATTCGGCATTTAAACATGACTTTCGAGCATAACTTGCAGTTGATCTATTATAGGCAACAATGCATTTGTTTAGCCTTAAACACATGTCACTGAGTCTCTTCTAGTCATTAAATCATTCTAAATTAGTTCGACCGAATTCTATTTTCGCCCTTCAAATATTATTTTCTTACATAACTTGTAATTAATCTATTGAAGACAACAATGCATTATTTTAGCATTAAAAAGCATATCACTCAGTCTTTTCAATCATTAAATTGTTTGAAGGCACTTCGAACCAATTCTCTTTTTGCATTTAAAACGCGACTTTCGTGCATAACTTGCAATTGATCTATTGATGGCAACTATGCCTTTTTTAGCGTTCAAGTCATATATTTGCGTCTGTTTTAGTCAGTAAATCATTCTAAATCACTTCGAACGAAATTCGGCCTTCAAACATGACTTTCGTGCGTAACTTGCAGTTGATCTATTGAAGGCAACAATGCATTTATTTAGCCTTAAAGTCATGTCACTGAGTCTCTTCTAGTCATTAAATCATTCTAAATTAGTTCGACTGAATTCTATTTTCGCCATTCAAATATTATTTTCTTACATAACTTGTAATTAATCTATTGAAGATAACAATGCATTATTTTAGCATTAAAAAGAATATAACTCAGTCTTTTCAATCATTAAATTGTTTGAAAGCACTTCGAACCAATTCTCTTTTTGCATTTAGAACGCCATCTTCATGCATAATTTGCAATTGATCTATTGATGGCAACTATGCATTTGTTTAGCCTTAAAGTCATATTTTTGCGTCTTTTTTAGTCAGTAAATCATTCTAAATCACTTCGTATGAAATTCGCCATTTAAACATGACTTTCGTGCATAACTTGCAGTTGATCTATTATAGGCAACAATGCATTGGTTTAGCCTTAAAGTCATGTCACTGAGTCTCTTCGAGTCATTAAATCATTCTAAATTAGTTCGAACGAATTCTATTTTCGCCCTTCAAATATTATTTTCTTACATAACTTGCAATTAATCTATTGAAGACAACAATGCCTTATTTTAGCATTAAAAAGCATATCACTCAGTCTTTTCAATCATTAAATTGTTTGACGGCACTTCGAACCAATTCTCTTTTTGCATTTAGAACGCCATCTTCATGCATAATTTGCAATTGATCTATTGACGGCAACTACGCATTTTTTTAGCCTTAAAGTCATATTTGTGCATCTCCTTTAGTCAGTAAATCATTCTAAATCACTTCGTATGATATTCGGCATTTAAACATGACTTTCGTGCATAACTTGCAGTTGATCTATTGAAGGCAACAATGCATTAGTTTAGCCTGAAAGTCATGTCACAGAGTCTCTTCTAGTCATTAAATCATTCTAAATTTGTTCGAACGAATTCTATTTTCGCCCTTCAAATATTATTTTCTTACATAACTTGTAATTAATCTATTGAAGACAACAATGCATTATTTTAGCATTAAAAAGCATATAACTCAGTCTTTTCAATCATTAAATTGTTTGACGGCACTTCGAACCAATTCTCTTTTTGCATTTAGAACGCCATCTTCATGCATAATTTGCAATTGATCTATTGATGGCAACTACGCATTTTTTCAGCCTTAAAGTCATATTTGTGCGTCTCCTTTAGTCAGTAAATCATTCTAAATCACTTCGTATGAAATTTGGCATTTAAACATGACTTTCGTGCATAACTGGCAGTTGATCTATTGAAGGCAACAATGCATTTGTTTAGCCTTAAAGTCATGTCACTGAGTCTCTTCTAGTCATTAAATCATTCTAAATTTGTTCGAACGAATTCTATTTTCGCCCTTCAAATATTATTTTCTTACATAACTTGTAATTAATCTATTGAAGACAACAATGCATTATTTTAGCATTAAAAACCATATCACTCAGTCTTTTCAATAATTAAATTGTTTGAAGGCACTTCGAACCAATTCTCTTTTTGCATTTGAAACGCGACTTTCGTGCATAACTTGCAATTGATCTACTGATGGCAACTATGCATTTTTTAGCGTTCAAGCCATATTTTTGCGTCTCTTTTAGTCAGTAAATCATTCTAAATCACTTCGTATGAAATTCGGCATTTAAACATGACTTTCATGCATAACTTGCAGTTGATCTATTGAAGGCAACAATGCATTAGTTTAGCCTTAAAGTCATGTCACAGAGTCTCTTCTAATCATCAAATCATTCTAAATTTGTTCGAACGAATTCTATTTTCGCCCTTCAAATATTATTTTCTTACATAACTTGTAATTAATCTATTGAAGACAACAAAGCATTATTTTAGCATTAAAAAGCATATCACTCAGTCTTTTCAATCATTAAATTGTTTGAAGGCACTTCGAACCAATTCTCTTTTTGCATTTAAAACGCGACATTCGTGCATAACTTGCAATTGATCTATTGATGGCAACTATACCTTTTTTAGCGTTCAAGTCATATATTTGCGTCTCTTTTAGTCAGTAAATCATTATAAATCACTTCGAACGAAATTCGGCCTTCAAACATGACTTTCGTGCGTAACATGCAGTTGATCTATTGAAGGCAACAATGCATTTGTTTAGCCTTAAAGTCATGTCACTGAGTCTCTTCTAGTCATTAAATCATTCTAAATTAGTTCGAAGGAATTCTATTTTCGCCATTCAAATATTATTTTCTTACATAACTTGTAATTAATCTAGGGCAGACAACAATGCATTATTTTAGCATTAAAAAGCATATAACTCAGTCTTTTCAATCATTAAATTGTTTGACGGCACTTCGAACCAATTCTCTTTTTGTATTTAGAACGCCATCTTCATGCATAATTTGCAATTGATCTATTGATGGCAACTACGCATTTTTTTAGCCTTAAAGTCATATTTTTGCTTCTCCTTTAGTCAGTAAATCATTCTAAATCACTTCGTATGAAATTTGGAATTTAAAAATGACTTTCGTGCATAACTTGCAGTTGATCTATTGAAGGCAACAATGCATTTGTTTAGCCTTAAAGTTATGTCACTGAGTCTCTTCTAGTCATTAAATCATTCTAAATTAGTTCGAACGAATTCTATTTTCGCCCTTCAAACATTATTTTCTTACATAACTTGCAATTAATCTATTGAAGACAGCAATGCATTATTTTAGCATTAAAAAGCATATCACTCAGTCTTTTGAATCATTAAATTGTTTGAAGGCACTTCGAACCAATTCTCTTTTTGCATTTAAAACGCGACTTTCGTGCATAACTTGCAATTGATCTATTGATGGCAACTATGCCTTTTTTACCATTCAAGTCATATTTTTGCGTCATTTTTAGTCAGTAAATCATTCTAAATCACTTCGTATGAAATTCGGCATTTAAACATGACTTTCGAGCATAACTTGCAGTTGATCTATTATAGGCAACAATGCATTTGTTTAGCCTTAAACACATGTCACTGAGTCTCTTCTAGTCATTAAATCATTCTAAATTAGTTCGACCGAATTCTATTTTCGCCCTTCAAATATTATTTTCTTACATAACTTGTAATTAATCTATTGAAGACAACAATGCATTATTTTAGCATTAAAAAGCATATCACTCAGTCTTTTCAATCATTAAATTGTTTGAAGGCACTTCGAACCAATTCTCTTTTTGCATTTAAAACGCGACTTTCGTGCATAACTTGCAATTGATCTATTGATGGCAACTATGCCTTTTTTAGCGTTCAAGTCATATATTTGCGTCTGTTTTAGTCAGTAAATCATTCTAAATCACTTCGAACGAAATTCGGCCTTCAAACATGACTTTCGTGCGTAACTTGCAGTTGATCTATTGAAGGCAACAATGCATTTATTTAGCCTTAAAGTCATGTCACTGAGTCTCTTCTAGTCAATAAATCATTCTAAATTAGTTCGACTGAATTCTATTTTCGCCATTCAAATATTATTTTCTTACATAACTTGTAATTAATCTATTGAAGATAACAATGCATTATTTTAGCATTAAAAAGAATATAACTCAGTCTTTTCAATCATTAAATTGTTTGAAAGCACTTCGAACCAATTCTCTTTTTGCATTTAGAACGCCATCTTCATGCATAATTTGCAATTGATCTATTGATGGCAACTATGCATTTGTTTAGCCTTAAAGTCATATTTTTGCGTCTTTTTTAGTCAGTAAATCATTCTAAATCACTTCGTATGAAATTCGCCATTTAAACATGACTTTCGTGCATAACTTGCAGTTGATCTATTATAGGCAACAATGCATTGGTTTAGCCTTAAAGTCATGTCACTGAGTCTCTTCTAGTCATTAAATCATTCTAAATTAGTTCGAACGAATTCTATTTTCGCCCTTCAAATATTATTTTCTTACATAACTTGTAATTAATCTATTGAAGACAACAATGCCTTATTTTAGCATTAAAAAGCATATCACTCAGTCTTTTCAATCATTAAATTGTTTGAAGGCACATCGAACCAATTCTCTTTTTGCATATAAAACGCGACTTTCGTGCATAACTTGCAATTGATCTATTGATGGCAACTCTGCATTTTTTAGCGTTCAAGCCATATTTTTGCATCTCTTTTAGTTAGTAAATCATTCTAAATCACTTCGTATGAAATTCAGCATTTAAACATGACTTTCGTGCATAACTTGCAGTTGATCTATTGAAGGCAACAATGCATTTGTTTAGCCTTAAAGTCATGTCATTGAATCTGTTTTAGTCTTTAAATCATTCTAAATTAATTCGAACGAATTCTATTTTTGCCCTTCAAACATTCTTTTCTTACATAACTTGTAATTAATCTATTGAAGACAACAATGCATTATTTTAACATTAGAAAGCATATAACTCAGTCTTTTCAATCATTAAATTGTTTGACGGCACTTCGAGCCAATTCTCTTTTTGCATTTAGAACGCTATCTTCATGCATAATTTGCAATTGATCTATTGATGGCAACTACGCATTTTTTTAGCCTTAAAGTCATATTTTTGCGTCTCCTTTAGTCAGTAAATCATTCTAAATCACTTCGTATGAAATTTGGCATTTAAACATGACTTTCGTGCATAACTTGCAGTTGATCTATTGAAGGCAACAATGCATTTGTTTAGCCTTAAAGTCATGTCACTAAGTCTCTTCTAGTCATTAAATCATTCTAAATTTGTTCAAACGAATTCTATTTTCGCCCTTCAAATATTATTTTCTTACATAACTTGTAATTAATCTATTGAAGACAACAATGCATTATTTTAGCATTAAAAAGCATATAACTCAGTCTTTTCAATCATTAAATTGTTTGACGGCACTTCGAACCAATTCTCTTTTTGCATTTAGAACGCCATCTTCATGCATAATTTGCAATTGATCTATTGATGGCAACTACGCATTTTTTTAGCCTTAAAGTCATATTTGTGCGTCTCCTTTAGTCAGTAAATCATTCTAAATCACTTCGTATGAAATTTGGCCTTTAAACATGACTTTCGTGCGTAACTTGCAGTTGATCTATTGAAGGCAACAATGCATTTGTTTAGCCTTAAAGTCATGTCATTGAGTCTCTTTTAGTCTTTAAATCATTCTAAATTAATTCGAGCGAATTCTATTTTTGCCCTTCAAATATTATTTTCTTACATAACTTGTAATTAATCTATTGAAGACAACAATGCATTATTTTAGCATTAAAAAACATATCACTCAGTCTTTTCAATCATTAAATTGTTTGAAGGCACTTCGAACCAATTCTCTTTTTGCATTTAAAACGCGACTTTCATGCCTAACTTGCAATTGATCTATTGATGGCAACTATGCCTTTTTTAGCGTTCAAGTCATATTTTTGCGGCTCTTATAGTCAGTAAATAATTTTAAATCACTTCGAACGAAATTCGGCCTTTAAACATGACTTTCGTGCGTAACTTGCAGTTGATCTATTGAAGGCAACAATGCATTTGTTTAGCCTTAAAGTCATGTCATTGAGTCTCTTTTAGTCTTTAAATCATTCTAAATTAATTCGAACGAATTCTATTTTTGCCCTTCAAATATTATTTTCTTACATAACTTGTAATTAATCTATTGAAGACAACAATGCATTATTTTAGCATTAAAAAGCATATCACTCAGTCTTTTCAATCATTAAATTGTTTGAAGGCACTTCGAACCAATTCTCTTTTTGCATTTAAAACGCGACTTTCATGCCTAACTTGCAATTGATCTATTGATGGCAACTATGCCTTTTTTAGCGTTCAAGTCATATTTTTGCGGCTCTTATAGTCAGTAAATCATTCTAAATCACTTCGAACGAAATTCGGCCTTTAAACATGACTTTCGTGCGTAACTTGCAGTTGATCTATTAAAGGCAACAATGCATTTGTTTAGCCTTAAAGTCATGTCACTGAGTCTCTTCTAGTCATTAAATCATTCTAAATTAGTTCGAACGAATTCTATTTTCGCCCTTCAAATATTATTTTCTTACATAACTTGTAATTAATCTATTGAAGACAACCATGCATTATTTTAGCATTAAAAAGCATATCACTCAGTCTTTTCAATTATTAAATTGTTTGAAGGCACTTCGAACTAATTCTCTTTTTGCATTTAAAACGCGACTTTCGTGCATAACTTGCAATTGATCTATTGATGGCATCTATGCATTTTTTAGCGTTCAAGCCATATTTTTGCATCTCCTTTAGTCAGTAAATCATTCTAAATCACTTCGTATGAAATTCGGCATTTAAACATGACTTTCGTGCGTAACTTGCAGTTGATCTATTGAAGGCAACAATGCATTTGTTTAGCCTTAAAGTCATGTCATTGAGTCTCTTTTAGTCTTTAAATCATTCTAAATTAATTCGAGCGAATTCTATTTTTGCCCTTCAAATATTATTTTCTTACATAACTTGTAATTAATCTATTGAAGACAACAATGCATTATTTTAGCATTAAAAAGCATATCACTCAGTCTTTTCAATCATTAAATTGTTTGAAGGCACTTCGAACCAATTCTCTTTTTGCATTTAAAACGCGACTTTCATGCCTAACTTGCAATTGATCTATTGATGGCAACTATGCCTTTTTTAGCGTTCAAGTCATATTTTTGCGGCTCTTATAGTCAGTTAATAATTTTAAATCACTTCGAACGAAATTCGGCCTTTAAACATGACTTTCGTGCGTAACTTGCAGTTGATCTATTGAAGGCAACAATGCATTTGTTTAGCCTTAAAGTCATGTCATTGAGTCTCTTTTAGTCTTTAAATCATTCTAAATTAATTCGAACGAATTCTATTTTTGCCCTTCAAATATTATTTTCTTACATAACTTGTAATTAATCTATTGAAGACAACAATGCATTATTTTAGCATTAAAAAGCATATCACTCAGTCTTTTCAATCATTAAATTGTTTGAAGGCACTTCGAACCAATTCTCTTTTTGCATTTAAAACGCGACTTTCATGCCTAACTTGCAATTGATCTATTGATGGCAACTATGCCTTTTTTAGCGTTCAAGTCATATTTTTGCGGCTCTTATAGTCAGTAAATCATTCTAAATCACTTCGAACGAAATTCGGCCTTCAAACATGACTTTCGTGCGTAACATGCAGTTGATCTATTGAAGGCAACAATGCATTTGTTTAGCCTTAAAGTCATGTCACTGAGTCTCTTCTAGTCATTAAATCATTCTAAATTAGTTCGAAGGAATTCTATTTTCGCCATTCAAATATTATTTTCTTACATAACTTGTAATTAATCTAGTGCAGACAACAATGCATTATTTTAGCATTAAAAAGCATATAACTCAGTCTTTTCAATCATTAAATTGTTTGACGGCACTTCGAACCAATTCTCTTTTTGTATTTAGAACGCCATCTTCATGCATAATTTGCAATTGATCTATTGATGGCAACTACGCATTTTTTTAGCCTTAAAGTCATATTTTTGCTTCTCCTTTACTCAGTAAATCATTCTAAATCACTTCGTATGAAATTTGGAATTTAAAAATGACTTTCGTGCATAACTTGCAGTTGATCTATTGAAGGCAACAATGCATTTGTTTAGCCTTAAAGTTATGTCACTGAGTCTCTTCTAGTCATTAAATCATTCTAAATTAGTTCGAACGAATTCTATTTTCGCCCTTCAAACATTATTTTCTTACATAACTTGCAATTAATCTATTGAAGACAGCAATGCATTATTTTAGCATTAAAAAGCATATCACTCAGTCTTTTGAATCATTAAATTGTTTGAAGGCACTTCGAACCAATTCTCTTTTTGCATTTAAAACGCGACTTTCGTGCATAACTTGCAATTGATCTATTGATGGCAACTATGCCTTTTTTACCATTCAAGTCATATTTTTGCGTCATTTTTAGTCAGTAAATCATTCTAAATCACTTCGTATGAAATTCGGCATTTAAACATGACTTTCGAGCATAACTTGCAGTTGATCTATTATAGGCAACAATGCATTTGTTTAGCCTTAAACACATGTCACTGAGTCTCTTCTAGTCATTAAATCATTCTAAATTAGTTCGACCGAATTCTATTTTCGCCCTTCAAATATTATTTTCTTACATAACTTGTAATTAATCTATTGAAGACAACAATGCATTATTTTAGCATTAAAAAGCATATCACTCAGTCTTTTCAATCATTAAATTGTTTGAAGGCACTTCGAACCAATTCTCTTTTTGCATTTAAAACGCGACTTTCGTGCATAACTTGCAATTGATCTATTGATGGCAACTATGCCTTTTTTAGCGTTCAAGTCATATTTTTGCATCTCTTTTAGTCAGTAAATCATTCTAAATAACTTCGAACGAAATTCGGCCTTTAAACATGACTTTCGTGCGTAACTTGCAGTTGATCTATTGAAGGCAACAATGCATTTGTTTAGCCTTAAAGTCATGTCACTGAGTCTCTTCTAGTCATTAAATCATTCTAAATTAGTTCGAAGGAATTCTATTTTCGCCATTCAAATATTATTTTCTTACATAACTTGTAATTAATCTAGTGCAGACAACAATGCATTATTTTAGCATTAAAAAGCATATAACTCAGTCTTTTCAATCATTAAATTGTTTGACGGCACTTCGAACCAATTCTCTTTTTGTATTTAGAACGCCATCTTCATGCATAATTTGCAATTGATCTATTGATGGCAACTACGCATTTTTTTAGCCTTAAAGTCATATTTTTGCTTCTCCTTTAGTCAGTAAATCATTCTAAATCACTTCGTATGAAATTTGGAATTTAAAAATGACTTTCGTGCATAACTTGCAGTTGATCTATTGAAGGCAACAATGCATTTGTTTAGCCTTAAAGTTATGTCACTGAGTCTCTTCTAGTCATTAAATCATTCTAAATTAGTTCGAACGAATTCTATTTTCGCCCTTCAAACATTATTTTCTTACATAACTTGCAATTAATCTATTGAAGACAGCAATGCATTATTTTAGCATTAAAAAGCATATCACTCAGTCTTTTGAATCATTAAATTGTTTGAAGGCACTTCGAACCAATTCTCTTTTTGCATTTAAAACGCGACTTTCGTGCATAACTTGCAATTGATCTATTGATGGCAACTATGCCTTTTTTACCATTCAAGTCATATTTTTGCGTCATTTTTAGTCAGTAAATCATTCTAAATCACTTCGTATGAAATTCGGCATTTAAACATGACTTTCGAGCATAACTTGCAGTTGATCTATTATAGGCAACAATGCATTTGTTTAGCCTTAAACACATGTCACTGAGTCTCTTCTAGTCATTAAATCATTCTAAATTAGTTCGACCGAATTCTATTTTCGCCCTTCAAATATTATTTTCTTACATAACTTGTAATTATTCTATTGAAGACAACAATGCATTATTTTAGCATTAAAAAGCATATCACTCAGTCTTTTCAATCATTAAATTGTTTGAAGGCACTTCGAACCAATTCTCTTTTTGCATATAAAACGCGACTTTCGTGCATAACTTGCAATTGATCTATTGATGGCAACTCTGCATTTTTTAGCGTTCAAGCCATATTTTTGCATCTCTTTTAGTTAGTAAATCATTCTAAATCACTTCGTATGAAATTCAGCATTTAAACATGACTTTCGTGCATAACTTGCAGTTGATCTATTGAAGGCAACAATGCATTTGTTTAGCCTTAAAGTCATGTCATTGAATCTGTTTTAGTCTTTAAATCATTCTAAATTAATTCGAACGAATTCTATTTTTGCCCTTCAAACATTCTTTTCTTACATAACTTGTAATTAATCTATTGAAGACAACAATGCATTATTTTAACATTAGAAAGCATATAACTCAGTCTTTTCAATCATTAAATTGTTTGACGGCACTTCGAGCCAATTCTCTTTTTGCATTTAGAACGCTATCTTCATGCATAATTTGCAATTGATCTATTGATGGCAACTACGCATTTTTTTAGCCTTAAAGTCATATTTTTGCGTCTCCTTTAGTCAGTAAATCATTCTAAATCACTTCGTATGAAATTTGGCATTTAAACATGACTTTCGTGCATAACTTGCAGTTGATCTATTGAAGGCAACAATGCATTTGTTTAGCCTTAAAGTCATGTCACTAAGTCTCTTCTAGTCATTAAATCATTCTAAATTTGTTCAAACGAATTCTATTTTCGCCCTTCAAATATTATTTTCTTACATAACTTGTAATTAATCTATTGAAGACAACAATGCATTATTTTAGCATTAAAAAGCATATCACTCAGTCTTTTCAATCATTAAATTGTTTGAAGGCACTTCGAACCAATTCTCTTTTTGGATTTGAAACGCGACTTTCATGCATAACTTGCAATTGATCTATCGATGGCAACTATGCATTTTTTAGCGTTCAAGCCATATTTTTGCAGCTCTTATAGTCAGTAAATCATTCTAAATCACTTCGAACGAAATTCAGCATTTAAACATGACTTTCGTGCATAACTTGCAGTTGATCTATTGAAGGCAACAATGCATTTTTTTGGCCTTAAAGTCATGTTACTGAGTCTCTTCTAGTCATTAAATCATTCTAAATTAATTCGAACGAATTCTATTTTTGCCCTTCAAACATTCTTTTCTTACATAACTTGTAATTAATCTATTGAAGATAACAATGCATTATTTTAGCATTAAAAAGCATATCACTCAGTCTTTTCAATCATTAAATTGTTTGAAGACACTTCGAACCAATTCTCTTTTTGCATTTAAAACGCGACTTTCGTGCATAACTTGCAATTGATCTATTGATGGCAACTATGCATTTTTTAGCATTCAAGTCATATTTTTGCGGCTCTTATAGTCAGTAAATAATTTTAAATCACTTCGAACGAAATTCGGCCTTTAAACATGACTTTCGTGCGTAACTTGCAGTTGATCTATTGAAGGCAACAATGCATTTGTTTAGCCTTAAAGTCATGTCATTGAGTCTCTTTTAGTCTTTAAATCATTCTAAATTAATTCGAGCGAATTCTATTTTTGCCCTTCAAATATTATTTTCTTACATAACTTGTAATTAATCTATTGAAGACAACAATGCATTATTTTAGCATTAAAAAGCATATCACTCAGTCTTTTCAATCATTAAATTGTTTGAAGGCACTTCGAACCAATTCTCTTTTTGCATTTAAAACGCGACTTTCATGCCTAACTTGCAATTGATCTATTGATGGCAACTATGCCTTTTTTAGCGTTCAAGTCATATTTTTGCGGCTCTTATAGTCAGTAAATAATTTTAAATCACTTCGAACGAAATTCGGCCTTTAAACATGACTTTCGTGCGTAACTTGCAGTTGATCTATTGAAGGCAACAATGCATTTGTTTAGCCTTAAAGTCATGTCATTGAGTCTCTTTTAGTCTTTAAATCATTCTAAATTAATTCGATCGAATTCTATTTTTGCCCTTCAAATATTATTTTCTTACATAACTTGTAATTAATCTATTGAAGACAACAATGCATTATTTTAGCATTAAAAAGCATATCACTCAGTCTTTTCAATCATTAAATTGTTTGAAGGCACTTCGAACCAATTCTCTTTTTGCATTTAAAACGCGACTTTCATGCCTAACTTGCAATTGATCTATTGATGGCAACTATGCCTTTTTTAGCGTTCAAGTCATATTTTTGCGGCTCTTATAGTCAGTAAATCATTCTAAATCACTTCGAACGAAATTCGGCCTTTAAACATGACTTTCGTGCGTAACTTGCAGTTGATCTATTAAAGGCAACAATGCATTTGTTTAGCCTTAAAGTCATGTCACTGAGTCTCTTCTAGTCATTAAATCATTCTAAATTAGTTCGAACGAATTCTATTTTCGCCCTTCAAATATTATTTTCTTACATAACTTGTAATTAATCTATTGAAGACAACCATGCATTATTTTAGCATTAAAAAGCATATCACTCAGTCTTTTCAATTATTAAATTGTTTGAAGGCACTTCGAACTAATTCTCTTTTTGCATTTAAAACGCGACTTTCGTGCATAACTTGCAATTGATCTATTGATGGCATCTATGCATTTTTTAGCGTTCAAGCCATATTTTTGCATCTCTTTTAGTCAGTAAATCATTCTAAATCACTTCGTATGAAATTCGGCATTTAAACATGACTTTCGTGCATAACTTGCAGTTGATCTATTGAAGGCAACAATGCATTTGTTTAGCCTTAAAGTCATGTCACTGAGTCTCTTCTAGTCATTAAATCATTCTAAATTAGTTCGAACGAATTCTATTTTTGCCCTTCAAACATTCTTTTCTTACATAACTTGTAATTAATCTATTGAAGATAACAATGCATTATTTTAGCATTAAAAAGCATATCACTCAGTCTTTTCAATCATTAAATTGTTTGAAGGCACTTCGAACCAATTCTCTTTTTGCATTTAAAACGCGACTTTCGTGCATAACTTGCAATTGATCTATTGATGGCAACTATGCCTTTTTTAGCGTTCAAGTCATATTTTTGCGGCTCTTATTGTCAGTAAATCATTTTAAATTACTTCGAACAAAATTCGGCCTTTAAACATGACTTTCGTGCGTAACTTGCAGTTGATCTATTGAAGGCAACAATGCATTTGTTTAGCCTTAAAGTCATGTCATTGAGTCTCTTTTAGTCTTTAAATCATTCTAAATTAATTCGAACGAATTCTATTTTTGCCCTTCAAATATTATTTTCTTACATAACTTGTAATTAATCTATTGAAGACAACAATGCATTATTTTAGCATTAAAAAGCATATCACTCAGTCTTTTCAATCATTAAATTGTTTGAAGGCACTTCGAACCAATTCTCTTTTTGCATATAAAACGCGACTTTCGTGCATAACTTGCAATTGATCTATTGATGGCAACTCTGCATTTTTTAGCGTTCAAGCCATATTTTTGCATCTCTTTTAGTCAGTAAATCATTCTAAATCACTTCGTATGAAATTCAGCATTTAAACATGACTTTCGTGCATAACTTGCAGTTGATCTATTGAAGGCAACAATGCATTTGTTTAGCCTTAAAGTCATGTCATTGAATCTGTTTTAGTCTTTAAATCATTCTCAATTAATTCGAACGAATTCTATTTTTGCCCTTCAAACATTCTTTTCTTACATAACTTGTAATTAATCTATTGAAGACAACAATGCATTATTTTAGCATTAGAAAGCATATAACTCAGTCTTTTCAATCATTAAATTGTTTGACGGCACTTCGAGCCAATTCTCTTTTTGCATTTAGAACGCTATCTTCATGCATAATTTGCAATTGATCTATTGATGGCAACTACGCATTTTTTTAGCCTTAAAGTCATATTTTTGCGTCTCCTTTAGTCAGTAAATCATTCTGAATCACTTCGTATGAAATTTGGCATTTAAACATGACTTTCGTGCATAACTTGCAGTTGATCTATTGAAGGCAACAATGCATTTGTTTAGCCTTAAAGTCATGTCACTAAGTCTCTTCTAGTCATTAAATCATTCTAAATTTGTTCAAACGAATTCTATTTTCGCCCTTCAAATATTATTTTCTTACATAACTTGTAATTAATCTATTGAAGACAACAATGCATTATTTTAGCATTAAAAAGCATATCACTCAGTCTTTTCAGTCATTAAATTGTTTGAAGGCACTTCGAACCAATTCTCTTTTTGGATTTGAAACGCGACTTTCATGCATAACTTGCAATTGATCTATCGATGGCAACTATGCATTTTTTAGCGTTCAAGCCATATTTTTGCAGCTCTTATAGTCAGTAAATCATTCTAAATCACTTCGAACGAAATTCAGCATTTAAACATGACTTTCGTGCATAACTTGCAGTTGATCTATTGAAGGCAATAATGCATTTTTTTGGCCTTAAAGTCATGTTACTGAGTCTCTTCTAGTCATTAAATCATTCTAAATTAGTTCGAACGAATTATATTTTCGCCATTCAAATATTATTTTCTTACATAACTTGTAATTATTCTATTGAAGACAACAATGCATTATTTTAGCATTAAAAAGCATATAACTCAGTCTTTTCAATCATTAAATTGTTTGACGGCACTTCGAGCCAATTCTCTTTTTGCATTTAGAACGCTATCTTCATGCATAATTTGCAATTGATCTATTGATGGCAACTACGCATTTTTTTAGCCTTAAAGTCATATTTTTGCGTCTCCTTTAGTCAGTAAATCATTCTAAATCACTTCGTATGAAATTTGGCATTTAAACATGACTTTCGTGCGTAACTTGCAGTTGATCTATTGAAGGCAACAATGCATTTGTTTAGCCTTAAAGTCATGTCATTGAGTCTCTTTTAGTCTTTAAATCATTCTAAATTAATTCGAACGAATTCTATTTTTGCCCTTCAAACATTATTTTCTTTCATAACTTGTAATTAATCTATTGAAGACAACAATGCATTATTTTAGCATTAAAAAGCATATCACTCAGTCTTTTCAATTATTAAATTGTTTGAAGGCACTTCGAACTAATTCTCTTTTTGCATTTAAAACGCAACTTTCGTGCATAACTTGCAATTGATCTATTGATGGCATCTATGCATTTTTTAGTGTTCAAGCCATATTTTTGCATCTCTTTTAGTCAGTAAATCATTCTAAATCACTTCGTATGAAATTCAGCATTTAAACATGACTTTCGTCCATAACTTGCAGTTGATCTATTGAAGGCAACAATGCATTTGTTTAGCCTTAAAGTCATGTCATTGAATCTGTTTTAGTCTTTAAATCATTCTAAATTAATTCGAACGAATTCTATTTTTGCCCTTCAAACATTCTTTTCTTACATAACTTGTAATTAATCTATTGAAGACAACAATGCATTATTTTAGCATTAAAAAGCATATCACTCAGTCTTTTCAATCATTAAATTGTTTGAAGGCACTTCGAACCAATTCTCTTTTTGCATTTAAAACGCGACTTTCATGCCTAACTTGCAATTGATCTATTGATGGCAACTATGCCTTTTTTAGCGTTCAAGTCATATTTTTGCGGCTCTTATAGTCAGTAAATCATTCTAAATCACTTCGAACGAAATTCGGCCTTTAAACATGACTTTCGTGCGTAACTTGCAGTTGATCTATTAAAGGCAACAATGCATTTGTTTAGCCTTAAAGTCATGTCACTGAGTCTCTTCTAGTCATTAAATCATTCTAAATTAGTTCGAACGAATTCTATTTTCGCCCTTCAAATATTATTTTCTTACATAACTTGTAATTAATCTATTGAAGACAACCATGCATTATTTTAGCATTAAAAAGCATATCACTCAGTCTTTTCAATTATTAAATTGTTTGAAGGCACTTCGAACTAATTCTCTTTTTGCATTTAAAACGCGACTTTCGTGCATAACTTGCAATTGATCTATTGATGGCATCTATGCATTTTTTAGCGTTCAAGCCATATTTTTGCATCTCTTTTAGTCAGTAAATCATTCTAAATCACTTCGTATGAAATTCGGCATTTAAACATGACTTTCGTGCATAACTTGCAGTTGATCTATTGAAGGCAACAATGCATTTGTTTAGCCTTAAAGTCATGTCACTGAGTCTCTTCTAGTCATTAAATCATTCTAAATTAGTTCGAACGAATTCTATTTTTGCCCTTCAAACATTCTTTTCTTACATAACTTGTAATTAATCTATTGAAGATAACAATGCATTATTTTAGCATTAAAAAGCATATCACTCAGTCTTTTCAATCATTAAATTGTTTGAAGGCACTTCGAACCAATTCTCTTTTTGCATTTAAAACGCGACTTTCGTGCATAACTTGCAATTGATCTATTGATGGCAACTATGCCTTTTTTAGCGTTCAAGTCATATTTTTGCGGCTCTTATTGTCAGTAAATCATTTTAAATTACTTCGAACAAAATTCGGCCTTTAAACATGACTTTCGTGCGTAACTTGCAGTTGATCTATTGAAGGCAACAATGCATTTGTTTAGCCTTAAAGTCATGTCATTGAGTCTCTTTTAGTCTTTAAATCATTCTAAATTAATTCGAACGAATTCTATTTTTGCCCTTCAAATATTATTTTCTTACATAACTTGTAATTAATCTATTGAAGACAACAATGCATTATTTTAGCATTAAAAAGCATATCACTCAGTCTTTTCAATCATTAAATTGTTTGAAGGCACTTCGAACCAATTCTCTTTTTGCATATAAAACGCGACTTTCGTGCATAACTTGCAATTGATCTATTGATGGCAACTCTGCATTTTTTAGCGTTCAAGCCATATTTTTGCATCTCTTTTAGTCAGTAAATCATTCTAAATCACTTCGTATGAAATTCAGCATTTAAACATGACTTTCGTGCATAACTTGCAGTTGATCTATTGAAGGCAACAATGCATTTGTTTAGCCTTAAAGTCATGTCATTGAATCTGTTTTAGTCTTTAAATCATTCTCAATTAATTCGAACGAATTCTATTTTTGCCCTTCAAACATTCTTTTCTTACATAACTTGTAATTAATCTATTGAAGACAACAATGCATTATTTTAGCATTAGAAAGCATATAACTCAGTCTTTTCAATCATTAAATTGTTTGACGGCACTTCGAGCCAATTCTCTTTTTGCATTTAGAACGCTATCTTCATGCATAATTTGCAATTGATCTATTGATGGCAACTACGCATTTTTTTAGCCTTAAAGTCATATTTTTGCGTCTCCTTTAGTCAGTAAATCATTCTGAATCACTTCGTATGAAATTTGGCATTTAAACATGACTTTCGTGCATAACTTGCAGTTGATCTATTGAAGGCAACAATGCATTTGTTTAGCCTTAAAGTCATGTCACTAAGTCTCTTCTAGTCATTAAATCATTCTAAATTTGTTCAAACGAATTCTATTTTCGCCCTTCAAATATTATTTTCTTACATAACTTGTAATTAATCTATTGAAGACAACAATGCATTATTTTAGCATTAAAAAGCATATCACTCAGTCTTTTCAGTCATTAAATTGTTTGAAGGCACTTCGAACCAATTCTCTTTTTGGATTTGAAACGCGACTTTCATGCATAACTTGCAATTGATCTATCGATGGCAACTATGCATTTTTTAGCGTTCAAGCCATATTTTTGCAGCTCTTATAGTCAGTAAATCATTCTAAATCACTTCGAACGAAATTCAGCATTTAAACATGACTTTCGTGCATAACTTGCAGTTGATCTATTGAAGGCAATAATGCATTTTTTTGGCCTTAAAGTCATGTTACTGAGTCTCTTCTAGTCATTAAATCATTCTAAATTAGTTCGAACGAATTATATTTTCGCCATTCAAATATTATTTTCTTACATAACTTGTAATTATTCTATTGAAGACAACAATGCATTATTTTAGCATTAAAAAGCATATAACTCAGTCTTTTCAATCATTAAATTGTTTGACGGCACTTCGAGCCAATTCTCTTTTTGCATTTAGAACGCTATCTTCATGCATAATTTGCAATTGATCTATTGATGGCAACTACGCATTTTTTTAGCCTTAAAGTCATATTTTTGCGTCTCCTTTAGTCAGTAAATCATTCTAAATCACTTCGTATGAAATTTGGCATTTAAACATGACTTTCGTGCGTAACTTGCAGTTGATCTATTGAAGGCAACAATGCATTTGTTTAGCCTTAAAGTCATGTCATTGAGTCTCTTTTAGTCTTTAAATCATTCTAAATTAATTCGAACGAATTCTATTTTTGCCCTTCAAACATTATTTTCTTTCATAACTTGTAATTAATCTATTGAAGACAACAATGCATTATTTTAGCATTAAAAAGCATATCACTCAGTCTTTTCAATTATTAAATTGTTTGAAGGCACTTCGAACTAATTCTCTTTTTGCATTTAAAACGCAACTTTCGTGCATAACTTGCAATTGATCTATTGATGGCATCTATGCATTTTTTAGTGTTCAAGCCATATTTTTGCATCTCTTTTAGTCAGTAAATCATTCTAAATCACTTCGTATGAAATTCAGCATTTAAACATGACTTTCGTCCATAACTTGCAGTTGATCTATTGAAGGCAACAATGCATTTGTTTAGCCTTAAAGTCATGTCATTGAATCTGTTTTAGTCTTTAAATCATTCTAAATTAATTCGAACGAATTCTATTTTTGCCCTTCAAACATTCTTTTCTTACATAACTTGTAATTAATCTATTGAAGATAACAATGCATTATTTTAGCATTAAAAAGCATATCACTCAGTCTTTTCAATCATTAAATTGTTTGAAGGCACTTCGAACCAATTCTCTTTTTGGATTTGAAACGCGACTTTCATGCATAACTTGCAATTGATCTATCGATGGCAACTATGCATTTTTTAGCGTTCAAGCCATATTTTTGCAGCTCTTATAGTCAGTAAATCATTCTAAATCACTTCGAACGAAATTCAGCATTTAAACATGACTTTCGTGCATAACTTGCAGTTGATCTATTGAAGGCAACAATGCATTTTTTTGGCCTTAAAGTCATGTTACTGAGTCTCTTCTAGTCATTAAATCATTCTAAATTAGTTCGAACGAATTATATTTTCGCCATTCAAATATTATTTTCTTACATAACTTGTAATTATTCTATTGAAGACAACAATGCATTATTTTAGCATTAAAAAGCATGTAACTCAGTCTTTTCAATCATTAAATTGTTTGACGGCACTTCGAGCCAATTCTCTTTTTGCATTTAGAACGCTATCTTCATGCATAATTTGCAATTGATCTATTGATGGCAACTACGCATTTTTTTAGCCTTAAAGTCATATTTTTGCGTCTCCTTTAGTCAGTAAATCATTCTAAATCACTTCGTATGAAATTTGGCATTTAAACATGACTTTCGTGCGTAACTTGCAGTTGATCTATTGAAGGCAACAATGCATTTGTTTAGCCTTAAAGTCATGTCACTGAGTCTCTTCTAGTCATTAAATCATTCTAAATTAGTTCGAACGAATTCTATTTTCGCCCTTCAAATATTATTTTCTTACATAACTTGTAATTAATCTATTGAAGACAACAATGCATTATTTTAGCATTAAAAAGCATATCACTCAGTCTTTTCAATTATTAAATTGTTTGAAGGCACTTCGAACTAATTCTCTTTTTGCATTTAAAACGCGACTTTCGTGCATAACTTGCAATTGATCTATTGATGGAATCTATGCATTTTTTAGCGTTCAAGCCATATTTTTGCATCTCTTTTAGTCAGTAAATCATTCTAAATCACTTCGTATGAAATTCGGCATTTAAACATGACTTTCGTGCATAACTTGCAGTTGATCTATTGAAGGCAACAATGCATTTGTTTAGCCTTAAAGTCATGTCACTGAGTCTCTTCTAGTCATTAAATCATTCTAAATTAGTTCGAACGAATTCTATTTTTGCCCTTCAAACATTCTTTTCTTACATAACTTGTAATTAATCTATTGAAGATAACAATGCATTATTTTAGCATTAAAAAGCATATCACTCAGTCTTTTCAATCATTAAATTGTTTGAAGGCACTTCGAACCAATTCTCTTTTTGCATTTAAAACGCGACTTTCGTGCATAACTTGCACTTGATCTATTTATGGCAACTATGCCTTTTTTAGCGTTCAAGTCATACTTTTGCGGCTCTTATAGTCAGTAAATCATTTTAAATCACTTCGAACGAAATTCGGCCTTTAAACATGACTGTCGTGCGTAACTTGCAGTTGATCTATTGAAGGCAACAATGCATTTGTTTAGCCTTAAAGTCATGTCATTGAGTCTCTTTTAGTCTTTAAATCATTCTAAATTAGTTCGAACGAATTCTATTTTCGCCCTTCAAATATTATTTTCTTACATAACTTGTAATTAATCTATTGAAGACAACAATGCATTATTTTAGCATTAAAAAGCATATCACTCAGTCTTTTCAATTATTAAATTGTTTGAAGGCACTTCGAACTAATTCTCTTTTTGCATTTAAAACGCGACTTTAATGCCTAACTTGCAATTGATCTATTGATGGCAACTATCCCTTTTTTAGCGTTCAAGTCATATTTTTGCGGCTCTTATAGTCAGTAAATCATTCTAAATCACTTCGAACGAAATTCGGCCTTTAAACATGACTTTCGTGCGTAACTTGCAGTTGATCTATTAAAGGCAACAATGCATTTGTTAAGCCTTAAAGTCATGTCATTGAGTCTCTTTTAGTCTTTAAATCATTCTAAATTAATTCGAACGAATTCTATTTTTGCCCTTCAAACATTCTTTTCTTACATAACTTGTAATTAATCTATTGAAGATAACAATGCATTATTTTAGCATTAAAAAGCATATCACTCAGTCTTTTCAATCATTAAATTGTTTGAAGGCACTTCGAACCAATTCTCTTTTTGCATTTAAAACGCGACTTTCGTGCATAACTTGCAATTGATCTATTGATGGCAACTATGCCTTTTTTAGCGTTCAAGTCATATTTTTGCGGCTCTTATAGTCAGTAAATCATTTTAAATCACTTCGAACGAAATTCGGCCTTTAAACATGACTTTCGTGCGTAACTTGCAGTTGATCTATTGAAGGCAACAATGCATTTGTTTAGCCTTGAAGTCATGTCATTGAGTCTCTTTTAGTCTTTAAATCATTCTAAATTAATTCGAACGAATTCTATTTTTGCCCTTCAAATATTATTTTCTTACATAACTTGTAATTAATCTATTGAAGACAACAATGCATTATTTTAGCATTAAAAAGCATATCACTCAGTCTTTTCAATCATTAAATTGTTTGAAGGCACTTCGAACCAATTCTCTTTTTGCATTTAAAACGCGACTTTCATGCCTAACTTGCATTGATCTATTGATGGCAACTATGCCTTTTTTAGCGTTCAAGTCATATTTTTGCGGCTCTTATAGTCAGGAAATCATTCTAAATCACTTCGAACGAAATTCGGCCTTTAAACATGACTTTCGTGCGTAACTTGCAGTTGATCTATTAAAGGCAACAATGCATTTGTTTAGCCGTAAAGTCATGTCATTGAGTCTCTTTTAGTCTTTAAATCATTCTAAATTAATTCGAACGAATTCTATTTTTGCCCTTCAAACATTATTTTCTTTCATAACTTGTAATTAATCTATTGAAGACAACAATGCATTATTTTAGCATTAAAAAGCATATCACTCAGTCTTTTCAATTATTAAATTGTATGAAGGCACTTCGAACTAATTCTCTTTTTGCATTTAAAACGCGACTTTCGTGCATAACTTGCAATTGATCTATTGATGGCATCTATGCATTTTTTAGTGTTCAAGCCATATTTTTGCATCTCTTTTAGTCAGTAAATCATTCTAAATCACTTCGTATGAAATTCAGCATTTAAACATGACTTTCGTGCATAACTTGCAGTTGATCTATTGAAGGCAACAATGCATTTGTTTAGCCTTAAAGTCATGTCATTGAATCTGTTTTAGTCTTTAAATCATTCTAAATTAATTCGAACGAATTCTATTTTTGCCCTTCAAACATTATTTTCTTTCATAACTTGTAATTAATCTATTGAAGACAACAATGCCTTATTTTAGCATTAAAAAGCATATCACTCAGTCTTTTCAATCATTAAATTGTTCAAAGGCACTTCGAACCAATTCTCTTTTTGCATTTAAAACGCGACTTTCGTGCATAACTTGCAATTGATCTATTGACGGCAACTCTGCATTTTTTAGCGTTCAAGCCTTATTTTTGCGTCTCTTTTAGTCAGTAAATCATTCTAAATCACTTCGTATGAAATTCGGCAATTAAACATGACTTTCGTGAATAACTTGCAGTTGATCTATTATAGGGAACAATGCATTTCTTTAGCCTTAAATTCATGTCACTGAGTCTCTTCTAGTCATTAAATCATTCTAAATTAGTTCGAACGACTATTTTCGCCATTCAAATATTATTTTCTTACATAACTTGTAATTAATCTATTGAAGACAACAATGCATTATTTAAGCATTAAAAAGCATATCACTCAGTCTTTTCAATCATTAAATTGTTTGAAGGCACTTCGAACCAATTCTCTTTTTGCATTTAAAACGCGACTTTCGTGCATAACTTGCAATTGATCTATTGATGGCAACTATGCCTTTTTTAGCGTTCAAGTCATATTTTTGCGGCTCTTATAGTCAGTAAATCATTTTAAATCACTTCGAACGAAATTCGGCCTTTAAACATGACTTTCGTGCGTAACTTGCAGTTGATCTATTGAAGGCAACAATGCATTTGTTTAGCCTTAAAGTCATGTCATTGAGTCTCTTTTAGTCTTTAAATCATTCTAAATTAATTCGAACGAATTCTATTTTTGCCCTTCAAATATTATTTTCTTACATAACTTGTAATTAATCTATTGAAGACAACAATGCATTATTTTAGCATTAAAAAGCATATCACTCAGTCTTTTCAATCATTAAATTGTTTGAAGGCACTTCGAACCAATTCTCTTTCTGCATTTAAAACGCGACTTTCATGCCTAACTTGCATTGATCTATTGATGGCAACTATGCCTTTTTTAGCGTTCAAGTCATATTTTTGCGGCTCTTATAGTCAGTAAATCATTCTAAATCACTTCGAACGAAATTCGGCCTTTAAACATGACTTTCGTGCGTAACTTGCAGTTGATCTATTAAAGGCAACAATGCATTTGTTTAGCCGTAAAGTCATGTCATTGAGTCTCTTTTAGTCTTTAAATCATTCTAAATTAATTCGAACGAATTCTATTTTTGCCCTTCAAACATTATTTTCTTTCATAACTTGTAATTAATCTATTGAAGACAACAATGCATTATTTTAGCATTAAAAAGCATATCACTCAGTCTTTTCAATTATTAAATTGTTTGAAGGCACTTCGAACTAATTCTCTTTTTGCATTTAAAACGCGACTTTCGTGCATAACTTGCAATTGATCTATTGATGGCATCTACGCATTTTTTAGTGTTCAAGCCATATTTTTGCATCTCTTTTAGTCAGTAAATCATTCTAAATCACTTCGTATGAAATTCAGCATTTAAACATGACTTTCGTGCATAACTTGCAGTTGATCTATTGAAGGCAACAATGCATTTGTTTAGCCTTAAAGTCATGTCATTGAATCTGTTTTAGTCTTTAAATCATTCTAAATTAATTCGAACGAATTCTATTTTTGCCCTTCAAACATTATTTTCTTTCATAACTTGTAATTAATCTATTGAAGACAACAATGCCTTATTTTAGCATTAAAAAGCATATCACTCAGTCTTTTCAATCATTAAATTGTTTAAAGGCACTTCGAAGCAATTCTCTTTTTGCATTTAAAACGCGACTTTCGTGCATAACTTGCAATTGATCTATTGACGGCAACTCTGCATTTTTTTGCGTTCAAGCCTTATTTTTGCGTCTCTTTTAGTCAGTAAATCATTCTAAATCACTTCGTATGAAATTCGGCATTTAAACATGACTTTCGTGAATAACTTGCAGTTGATCTATTATAGGGAACAATGCATTTCTTTAGCCTTAAATTCATGTCACTGAGTCTCTTCTAGTCATTAAATCATTCTAAATTAGTTCGAACGAATTCTATTTTCGCCATTCAAATATTATTTTCTTACATAACTTGTAATTAATCTATTGAAGACAACAATGCATTATTTAAGCATTAAAAAGCATATCACTCAGTCTTTTCAATCATTAAATTGTTTGAAGGCACTTCGAACCAATTCTCTTTTTGCATTTAGAACACCATCTTCATGCATAATTTGCGATTGATCTATTGATGGCAACTCTGCATTTTTTTAGCTTTAAAGTCATATTTTTGCGTCTTTTTTAGTCAGTAAATCATTCTAAATCACTTCGTATGAAATTCGGCATTTAAACATGACTTTCGTGCATAACTTGCAGTTGATCTATTATAGGCAACAATGCAGTTGTTTAGCCTTAAAGTCAAGTCACTGAGTCTCTTCTAGTCATTAAATCATTCGAAATTAATTCGAACGAATTCTATTTTCTCCCTTCAAACATTATTTTCTTACATAACTTGCAATTAATCTACTAAAGACAACAATGCATTATTTTAGCATTAAAAAGCATATCACTCAGTGTTTTCAATCATTAAATTGTTTGAAGGCACTTCGAACCAATTCTATTTTTTTTATTTAAATCACGGCTTTCATGCATAACTTGCACTTGATCTATTGAAGGCGACTCTTCATTTTTTAGCCTTAAATTCATATTATTGCGTCTCTATTAGTCATTAAATCTTTCTAAATCACTTTGAACAAAATTCGGCCTTTAAACATGACTTTCGTGCAGAACTTGCATTTGATCTATTGAAGGCAACAATGCATTTGTTTAGCCTTAAAGTCATGTCACTGAGTCTCTTCTAGTCATTAAATCATTCTAAATTAGTTCGAACGAATTCTATTTTCGCCCTTCAAATATTATTTTCTTACGTAACTTGTAATTAATCTATTGAAGACAACAATGCATTATTTTAGCATTAAAAAGCATATCACTCAGTCTTTCCAATCATTAAATTGTTTGAGGGCACTTCGAACCAATTCTCTTTTTGCATTTAGAACGGGACTTTCATGCATAATTTGCAATTGATCTATTGATGGCAACTATGCATTTTTTTAGCCTTAAAGTCATATTTTTGCGTCTCTTTTATTCAGTAAATCATTCTAAATAACTTCGAATGAAATTCGGCCTTTAAACATAACTTTCGTGCGTAACTTGCAGTTGATCAATTGAAGGCAACAATGCATTTGTTTAGCCTTAAAGTCATGTCATTGAGTCTCTTCTAGTCATTAAACCATTCTAAATTAATTCGAACGAATTCTATTTTTGCCCTTCAAACATTATTTTCTAACATAACTTGTAATTAATCTATTGAAGACAACAATGCATTATTTTAGCATTAAAAAGCATATCACTCAGTCTTTTCAATCATTAAATTGTTTGAAGGCACTTCGAACCAATTCTCTTTTTGCATTTAAAACGTGACTTTCGTGCATAACTTGCAATTGATCTATTGATGGCAACTACGCATTTTTTAGCGTTCAAGTCATATTTTTGCGTCGCTTTTAGTCAGTAAATCATTCTAAATCACTTCGTATGAAATTCGGCATTTATACATGACTTTCGTGCATGACTTCCAGTCGATCTATTATAAGGAACAATGCATTTCTTTACCCTTAAATTCATGTCACTGAGTCTCTTCTAGTCATTCAATCATTCTAAATTAGTTCGAACGAATTCTATTTTCGCCCTTCAAATATTATTTTCTTACATAACTTGTAATTAATCTATTGAAGACAACAATGCATTATTTTAGCATTAAAAAGCATATCACTCAGTCTTTTCAATCATTAAATTGTTTGGAGGCACTTCGAACCAATTCACTTTTTGCATTTAAAACGGGACTTTCATGCATAATTTGCAATTGATCTATTGATGGCAACTATGCATTTTTTTAGCCTTAAAGTCATACTTTTGCGTCTCTTTTATTCAGTGAATCATTCTAAATCACTTCGAATGAAATTCGGCCTTTAAACATAACTTTCGTGCGTAACTTGCAGTTGATCTATTGAAGGCAACAATGCATTTGTTTAGCCTTAAAGTCATGTCGTTGAGTCTCTTCTAGTCATTAAATCATTCTAAATTAATTCGAACGAATTCTATTTTTGCCCTTCAAACATTATCTTCTTACATAACTTGTAATTAATCTATTGAAGACAAGAATGCATTATTTTAGCATTAAAAAGCATATCACTCAGTCTTTTCAATCATTAAATTGTTTGAAGGCATTTGGAACCAATTCTCTTTTTGCATTTAGAACGCGACTTTCATGCATAATTTGCAATTGATCTATTGATGGCAACTATGCATTTTTTTAGCCTTAAAGTCATATTTTTGCATCTCTTTTATTCAGTAAATCATTCTAAATCACTTCGAAAGAATTTCGGCCTTTAAACATAACTTTCGTGCGTAACTTGCAGTTGATCTATTGAAGGCAACAATGCATTTGTTTAGCCATAAAGTCATGTCATTGAGTCTCTTCTAGTCATTAAATCATTCTAAATTAACTCGAACGAATTCTATTTTTGCCCTTCAAATATTATTTTCTTACATAACTTGTAGTTAATCTATTGAAGACAACAATGCATTATTTTAGCATTAAAAAGCATATCACTCAGTATTTTCAATCATTAAATTGTTTGAAGGCACTTCGAACCAATTCTCTTTTTGCATTTAGAACGCCATCTTCATGCATAATTTGCGATTGATCTATTGATGGCAACTATGCATTTTTTTAGCTTTAAAGTCATATTTTTGCGTATTTTTTAGTCAGTAAATCATTCTAAATCACTTCGTATGAAATTCGGCATTTAAACATGACTTTCGTGCATAACTTGCAGTTGATCTATTATAGGCAACAATGCATTTGTTTAGCCTTAAAGTCATGTCACTGAGTCTCTTCTAGTCATTAAATCATTCTAAATTAGTTCGAACGAATTCTATTTTCGCCCTTCAAATATTATTTTCTTACATAACTTGTAATTAATCTATTGAAGACAACAATGCATTATTTTAGCATTAAAAAGCATATCACTCAGTCTTTTCAATCATTAAATTGTTTGAATGCACTTCGAACCAATTCTCTTTTTGCATTTAAAACGCGACTTTCGTGCATAACTTGCAATTGATCTATTGATGGCAACTCTGCATTTTTTTAGCTTTAAAGTCATATTTTTGCGTCTTTTTTAGTCAGTAAATCATTCTAAATCACTTCCTATGAAATTCGGCATTTAAACATGACTTTCGTGCATAACTTGCAGTTGATCTATTATAGGGAACAATGCATTTCTTTAGCCTTAAAGTCATGCCACTGAGTCTCTTCTAGTCATTAAATCATTCTAAATTAGTTCGAACGAATTCTATTTTCACCCTTTAAATATTATTTTCTTACATAACTTGTAATTAATCTATTGAAGACAACAATGCATTATTTTAGCATTAAAAAGCATATCACTCAATCTTCTAAATCATTAAATTGTTTGGAGGCACTTCGAACCAATTTTATTTTTGTATTTAAAACACGACTTTCATGCATGACTTGCACTTGATCTATTGAAGGCGACTATTCATTTTTTAGCCTTAAAGTCATATTTTTGCGTCTCTTTTAGTCAATAAATCATTCTAAATCACTTTGAACAAAATTCAGCCTTTAAACATGACTTTCGTGCATTACTTGCATTTGATTTATTGAAGGCAACAATGCATTAGTTTAGCCTTAAAGTCATGTCACTAAGTCTCTTCTAGCCATTAAATCATTCTAAATTAATTCGAACGAATTCTATTTTCTCCCTTCAAACATTATTTTCTTACATAACTTGCAATTAATCTACTAAAGACAACAATGCATGATTTTAGCATTAAAAAGCATATCACTCAGTGTTTTCAATCATTAAATTGTTTGAAGGCACTTCGAACCAATTCTATTTTTTTTATTTAAAACATGGCTTTCATGCATAACTTGCACTTGATCTATTAAAGGCGACTATTCATTTTTTAGCCTTAAATTCATATTATTGCGTCTCTATTAGTCATTAAATCTTTCTAAATCACTTTGAACGAAATTCGGCCTTTAAACATGACTTTCGTGGAGAAACTTGCATTTGATCTATTGAAGGCAACAGTGCATTAGTTTAACCTTAAAGTCATGTCACTGAGTCTCTTCTAGTCATCAAATCATTCTAAATTAATTCGAACAAATTCTATTTTCGCCCTTCAAACATTATTTTCTTACATAACTTGTAATTAATCTATTGAAGAAAACAATGCATTATTTTAGCATTAAATGCATATCACTCAGTCTTTTCAATCATTAAATTGTTTGAAGGCACTTCGAACCAATTCTCTTTTAGCATTTAAAACGCGAGTTTCGTGCATAACTTGCAATTGATCTATTGATGGCAACTATGCATTTTTTAGCGTTCAAGTCATATTTTTGCGTCTCTTTTATTCAGTAAATCATTCTAAATCACTTCTTATGAAATTCGGCATTTAAACATGACTTTCGTGCGTAACTTGCAGTTGATCTATTGAAGGCAACAATGCATTTGTTTAGCCTTAAAGTCATGTCACTGAGTCTCTTCTAATCATCAAATCATTCTAAATTAATTCGAACGAATTCTATTTTCGCCCTTCAAATATTATTTTCTAACATAACTTGTAATTAATCTATTGAAGACAACAAAGCATTATTTTAGCATTAAAAAGCATATCACTCAGTCTTTTCAATCATTAAATTGTTTGAAGGCACTTCGAACCAATTCTCTTTTTGCATTTAAAACGCGAGATTCGTGCATAACTTGCAATTGATCTATTGATGGCAACTATGCCTTTTTTAGCCTTAAAGTCATATTTTTGCGTCCCTTTTATTCAGTAAATCATTCTAAATCACTTCTTATGAAATTCGGCATTTAAACATGACTTTCGTGCGTAACTTGCAGTTGATCTATTGAAGGCAACAATGCATTTGTTTAGCCTTAAAGTCATGTCATTGAGTCTCTTCTAGTCATTAAATCATTCTAAATTAATTCGAACGAATTCTATTTTTGCCCTCCAAACATTATTTTCTTACAAAACTTGTAATTAATCTATTGAAGGCAACAATGAATTATTTTAGCATTAAAAAGCATATCACTCAGTCTTTTCAATCATTAAATTGTTTGAAGGCACTTCGAACCAATTCTCTTTTTGCATTTAGAACGCGACTTTCGTGCATAATTTGCAATTCATCTATTGATGGCAACTATGCATTTTTTTAGCCTTAAAGTCATATTTTTGCTTCTCTTTTATTCAGTAAATCATTCTAAATCACTTCGAACGAATTTCGGCCTTTAAACATAACTTTCGTGCGTAACTTGCAGTTGATCTATTGAAGGCAACAATGCATTTGTTTAGCCTTAAAGTCATGTCATTGAGTCTCTTCTAGTCATTAAATCATTCTAAATTAATTCGAACGAATTCTATTTTTGCCCTTCAAACATTATTTTCTTACATAACTTGTAATTAATCTATTGAAGACAAGAATGGATTATTTTAGCATTAAACAGCATATCACTCAGTCTTTTCAATCATTAAATTGATTGAAGGCACTTCGAACCAATTCTCTTTTTGCATTTAGAACGCGACTTTCACGCATAATTGGCAATTGATCTATTGATGGCAACTATGCATTTTTTTAGCCTTAAAGTCATATTTTTGTGTCTCTTTTATTCTGTAAATCATTCTAAATCACTTCGTATGAAATTCGGCATTTAAACATGACTTTCGTGCGTAACTTGCAGTTGATCTATTGAAGGCAACAATGCATTTGTTTAGCCTTAAAGTCATGTCATTGAGTCTCTTCTAGTCATTAAATCATTCTAAATTAATTCGAACGAATTCTATTTTTGCCCTTCAAACATTATTTTCTTACATAACTTGTAATTAATCTATTGAAGACAACAATGAATTATTTTAGCATTAAAAAGCATATCACTCAGTCTTTTCGATCATTAAATTGTTTGAAGGCACTTCGAACCAATTCTCTTTTTGCATTTAAAACGCGACTTTCGTGCATAACTTGCAATTGATCTATTGACGGCAACTATGCATTTTTTAGCATTCAAGTCATATTTTTGCGTCTCTTTTATACAGTAAATCATTCTAAATCACTTCGAATGAAATTCGGCCTTTAAACATAACTTTCGTGCGTAACTTGCAGTTGATCTATTAAAGGCAACAATGCATTTGTTTAGCCTTAAAGTCATGTCATTGAGTCTCTTCTAGTCATTAAATCATTCTAAATTAATTCGAACGAATTCTATTTTTGCCCTTCAAACATTATTTTCTTACATAACTTGTAATTAATCTATTGAAGACAACAATGCATTATTTTAGCATTAAAAAGCATATCACTCAGTCTTTTCGATCATTAAATTGTTTGAAGGCACTTCGAACCAATTCTCTTTTTGCATTTAAAACGCGACTTTCGTGCATAACTTGCAATTGATCTATTGATGGCAACTATGCATTTTTTAGCGTTCAAGTCATATTTTTGCGTCTCTTTTATACAGTAAATCATTCTAAATCACTTCGAATGAAATTCGGCCTTTAAACATAACTTTCGTGCGTAACTTGCAGTTGATCTATTGAAGGCAACAATGCATTTGTTTAGCCTTAAAGTCATGTCATTGAGTGTCTTCTAGTCATTAAATCATTCTAAATTAATTCGAACGAATTCTATTTTTGCCCTTCAAACATTATTTTCTTACATAACTTGTAATTAATCTATTGAAGACAACAATGCATTATTTTAGCATTAAACAGCATATCACTCAATCTTTTCAATCATTAAATTGTTTGAAGGCACTTCGAACCAATTCTCTTTTTGCATTTAGAACGCGACTTTCACGCATAATTGGCAATTGATCTATTGATGGCAACTATGCATTTTTTTAGCCTTAAAGTCATATTTTTGCGTCTCTTTTATTCTGTAAATCATTCTAAATCACTTCGTATGAAATTCGGCATTTAAACATGACTTTCGTGCGTAACTTGCAGTTGATCTATTGAAGGCAACAATGCATTTGTTTAGCCTTAAAGTCATGTCATTGAGTCTCTTCTAGTCATTAAATCATTCTAAATTAATTCGAACGAATTCTATTTTTGCCCTTCAAACATTATTTTCTTACATAACTTGTAATTAATCTATTGAAGACAACAATGCATTATTTTAGCATTAAAAAGCATATCACTCAGTCTTTTCAATCATTAAATTGTTTGAAGGCACTTCGAACCAATTCTCTTTTTGCATTTAGAACGCGACTTTCATGCATAATTGGCAATTGATCTATTGATGGCGACTATGCATTTGTTTAGCCTTAAAGTCATATTTTTGCGTCTCTTTTATTCAGTAGATCATTCTAAATCACTTCGTATGAAATTCGGCATTTAAACATGACTTTCGTGCGTAACTTGCAGTTGATCTATTGAAGGCAACAATGCATTTGTTTAGCCTTAAAGTCTTGTCATTGAGTCTCTTTTAGTCATTAAATCACTCTAAATTAATTCGAACGAATTCTATTTTTGCCCTTCAAACATTATTTTCTTACATAACTTGTAATTAATCTATTGAAGACAACAATGCATTATTTTAGCATTAAAAAGCATATCACTCAGTCTTTTCAATCATTAAATTGTTTGAAGGCACTTCGAACCAATTCTCTTTTTGCATTTAAAACACGACTTTCGTGCATAACTTGCAATTGATCTGTTGATGGCAACTATGCATTTTTTAGCGTTCGAGTCATATTTTTGCGTCTCTTTTATTCAGTAAATCATTCTAAATCACTTCGTATGAAATTCGGCATTTACACATGACTTCGTCCATAACTTCCAGTCGATCTATTATAGGGAACAATGCATTTCTTTAGCCTTAAATTCATGTCACTGAGTCTCTTCTACTCATTAAATCATTCTAAATTAGTTCGAATGAATTCTATTTTTGCCCTTCAAACATTATTTTCTTACATAACTTGTAATTAATCTTTTGAAGACAACAATGCATTATTTTAGCATTAAAAAGCATATCACTCAGTGTTTTCAATCATTAAATTGTTTGAAGGCACTTCGAACCAATTCTCTTTTTGCATTTAAAACGCGACTTTCATGCATAATTTGCAATTGATCTATTGATGGCAACTATGCATTTTTTTAGCCTTAAAGTCATATTTTTGCGTCTCTTTTATTCAGTAAATCATTCTAAATCACTTCGTATGAAATTCGGCATTTAAACATGACTTTCGTGCGTAACTTGCAGTTGATCTATTGAAGGCAACAATGCATTTGTTTAGCCTTAAAGTCATGTCATTGAGTCTCTTCTAGTCATTAAATCATTCTAAATTAATTCGAACGAATTCTATTTTTGCCCTTCAAACATTATTTTCTTACATAACTTGTAATTAATCTACTGAAGACAACAATGCATTATTTTAGCATTAAAAAGCATATCACTCAGTCTTTTCAATTATTAAATTGTTTGAAGGCACTTCGAAGCAATTCTCTTTTTGCATTTAAAACACGACTTTCATGCATAACTTGCAATTGATCTGTTGATGGCAACTATGCATTTTTTTGCGTTCAAGTCATATTTTTGCGTCTCTTTTAGTCAGTAAATCATTCTAAATCACTTCGTATGAAATTCGGCATTTACACATGACTTTGTCCATAACTTCCAGTCGATCTATTATAGGGAACAATGCATTTCTTTAGCCTTAAATTCATGTCACTGAGTCGTTTCTACTCATTAAATCATTCTAAATTAGTTCGAATGAATTCTATTTTTGCCCTTCAAACATTATTTTCTTACATAACTTGTAATTAATCTTTTGAAGACAACAATGCATTATTTTAGCATTAAAAAGCATATCACTTAGTGTTTTCAATCATTAAATTGTTTGAAGGCACTTCGAACCAATTCTCTTTTTGCATTTAAAACGCGACTTTCAAGCATAATTTGCAATTGATCTATTGATGGCAACTATGCATTTTTTTAGCCTTAGAGTCATATTTTTGCATCTCTTTTATTCAGTAAATCATTCTAAATCACTTCGTATGAAATTCGGCATTTAAACATGACTTTCGTGCGTAACTTGCAGTTGATCTATTGAAGGCAACAATGCATTTGTTTAGCCTTAAAGTCATGTCATTGAGTCTCTTCTAGTCATTAAATCATTCTAAATTAATTCGAACGAATTCAATTTTTGCCCTTCAAACATTATTTTGTTACATAACTTGTAATTAATCTATTGAAGACAACAATGCATTAATTTAGCATTAAACAGCGTATCACACAGTCTTTTGAATCATTAAATTGTTTGAAGGCACTTCGAACCAATTCTCTTTTTGCATTTAGAACGCGACTTTCACGCATAATTGGCAATTGATCTATTGATGGCGACTACGCATTTGTTTAGCCTTAAAGTCATATTTTTGCGTCTCTTTTATTCAGTAATTCATTCTAAATCACTTCGTATGAAATTCGGCATTTAAACATGACTTTCGTGCGAAACTTGCAGTTGATCTATTGAAGGCAACAATGCATTTGTTTAGCCTTAAAGTCATGTCATTGAGTCTCTTCTAGTCATTAAATCATTCTAAATTAATTCGAACGAATTCTATTTTTGCCCTTCAAACATTATTTTCTTACATAACTTGTAATTAATCTATTGAAGACAACAATGCATTATTTTAGCATTAAAAAGCATATCACTCATTCTTTTCAATCATTAAATTGTTTGAAGGCACTTCGAACCAATTCTCATTTTGCATTTAAAACGCGACTTTCATGCATAATTTGCAATTGATCTATTGATGGTAACTATGCATTTTTTTAGCCTTAAAGTCATATTTTTGCGTCTCTTTTAGTCAGTAAATCATTCTAAATCACTTCGTATGAAATTCGGCATTTAAACATGACTTCGTCCATAACTTCCAGTCGATCTATTATAGGGAACAATGCATTTCTTTAGCCTTAAATTCATGTCACTGAGTCTCTTCTACTCGTTAAATCATTCTAAATTAATTTGAACGAATTCTATTTTTGCCCTTCAAACATTATTTTCTTACATAACTTGTAATTAATCTATTGAAGACAACGATGCATTATTTTAGCATTAAAAAGCATATCACTTAGTCTTTTCAATCATTAAATTGTTTGAAGGCACTTCGAACCAATTCTCTTTTTGCATTTAAAACGCGACTTTCATGCATAATTTGCAATTGATCTATTGATGGCAACTATGCATTTTTTTAGCCTTAAAGTCATATTTTTGCGTCTCTTTTATTCAGTAAATCATTCTAAATCACTTCGTATGAAATTCGGCATTTAAACATGACTTTCGTGCGTAACTTGCAGTTGATCTATTGAAGGCAACAATGCATTTGTTTAGCCTTAAAGTCTTGTCATTGAGTCTCTTCTAGTCATTAAATCATTCTAAATTAATTCGAACGAATACTATTTTTGCCCTTCAAATATTATTTTCTTACATAACTTGTAATTAATGTATTGAAGACAACAATGCATTAATTTAGCATTAAACAGCATATCACACAGTCTTTTCAATCATTAAATTGTTTGAAGGCACTTCGAACCAATTCTCTTTTTGCATTTAGAACGCGACTTTCACGCATAATTGGCAATTGATCTATTGATGGCGACTATGCATTTGTTTAGCCTTAAAGTCATATTTTTGCGTCTCTCTTATTCAGTAAATCATTCTAAATCACTTCGTATGAAATTCGGCATTTAAACATGACTTTCGTGCGAAACTTGCAGTTGATCTATTGAAGGCAACAATGCATTTGTTTAGCCTTAAAGTCATGTCATTGAGTCTCTTCTAGTCATTAAATCATTCTAAATTAATTCGAACGAATTCTATTTTTGCCCTTCAAACATTATTTTCTTACATAACTTGTAATTAATCTATTGAAGACAACAATGCATTATTTTAGCATTAAAAAGCATATCACTCAGTCTTTTCAATCATTAAATTGTTTGAAGGCACTTCGAACCAACTCTCTTTTTGCATTTAAAACGCGACTTTCATGCATAATTTGCAATTGATCTATTGATGGTAACTATGCATTTTTTTAGCCTTAAAGTCATATTTTTGCGTCTCTTTTAGTCAGTAAATCATTCTAAATCACTTCGTATGAAATTCGGCATTTAAACATGACTTTCGTGCGAAACTTGCAGTTGATCTATTGAAGGCAACAATGCATTTGTTTAGCCTTAAAGTCATGTCATTGAGTCTCTTCTAGTCATTAAATCATTCTAAATTAATTCGAACGAATTCTATTTTTGCCCTTCAAACATTATTTTCTTACATAACTTGTAATTAATCTATTGAAGACAACAATGCATTATTTTAGCATTAAAAAGCATATCACTCAGTCTTTTCAATCATTAAATTGTTTGGAGGCACTTCGAACCAACTCTCTTTTTGCATTTAAAACGCGACTTTCATGCATAATTTGCAATTGATCTATTGATGGTAACTATGCATTTTTTTAGCCTTAAAGTCATATTTTTGCGTCTCTTTTAGTCAGTAAATCATTCTAAATCACTTCGTATGAAATTCGGCATTTAAACATGACTTTCGTGCATAACTTCCAGTCGATCTATTATAGGGAACAATGCATTTCTTTACCCTTAAATTCATGTCACTCAGTCACTTCTAGTCATTAAATCATTCTAAATTAATTCGAACGAATTCTATTTTTGCCCTTCAAACATTATTTTCTTACATAACTTGTAATTAATCTATTGAAGACAACGATGCATTATTTTAGCATTAAAAAGCATATCACTTAGTCTTTTCAATCATTAAATTGTTTGAAGGCACTTCGAATCAATTCTCTTTTTGCATTTAAAACGCGACTTTCATGCATAATTTGCAATTGATCTATTGATGGTAACTATGCATTTTTTTAGCCTTAAAGTCATATTTTTGCCTCTCTTTTAGTCAGTAAATCATTCTAAATCACTTCGTATGAAATTCGGCATTTAAACATGACTTCGTCCATAACTTCCAGTCGATCTATTATAGGGAACAATGCATTTCTTTAGCCTTAAATTCATGTCACTGAGTCTCTTCTACTCGTTAAATCATTCTAAATTAGTTCGAATGAATTCTATTTTTGCCCTTCAAACATTATTTTCTTACATAACTTGTAATTAATCTTTTGAAGACAACAATGCATTATTTTAGCATTAAAAAGCATATCACTCAGTCTTTTCAATCATTAAATTGTTTGAAGGGACTTCGAACCAATTCTCTTTTTGCATTTAAAACGCGACTTTCATGCATAATTTGCAATTGATCTATTGATTGCAACTATGCATTTTTTTAGCCTTAAAGTCATATTTTTGCGTCTCTTTTATTCAGTAAATCATTCTAAATCACTTCGCATGAAATTCGGCATTTAAACATGACTTTCGTGCGTAACTTGCAGTTGATCTATTGAAGGCAACAATGCATTTGTTTAGCCTTAAAGTCTTGTCATTGAGTCTCTTCTAGTCATTAAATCATTCTAAATTAATTCGAACGAATTCTATTTTTGCCCTTCAAATATTATTTTCTTACATAACTTGTAATTAATCTATTGAAGACAACAATGCATTAATTTAGCATTAAACAGCATATCACACAGTCTTTTCAATCATTAAATTGTTTGAAGGCACTTCGAACCAATTCTCTTTTTGCATTTAGAACGCGACTTTCACGCATAATTGGCAATTGATCTATTGATGGCGACTATGCATTTGTTTAGCCTGAAAGTCATATTTTTGCGTCTCTTTTATTCAGTAAATCATTCTAAATCACTTCGTATGAAATTCGGCATTTAAACATGACTTTCGTGCGAAACTTGCAGTTGATCTATTGAAGGCAACAATGCATTTGTTTAGCCTTAAAGTCATGTCATTGAGTCTCTTCTAGTCATTAAATCATTCTAAATTAATTCGAACGAATTCTATTTTTGCCCTTCAAACATTATTTTCTTACATAACTTGTAATTAGTCTATTGAAGACAACAATGCATTATTTTAGCATTAAAAAGCATATCACTCAGTCTTTTCAATCATTAAATTGTTTGAAGGCACTTCGAACCAATTCTCTTTTTGCATTTAAAACGCGACTTTCATGCATAATTTGCAATTGATCTATTGATGGTAACTATGCATTTTTTTAGCCTTAAAGTCATATTTTTGCGTCTCTTTTAGTCAGTAAATCATTCTAAATCACTTCGTATGAAATTCGGCATTTAAACATGACTTCGTCCATAACTTCCACTCGATCTATTATAGGGAACAATGCATTTCTTTAGCCTTAAATTCATGTCACTGAGTCTCTTCTACTCGTTAAATCATTCTAAATTAATTTGAACGAATTCTATTTTTGCCCTTCAAACATTATTTTCTTACATAACTTGTAATTAATCTATTGAAGACAACGATGCATTATTTTAGCATTAAAAAGCATATCACTTAGTCTTTTCAATCATTAAATTGTTTGAAGGCACTTCGAACCAATTCTCTTTTTGCATTTAAAACGCGACTTTCATGCATAATTTGCAATTGATCTATTGATGGTAACTATGCATTTTTTTAGCCTTAAAGTCATATTTTTGCGTCTCTTTTAGTCAGTAAATCATTCTAAATCACTTCGTATGAAATTCGGCATTTAAACATGACTTCGTCCATAACTTCCAGTCGATCTATTATAGGGAACAATGCATTTCTTTAGCCTTAAATTCATGTCACTGAGTCTCTTCTACTCGTTAAATCATTCTAAATTAGTTCGAATGAATTCTATTTTTGCCCTTCAAACATTATTTTCTTACATAACTTGTAATTAATCTTTTGAAGACAACAATGCATTATTTTAGCATTAAAAAGCATATCACTCAGTCTTTTCAATCATTAAATTGTTTGAAGGGACTTCGAACCAATTCTCTTTTTGCATTTAAAAAGCGACTTTCATGCATAATTTGCAATTGATCTATTGATTGCAACTATGCATTTTTTTAGCCTTAAAGTCATATTTTTGCGTCTCTTTTATTCAGTAAATCATTCTAAATCACTTCGTATGAAATTCGGCATTTAAACATGACTTTTGTGCGTAACTTGCAGTTGATCTATTGAAGGCAACAATGCATTTGTTTAGCCTTAAAGTCTTGTCATTGAGTCTCTTCTAGTCATTAAATCATTCTAAATTAATTCGAACGAATTCTATTTTTGCCCTTCAAATATTATTTTCTTACATAACTTGTAATTAATCTATTGAAGACAACAATGCATTAATTTAGCATTAAACAGCATATCACACAGTCTTTTCAATCATTAAATTGTTTGAAGGCACTTCGAACCAATTCTCTTTTTGCATTTAGAACGCGACTTTCAAGCATAATTGGCAATTGATCTATTGATGGCGACTATGCATTTGTTTAGCCTTAAAGTCATATTTTTGCGTCTCTTTTATTCAGTAAATCATTCTAAATCACTTCGTATGAAATTCGGCATTTAAACATGACTTTCGTGCGAAACTTGCAGTTGATCTATTGAAGGCAACAATGCATTTGTTTAGCCTTAAAGTCATGTCATTGAGTCTCTTCTAGTCATTAAATCATTCTAAATTAATTCGAACGAATTCTATTTTTGCCCTTCAAACATTATTTTCTTACATAACTTGTAATTAATCTATTGAAGACAACAATGCATTATTTTAGCATTAAAAAGCATATCACTCAGTCTTTTCAATCATTAAATTGTTTGAAGGCACTTCGAAACAATTCTCTTTTTGCATTTAAAACACGACTTTCGAGCATAACTTGCAATTGATCTGTTGATGGCAACTATGCATTTTTTAGCGTTCAAGTCATATTTTTGCGTCTCTTTTAGTCAGTAAATCATTCTAAATCACTTCGTATGAAATTCGGCATTTAAACATGACTTCGTGCATAACTTCCAGTCGATCTATTATAGGGAACAATGCATTTCTTTAGCCTTAAATTCATGTCACTGAGTCTCTTCTACTCATTAAATCATTCTAAATTAGTTCGAATGAATTCTATTTTTGCCCTTCAAACATTATTTTCTTACATAACTTGTAATTAATCTTTTGAAGACAACAATGCATTATTTTAGCATTAAAAAGCATATCACTTAGTCTTTTCAATCATTAAATTGTTTGAAGGCACTTCGAACCAATTCTCTTTTTGCATTTACAACGCGACTTTCACGCATAATTGGCAATTGATCTATTGATGGCGACTATGCATTTGTTTAGCCTTAAAGTCATATTTTTGCATCTCTTTTATTCAGTAAATCATTCTAAATCACTTCGTGTGAAATTCGGTATTTAAACATGACTTTCGTGCGTAACTTGCAGTTGATCTATTGAAGGCAACAATGCATTTGTTTAGCCTTCAAGTCATGTCATTGAGTCTTTTCTAGTCATTAAATCATTCTAAATTAATTCGAACGAATTCTATTTTTGCCCTTCAAACATTATTTTCTTACATAACTTGTAATTAATCTATTGAAGACAACGATGCATTATTTTAGCATTAAAAAGCATATCACTTAGTCTTTTCAATCATTAAATTGTTTGAAGGCACTTCGAACCAATTCTCTTTTTGCATTTAAAACGCGACTTTCATGCATAATTTGCAATTGATCTATTGATGGCAACTATGCATTTTTTTAGCCTTAAAGTCATATTTTTGCGTCTCTTTTATTCAGTAAATCATTCTAAATCACTTCGTATGAAATTCGGCATTTAAACATGACTTTCGTGCGTAACTTGCAGTTGATCTATTGAAGGCAACAATGCATTTGTTTAGCCTTAAAGTCTTGTCATTGAGTCTCTTCTAGTCATTAAATCATTCTAAATTAATTCGAACGAATTCTATTTTTGCCCTTCAAATATTATTTTCTTACATAACCTGTAATTAATCTATTGAAGAAAACAATGCATTAATTTGGCATTAAACAGCATATCACACAGTCTTTTCAATCATTAAATTGTTTGAAGGCACTTCGAACCAATTCTCTTTTTGCATTTAGAACGCGACTTTCACGCATAATTGGCAATTGATCTATTGATGGCGACTATGCATTTGTTTAGCCTTAAAGTCATATTTTTGCGTCTCTTTTATTCAGTAAATCATTCTAAATCACTTCGTATGAAATTTGGCATTTAAACATGACTTTGGTGCGTAACTTGCAGTTGATCTATTGAAGGCAACAATGCATTTGTTTAGCCTTAAAGTAATGTCATTGAGTCTTTTCTAGTCATTAAATCATTCCAAATTAATTCGAACGAATTCTATTTTTGCCCTTCAAACATTATTTTCTTACATAACTTGTAATTAATCTATTGAAGACAACGATGCATTATTTTAGCATTAAAAAGCATATCACTTAGTCTTTTCAATCATTAAATTGTTTGAAGGCACTTCGAACCAATTCTCTTTTTGCATTTAAAACGCGACTTTCATGCATAATTTGCAATTGATCTATTGATGGCAACTATGCATTTTTTTAGCCTTAAAGTCATATTTTTGCGTCTCTTTTATTCAGTAAATCATTCTAAATCACTTCGTATGAAATTCGGCTTTTAAACATGACTTTCGTTCGTAACTTGCAGTTGATCTATTGAAGGCAACAATGCATTTGTTTAGCCTTAAAGTCTTGTCATTGAGTCTCTTCTAGTCATTAAATCATTCTAAATTAATTCGAACGAATTCTATTTTTGCCCTTCAAATATTATTTTCTTACATAACTTGTAATTACTCTATTGAAGACAACAATGCATTAATTTAGCATTAAACAGCATATCACACAGTCTTTTCAATCATTAAATTGTTTGAAGGCACTTCGAACCAATTCTCTTTTTGCATTTAAAACGCGACTTTCATGCATAATTTGCAATTGATCTATTGATGGCAACTATGCATTTTTTTAGCCTTAAAGTCATACTTTTGCGTCTCTTTTATTCAGTAAATCATTCTAAATCACTTCGAATGAAATTCGGCCTTTAAACATAACTTTCGTGCGTAACTTGCAGTTGATCTATTGAAGGCAACAATGCATTTGTTTTGCCTTAAAGTCATGTCATTGAGTCTCTTCTAGTCATGAAATCATTCTAAATTAATTCGAACGAATTCTATTTTTGTCCTTCAAACATTATTTTCTTACATAACTTGTAATTAATCTATTGAAGACAACAATGCATTATTTTAGCATTAAAAAGCATATCACTCAGTCTTTTCAATCATTAAATTGTTTGAAGGCACTTCGAACCAATTCTCTTTTTGCATTTAGAACGCGACTTTCATGCCTAATTGGCAATTGATCCATTGATGGCAACTATGCATTTTTTTAGCCTTAAAGTCATATTTTTGCGTCTCTTTTATTCAGTAAATCATTCTAAATCACTTCGTATGAAATTCGGCATTTAAACATGACTTTCGTGCTTAACTTGCAGTTGATCTATTGAAGGCAACAATGCATTTGTTTAGCCTTAAAGTCATGTCATTGAGTCTCTTCTAGTCATTAAATCATTCTAAATTAATTCGAACGAATTCTATTTTTGCCCTTCAAACATTATTTTCTTACATAACTTGTAATTAATCTATTGAAGACAACAATGCATTATTTTAGCATTAAAAAGCATATCACTCAGTCTTTTCAATCATTAAATTGTTTGAAGGCACTTCGAACCAATTCTCTTTTTGCATTGAAAACACGACTTTCGAGCATAACTTGCAATTGATCTGTTGATGGCAACTATGCATTTTTTAGCGTTCAAGTCATATTTTTGCGTCTCTTTTAGTCAGTAAATCATTCTAAATGAGTTCGTATGAAATTCGGCATTTAAACATGACTTCGTGCATAACTTCCAGTCGGTCTATTATAGGGAACAATGCATTTCTTTAGCCTTAAATTCATGTCACTGAGTCTCTTCTACTCATTAAATCATTCTAAATTAGTTCGAACGAATTCTATTTTCGCCCTTCAAATATTATTTTCTTACATAACTTGTAATTAATCTATTGAAGACAACAATGCATTATTTTAGCATTAAAAAGCATATCACTCAGTCTTTTCAATCATTAAATTGTTTGAAGGCACTTCGAACCAATTCTCTTTTTGCATTTAAAACGCGACTTTCATGCATAATTTGCAATTGATCTATTGATGGCAACTATGCATTTTTTTAGCCTTAAAGTCATATTTTTGCGTCTCTTTTATTCAGTAAATCATTCTAAATCACTTCGAATGAAATTCGGCCTTGAAACATAACTTTCGTGCGTAACTTGCAGTTGATCTATTGAAGGCAACAATGCATTTGTTTTGCCTTAAAGTCATGTCATTGAGTCTCTTCTAGTCATTAAATCATTCTAAATTAATTCGAACGAATTCTATTTTTGCCCTTCAAACATTATTTTCTTACATAACTTGTAATTAATCTATTGAAGACAACAATGCATTATTTTAGCCTTAAAGTCATATTTTTGCGTCTCTTTTATTCTGTAAATCATTCTAAATCACTTCGAATGAAATTCGGCCTTTAAACATAACTTTCGTGCGTAACTTGCAGTTGATCTATTGAAGGCAACAATGCATTTGTTTAGCCTTAAAGTCATGTCATTGAGTCTCTTCTAGTCATTAAATCATTCTAAATTAATTCGAACGAATTCTATTTTTGCCCTTCAAACATTATTTTCTTACAAAACCTGTAATTAATCTATTGAAGGCAACAGTTCATTATTTTAGCATTAAAAAGCATATCACTCAGTCTTTTCAATCATTAAATTGTTTGAAGGCACTTCGAACCAATTCTCTTTTTCCATTTAAAACGCGACTTTCGTGCATAACTTGCAATTGATCTTTGATGGCAACTATGCATTTTTTAGCGTTCAAGTCATATTTTTGCGTCACTTTTAGTCGGTAAATCATTCTACATCACTTCGAATGAAATTCGGCCTTTAAACATAACTTTCGTGCGTAACTTGCAGTTGATCTATTGAAGGCAACAATGCATTTGTTTAGCCTTAAAGTCATGTCATTGAGTCTCTTCTAGTCATTAAATTATTCTAAATTAATTCGAACGAATTCTATTTTTGCCCTTCAAACATTATCTTCTTACATAACTTGTAATTAATCTATTGAAGACAACAATGCATTATTTTAGCATTAAAAAGCATATCACTCAGTCTTTTCAATCATTAAATTGTTTGAAGGCACTTCGAACCAATTCTCTTTTTGCATTTAGAACGCGACTTTCATGCCTAATTGGCAATTTATCTATTGATGGCAACTATGCATTTTTTTAGCCTTAAAGTCATATTTTTGCATCTCTTTTATTCAGTAAACCATTCTAAATCGCTTCGTATGGAATTCGGCATTTAAACATGACTTTCGTGCGTAACTTGCAGTTGATCTATTGAAGGCAACAATGCATTTGTTTAGCCTTAAAGTCATGTCATTGAGTCTCTTCTAGTCATTAAATCATTCTAAATTAATTCGAACGAATTCTATTTTTGCCCTTCAAATATTATTTTCTTACATAACTTGTAATTAATCTATTGAAGACAACAATGCATTATTTTAGCATTAAACAGCATATCACTCAGTCTTTTCCATCATTAAATTGTTTGAAGGCACTTCGAACCAATTCTCTTTTTGCATTTAAAACGCGACTTTCGTGCATAACTTGCAATTGATCTATTGATGGCAACTATGCATTTTTTAGCGTTCAAGTCATATTTTTGCGTCTCTTTTAGTCAGTAAATCATTTTAAATCACTTCGTATGAAATTCGGCATTTAAACATGACTTTCGTGCGTAACTTGTAGTTGATCTATTAAAGGCAACAATGCATTTGTTTAGCCTTAAAGTCATGTCATTGAGTCTCTTCTAGTCATTAAATCATTCTAAATTAATTCGAACGAATTCTATTTTTGCCCTTCAAACATTATCTTCTTACATAACTTGTAATTAATCTATTGAAGACAACAATGCATTATTTTAGCATTAAAAAGCATATCACTCAGTCTTTTCAATCATTAAATTGTTTGAAGGCACTTCGAACCAATTCTCTTTTTGCATTTAGAACGCGACTTTCATGCCTAATTTGCAATTGATCTATTGATGGCAACTATGCATTTTTTTAGCCTTAAAGTCATATTTTTGCGTCTCTTTTATTCAGTAAATCATTCTAAATCACTTCGAACGAATTTTGGCCTTTAAACATAACTTTCTTGCGTAACTTGCAGTTGATCTATTGGAGGCAACTATGCATTTGTTTAGCCTTAAAGTCATGTCATTGAGTCTCTTCTAGTCATTAAATCATTCTAAATTAATTCGAACGAATTCTATTTTTGCCCTTCAAACATTATTTTCTTACAAAACTTGTAATTAACCTATTGAAGGCAACAATGCATTATTTTAGCATTAAAAAGCATATCACTGAGTCTTTTCAATCATTAAATTGTTTGAAGGCACTTCGAACCAATTCTCTTTTTGCATTTAAAACGCGACTTTCGTGCATAACTTGCAATTGATATGTTGATGGCAACTATGCATTTTTTAGCGTTCAAGTCATATTTTTGCATCTCTTTTAGTCAGTAAATCATTCTAAATCACTTCGTATGAAATTCGGCATTTAAACATGACTTTCGTGCATAACTTCCAGTCGATCTATTATAGGGAACAATGCATTTCTTTACCCTTAAATTCATGTCACTGAGTCACTTCTAGTCATTAAATCATTCTAAATTAATTCGAACGAATTCTATTTTTGCCCTTCAAACTTTATTTTCTTACATAACTTGTAATTAATCTATTGAAGACAACAATGCATTATTTTAGCATTAAAAAGCATATCACTTTGTCTTTTCAATCATTAAATTGTTTGAAGGCACTTCGAACCAATTCTCTTTTTGCATTTAGAACGCAACTTTCACGCATAATTGGCAATTGATCTATTGATGGCAACTATGCATTTTTTTAGCCTTAAAGTCATATTTTTGCGTCTCTTTTATTCAGTAAATCATTCTAAATCACTTCGTATGAAATTCGGCATTTAAACATGACTATCGTGCGTAACTTGCAGTTGATCTATTGAAGGCAACAATGCATTTGTTTAGCCTTAAAGTCATGTCATTGAGTCCCTTCTAGTCATTAAATCATTCTAAATTAATTCGAACGAATTCTATTTTTTGCCCTTCAAACATTATTTTCTTACATAACTTGTAATTAATCTATTGAGGACAACAATGCATTATTTTAGCATTAAAAAGCATATCACTCAGTCTTTTCAATCATTAAATTGTTTGAAGGAACTTCGAACCAATTCTCTTTTTGCATTTAAAACACGACTTTCATGCATAATTTGCAATTGATCTATTGATGGCAACTATGCATTTATTTAGCGTTCAAGTCATATTTTTGCGTCTCGTTTAGTCAGTAAATCATTCTAAATCACTTCGTATGAAATTCGGCATTTAAACATGACTTTCGTGCATAACTTCCAGTCGATCTATTATAGGGAACAATGCATTTCTTTACCCTTAAATTCATGTCACTCAGTCACTTCTAGTCATTAAATCATTCTAAATTAATTCGAACGAATTCTATTTTTGCCCTTCAAACTTCATTTTCTTACATAACTTGTAATTAATCTATTGAAGACAACAATGCATTATTTTAGCATTAAAAAGCATATCACTCAGTCTTTTCAATCATTAAATTGTTTGAAGGCACTTCGAACCAATTCTCTTTTTGCATTTAGAACGCGACTTTCACGCATAATTGGCAATTGATATATTGATGGCAACTATGCATTTTTTTAGCCTTAAAGTCATATTTTTGCGTCTCTTTTATTCATTAAATCATTCTAAATAACTTCGTATGAAATTCGGCATTTAAACATGACTTTCGTGCGTAACTTGCAGTTGATCTATTGAAGCCAACAATGCATTTGTTTAGCCTTAAAGTCATGTCATTGAGTCTCTTCTAGTCATTAAATCATTCAAAATTAATTCGAACGAATTCTATTTTTGCCCTTCAAACATTATCTTCTTACATAACTTTTAATTAATCTATTGAAGACAACAATGCATTATTTTAGCATTAAAAAGCAATCACTCAGTCTTTTCAATCATTAAATTGTTTGAAGGCACTTCGAACCAATTCTCTTTTTGCATTTAGAACGCGACTTTCGTGCGTAACTCGCAATTGATCTATTGATGGCAACTATGCATTTTTTAGCGTTCAAGTCATATTTTTGCGTCTCTTTTAGTCATTAAATCATTCTAAATCACTTCGTATGAAATTCGGCATTTAAACATGACTTTCGTGCATAACTTCCAGTCGATCTATTATAGGGAACAATGCATTTCTTTAGCCTTAAATTCATGTCACTGAGTCTCTTCTAGTCATTAAATCATTCTAAACTAGTTCGGACGAATTCTATTTTCGGCCTTCAAATATTATTTTCTTACATAACTTGTAATTAATCTATTGAAGACAACAATGCATTATTTTGGCATTAAAAAGCATATCACTCAGTCTTTTCAATCATTAAATTGTTTGAAGGCACTGCGAACCACTTCTCTTTTTGCATTTAAAACGCGACTTTCATGCATAATTTGCAATTGATCTATTGATGGCAACTATGCATTTTTTTAGCCTTAAAGCATATTTTTGCGTCTCTTTTATATAGTAAATCATTCTAAATCACTTCGAATGAAATTCGGCCTTTAAACATAACTTTCGTGCGTAACTTGCAGTTGATCTATTGAAGGCAACAATGCATTTGTTTAGCCTTAAAGTCATGTCATTGAGTCTCTTCTAGTCATTAAATCATTCTAAATTAATTCGAACGAATTCTATTTTTTCCCATTCAAACATTATTTTCTTACATAACTTGTAATTAATCTATTGAAGACAACAATGCATTATTTTAGCATTAAACAGCATATCACTGAGTCTTTTCAATCATTAAATTGTTTGAAGGCACTTCGAACCAATTCTCTTTTTGCATTTAGAACGTGACTTTCACGCATAATTGGCAATTGATCTATTGATGGCAACTATGCATTTTTTTAGCCTTAAAGTTATATTTTTGTGTCTCTTTTATTCAGTAAATCATTCTAAATCACTTCGTATGAAATTCGGCATTTAAACATGACTTTCGTGCGTAACTTGCAGTTGATCTATTGAAGCCAACAATGCATTTCTTTAGCCTTAAAGTCATGTCATTGAGTCTCTTATAGCCATTAAATCATTCTAAATTAATTCGAACGAATTCTATTTTTGCCCTTCAAACATTATTTTCTTACATAACTTTTAATTAATCTATTGAAGACAACAATGCATTATTTTAGCATTAAAAAGCAATCACTCAGTCTTTTCAATCATTAAATTGTTTGAAGGCACTTCGAACCAATTCTCTTTTTGCATTTAGAACGCGACTTTCGTGCGTAACTCGCAATTGATCTATTGATGGCAACTATGCATTTTTTAGCGTTCAAGTCATATTTTTGCGTCTCTTTTAGTCATTAAATCATTCTAAATCACTTCGTATGAAATTCGGCATTTAAACATGACTTTCGTGCATAACTTCCAGTCGATCTATTATAGGGAACAATGCATTTCTTTAGCCTTAAATTCATGTCACTGAGTCTCTTCTAGTCATTAAATCATTCTAAACTAGTTCGGACGAATTCTATTTTCGGCCTTCAAATATTATTTTCTTACATAACTTGTAATTAATCTATTGAAGACAACAATGCATTATTTTGGCATTAAAAAGCATATCACTCAGTCTTTTCAATCATTAAATTGTTTGAAGGCACTGCGAACCACTTCTCTTTTTGCATTTAAAACGCGACTTTCATGCATAATTTGCAATTGATCTATTGATGGCAACTATGCATTTTTTTAGCCTTAAAGCATATTTTTGCGTCTCTTTTATATAGTAAATCATTCTAAATCACTTCGAATGAAATTCGGCCTTTAAACATAACTTTCGTGCGTAACTTGCAGTTGATCTATTGAAGGCAACAATGCATTTGTTTAGCCTTAAAGTCATGTCATTGAGTCTCTTCTAGTCATTAAATCATTCTAAATTAATTCGAACGAATTCTATTTTTTCCCATTCAAACATTATTTTCTTACATAACTTGTAATTAATCTATTGAAGACAACAATGCATTATTTTAGCATTAAACAGCATATCACTGAGTCTTTTCAATCATTAAATTGTTTGAAGGCACTTCGAACCAATTCTCTTTTTGCATTTAGAACGTGACTTTCACGCATAATTGGCAATTGATCTATTGATGGCAACTATGCATTTTTTTAGCCTTAAAGTTATATTTTTGTGTCTCTTTTATTCAGTAAATCATTCTAAATCACTTCGTATGAAATTCGGCATTTAAACATGACTTTCGTGCGTAACTTGCAGTTGATCTATTGAAGCCAACAATGCATTTCTTTAGCCTTAAAGTCATGTCATTGAGTCTCTTATAGCCATTAAATCATTCTAAATTAATTCGAACGAATTCTATTTTTGCCCTTCAAACATTATTTTCTTACATAACTTGTAATTAATCTATTGAAGACAACAATGCATTATTTTAGCATTAAAAAGCATATCACTCAGTCTTTTCAATCATTAAATTCTTTGAAGGCACTTCGAACCAATTCTCTTTTTGCATTTAAAACGCGACTTTCATGCATAATTTGCAACTGATCTATTGATGGCATTTATGCATTTTTTTAGCCTTAAAGTCATATTTTTGCGTCTCTTTTAGTCAGTAAATCATTCTAAATCACTTCGTATGAAATTCGGCATTTAAACATGACTTTCGTGCATAACTTCCAGTCGATCTATTATAGGGAACAATGCATTTATTTAGCCTTAAATTCATGTCACTGAGTCTCTTCTAGTCATTAAATCATTCTAAATTAGTTCAAACGAATTCTATTTTTGGCCTTCACATATTATTTTCTTACATAACTTGTAATTAATCTATTGAAGACAACAATGCATTATTTTAGCATTAAAAAGCATATCACTCAGTCTTTTCAATCATTAAATTGTTTGAAGGCACTTCGAACCAATTCTCTTTTTGCATTTAAAACGCGACTTTCATGCATAATTTGCAATTGATCTATTGATGGCAACTATGCATTTTTTAAGCCTCAAAGTCATATTTTTGCGTCTCTTTTATTCAGTAAATCATTCTAAATCACTTCGTCTCTAATTCGGCATTTAAACATGACTTTCGTGCGTAACTTGTAGTTGATCTATTGAAGGCAACAATGCATTTGTTTAGCCTTAAAGTCATGTCATTGAGTCTCTTCTAGTCATTAAATCATTCTAAATTAATTCGAACGAATTCTAGTTTTGCCCTACAAACATTTTTTCTTACATAACTCGTAATTAATCTATTGAAGACAACAATGCATTATTTTAGCATTAAAAACCTTATCACTCAGTCTTTTCAATCATTAAATTGTTTGAAGGCACTTCGAACCAATTCTCTTTTAGCATTTAAAACGCGAGTTTCGTGCATAGCTTGCAACTGATCTATTGATGGCAACTACGCATTTTTTAGCGTTCAAGTCATAATTTTGCGTCTCTTTTATTCAGTAAATCGTTCTAAATCACTTCGTATGAATTTCGGCCTTTAAACATAACTTTCGTGCATAACTTGCAGTTTATCTATTGAAGGCAACAATGCATTTGTTTAGCCTTAAAGTCATGTCATTGAGTCTCTTCTAGTCATTAAATCATTCTAAATTAATTCGAACGAATTCTATTTTTTCCCATTCAAACATTATTTTCTTACATAACTTGTAATTAATCTATTGAAGACAACAATGCATTATTTTAGCATTAAACAGCATATCACTGAGTCTTTTCAATCATTAAATTGTTTGAAGGCACTTCGAACCAATTCTCTTTTTGCATTTAGAACTCGACTTTCACGCATAATTGGCAATTGATCTATTGATGGCAACTATGCATTTTTTTAGCCTTAAAGTTATATTTTTGCGTCTCTTTTATTCAGTAAATCATTCTAAATCACTTCGTATGAAATTCGGCATTGAAACATGACTTTCGTGCGTAACTTGCAGTTGATCTATTGAAGGCAACAATGCATTTCTTTAGCCTTAAAGTCATGTAATTGAGTCTCTTCTAGTCATTAAATCATTCTAAATTAATTCGAACGAATTCTATTTTTGCCCTTCAAACATTATTTTCTTACATAACTTGTAATTAATCTATTGAAGACAACAATGCATTATTTTAGCATTAAAAAGCATATCACTCAGTCTTTTCAATCATTAAATTCTTTGAAGGCACTTCGAACCAATTCTCTTTTTGCATTTAAAACGCGACTTTCATGCATAATTTGCAACTGATCTATTGATGGCATTTATGCATTTTTTTAGCCTTAAAGTCATATTTTTGCGTCTCTTTTAGTCAGTAAATCATTCTAAATCACTTCGTATGAAATTCGGCATTTAAACATGACTTTCGTGCATAACTTCCAGTCGATCTATTATAGGGAACAATGCATTTATTTAGCCTTAAATTCATGTCACTGAGTCTCTTCAAGTCATAAATCATTCTAAATTAGTTCAAACGAATTCTATTTTTGGCCTTCACATATTATTTTCTTACATAACTTGTAATTAATCTATTGAAGACAACAATGCATTATTTTAGCATTAAAAAGCATATCACTCAGTCTTTTCAATCATTAAATTGTTTGAAGGCACTTCGAACCCAATTCTCTTTTTGCATTTAAAACGCGACTTTCATGCATAATTTGCAATTGATCTATTGATGGCAACTATGCATTTTTTAAGCCTCAAAGTCATATTTTTGCGTCTCTTTTATTCAGTAAATCATTCTAAATCACTTCGTATGAAATTCGGCATTTAAACATGACTTTCGTGCGTAACTTGCAGTTGATCTATTGAAGGCAACAATGCATTTGTTTAGCCTTAAAGTCATGTCATTGAGTCTCTTCTAGTCATTAAATCATTCTAAATTAATTCGAACGAATTCTATTTTTGCCCTTCAAACATTTTTTCTTACATAACTCGTAATTAATCTATTGAAGACAACAATGCATTATTTTAGCATTAAAAACCTTATCACTCAGTCTTTTCAATCATTAAATTGTTTTAAGGCACTTCGAACCAATTCTCTTTTAGCATTTAAAACGCGAGTTTCGTGCATAACTTGCAACTGATCCATTGATGGCAACTATGCATTTTTTAGCGTTCAAGTCATAATTTTGCGTCTCTTTTATTCAGTAAATCGTTCTAAATCACTTCGTATGAATTTCGGCCTTTAAACATAACTTTTGTGCATAACTTGCAATTGATCTATTGATGGCAACTATGCATTTTTTAGCGTTCAAGTCATATTTTTGGGTCTCTTTTAGTCAGTAAATCATTCTAAATCACTACGTATGAAATTCGGCATTTAAACATGACTTTCGTGCATAACTTCCAGTCGATCTCTTATAGGGAACTATGCATTTCTTTAGCCTTAAATTCATGTCACTGAGTCTCTTCTAGTCATTAAATCATTCTAAACTAGTTCGAACGAATTCTATTTTCGCCCTTCCAATATTATTTTCTTACAAAACTTGTAATTAATCTATTGAAGACAACAATGCATTATTTTAGCATTAAAAAGCGTATCACTCAGTCTTTTCAATAATTAAATTGTTTGAAGGCACTTCGAACCAATTCTCTTTTTGCATTTAAAACGTGACTTTCATGCATAATTTGCAATTGATCTATTGATGGCAACTATGCATTTTTTTAGCCTTAAAGTCATACTTTTGCGTCTCTTTTATTCAGTAAATCATTCTAAATCAGTTCGCACGAATTTCGGCCTTTAAACATAACTTTCGTGCGTAACTTGCAGTTGATCTATTGAAGGGAACAATGCATTTGTTTAGCCTTAAAGTCATGTCATTGAGTCTCTTCTAGTCATTAAATCATTCTAAATTAATTCGAACGAATTCTATTTTTGCCCTTCAAACATTACTTTCTTACATAACTTGTAATTAATCTATTGAAGACAACAATGCATTATTTTAGCATTAAAAAGCATATCACTCAGTCTTTTCAATCATTAAATTGTTTGGAGGCACTTCGAACCAATTCTCTTTTTGCATTTAGAACGCGACTTTCACGCATAATTGGCAATTGATCTATTGATGGCAACTATGCATTTTTTTAGCCTTAAAGTCATATTTTTGCGTCTCTTTTATTCAGTAAATCATTCTAAATCACTTCGTATGAAATTCGGCATTTAAACATGACTTTCGTGCGTAACTTGCAGTTGATCTATTGAAGGCAACAATGCATTTGTTTAGCCTTAAAGTCATGTCATTGAGTCTCTTCTAGTCATTAAATCATTCTAAATTAATTCGAACGAATTCTATTTTTGCCCTTCAAACATTACTTTCTTACATAACTTGTAATTAATCTATTGAAGACAACAATGCATTATTTTAGCATTAAATAGCATATCACTCTGTCTTTTCAATCATTAAATTGTTTGAAGGCACTTCGAACCAATTCTCTTTTTGCATTTAGAACGCGACTTTCATGCATAATTGGCAATTGATCTATTGATGGCAACTATGTATTTTTTTAGCCTTAAAGTCATATTTTTGCGTCTCTTTTATTCAGTAAATCATTCTGAATCACTTCGTATGAAATTCGGCATTTAAACATGGCTTTCGTGCGTAACTTGCAGTTGATCTATTGAAGGCAACAATGCATTTGTTTAGCCTTAAAGTCATGTCATTGAGTCTCTTCTAGTCATTAAATCATTCTAAATTAATTCGAACGAATTCTATTTTTGCCCTTCAAACATTATTTTCTTACAAAACTTGTAATTAATCTATTGAAGGCAACAATGCATTATTTTAGCATTAAAAAGCATATCACTTAGTCTTTTCAATCATTAAATTGTTTGAAGGCACTTCGAACTAATTCTCTTTTTGCAATTAAAACGCGACTTCCGTGCATAACTTGCAATTGATCTATTGATGGCAACTATGCATTTTTTAGCGTTCAAGTCATATTTTTGCGTCTCTTTTAGTCAGTACATCATTCTAAATCACTTCGTATGAAATTCGGCATTTAAACATGACTTTCGTGCATTACTTCCAGTCGATCTATTATAGGGAACAATGCATTTCTTTAGCCTTAAATTCATGTCACTGAGTCTCTTCTAGCCATTAAATCATTCTAAATTAATTCGAACGAATTCTATTTTTGCCCTTCAAACATTACTTTCTTACATAACTTGTAATTAATCTATTGAAGACAACAATGCATTATTTTAGCATTAAATAGCATATCACTCTGTCTTTTCAATCATTAAATTGTTTGAAGGCACTTCGAACCAATTCTCTTTTTGCATTTAGAAAGCGACTTTCATGCATAATTGGCAATTGATCTATTGATGGCAACTATGTATTTTTTTAGCCTTAAAGTCATATTTTTGCGTCTCTTTTATTCAGTAAATCATTCTGAATCACTTCGTATGAAATTCGGCATTTAAACATGACTTTCGTGCGTAACTTGCAGTTGATCTATTGAAGGCAACAATGCATTTGTTTAGCCTTAAAGTCATGTCATTGAGTCTCTTCTAGTCATTAAATCATTCTAAATTAATTCGAACGAATTCTATTTTTGCCCTTCAAACATTATTTTCTTACAAAACTTGTAATTAATCTATTGAAGGCAACAATGCATTATTTTAGCATTAAAAAGCATATCACTTAGTCTTTTCAATCATTAAATTGTTTGAAGGCACTTCGAACTAATTCTCTTTTTGCAATTAAAACGCGACTTCCGTGCATAACTTGCAATTGATCTATTGATGGAAACTATGCATTTTTTAGCGTTCAAGTCATATTTTTGCGTCTCTTTTAGTCAGTACATCATTCTAAATCACTTCGTATGAAATTCGGCATTTAAACATGACTTTCGTGCATTACTTCCAGTCGATCTATTATAGGGAACAATGCATTTCTTTAGCCTTAAATTCATGTCACTGAGTCTCTTCTAGCCATTAAATCATTCTAAATTAATTCGAACGAATTCTATTTTCGCCCTTCAAATATTATTTTCTTACATAACTTGTAATTAAACTATTGAAGACAACAATGCATTATTTTAGCATTAAAAAGCATATCACTCAGTCTTTTCAATCATTAAATTGTTGGAAGGCACTTCGAACCAATTCTCTTTTTGCATTTAAAACGCGACTTTCATGCATAATTTGCAATTGATCTATTGATGGCAACTATGCATTTTTTTAGCCTTAAAGTCATACTTTTGCGTCTCTTTTATTCAGTAAATCATTCTAAATAACTTCGAACGAAATTCGGCCTTTAAACATAACTTTCGTGCGTAACTTCCAGTTGATCTATTGAAGGCAACAACGCATTTGTTTAGCCTTAAAGTCATGTCACTGAGTCTCTTCTAGTCATTAAATCATTCTAAATTAATTCGAACGAATTCTATTTTTGCCCTTCAAACATTACTTTCTTACATAACTTGTAATTAATCTATTGAAGATAACAATGCATTATTTTAGCATTAAAAAGCATATCACTCAGTCTTTTCAATCATGAAATTGTTTGAAGGCACTTCGAACCAATTCTCTTTTTGCATTTAGAACGCGACTTTCATGCATAATTGGCAATTGATCTATTGATGGCAACTATGCATTTTTTTAGCCTTAAAGTCATATTTTTGCGTCTCTTTTATTCAGTAAATCATTCTAAATCACTTCGTATGAAATTCGGCATTTAAACATGACTTTCGTGCGTAACTTGCAGTTGATCTATTGAAGGCAACAATGCATTTGTTTAGCCTTAAAGTCATGTCATTGAGTCTCTTCTAGTCATTAAATCATTCTAAATTAATTCGAACGAATTCTATTTTTGCCCTTCAAACATTACTTTCTTACATAACTTGTAATTAATCTATTGAAGACAACAATGCATTATTTTTGCATTAAATAGCATATCACTCAGTCTTTTCAATCATTAAATTGTTTGAAGGCACTTCGAACCAATTCTCTTTTTGCATTTAGAACGCGACTTTCATGCATAATTGGCAATTGATCTATTGATGGCAACTATGTATTTTTTTAGCCTTAAAGTCATATTTTTGCGTCTCTTTTATTCAGTAAATCATTCTGAATCACTTCGTATGAAATTCGGCATTTAAACATGACTTTCGTGCGTAACTTGCAGTTGATCTATTGAAGGCAACAATGCATTTGTTTAGCCTTAAAGTCATGTCATTGAGTCTCTTCTAGTCATTAAATCATTCTAAATTAATTCGAACGAATTCTAGTTTTGCCCTTCAAACATTATTTTCTTACAAAACTTGTAATTAATCTATTGAAGGCAACAATGCATTATTTTAGCATTAAAAAGCATATCACTCAGTCTTTTCAATCATTAAATTGTTTCAAGGCACTTCGAACCAATTCCCTTTTTGCAATTAAAACGCGACTTCCGTGCATAACTTGCAATTGATCTATTGATGGCAACTATGCATTTTTTAGCGTTCAAGTCATATTTTTGCGTCTCTTTTAGTCAGTAAATCATTCTAAATCATTTCGTATGAAATTCGGCATTTAAACATGACTTTCGTGCGTAACTTCCAGTTGATCTATTATAGGGAACAATGCATTTCTTTAGCCTTAAATTCATGTCACTGAGTCTCTTCTAGTCATTAAATCATTCTAAATTAGTTCGAACGAATTCTATTTTCGCCCTTCAAATATTATTTTCTTACGTAACTTGTAATTAAACTATTGAAGACAACAATGCATTATTTTAGCATTAAAAAGCATATCACTCAGTCTTTTCAATAACTAAATTGTTTGAAGGCACTTCGAACCAATTCTCTTTTTGCATTTAAAACGCGACTTTCATGCATAATTTGCAATTGATCTATTGATGGCAACTATGCATTTTTTTAGCCTTAAAGTCATACTTTTGCGTCTCTTTTATTCAGTAAATCATTCTAAATCACTTCGAACGAAATTCGGCCTTTAAACATAACTTTCGTGCGTAACTTGCAGTTGATCTATTGAAGGCAACAACGCATTTGTTTAGCCTTAAAGTCATGTCACTGAGTCTCTCCTAGTCATTAAATCATTCTAAATTAATTCGAACGAATTCTATTTTTGCCCTTCAAACATTACTTTCTTACATAACTTGTAATTAATCTATTGAAGATAACAATGCATTATTTTAGCATTAAAAAGCATATCACTCAGTCTTTTCAATCATTAAATTGTTTGAAGGCACTTCGAACCAATTCTCTTTTTGCGCTTAAAACCCGACTTTCGTGCATAACTTGCAATTGATCTGTTGATGGCAACTATGCATTTTTTAGCGTTCAAGTCATATTTTTGCGTCTCTTTTAGTCAGTAAATCATTCTTAAACACTTCGTATGAAATTCGGCATTTAAACATGACTTTCGTGCATAACTTCCAGTCGATCTATTATAGGGAACAATGCATTTCTTTAGCCTTAAATTCATGTCACTGAGTCTCTTCTAGTCATTAAATCATTCTAAATTAGTTCGAACGAATTCTATTTTCGCCCTTCAAATATTATTTTCTTACATAACTTGTAATTAAACTATTGAAGACAACAATGCATTATTTTAGCATTAAAAAGCATATCACTCAGTCCTTTCAATCATTAAATTGTTTGAAGGCACTTCGAACCAATTCTCTTTTTGCATTTAAAACGCGACTTTCATGCATAACTTGCAATTGATCTATTGATGGCAACTATGCATTTTTTTAGCCTTAAAGTCATACTTTTGCGTCTCCTTTATTCAGTAAATCATTATAAATCACTTCGAACGAAATTCGGCCTTTAAACATAACTTACGTGCGTAACTTGCAGTTGATCTATTGAAGGCAACAATGCATTTATTTAGCCTTAAAGTCATGTCATTGAGTCTCTTCTAGTCATTAAATCATTCTAAATTAATACGAACGAATTCTATTTTTGCCCTTCAAACATTATTTTCTTACATAACTTGTAATTAATCTATTGAAGATAACAATGCATTATTTTAGCATTAAAAGCATATCACTCAGTCTTTTCAATCATTAAATTGTTTGAAGGCACTTCGAACCAATTCTCTTTTAGCATTTAAAACGCGACTTTCGTGCATAACTTGCAATTGATCTATTGATGGCAACTATGCATTTTTTAGCGTTCAAGTCATATTTTTGCGTCTCTTTTAGTCAGTAAATCAATCTAAATCACTTCGTATGAAATTCGGCATTTAAACAAGACTTTCGTGCATAACTTGCAGTTGATCTATTATAGGGAACAATGCATTTCTTTAGCCTTAAAGTCATGTCATTGAGTCTCTTCTAGTCATTAAATCATTCTAAATTAATTCGAACGAATTCTATTTTGGCCCTTCAAACATTATCTTCTTACATAACTTGTAATTATTCTATTGAAGACAACAATGCATTATTTTAGCATTAAAAAGCATATCACTCAGTCGTTTCAATCATTAAATTGTTTGAAGGCACTTCGAACCAATTCTCTTTTTGCATTTAAAACCCGACTTTCATGCATAATTTGCAATTGATCTACTGATGGCAACTATGCATTTTTTTAGCCTTAAAGTCATACTTTTGCGTCTCCTTTATTCAGTAAATCATTCTAAATCACTTCGAACGAAATTCGGCCTTTAAACATAACTTACGTGCGTAACTTGCAGTTGATCTATTGAAGGCAACAATGCATTTATTTAGCCTTAAAGTCATGTCATTGAGTCTCTTCTAGTCATTAAATCATTCTAAATTAATACGAACGAATTCTATTTTTGCCCTTCAAACATTATTTTCTTACATAACTTGTAATTAATCTATTGAAGATAACAATGCATTATTTTAGCATTAAAAGCATATCACTCAGTCTTTTCAATCATTAAATTGTTTGAAGGCACTTCGAACCAATTCTCTTTTAGCATTTAAAACGCGACTTTCGTGCATAACTTGCAATTGATCTATTGATGGCAACTATGCATTTTTTAGCGTTCAAGTCATATTTTTGCGTCTCTTTTAGTCAGTAAATCAATCTAAATCACTTCGTATGAAATTCGGCATTTAAACAAGACTTTCGTGCATAACTTGCAGTTGATCTATTATAGGGAACAATGCATTTCTTTAGCCTTAAAGTCATGTCATTGAGTCTCTTCTAGTCATTAAATCATTCTAAATTAATTCGAACGAATTCTATTTTGGCCCTTCAAACATTATCTTCTTACATAACTTGTAATTATTCTATTGAAGACAACAATGCATTATTTTAGCATTAAAAAGCATATCACTCAGTCCTTTCAATCATTAAATTGTTTGAAGGCACTTCGAACCAATTCTCTTTTTGCATTTAAAACCCGACTTTCATGCATAATTTGCAATTGATCTACTGATGGCAACTATGCATTTTTTTAGCCTTAAAGTCATACTTTTGCGTCTCCTTTATTCAGTAAATCATTCTAAATCACTTCGAACGAAATTCGGCCTTTAAACATAACTTACGTGCGTAACTTGCAGTTGAGCTATTGAAGGCAACAATGCATTTATTTAGCCTTAAAGTCATGTCATTGAGTCTCTTCTAGTCATTAAATCATTCTAAATTAATACGAACGAATTCTATTTTTGCCCTTCAAACATTATTTTCTTACATAACTTGTAATTAATCTATTGAAGATAACAATGCATTATTTTAGCATTAAAAGCATATCACTCAGTCTTTTCAATCATTAAATTGTTTGAAGGCACTTCGAACCAATTCCCTTTTAGCATTTAAAACGCGACTTTCGTGCATAACTTGCAATTGATCTGTTGATGGCAACTATGCATTTTTTAGCGTTCAAGTCATATTTTTGCGTCTCTTTTAGTCAGTAAATCAATCTAAATCACTTCGTATGAAATTCGGCATTTAAACAAGACTTTCGTGCATAACTTGCAGTTGATCTATTATAGGGAACAATGCATTTCTTTAGCCTTAAAGTCATGTCATTGAGTCTCTTCTAGTCATTAAATCATTCTAAATTAATTCGAACGAATTCTATTTTGGCCCTTCAAACATTATCTTCTTACATAACTTGTAATTATTCTATTGAAGACAACAATGCATTATTTTAGCATTAAAAAGCATATCACTCAGTCCTTTCAATCATTAAATTGTTTGAAGGCACTTCGAACCAATTCTCTTTTTGCATTTAAAACCCGACTTTCATGCATAATTTGCAATTGATCTACTGATGGCAACTATGCATTTTTTTAGCCTTAAAGTCATACTTTTGCGTCTCCTTTATTCAGTAAATCATTCTAAATCACTTCGAACGAAATTCGGCCTTTAAACATCACTTACGTGCGTAACTTGCAGTTGATCTATTGAAGGCAACAATGCATTTATTTAGCCTTAAAGTCATGTCATTGAGTCTCTTCTAGTCATTAAATCATTCTAAATTAATACGAACGAATTCTATTTTTGCCCTTCAAACATTATTTTCTTACATAACTTGTAATTAATCTATTGAAGATAACAATGCATTATTTTAGCATTAAAAGCATATCACTCAGTCTTTTCAATCATTAAATTGTCTGAAGGCACTTCGAACCAATTCTCTTTTTGCGTTTAAAACACGACTTTCGTGCATAACTTGCAATTGATCTGTTGATGGCAACTATGCATTTTTTAGCGTTCAAGTCATATTTTTGCGTCTCTTTTAGTCAGTAAATCATTCTAAATCACTTCGTATGAAATTCGGCATTTAAACATGACTTTCGTGCATAACTTCCAGTCGATCTATTATAGGGAACAATGCATTTCTTTAGCCTTAAATTCATGTCACTGAGTCTCTTCTAGTCATTAAATCATTCTAAATTAGTTCAAACGAATTCTATTTTCGCCCTTCAAATATTATTTTCTTACATAACTTGTAATTAATCTATTGAAGACAACAATGCATTATTTTAGCATTAAAAAGAATATCACTTAGTCGTTTCAATCATTAAATTGTTTGAAGGCACTTCGAACCAATTCTCTTTTTGCATTTAAAACGCGACTTTCATGCATAATTTGCAATTGATCTATTGATGGCAACTATGCATTTTTTTAGCCTTAAAGTCATACTTTTGCGTCTCCTTTATTCAGTAAATCATTCTAAATCACTTCGAACGAAATTCGGCCTTTAAACATAACTTTCGTCGGTAACTTGCAGTTGATCTATTGAAGGCAACAATGCATTTATTTAGCCTTAAAGTCATGTCATTGAGTCTCTTCTAGTCATTAAATCATTCTAAATTAGTTCGAACGAATTCTATTTTCGCCCTTCAAATATTATTTTCTTACATAACTTGTAATTAAACTATTGAAGACAACAATGCATTATTTTAGCATTAAAAAGGCATATCACTCAGTCTTTTCAATCATTAAATTGTTTGAAGGCACTTCCAACCAATTCTCTTTTTGCATTTAAAACGCGACTTTCATGCATAATTTGCAATTGATCTATTGATGGCAACTATGCATTTTTTTAGCCTTAAAGTCATATTTTTGCATCTCTTTTATTCAGTAAATCATTCTAAATCACTCCAAATAAATTCGGCATTTAAACATAACTTTCGTGCGTAACTTGCAGTTGATCTATTGAAGGCAACAATGCATTTGTTTAGCCTTAAAGTCATGTCATTGAGTCTCTTCTAGTCATTAAATCATTCTAAATTAATTCGAACGAATTCTATTTTGGCCCTTCAAACATTATCTTCTTACATAACTTGTAATTATTCTATTGAAGACAACAATGCATTATTTTAGCATTAAAAGCATGTCACTCAGTCTTTTCAATCATTAAATTGTTTGAAGGCACTTCGAACCAATTCTCTTTTTGCATTTAGAACGCGACTTTCATGCATAATTTGCAGTTGATCTATTGATGGCGACAATGCATTTTTTTGGCCTTAAAGTCATATTTTTGCGTCTCTTTTATTCAGTAAATCATTCTAAATCACTTCGAACGAATTTCGGCCTTTAAACATAACTTACGTGCGTAACTTGCAGTTGATCTATTGAAGACAACAATGCATTTGTTTAGCCTTAAAGTCGTGTCATTGAGTCTCTTCTAGTCATTAAATCATTCTAAATTAATTCGAACGAATTCTATTTTTGCCCTTCAAACATTATTTTCTTACATAACTTGTAATTAATCTATTGAAGACAACAATGCATCATTTTAGCATTAAAAAGCATATCACTCAGTCTTTTCAATCATTAAATTGTTTGAAGGCACTTCGAACCAATTCTCTTTTTGCATTTAGAACGCGACTTTCACGCATAATTTGCAGTTGATCTATTGATGGCGACAATGCCTTTTTTTAGCCTTAAAGTCATATTTTTGCGTCTCTTTTATTCAGTAAATCATTCTAAATCACTTCGAACGAATTTCGGCCTTTAAACATAACTTACGTGCGTAACTTGCAGTTGATCTATTGAAGACAACAATGCATTTGTTTAGCCTTAAAGTCGTGTCATTGAGTCTCTTCTAGTCATTAAATCATTCTAAATTAATTCGAACGAATTCTATTTTTGCCCTTCAAACATTATTTTCCTACATAACTTGTAACTAATCTATTGAAGGCAACAATGCATTATTTTAGCATTAAAAGCATATCACTCAGTCTTTTCAATCATTAAATTGTTTGAAGGCACTTCGAACCAATTCTCTTTTAGCATTTATAACGCGACTTTCGTGCATAACTTGCAATTGATCTATTGATGGCAACTCTGCATTTTTTAGCGTTCAAGTCATATTTTTGCGTCTCTTTTAGTCAGTAAATCATTCTAAATCACTTCGTATGAAATTCGGCATTTAAACATGACTTTCGTGCATAACTTGCAGTTGATCTATTATAGGGAACAATGCATTTCTTTAGCCTTAAATTCATGTCACTGAGTCTCTTCTAGTCATTGAATCATTCTAAATTAGTTCGAACGAATTCTATTTTCGCCCTTCAAATATTATTTTCTTACATAACTTGTAATTAATCTATTGAAGACAACAATGCATTATTTTAGCATTAAAAAGCATATCACTCAGTCTTTTCAATCATTAAATTGTTTGAAGGCACTTCGAACAAATTCTCTTTTTGCATTTAGAACGCGACTTTCATGCATAATTTGCAATTGATCTATTGACGGCAACTATGCATTTTTTTTAGCCTTAAAGTCATATTTTTGCATCTCTTTTATTCAGTAAATCATTCTAAATCACTTCGAATGAAATTCGGCCTTTAAACATAACTTTCGTGCGTAACTTGCAGTTGATCTATTGAAGGCGACAATGCATTTGTTTAGCCTTAAAGTCATGTCATTGAGTCTCATCTAGTCATTAAATCATTCTAAATTAATTCGAACGAATTCTATTTTTGCCCTTCAAACATTATCTTCTTACATAACTTGTAATTAATCTATTGAAGACAACAATGCATTATTTTAGCATTAAAAGCATATCACTCAGTCTTTTCAATCATTAAATTGTTTGAAGGCACTTCGAACAAATTCTCCTTTTGCATTTAGAACGCGACTTTCACGCATAATTTGCAGTTGATCTATTGATGGCGACAATGCCTTTTTTTAGCCTTAAAGTCATATTTTTGCGTCTCTTTTATTCAGTAAATCATTCTAAATCACTTCGAACGAATTTCGGCCTTTAAACATAACTTACGTGCGTAACTTGCAGTTGATCTATTGAAGACAACAATGCATTTGTTTAGCCTTAAAGTCGTGTCATTGAGTCTCTTCTAGTCATTAAATCATTCTAAATTAATTCGAACGAATTCTATTTTTGCCCTTCAAACATTATTTTCCTACATAACTTGTAATTAATCTATTGAAGACAAAAATGCATTATTTTAGCATGAAAAGCATATCACTCAGTCTTTTCAATCATTAAATTGTTTGAAGGCACTTCGAACCAATTCTGTTTTTGCATTTAAAACACGACTTTCGTGCATAACTTGCAATTGATCTGTTGATGGCAACTATGCATTTTTTAGCGTTCAAGTCATATTTTTGCGTCTCCTTTAGTCAGTAGATCATTCTAAATCACTTCGTATGAAATTCGGCATTTAAACATGACTTTCGTGCATAACTTGCAGTTGATCTATTATAGGGAACAATGCATTTCTTTAGCCTTAAATTCAGGTCACTGAGTCTCTTCTAGTCATTAAATCATTCTAAATTAGTTCGAACGAATTCTATTTTCGCCCTTCAAATATTATTTTCTTACATAACTTGTAATTAAACTATTGAAGACAACAATGCATTATTTTAGCATTAAAAAGGCATATCACTCAGTCTTTTCAATCATTAAATTGTTTGAAGGCACTTCCAACCAATTCTCTTTTTGCATTTAAAACGCGACTTTCATGCATAATTTGCAATTGATCTATTGATGGCAACTATGCATTTTTTTAGCCTTAAAGTCATATTTTTGCATCTCTTTTATTCAGTAAATCATTCTAAATCACTCCAAATAAATTCGGCATTTAAACATAACTTTCGTGCGTAACTTGCAGTTGATCTATTGAAGGCAACAATGCATTTGTTTAGCCTTAAAGTCATGTCATTGAGTCTCTTCTAGTCATTAAATCATTCTAAATTAATTCGAACGAATTCTATTTTGGCCCTTCAAACATTATCTTCTTACATAACTTGTAATTATCCTATTGAAGACAACAATGCATTATTTTAGCATTAAAAGCATATCACTCAGTCTTTTCAATCATTAAATTGTTTGAAGGCACTTCTAACCATTTCTCTTTTTGCATTTAGAACGCGACTTTCATGCATAATTTGCAGTTGATCTATTGATGGCGACAATGCATTTTTTTAGCCTTAAAGTCATATTTTTGCGTCTCTTTTATTCAGTAAATCATTCTAAATCACTTCGAACGAATTTCGGCCTTTAAACATAACTTACGTGCGTAACTTGCAGTTGATCTATTGAAGACAACAATGCATTTGTTTAGCCTTAAAGTCGTGTCATTGAGTCTCTTCTAGTCATTAAATCATTCTAAATTAATTCGAACGAATTCTATTTTTGCCCTTCAAACATTATTTTCTTACATAACTTGTAATTAATCTATTGAAGACAACAATGCATCATTTTAGCATTAAAAAGCATATCACTCAGTCTTTTCAATCATTAAATTGTTTGAAGGCACTTCGAACCAATTCTCTTTTTGCATTTAGAACGCGACTTTCACGCGTAATTTGCAGTTGATCTATTGATGGCGACAATGCATTTTTTTAGCCTTAAAGTCATATTTTTGCGTCTCTTTTATTCAGTAAATCATTCTAAATCACTTCGAACGAATTTCGGCCTTTAAACATAACTTACGTGCGTAACTTGAAGTTGATCTATTGAAGACAACAATGCATTTGTTTAGCCTTAAAGTCGTGTCATTGAGTCTCTTCTAGTCATTAAATCATTCTAAATTAATTCGAACGAATTCTATTTTTGCCCTTCAAACATTATTTTCCTACATAACTTGTAATTAATCTATTGAAGGCAACAATGCATTATTTTAGCATTAAAAGCATATCACTCAGTCTTTTCAATCATTAAATTGTTTGAAGGCACTTCGAACCAATTCTCTTTTAGCATTTATAACGCGACTTTCGTGCATAACTTGCAATTGATCTATTGATGGCAACTCTGCATTTTTTAGCGTTCAAGTCATATTTTTGCGTCTCTTTTAGTCAGTAAATCATTCTAAATCACTTCGTATGAAATTCGGCATTTAAACATGACTTTCGTGCATAACTTGCAGTTGAGCTATTATAGGGAACAATGCATTTCTTTAGCCTTAAATTCATGTCACTGAGTCTCTTCTAGTCATTGAATCATTCTAAATTAGTTCGAACGAATTCTATTTTCGCCCTTCAAATATTATTTTCTTACATAACTTGTAATTAATCTATTGAAGACAACAATGCATTATTTTAGCATTAAAAAGCATATCACTCAGTCTTTTCAATCATTAAATTGTTTGAAGGCACTTCGAACAAATTCTCTTTTTGCATTTAGAACGCGACTTTCATGCATAATTTGCAATTGATCTATTGACGGCAACTATGCATTTTTTTTAGCCTTAAAGTCATATTTTTGCATCTCTTTTATTCAGTAAATCATTCTAAATCACTTCGAATGAAATTCGGCCTTTAAACATAACTTTCGTGCGTAACTTGCAGTTGATCTATTGAAGGCGACAATGCATTTGTTTAGCCTTAAAGTCATGTCATTGAGTCTCATCTAGTCATTAAATCATTCTAAATTAATTCGAATGAATTCTATTTTTGCCCTTCAAACATTATCTTCTTACATAACTTGTAATTAATCTATTGAAGACAACAATGCATTATTTTAGCATTAAAAGCATATCACTCAGTCTTTTCAATCATTAAATTGTTTGAAGGCACTTCGAACAAATTCTCCTTTTGCATTTAGAACGCGACTTTCATGCATAATTTGCAGTTGATCTATTGATGGCGACAATGCATTTTTTTCGCCTTAAAGTCATATTTTTGCGTCTCTTTTATTCAGTAAATCATTCTAAATCACTTCGAACGAATTTCGGCCTTTAAACATAACTTACGTGCGTAACTTGCAGTTGATCTATTGAAGACAACAATGCATTTGTTTAGCCTTAAAGTCGTGTCATTGAGTCTCTTCTAGTCATTAAATCATTCTAAATTAATTCGAACGAATTCTATTTTTGCCCTTCAAACATTATTTTCCTACATAACTTGTAATTAATCTATTGAAGGCAACAATGCATTATTTTAGCATTAAAAGCATATCACTCAGTCTTTTCAATCATTAAATTGTTTGAAGGCACTTCGAACCAATTCTCTTTTAGCATTTATAACGCGACTTTCGTGCATAACTTGCAATTGATCTATTGATGGCAACTCTGCATTTTTTAGCGTTCAAGTCATATTTTTGCGTCTCTTTTAGTCAGTAAATCATTCTAAATCACTTCGTATGAAATTCGGCATTTAAACATGACTTTCGTGCATAACTTGCAGTTGAGCTATTATAGGGAACAATGCATTTCTTTAGCCTTAAATTCATGTCACTGAGTCTCTTCTAGTCATTGAATCATTCTAAATTAGTTCGAACGAATTCTATTTTCGCCCTTCAAATATTATTTTCTTACATAACTTGTAATTAATCTATTGAAGACAACAATGCATTATTTTAGCATTAAAAAGCATATCACTCAGTCTTTTCAATCATTAAATTGTTTGAAGGCACTTCGAACAAATTCTCTTTTTGCATTTAGAACGCGACTTTCATGCATAATTTGCAATTGATCTATTGACGGCAACTATGCATTTTTTTTAGCCTTAAAGTCATATTTTTGCATCTCTTTTATTCAGTAAATCATTCTAAATCACTTCGAATGAAATTCGGCCTTTAAACATAACTTTCGTGCGTAACTTGCAGTTGATCTATTGAAGGCGACAATGCATTTGTTTAGCCTTAAAGTCATGTCATTGAGTCTCATCTAGTCATTAAATCATTCTAAATTAATTCGAATGAATTCTATTTTTGCCCTTCAAACATTATCTTCTTACATAACTTGTAATTAATCTATTGAAGACAACAATGCATTATTTTAGCATTAAAAGCATATCACTCAGTCTTTTCAATCATTAAATTGTTTGAAGGCACTTCGAACAAATTCTCCTTTTGCATTTAGAACGCGACTTTCATGCATAATTTGCAGTTGATCTATTGATGGCGACAATGCATTTTTTTCGCCTTAAAGTCATATTTTTGCGTCTCTTTTATTCAGTAAATCATTCTAAATCACTTCGAACGAATTTCGGCCTTTAAACATAACTTACGTGCGTAACTTGCAGTTGATCTATTGAAGACAACAATGCATTTGTTTAGCCTTAAAGTCGTGTCATTGAGTCTCTTCTAGTCATTAAATCATTCTAAATTAATTCGAACGAATTCTATTTTTGCCCTTCAAACATTATTTTCCTACATAACTTGTAATTAATCTATTGAAGGCAACAATGCATTATTTTAGCATTAAAAGCATATCACTCAGTCTTTTCAATCATTAAATTGTTTGAAGGCACTTCGAACCAATTCTCTTTTAGCATTTATAACGCGACTTTCGTGCATAACTTGCAATTGATCTATTGATGGCAACTCTGCATTTTTTAGCGTTCAAGTCATATTTTTGCGTCTCTTTTAGTCAGTAAATCATTCTAAATCACTTCGTATGAAATTCGGCATTTAAACATGACTTTCGTGCATAACTTGCAGTTGAGCTATTATAGGGAACAATGCATTTCTTTAGCCTTAAATTCATGTCACTGAGTCTCTTCTAGTCATTGAATCATTCTAAATTAGTTCGAACGAATTCTATTTTCGCCCTTCAAATATTATTTTCTTACATAACTTGTAATTAATCTATTGAAGACAACAATGCATTATTTTAGCATTAAAAAGCATATCACTCAGTCTTTTCAATCATTAAATTGTTTGAAGGCACTTCGAACAAATTCTCTTTTTGCATTTAGAACGCGACTTTCATGCATAATTTGCAATTGATCTATTGACGGCAACTATGCATTTTTTTTAGCCTTAAAGTCATATTTTTGCATCTCTTTTATTCAGTAAATCATTCTAAATCACTTCGAATGAAATTCGGCCTTTAAACATAACTTTCGTGCGTAACTTGCAGTTGATCTATTGAAGGCGACAATGCATTTGTTTAGCCTTAAAGTCATGTCATTGAGTCTCATCTAGTCATTAAATCATTCTAAATTAATTCGAATGAATTCTATTTTTGCCCTTCAAACATTATCTTCTTACATAACTTGTAATTAATCTATTGAAGACAACAATGCATTATTTTAGCATTAAAAGCATATCACTCAGTCTTTTCAATCATTAAATTGTTTGAAGGCACTTCGAACAAATTCTCCTTTTGCATTTAGAACGCGACTTTCATGCATAATTTGCAGTTGATCTATTGATGGCGACAATGCATTTTTTTCGCCTTAAAGTCATATTTTTGCGTCTCTTTTATTCAGTAAATCATTCTAAATCACTTCGAACGAATTTCGGCCTTTAAACATAACTTACGTGCGTAACTTGCAGTTGATCTATTGAAGACAACAATGCATTTGTTTAGCCTTAAAGTCGTGTCATTGAGTCTCTTCTAGTCATTAAATCATTCTAAATTAATTCGAACGAATTCTATTTTTGCCCTTCAAACATTATTTTCCTACATAACTTGTAATTAATCTATTGAAGGCAACAATGCATTATTTTAGCATTAAAGGCATATCACTCAGTCTTTTCAATCATTAAATTGTTTGAAGGCACTTCGAACCAATTCTCTTTTAGCATTTATAACGCGACTTTCGTGCATAACTTGCAATTGATCTATTGATGGCAACTCTGCATTTTTTAGCGTTCAAGTCATATTTTTGCGTCTCTTTTAGTCAGTAAATCATTCTAAATCACTTCGTATGAAATTCGGCATTTAAACATGACTTTCGTGCATAACTTGCAGTTGAGCTATTATAGGGAACAATGCATTTCTTTAGCCTTAAATTCATGTCACTGAGTCTCTTCTAGTCATTGAATCATTCTAAATTAGTTCGAACGAATTCTATTTTCGCCCTTCAAATATTATTTTCTTACATAACTTGTAATTAATCTATTGAAGACAACAATGCATTATTTTAGCATTAAAAAGCATATCACTCAGTCTTTTCAATCATTAAATTGTTTGAAGGCACTTCGAACAAATTCTCTTTTTGCATTTAGAACGCGACTTTCATGCATAATTTGCAATTGATCTATTGACGGCAACTATGCATTTTTTTTAGCCTTAAAGTCATATTTTTGCATCTCTTTTATTCAGTAAATCATTCTAAATCACTTCGAATGAAATTCGGCCTTTAAACATAACTTTCGTGCGTAACTTGCAGTTGATCTATTGAAGGCGACAATGCATTTGTTTAGCCTTAAAGTCATGTCATTGAGTCTCTTCTAGTCATTAAATCATTCTAAATTAATTCGAACGAATTCTATTTTTGCCCTTCAAACATTATTTTCCTACATAACTTGTAATTAATCTATTGAAGACAAAAATGCATTATTTTAGCATGAAAAGCATATCACTCAGTCTTTTCAATCATTAAATTGTTTGAAGGCACTTCGAACCAATTCTCTTTTTGCATTTAAAACACGACTTTCGTGCATAACTTGCAATTGATCTGTTGATGGCAACTATGCATTTTTTAGCGTTCAAGTCATATTTTTGCGTCTCCTTTAGTCAGTAGATCATTCTAAATCACTTCGTATGAAATTCGGCATTTAAACATGACTTTCGTGCATAACTTGCAGTTGATCTATTATAGGGAACAATGCATTTCTTTAGCCTTAAATTCAGGTCACTGAGTCTCTTCTAGTCATTAAATCATTCTAAATTAGTTCGAACGAATTCTATTTTCGCCCTTCAAATATTATTTTCTTACATAACTTGTAATTAATCTATTGAAGACAACAATGCATTATTTTAGCATTAAAAAGCATATCACTCAGTCTTTTCAATCATTAAATTGTTTGAAGGCACTTCGAACAAATTCTCTTTTTGCATTTAGAACGCGACTTTCATGCATAATTTGCAATTGATCTATTGACGGCAACTATGCATTTTTTTTAGCCTTAAAGTCATATTTTTGCATCTCTTTTATTCAGTAAATCATTCTAAATCACTTCGAATAAAATTCGGCCTTTAAACATAACTTTCGTGCGTAACTTGCAGTTGATCTATTGAAGGCAACAATGCATTTGTTTAGCCTTAAAGTCATGTCATTGAGTCTCTTCTAGTCATTAAATCATTCTAAATTAATTCGAACGAATTCTATTTTTGCCCTTCAAACATTATTTTCCTACATAACTTGTAATTAATCTATTGAAGACAACAATGCATTATTTTAGCATTAAAAGCATATCACTCAGTCTTTTCAATCATTAAATTGTTTGAAGGCACTTCGAACAAATTCTCCTTTTGCATTTAGAACGCGACTTTCATGCATAATTTGCAGTTGATCTATTGATGGCGACAATGCATTTTTTTAGCCTTAAAGTCATATTTTTGCGTCTCTTTTATTCAGTAAATCATTCTAAATCACTTCGAACGAATTTCGGCCTTTAAACATAACTTACGTGCGTAACTTGCAGTTGATCTATTGAAGACAACAATGCATTTGTTTAGCCTTAAAGTCGTGTCATTGAGTCTCATCTAGTCATTAAATCATTCTAAATTAATTCGAACGAATTCTATTTTTGCCCTTCAAACATTATCTTCTTACATAACTTGTAATTAATCTATTGAAGACAACAATGCATTATTTTAGCATTAAAAGCATATCACTCAGTCTTTTCAATCATTAAATTGTTTGAAGGCACTTCGAACAAATTCTCCTTTTGCATTTAGAACGCGACTTTCATGCATAATTTGCAGTTGATCTATTGATGGCGACAATGCATTTTTTTAGCCTTAAAGTCATATTTTTGCGTCTCTTTTATTCAGTAAATCATTCTAAATCACTTCGAACGAATTTCGGCCTTTAAACATAACTTACGTGCGTAACTTGCAGTTGATCTATTGAAGACAACAATGCATTTGTTTAGCCTTAAAGTCGTGTCATTGAGTCTCTTCTAGTCATTAAATCATTCTAAATTAATTCGAACGAATTCTATTTTTGCCCTTCAAACATTATTTTCTTACATAACTTGTAAGTAATCTATTGAAGACAACAATGCATTATTTAGCATGAAAAGCATATCACTCAGTCTTTTCAATCATTAAATTGTTTGAAGGCACTTCGAACCAATTCTCTTTTTGCATTTAGAACGCGATTTTCATGCATAACTTGCAATTGATCTGTTGATGGCAACTATGCATTTTTTTGGCCTTAAAGTTATATTTTTGCGTCTCTTTTAGTCAGTAAATCATTCTAAATCTCTTCGTATGAAATTCGGCATTTAAACATGACTTTCGTGCATAACTTGCAGTTGATCTATTGAAGACAACAATGCATTTGTTTAGCCTTAAAGTCATGTCATTGAGTCTCATCTAGTCATTAAATCATTCTAAATTAATTCGAACGAATTCTATTTTTGCCCTTCAAACATTATCTTCTTACATAACTTGTAATTAATCTATTGAAGACAACAATGCATTATTTTAGCATTAAAAGCATATCACTCAGTCTTTTCAATCATTAAATTGTTTGAAGGCACTTCGAACCAATTCTCTTTTTTCATTTAGAATGCGACTTTCATTCATAATTGGCAATGGATCTATGGATGGCAACTATGCATTTTTTTAGCCTTAAAGTCATATTTTTGCGTCTCTTTTATTCAGTAAATCATTCTAAATCACTTCGTATGAAATTCGGCATTTAAACATGGCTTACGTGCGTAACTTGCAGTTTATCTATTGAAGGCAACAATGCATTTGTTTAGCTTTAAAGTCATGTCATTGAGTCTCTTCTAGTCACTAAATCTTTCTAAATTAATTCTAACGAATTCTATTTTTGCCCTTCAAACATTATTTTCTTACATAACTTGTAATTAATCTATTGAAGACAACAATGCATTATTTTAGCATTAAAAGCATATCACTCAGTCTTTTCAATCATTAAATTGTTTGAAGGCACTTCGAACAAATTCTCCTTTTGCATTTAGAACGCGACTTTCATGCATAATTTGCAGTTGATCTATTGATGGCGACAATGCATTTTTTTAGCCTTAAAGTCATATTTTTGCGTCTCTTTTATTCAGTAAATCATTCTAAATCACTTCGAACGAATTTCGGCCTTTAAACATAACTTACGTGCGTAACTTGCAGTTGATCTATTGAAGACAACAATGCATTTGTTTAGCCTTAAAGTCGTGTCATTGAGTCTCTTCTAGTCATTAAATCATTCTAAATTAATTCGAACGAATTCTATTTTTGCCCTTCAAACATTATTTTCCTACATAACTTGTAATTAATCTATTGAAGACAAAAATGCATTATTTTAGCATGAAAAGCATATCTCTCAGTCTTTTCAATCATTAAATTGTTTGAAGGCACTTCGAACCAATTCTCTTTTTGCATTTAAAACACGACTTTCGTGCATAACTTGCAATTGATCTATTGATGGCAACTATGCATTTTTTAGCGTTCAAGTCATATTTTTGCGTCTCCTTTAGTCAGTAGATCATTCTAAATCACTTCGTATGAAATTCGGCATTTAAACATGACTTTCGTGCATAACTTGCAGTTGATCTATTATAGGGAACAATGCATTTCTTTAGCCTTAAATTCAGGTCACTGAGTCTCTTCTAGTCATTCAATCATTCTAAATTAGTTCGAACGAATTCTATTTTCGCCTTTCAAATATTATTTTCTTACATAACTTGTAATTAATCTATTGAAGACAACAATGCATTATTTTAGCATTAAAAAGCATATCACTCAGTCTTTTCAATCATTAAATTGTTTGAAGGCACTTCGAACCAATTCTCTTTTAGCATTTAAAACGCGACTTTCGTGCATAACTTGCCATTGATCTATTGATGGGGACAATGCATTTTTTTAGCCTTAAAGTCATATTTTGGCTTCTCTTTTATTCAGTAAATCATTCTAAATCACATCGAACGAATTTCGGCCTTTAAACATAACTTTCGTGCGTAACTTGCAGTTGATCTATTATAGGGAACAATGCATTTCTTTAGCCTTAAATTCATGTCACTGAGTCTCTTCTAGTCATTAAATCATTCTAAATTAGTTCGAACGAATTCTATTTTCGCCCTTCAAATATTATTTTCTTACATAACTTCTAATTAATCTATTGAAGACAACAATGCATTATTTTAGCATTAAAAAGCATATCACTCAGTCTTTTCAATCTTTAAATTGTTTGAAGGCACTTCGAACCAATTCTCTTTTTGCATTTAGAACGCGACTTTCATGCATAATTGGCAATTGATCTATTGATGGCAACTATGCATTTTTTTAGCCTTAAAGTCATATTTTTGCGTCTCTTTTATTCAGTAAATCATTCTAAATCACTTCGTATGAAACTCGGCATTGAAACATGACTTACGTGCGTAACTTGCAGTTTATCTATTGAAGGAAACAATGCATTTGTTTAGGTTAAAGTCATGTCATTGAGTCTCTTCTAGTCATTAAATCATTCTAAATTAATTCTAACGAATTCTATTTTCGCCCTTCAAATATTATTTTCTTACATAACTTGTAATTAATCTATTGAAGACAACAATGCATTATTTTAGCATTAAAAAGCATATCACTCAGTCTTTTCAATCATTAAATTGTTTGAAGGCACTTCGAACCAATTCTCTTTTTGCATTTAGAACGCGACTTTCATGCATAATTGGCAATTGATCTATTGATGGCAACTATGCATTTTTTTAGCCTTAAAGTCATATTTTTGCTTCTCTTTTATTCAGTAAATCATTCTAAATCACTTCGAATGAATTTCGGCCTTTAAACATAACTTTCGTGCGTAACTTGCAGTTGATCTATTGAAGACAACAATGCATTTGTTTAGCCTTAAAGTCATGTCATTGAGTCTCTTCTAGTCATTAAATCATTCTAAATTAATTCGAACGAATTCTATTTTTGCCCTTCACACATTATTTTCTTACATAACTTGTAATTAATCTACTCAAGACAACAATGCATTATTTTAGCATTAAAAGCATATCACTCAGTCTTTTCAATCATTAAATTGTTTGAAGGCACTTCGAACCAATTCTCTTTTTGCATTTAAAACACGACTTTCGTGCATAACTTGCAATTGATCTGTTGATGGCAACTATGCATTTTTTAGCGTTCAAGTCATATTTTTGCGTCTCCTTTAGTCAGTAGATCATTCTAAATCACTTCGTATGAAATTCGGCATTTAAACATGACTTTCGTGCATAACTTGCAGTTGATCTATTATAGGGAACAATGCATTTCTTTAGCCTTAAATTCAGGTCACTGAGTCTCTTCTAGTCATTAAATCATTCTAAATTAGTTCGAACGAATTCTATTTTCGCCCTTCAAACATTATCTTCTTACATAACTTGTAATTAATCTATTGAAGACAACAATGCATTATTTTAGCATTAAAAGCATATCACTCAGTCTTTTCAATCATTAAATTGTTTGAAGGCACTTCGAACAAATTCTCCTTTTGCATTTAGAACGCGACTTTCATGCATAATTTGCAGTTGATCTATTGAAGACAACAATGCATTTGTTTAGCCTTAAAGTCATGTCATTGAGTCTCATCTAGTCATTAAATCATTCTAAATTAATTCGAACGAATTCTATTTTTGCCCTTCAAACATTATCTTCTTACATAACTTGTAATTAATCTATTGAAGACAACAATGCATTATTTTAGCATTAAAAGCATATCACTCAGTCTTTTCAATCATTAAATTGTTTGAAGGCACTTCGAACAAATTCTCCTTTTGCATTTAGAACGCGACTTTCATGCATAATTTGCAGTTGATCTATTGATGGCGACAATGCATTTTTTTAGCCTTAAAGTCATATTTTTGCGTCTCTTTTATTCAGTAAATCATTCTAAATCACTTCGAACGAATTTCGGCCTTTAAACATAACTTACGTGCGTAACTTGCAGTTGATCTATTGAAGACAACAATGCATTTGTTTAGCCTTAAAGTCGTGTCATTGAGTCTCATCTAGTCATTAAATCATTCTAAATTAATTCTAACGAATTCTATTTTTGCCCTTCAAACATTATCTTCTTACATAACTTGTAATTAATCTATTGAAGACAACAATGCATTATTTTAGCATTAAAAGCATATCACTCAGTCTTTTCAATCATTAAATTGTTTGAAGGCACTTCGAACAAATTCTCCTTTTGCATTTAGAACGCGACTTTCATGCATAATTTGCAGTTGATCTATTGATGGCGACAATGCATTTTTTTAGCCTTAAAGTCATATTTTTGCGTCTCTTTTATTCAGTAAATCATTCTAAATCACTTCGTATGAAATTCGGCATTTAAACATGGCTTACGTGCGTAACTTGCAGTTTATCTATTGAAGGCAACAATGCATTTGTTTAGCTTTAAAGTCATGTCATTGAGTCTCTTCTAGTCACTAAATCTTTCTAAATTAATTCTAACGAATTCTATTTTTGCCCTTCAAACATTATTTTCTTACATAACTTGTAATTAATCTATTGAAGACAACAATGCATTATTTTAGCATTAAAAGCATATCACTCAGTCTTTTCAATCATTAAATTGTTTGAAGGCACTTCGAACAAATTCTCCTTTTGCATTTAGAACGCGACTTTCATGCATAATTTGCAGTTGATCTATTGATGGCGACAATGCATTTTTTTAGCCTTAAAGTCATATTTTTGCGTCTCTTTTATTCAGTAAATCATTCTAAATCACTTCGAACGAATTTCGGCCTTTAAACATAACTTACGTGCGTAACTTGCAGTTGATCTATTGAAGACAACAATGCATTTGTTTAGCCTTAAAGTCGTGTCATTGAGTCTCTTCTAGTCATTAAATCATTCTAAATTAATTCGAACGAATTCTATTTTTGCCCTTCAAACATTATTTTCCTACATAACTTGTAATTAATCTATTGAAGACAAAAATGCATTATTTTAGCATGAAAAGCATATCTCTCAGTCTTTTCAATCATTAAATTGTTTGAAGGCACTTCGAACCAATTCTCTTTTTGCATTTAAAACACGACTTTCGTGCATAACTTGCAATTGATCTATTGATGGCAACTATGCATTTTTTAGCGTTCAAGTCATATTTTTGCGTCTCCTTTAGTCAGTAGATCATTCTAAATCACTTCGTATGAAATTCGGCATTTAAACATGACTTTCGTGCATAACTTGCAGTTGATCTATTATAGGGAACAATGCATTTCTTTAGCCTTAAATTCAGGTCACTGAGTCTCTTCTAGTCATTCAATCATTCTAAATTAGTTCGAACGAATTCTATTTTCGCCTTTCAAATATTATTTTCTTACATAACTTGTAATTAATCTATTGAAGACAACAATGCATTATTTTAGCATTAAAAAGCATATCACTCAGTCTTTTCAATCATTAAATTGTTTGAAGGCACTTCGAACCAATTCTCTTTTAGCATTTAAAACGCGACTTTCGTGCATAACTTGCCATTGATCTATTGATGGCGACAATGCATTTTTTAAGCCTTAAAGTCATATTTTGGCTTCTCTTTTATTCAGTAAATCATTCTAAATCACATCGAACGAATTTCGGCCTTTAAACATAACTTTCGTGCGTAACTTGCAGTTGATCTATTATAGGGAACAATGCATTTCTTTAGCCTTAAATTCATGTCACTGAGTCTCTTCTAGTCATTAAATCATTCTAAATTAGTTCGAACGAATTCTATTTTCGCCCTTCAAATATTATTTTCTTACATAACTTGTAATTAATCTATTAAAGACAACAATGCATTATTTTAGCATTAAAAAGCATATCACTCAGTCTTTTCAATCTTTAAATTGTTTGAAGGCACTTCGAACCAATTCTCTTTTTGCATTTAGAACGCGACTTTCATGCATAATTGGCAATTGATCTATTGATGGCAACTATGCATTTTTTTAGCCTTAAAGTCATATTTTTGCGTCTCTTTTATTCAGTAAATCATTCTAAATCACTTCGTATGAAACTCGGCATTGAAACATGACTTACGTGCGTAACTTGCAGTTTATCTATTGAAGGAAACAATGCATTTGTTTAGGTTAAAGTCATGTCATTGAGTCTCTTCTAGTCATTAAATCATTCTAAATTAATTCTAACGAATTCTATTTTCGCCCTTCAAATATTATTTTCTTACATAACTTGTAATTAATCTATTGAAGACAACAATGCATTATTTTAGCATTAAAAAGCATATCACTCAGTCTTTTCAATCATTAAATTGTTTGAAGGCACTTCGAACCAATTCTCTTTTTGCATTTAGAACGCGACTTTCATGCATAATTGGCAATTGATCTATTGATGGCAACTATGCATTTTTTTAGCCTTAAAGTCATATTTTTGCTTCTCTTTTATTCAGTAAACCATTCTAAATCACTTCGAATGAATTTCGGCCTTTAAACATAACTTTCGTGCGTAACTTGCAGTTGATCTATTGAAGACAACAATGCATTTGTTTAGCCTTAAAGTCATGTCATTGAGTCTCTTCTAGTCATTAAATCATTCTAAATTAATTCGAACGAATTCTATTTTTGCCCTTCACACATTATTTTCTTACATAACTTGTAATTAATCTACTCAAGACAACAATGCATTATTTTAGCATTAAAAGCATATCACTCAGTCTTTTCAATCATTAAATTGTTTGAAGGCACTTCGAACCAATTCTCTTTTTGCATTTAAAACACGACTTTCGTGCATAACTTGCAATTGATCTGTTGATGGCAACTATGCATTTTTTAGCGTTCAAGTCATATTTTTGCGTCTCCTTTAGTCAGTAGATCATTCTAAATCACTTCGTATGAAATTCGGCATTTAAACATGACTTTCGTGCATAACTTGCAGTTGATCTATTATAGGGAACAATGCATTTCTTTAGCCTTAAATTCAGGTCACTGAGTCTCTTCTAGTCATTAAATCATTCTAAATTAGTTCGAACGAATTCTATTTTCGCCCTTCAAACATTATCTTCTTACATAACTTGTAATTAATCTATTGAAGACAACAATGCATTATTTTAGCATTAAAAGCATATCACTCAGTCTTTTCAATCATTAAATTGTTTGAAGGCACTTCGAACAAATTCTCCTTTTGCATTTAGAACGCGACTTTCATGCATAATTTGCAGTTGATCTATTGAAGACAACAATGCATTTGTTTAGCCTTAAAGTCATGTCATTGAGTCTCATCTAGTCATTAAATCATTCTAAATTAATTCGAACGAATTCTATTTTTGCCCTTCAAACATTATCTTCTTACATAACTTGTAATTAATCTATTGAAGACAACAATGCATTATTTTAGCATTAAAAGCATATCACTCAGTCTTTTCAATCATTAAATTGTTTGAAGGCACTTCGAACAAATTCTCCTTTTGCATTTAGAACGCGACTTTCATGCATAATTTGCAGTTGATCTATTGATGGCGACAATGCATTTTTTTCGCCTTAAAGTCATATTTTTGCGTCTCTTTTATTCAGTAAATCATTCTAAATCACTTCGAACGAATTTCGGCCTTTAAACATAACTTACGTGCGTAACTTGCAGTTGATCTATTGAAGACAACAATGCATTTGTTTAGCCTTAAAGTCGTGTCATTGAGTCTCTTCTAGTCATTAAATCATTCTAAATTAATTCGAACGAATTCTATTTTTGCCCTTCAAACATTATTTTCCTACATAACTTGTAATTAATCTATTGAAGACAAAAATGCATTATTTTAGCATGAAAAGCATATCACTCAGTCTTTTCAATCATTAAATTGTTTGAAGGCACTTCGAACCAATTCTCTTTTTGCATTTAAAACACGACTTTCGTGCATAACTTGCAATTGATCTGTTGATGGCAACTATGCATTTTTTAGCGTTCAAGTCATATTTTTGCGTCTCCTTTAGTCAGTAGATCATTCTAAATCACTTCGTATGAAATTCGGCATTTAAACATGACTTTCGTGCATAACTTGCAGTTGATCTATTATAGGGAACAATGCATTTCTTTAGCCTTAAATTCAGGTCACTGAGTCTCTTCTAGTCATTAAATCATTCTAAATTAGTTCGAACGAATTCTATTTTCGCCCTTCAAATATGATTTTCTTACATAACTTGTAATTAATCTATTGAAGACAACAATGCATTATTTTAGCATTAAAAAGCATATCACTCAGTCTTTTCGATCATTAAATTGTTTGAAGGCACTTCGAACCAATTCTCTTTTTGCATTTAGAACGCGACTTTCATGCATAATTTGCAATTGATCTATTGACGGCAACTATGCATTTTTTTTAGCCTTAAAGTCATATTTTTGCATCTCTTTTATTCAGTAAATCATTCTAAATCACTTCGAATGAAATTCGGCCTTTAAACATAACTTTCGTGCGTAACTTGCAGTTGATCTATTGAAGGCAACAATGCATTTGTTTAGCCTTAAAGTCATGTCATTGAGTCTCTTCTAGTCATTAAATCATTCTAAATTAATTCGAACGAATTCTATTTTTGCCCTTCAAACATTATTTTCCTACATAACTTGTAATTAATCTATTGAAGACAACAATGCATTATTTTAGCATTAAAAGCATATCACTCAGTCTTTTCAATCATTAAATTGTTTGAAGGCACTTCGAACAAATTCTCCTTTTGCATTTAGAACGCGACTTTCATGCATAATTTGCAGTTGATCTATTGATGGCGACAATGCATTTTTTTAGCCTTAAAGTCATATTTTTGCGTCTCTTTTATTCAGTAAATCATTCTAAATCACTTCGAACGAATTTCGGCCTTTAAACATAACTTACGTGCGTAACTTGCAGTTGATCTATTGAAGACAACAATGCATTTGTTTAGCCTTAAAGTCGTGTCATTGAGTCTCATCTAGTCATTAAATCATTCTAAATTAATTCGAACGAATTCTATTTTTGCCCTTCAAACATTATCTTCTTACATAACTTGTAATTAATCTATTGAAGACAACAATGCATTATTTTAGCATTAAAAGCATATCACTCAGTCTTTTCAATCATTAAATTGTTTGAAGGCACTTCGAACAAATTCTCCTTTTGCATTTAGAACGCGACTTTCATGCATAATTTGCAGTTGATCTATTGATGGCGACAATGCATTTTTTTAGCCTTAAAGTCATATTTTTGCGTCTCTTTTATTCAGTAAATCATTCTAAATCACTTCGAACGAATTTCGGCCTTTAAACATAACTTACGTGCGTAACTTGCAGTTGATCTATTGAAGACAACAATGCATTTGTTTAGCCTTAAAGTCGTGTCATTGAGTCTCTTCTAGTCATTAAATCATTCTAAATTAATTCGAACGAATTCTATTTTTGCCCTTCAAACATTATTTTCTTACATAACTTGTAAGTAATCTATTGAAGACAACAATGCATTATTTAGCATGAAAAGCATATCACTCAGTCTTTTCAATCATTAAATTGTTTGAAGGCACTTCGAACCAATTCTCTTTTTGCATTTAGAACGCGATTTTCATGCATAACTTGCAATTGATCTGTTGATGGCAACTATGCATTTTTTTGGCCTTAAAGTCATATTTTTGCTTCTCTTTTAGTCAGTAAATCATTCTAAATCTCTTCGTATGAAATTCGGCATTTAAACATGACTTTCGTGCATAACTTGCAGTTGATCTATTGAAGACAACAATGCATTTGTTTAGCCTTAAAGTCATGTCATTGAGTCTCATCTAGTCATTAAATCATTCTAAATTAATTCGAACGAATTCTATTTTTGCCCTTCAAACATTATCTTCTTACATAACTTGTAATTAATCTATTGAAGACAACAATGCATTATTTTAGCATTAAAAGCATATCACTCAGTCTTTTCAATCATTAAATTGTTTGAAGGCACTTCGAACCAATTCTCTTTTTTCATTTAGAATGCGACTTTCATTCATAATTGGCAATGGATCTATGGATGGCAACTATGCATTTTTTTAGCCTTAAAGTCATATTTTTGCGTCTCTTTTATTCAGTAAATCATTCTAAATCACTTCGTATGAAATTCGGCATTTAAACATGGCTTACGTGCGTAACTTGCAGTTTATCTATTGAAGGCAACAATGCATTTGTTTAGCTTTAAAGTCATGTCATTGAGTCTCTTCTAGTCATTAAATCATTCTAAATTAATTCTAACGAATTCTATTTTTGCCCTTCAAACATTATTTTCTTACATAACTTGTAATTAATCTATTGAAGACAACAATGCATTATTTTAGCATTAAAAGCATATCACTCAGTCTTTTCAATCATTAAATTGTTTGAAGGCACTTCGAACAAATTCTCCTTTTGCATTTAGAACGCGACTTTCATGCATAATTTGCAGTTGATCTATTGATGGCGACAATGCATTTTTTTAGCCTTAAAGTCATATTTTTGCGTCTCTTTTATTCAGTAAATCATTCTAAATCACTTCGAACGAATTTCGGCCTTTAAACATAACTTACGTGCATAACTTGCAGTTGATCTATTGAAGACAACAATGCATTTGTTTAGCCTTAAAGTCGTGTCATTGAGTCTCTTCTAGTCATTAAATCATTCTAAATTAATTCGAACGAATTCTATTTTTGCCCTTCAAACATTATTTTCCTACATAACTTGTAATTAATCTATTGAAGACAAAAATGCATTATTTTAGCATGAAAAGCATATCTCTCAGTCTTTTCAATCATTAAATTGTTTGAAGGCACTTCGAACCAATTCTCTTTTTGCATTTAAAACACGACTTTCGTGCATAACTTGCAATTGATCTATTGATGGCAACTATGCATTTTTTAGCGTTCAAGTCATATTTTTGCGTCTCCTTTAGTCAGTAGATCATTCTAAATCACTTCGTATGAAATTCGGCATTTAAACATGACTTTCGTGCATAACTTGCAGTTGATCTATTATAGGGAACAATGCATTTCTTTAGCCTTAAATTCAGGTCACTGAGTCTCTTCTAGTCATTCAATCATTCTAAATTAGTTCGAACGAATTCTATTTTCGCCTTTCAAATATTATTTTCTTACATAACTTGTAATTAATCTATTGAAGACAACAATGCATTATTTTAGCATTAAAAAGCATATCACTCAGTCTTTTCAATCATTAAATTGTTTGAAGGCACTTCGAACCAATTCTCTTTTAGCATTTAAAACGCGACTTTCGTGCATAACTTGCCATTGATCTATTGATGGCGACAATGCATTTTTTTAGCCTTAAAGTCATATTTTGGCTTCTCTTTTATTCAGTAAATCATTCTAAATCACATCGAACGAATTTCGGCCTTTAAACATAACTTTCGTGCGTAACTTGCAGTTGATCTATTATAGGGAACAATGCATTTCTTTAGCCTTAAATTCATGTCACTGAGTCTCTTCTAGTCATTAAATCATTCTAAATTAGTTCGAACGAATTCTATTTTCGCCCTTCAAATATTATTTTCTTACATAACTTGTAATTAATCTATTGAAGACAACAATGCATTATTTTAGCATTAAAAAGCATATCACTCAGTCTTTTCAATCTTTAAATTGTTTGAAGGCACTTCGAACCAATTCTCTTTTTGCATTTAGAATGCGACTTTCATGCATAATTGGCAATTGATCTATTGATGGCAACTATGCATTTTTTTAGCCTTAAAGTCATATTTTTGCGTCTCTTTTATTCAGTAAATCATTCTAAATCACTTCGTATGAAATTCGGCCTTGAAACATGACTTACGTGCGTAACTTGCAGTTTATCTATTGAAGGAAACAATGCATTTGTTTAGGTTAAAGTCATGTCATTGAGTCTCTTCTAGTCATTAAATCATTCTAAATTAATTCTAACGAATTCTATTTTTGCCCTTCAAACATTATTTTCTTACATAACTTGTAATTAATCTATTGAAGACAACAATGCATTATTTTACCATTAAAAAGCATATCACTCAGTCTTTTCAATCATTAAATTGTTTGAAGGCACTTCGAACCAATTCTCTTTTTGCATTTAGAACGCGACTTTCATGCATAATTGGCAATTGATCTATTGATGGCAACTATGCATTTTTTTAGCCTTAAAGTCATATTTTTGCTTCTCTTTTATTCAGTAAATCATTCTAAATCACTTCGAATGAATTTCGGCCTTTAAACATAACTTTCGTGCGTAACTTGCAGTTGATCTATTGAAGACAACAATGCATTTGTTTAGCCTTAAAGTCATGTCATTGAGTCTCTTCTAGTCATTAAATCATTCTAAATTAATTCGAACGAATTCTATTTTTGCCCTTCACACATTATTTTCTTACATAACTTGTAATTAATCTATTCAAGACAACAATGCATTATTTTAGCATTAAAAGCATATCACTCAGTCTTTTCAATCATTAAATTGTTTGAAGGCACTTCGAACCAATTCTCTTTTCGCATTTAAAACGCGACTTTCGTGCATAATTGGCAATTGATCTATTGATGGCAACTATGCATTTTTTTAGCCTTAAAGTCATATTTTTGCGTCTCTTTTATTCAGTAAATCATTCTAAATCACTTCGTATGAAATTCGGCATTTAAACATGACTTACATGCGTAACTTGCAGTTTATCTATTGAAGGCAACAATGCATTTGTTTAGCTTTAAAGTCATGTCATTGAGTCTCTTCTAGTCATTAAATCATTCTAAATTAATTCTAACGAATTCTATTTTTGCCCTTCAAACATTATTTTCTTACATAACTTGTAATTAATCTATTGAAGGCAACAATGCATTATTTTACCATTAAAAGCATATCACTCAGTCTTTTCAATCATTAAATTGTTTGAAGGCATTTCGAACCAATTCTCTTTTAGCATTTAAAACGCGACTTTCGTGCATAACTTGCGATTGATCTATTGATGGCAACTATGCATTTTTTTAGCCTTAAAGTCATATTTTTGCGTCTCTTTTATTCAGTAAATCATTCTGAATCACTTCGCACGAATTTCGGCCTTTAAACATAACTTTCGTGCGTAACTTGCAGTTGATCTATTGAAGGCAACAATGCATTTGTTTAGCCTTAAAGTCATGTCATTGAGTCTCTTCTAGTCATTAAATCATTCTAAATTAATTCGAACGAATTCTATTTTTGCCCTTCAAACATTATTTTCTTACATAACTTGTAAGTAATCTATTGAAGACAACAATGCATTATTTAGCATGAAAAGCATATCACTCAGTCTTTTCAATCATTAAATTGTTTGAAGGCACTTCGAACCAATTCTCTTTTTGCATTTAGAACGCGATTTTCATGCATAACTTGCAATTGATCTGTTGATGGCAACTATGCATTTTTTTGGCCTTAAAGTCATATTTTTGCGTCTCTTTTAGTCAGTAAATCATTCTAAATCTCTTCGTATGAAATTCGGCATTTAAACATGACTTTCGTGCATAACTTGCAGTTGATCTATATAGGGAACAATGCATTTGTTTAGCCTTAAAATCATGTCACTGAGTCTCTTCTAGTCATTAAATCATTCTAAATTAGTTCGAACGAATTCTATTTTCGCCCTTCAAATATTATTTTCTTACATAACTTGTAATTAATCTATTGAAGACAACAATGCATTATTTTAGCATTAAAAAGCATATCACTCAGTCTTTTCAATCATTAAATTGTTTGAAGGCACTTCGAACCAATTCTCTTTTTGCATTTAGAACGCGACTTTCATGCATAACTTGCAATTGATCTGTTGATGGCAACTATGCATTTTTTTAGCCTTAAAGTCATATTTTTGCGTCTCTTTTAGTCAGTAAATCATTCTAAATCACTTCGTATGAAATTCGGCATTTAAACATGACTTTCGTGCATAACTTGCAGTTGATCTATTATAGGGAACAATGCATTTCTTTAGCCTTAAATTCATGGCACTGACTCTCTTCTAGTCATTAAATCATTCTAAATTAGTTCGAACGAATTCTATTTTCGCCCTTCAAATATTATTTTCTTACATAACTTGTAATTAATCTATTGAAGACAACAATGCATTATTTTAGCATTAAAAAGCATATCACTCAGTCTTTTCAATCATTAAATTGTTTGAAGGCACTTCGGACCAATTCTCTTTTTGCATTTAGAACGCGACTTTCATGCATAATTGGCAATTGATCTATTGATGGCAACTATGCATTTTTTTGGCCTTAAAGTCATATTTTTGCGTCTCTTTTATTCAGTAAATCATTCTAAATCACTTCGTATGAAATTCGGCATTTAAACATGACTTACGTGCGTAACTTGCAGTTTATCTATTGAAGGCAACAATGCATTTGTTTAGCTTTAAAGTCATGTCATTGAGTCTCTTCTAGTCATTAAATCATTCTAAATTAATTCTAACGAATTCTATTTTTGCCCTTCAAACATTATTTTCTTACATAACTTGTAATTAATCTATTGAAGACAACAATGCATTATTTTAGCATTAAAAAGCATATCACTCAGTCTTTTCAATCATTAAAATGTTTGAAGGCACTTCGAACCAATTCTCTTTTAGCATTTAGAACGCGACTTTCATGCATAACTTGCAATTGATCTGTTGATGGCAACTATGCATTTTTTTAGCCTTAAAGTCATATTTTTGCGTCTCTTTTAGTCAGTAAATCATTCTAAATCACTTCGTATGAAATTCGGCATTTAAACATGACTTTCGTGCATAACTTGCAGTTGATCTATTATAGGGAACAATGCATTTCTTTAGCCTTAAATTCATGTCACTGAGTCTCTTCTACTCATTAAATCATTCTAAATTAGTTCGAACGAATTCTATTTTCGCCCTTCAAATATTATTTTCTTACATAACTTGTAATTAATCTATTGAAGACAACAATGCATCATTTTAGCATTGAAAAGCATATCACTCAGTCTTTTCAATCATTAAATTGTTTGAAGGCACTTCGAACCAATTCTCTTTTTGCATTTAGAACGCGACTTTCATGCATAATTGGCAATTGATCTATTGATGGAAACTATGCATTTTTTTAGCCTTAAAGTCATATTTTTGCGTCTCTTTTATTCAGTAAATCATTCTAAATCACTTCGTATGAAATTCGGCATTTAAACATGACTTACGTGCGTAACTTGCAGTTTATCTATTGAAGGCAACAATGCATTTGTTTAGCTTTAAAGTCATGTCATTGAGTCTCTTCTAGTCATTAAATCATTCTAAATTAATTCTAACGAATTCTATTTTTGCCCTTCAAACATTATTTTCCTACATAACTTGTAATTAATCTATTGAAGGCAACAATGCATTATTTTAGCATTAAAAGCATATCACTCAGTCTTTTCAATCATTAAATTGTTTGAAGGCACTTCGAACCAATTCTCTTTTAGCATTTAAAACGCGACCTTCGTGCATAACTTGCAATTGATCTATTGATGGCAACTCTGCATTTTTTAGCGTTCAAGTCATATTTTTGCGTCTCTTTTAGTCAGTAAATCATTCTAAATCACTTCGTATGAAATTCGGCATTTAAACATGACTTTCGTGCATAACTTGCAGCTGATCTATTATAGGGAACAATGCATTTCTTTAGCCTTAAATTCATGTCACTGAGTCTCTTCTAGTCATTAAATCATTCTAAATTAGTTCGAACGAATTCTATTTTCGCCCTTCAAATATTATTTTCTTACATAACTTGTAATTCATCTATTGAAGACAACAATGCATTATTTTAGCATTAAAAAGCATATCACTCAGTCTTTTCAATCATTAAATTGTTTGAAGGCACTTCGAACCAATTCTCTTTTTTCATTTAGAATGCGACTTTCATTCATAATTGGCAATGGATCTATGGATGGCAACTATGCATTTTTTTAGCCTTAAAGTCATATTTTTGCGTCTCTTTTATTCAATAAATCATTCTAAATCACTTCGTATGAAATTCGGCATTTAAACATGACTTACGTGCGTAACTTGCAGTTTATCTATTGAAGGCAACAATGCATTTGTTTAGCTTTAAAGTCATGTCATTGAGTCTCTTCTAGTCATTAAATCATTCTAAATTAATTCTAACGAATTCTATTTTTGCCCTTCAAACATTATTTTCTTACATAACTTGTAATTAATCTATTGAAGACAACAATGCATTATTTTACCATTAAAAAGCATATCACTCAGTCTTTTCAATCATTAAATTGTTTGAAGGCACTTCGAACCAATTCTCTTTTTGCATTTAGAACGCGACTTTCATGCATAACTTGCAATTGATCTATTGATGGCAACTATGCATTTTTTTAGCCTTAAAGTCATATTTTTGTGTCTCTTTTATTCAGTAAATCATTCTAAATCACTTCGAACGAATTTCGGCTTTTAAACATAACTTTCGTGCGTAACTTGCAGTTGATCTATTGAAGGCAACAATGCATTTGTTTTGCCTTAAAGTCATGTCATTGAGTCTCTTCTAGTCATTAAATCATTCTAAATTAATTCGAACGAATTCTATTTTTGCCCTTCAAACATTATTTTCTTACATAACTTGTAATTAATCTATTGAAGGCAACAATGCATTATTTTAGCATTAAAAGCATATCACTCAGTCTTTTCAATAATTAAATTGTTTGAAGGCACTTCGAACCAATTCTCTTTTAGCATTTAAAACGCGACTTTCGTGCATAACTTGCAATTGATCTATTGATGGCAACTATGCATTTTTTTAGCCTTAAAGTCGTATTTTTGCGTCTCTTTTTTTCAGTAAATCATTCTAAATCACTTCGTATGAAATTCGGCATTTAAACATTACTTTCGTGCGTAACTTGCAGCTGATTTATTGAAGGCAACAATGCATTTGTTTAACCTTAAAGTCATGTCATTGAGTCTCTTCTAGTCATTAAATCATTCTAAATTAGTTCGAACGAATTCTATTTTCGCCCTTCAAATATTATTTTCTTACATAACTTGTAATTAATCTATTGAAGACAACAATGCATTATTTTAGCATTAAAAAGCATATCACTCAGTCTTTTCAATCATTAAATTGTTTGAAGGCACTTCGAACCAATTCTCTTTTTGCATTTAGAACGCGACTTTCATGCATAATTGGCAATTGATCTATTGATGGCAACTATGCATTTTTTTAGCCTTAAAGTCATATTTTTGCGTCTCTTTTATTCAGTAAATCATTCTAAATCACTTCGTATGAAATTCGGCATTTAAACATGACTTTCGTGCATAACTTGCAGTTGATCTATTATAGGGAACAATGCATTTCTTTAGCCTTAAATTCATGGCACTGACTCTCTTCTAGTCATTAAATCATTCTAAATTAGTTCGAACGAATTCTATTTTCGCCCTTCAAATATTATTTTCTTACATAACTTGTAATTAATCTATTGAAGACAACAATGCTTTATTTTAGCATTAAAAAGCATATCACACAGTCTTTTCAATCATTAAATTGTTTGAAGGCACTTCGAACCAATTCTCTTTTTGCATTTAGAACGCGACTTTCATGCATAATTGGCAATTGATCTATTGATGGCAACTATGCATTTTTTTAGCCTTAAAGTCATATTTTTGCGTCTCTTTTATTCAGTAAATCATTCTAAATCACTTCGTATGAAATTCGGCATTTAAACATGACTTACGTGCGTAACTTGCAGTTTATCTATTGAAGGCAACAATGCATTTGTTTAGCTTTAAAGTCATGTCATTGAGTCTCTTCTAGTCATTAAATCATTCTAAATTAATTCTAACGAATTCTATTTTTGCCCTTCAAACATTATTTTCTTACATAACTTGTAATTAATCTATTGAAGACAACAATGCATTATTTTAGCATTAAAAAGCATATCACTCAGTCTTTTCAATCATTAAATTGTTTGAAGGCACTTCGAACCAATTCTATTTTTGCATTTAGAACGCGACTTTCATGCATAACTTGCAATTGATCTATTGATGGCAACTATTCATTTTTTTAGCCTTAAAGTCATATTTTTGTGTCTCTTTTATTCAGTAAATCATTCTAAATCACTTCGAACGAATTTCGGCTTTTAAACATAACTTTAGTGCATAACTTGCAGTTGATCTATTATAGGGAACAATGCATTTCTTTAGCCTTAAATTCATGGCACTGACTCTCTTCTAGTCATTAAATCATTCTAAATTAGTTCGAACGAATTCTGTTTTCGCCCTTCAAATATTATTTTCTTACATAACTTGTAATTAATCTATTGAAGACAACAATGCATTATTTTAGCATTAAAAGCATATCACTCAGTCTTTTCAATAATTAAATTGTTTGAAGGCACTTCGAACCAATTCTCTTTTAGCATTTAAAACGCGACTTTCGTGCATAACTTGCAATTGATCTATTGATGGCAACTATGCATTTTTTTAGCCTTAAAGTCGTATTTTTGCGTCTCTTTTTTTCAGTAAATCATTCTAAATCACTTCGTATGAAATTCGGCAGTTAAACATGACTTTCGTGCGTAACTTGCAGCTGATTTATTGAAGGCAACAATGCATTTGTTTAACCTTAAAGTCATGTCATTGAGTCTCTTCTAGTCATTAAATCATTCTAAATTAGTTCGAACGAATTCTATTTTCGCCCTTCAAATATTATTTTCTTACATAACTTGTAATTAATCTATTGAAGACAACAATGCATTATTTTAGCATTAAAAAGCATATCACTCAGTCTTTACAATCATTAAATTGTTTGAAGGCACTTCGAACCAATTCTCTTTTTGCATTTAGAACGCGACTTTCATGCATAATTGGCAATTGATCTATTGATGGCAACTATGCATTTTTTTAGCCTTAAAGTCATATTTTTGCGTCTCTTTTATTCAGTAAATCATTCTAAATCACTTCGTAAGAAATTCGGCATTTAAACATGACTTACGTGCGTAACTTGCAGTTTATCTATTGAAGGCAACAATGCATTTGTTTAGCTTTAAAGTCATGTCATTGAGTCTCTTCTAGTCATTAAATCATTCTAAATTAATTCTAACGAATTCTATTTTTGCCCTTCAAACATTATTTTATTACATAACTTGTAATTAATCTATTGAAGACAACAATGCATTATTTTAGCATTAAAAAGCATATCACTCAGTCTTTTCAATCATTAAATTGTTTGAAGGCACTTCGAACCAATTCTCTTTTTGCATTTAGAACGCGACTTTCATGCATAATTGGCAATTGATCTATTGATGGCAACTATGCATTTTTTTAGCCTTAAAGTCATATTTTTGCGTCTCTTTTATTCAATAAATCATTCTAAATCACTTCGTATGAAATTCGGCATTTAAACATGACTTACGTGCGTAACTTGCAGTTTATCTATTGAAGGCAACAATGCATTTGTTTAGCTTTAAAGTCATGTCATTGAGTCTCTTCTAGTCATTAAATCATTCTAAATTAATTCTAACGAATTCTATTTTTGCCCTTCAAACATTATTTTCTTACATAACTTGTAATTAATCTATTGAAGGCAACAATGCATTATTTTACCATTAAAAGCATATCACTCAGTCTTTTCAATCATTAAATTGTTTGAAGGCATTTGGAACCAATTCTCATTTAGCATTTAAAACGCGACTTTCGTGCATAACTTGCAATTGATCTATTGATGGCAACTATGCATTTTTTTAGCCTTAGAGTCATATTTTTGCGTCTCTTTTATTCAGTAAATCATTCTAAATCACTTCGTATGAAATTCGGCATTTAAACATGACTTTCGTGCGTAACTTGCAGCTGATTTATTGAAGGCAACAATGCATTTGTTTAACCTTAAAGTCATGTCATTGAGTCTCTTCTAGTCATTAAATCATTCTAAATTAATTCGAGCGAATTCTATTTTTGCCCTTCAAACATTATTTTCTTACATAACTTGTAATTAATCTATTGAAGGCAACAATGCATTATTTTAGCATTAAAAAGCATATCACTCAGTCTTTTCAATCATTAAATTGTTTGAAGGCACTTCGAACCAATTCTCTTTTTACATTTAGAACGCGACTTTCATGCATAACTTGCAATTGATCTGTTGATGGCAACTATGCATTTTTTTAGCCTTAAAGTCATATTTTTGCGTCTCTTTTAGTCAGTAAATCATTCTAAATCACTTCGTATGAAATTCGGCATTTAAACATGACTTTCGTGCATAACTTGTAGTTGATCTATTATAGGGAACAATGCATTTCTTTAGCCTTAAATTCATGTCACTGAGTCTCTTCTAGTCATTAAATCATTCTAAATTAGTTCGAACGAATTCTATTTTCGCCCTTCAAATATTATTTTCTTACATAACTTGTAATTAATCTATTGAAGACAACAATGCATTATTTTAGCATTAAAAAGCATATCACTCAGTCTTTTCAATCATTGAATAGTTTGAAGGCACTTCGAACCAATTCTCTTTTTGCATTTAGAACGCGACTTTCATGCATAATTGGCAATAGATCTATTGATGGCAACTATGCATTTTTTTAGCCTTAAAGTCATATTTTTGCGTCTCTTTTATTCAGTAAATCATTCTAAATCACTTCGTAAGAAATTCGGCATTTAAACATGACTTACGTGCGTAACTTGCAGTTTATCTATTGAAGGCAACAATGCATTTGTTTAGCTTTAAAGTCATGTCATTGAGTCTCTTCTAGTCATTAAATCATTCTAAATTAATTCTAACGAATTCTATTTTTGCCCTTCAAACATTATTTTATTACATAACTTGTAATTAATCTATTGAAGACAACAATGCATTATTTTAGCATTAAAAAGCATATCACTCAGTCTTTTCAATCATTAAATTGTTTGAAGGCACTTCGAACCAATTCTCTTTTTGCATTTAGAACGCGACTTTCATGCATAATTGGCAATTGATCTATTGATGGCAACTATGCATTTTTTTAGCCTTAAAGTCATATTTTTGCGTCTCTTTTATTCAATAAATCATTCTAAATCACTTCGTATGAAATTCGGCATTTAAACATGACTTACGTGCGTAACTTGCAGTTTATCTATTGAAGGCAACAATGCATTTGTTTAGCTTTAAAGTCATGTCATTGAGTCTCTTCTAGTCATTAAATCATTCTAAATTAATTCTAACGAATTCTATTTTTGCCCTTCAAACATTATTTTCTTACATAACTTGTAATTAATCTATTGAAGGCAACAATGCATTATTTTACCATTAAAAGCATATCACTCAGTCTTTTCAATCATTAAATTGTTTGAAGGCATTTGGAACCAATTCTCATTTAGCATTTAAAACGCGACTTTCGTGCATAACTTGCAATTGATCTATTGATGGCAACTATGCATTTTTTTAGCCTTAGAGTCATATTTTTGCGTCTCTTTTATTCAGTAAATCATTCTAAATCACTTCGTATGAAATTCGGCATTTAAACATGACTTTCGTGCGTAACTTGCAGCTGATTTATTGAAGGCAACAATGCATTTGTTTAACCTTAAAGTCATGTCATTGAGTCTCTTCTAGTCATTAAATCATTCTAAATTAATTCGAGCGAATTCTATTTTTGCCCTTCAAACATTATTTTCTTACATAACTTGTAATTAATCTATTGAAGGCAACAATGCATTATTTTAGCATTAAAAAGCATATCACTCAGTCTTTTCAATCATTAAATTGTTTGAAGGCACTTCGAACCAATTCTCTTTTTACATTTAGAACGCGACTTTCATGCATAACTTGCAATTGATCTGTTGATGGCAACTATGCATTTTTTTAGCCTTAAAGTCATATTTTTGCGTCTCTTTTAGTCAGTAAATCATTCTAAATCACTTCGTATGAAATTCGGCATTTAAACATGACTTTCGTGCATAACTTGTAGTTGATCTATTATAGGGAACAATGCATTTCTTTAGCCTTAAATTCATGTCACTGAGTCTCTTCTAGTCATTAAATCATTCTAAATTAGTTCGAACGAATTCTATTTTCGCCCTTCAAATATTATTTTCTTACATAACTTGTAATTAATCTATTGAAGACAACAATGCATTATTTTAGCATTAAAAAGCATATCACTCAGTCTTTTCAATCATTGAATAGTTTGAAGGCACTTCGAACCAATTCTCTTTTTGCATTTAGAACGCGACTTTCATGCATAATTGGCAATAGATCTATTGATGGCAACAATGCATTTTTTTAGCCTTAAAGTCATATTTTTGCATCTCTTTTATTCAGTAAATCATTCTAAATCACTTCGTAAGAAATTCTGCACTTAAACATGACTTTCGTGCATAACTTGCAGTTGATCTATTGAATGCAACAATGCATTTGTTTAGCCTTAAAGTCATGTCACTGACTCTCTTCTAGTCATTAAATCATTCTAAATTAGTTCGAACGAATTCTATTTTCGCCCTTCAAATATTATTTTCTTACTTAACTTGTAATTAATCTATTGAAGACAACAATGCATTATTTTAGCATTAAAAAGCATATCACTCAGTCTTTTCAATCATTAAATTGTTTGAAGGCACTTCGAACCAATTCTCTTTTTACATTTAGAACGCGACTTTCATGCATAACTTGCAATTGATCTGTTGATGGCAACTATGCATTTTTTTAGCCTTAAAGTCATATTTTTGCGTCTCTTTTAGTCAGTAAATCATTCTAAATCACTTCGTATGAAATTCGGCATTTAAACATGACTTTCGTGCATAACTTGTAGTTGATCTATTATAGGGAACAATGCATTTCTTTAGCCTTAAATTCATGTCACTGAGTCTCTTCTAGTCATTTAATCATTCTAAATTAGTTCGAACGAATTCTATTTTCGCCCTTCAAATATTATTTTCTTACATAACTTGTAATTAATCTATTGAAGACAACAATGCATTATTTTAGCATTAAAAAGCATATCACTCAGTCTTTTCAATCATTGAATAGTTTGAAGGCACTTCGAACCAATTCTCTTTTTGCATTTAGAACGCGACTTTCATGCATAATTGGCAATAGATCTATTGATGGCAACAATGCATTTTTTTAGCCTTAAAGTCATATTTTTGCATCTCTTTTATTCAGTAAATCATTCTAAATCACTTCGTAAGAAATTCTGCATTGAAACATGACTTACGTGCGTAACTTGCAGTTTATCTATTGAAGGCAACAATGCATTTGTTTAACTTTAAAGTCATGTCATTGAGTCTCTTCTAGTCATTAAATCATTCTAAATTAATTCTAACGAATTCTATTTTTGCCCTTCAAAAATTATTTTCTTACATAAGTTGTAATTAATCTATTGAAGACAACAATGCATTATTTTAGCATTAAAAAGCATATCACTCAGTCTTTTCAATCATTAAATTATTTGAAGGCACTTCGAACCAATTCTCTTTTTGCATTTAGAACGCGACTTTCATGCATAATTGGCAATTGATCTATTGATGGCAACTATGCATCTTTTTAGCCTTAAAGTCATATTTTTGCGTCTCTTTTATTCAGTAAATCATTCTAAATCACTTCGAACAAATTTCGGCTTTTAAACATAACTTTTGTGCGTAACTTGCAGTTGATCTATTGAAGGCAACAATGCATTTGTTTTGCCTTAAAGTCATGTCATTGAGTCTCTTCTAGTCATTAAATCATTCTAAATTAATTCGAACGAATTCTATTTTTGCCCTTCAAACATTATTTTCTTACATAACTTGTAATTAATCTATTGAAGGCAACAATGCATTATTTTAGCATTAAAAGCATATCACTCCATCTTTTCAATCATTAAATTGTTTGAAGGCACTTCGAACCAATTCCCTTTTAGCATTTAAAGCGCGACTTTCGTGCATAACTTGGAATTGATCTATTGATGGCAACTATGCATTTTTTTAGCCTTAAAGTCATATTTTTGCGTCTCTTTTTTCAGTAAATCATTCTAAATCACTTCGTATGAAATTCGGCATTTAAACATGACTTTCGTGCGTAACTTGCAGCTGATTTATTGAAGGCAACAATGCATTTGTTTAACCTTAAAGTCATGTCATTGAGTCTCTTCTAGTCATTAAATCATTCTAAATTAATTCGAACGAATTCTATTTTTGCCCTTCAAACATTATTTTCTTACATAACTTGTAATTAATCTATTGAAGGCAACAATGCATTATTTTAGCATTAAAAAGCATATCACTCAGTCTTTTCAATCATTAAATTGTTTGAAGGCACTTCGAACCAATTCTCTTTTTACATTTAGAACGCGACTTTCATGCATAACTTGCAATTGATCTGTTGATGGCAACTATGCATTTTTTTAGCCTTAAAGTCATATTTTTGCGTCTCTTTTAGTTAGTAAATCATTCTAAATCACTTCGTATGAAATTCGGCATTTAAATATGACTTTCGTGCATAACTTGTAGTTGATCTATTATAGGGAACAATGCATTTCTTTAGCCTTAAATTCATGTCACTGAGTCTCTTCTAGTCATTAAATCATTCTAAATTAGTTCGAACGAATTCTATTTTCGCCCTTCAAATATTATTTTCTTACATAACTTGTAATTAATCTATTGAAGACAACAATGCATTATTTTAGCATTAAAAAGCATATCACTCAGTCTTTTCAATCATTAAATTGTTTGAAGGCACTTCGAACCAATTCTCTTTTTGCATTTAGAACGCGACTTTCATGCATAATTGGCAATAGATCTATTGATGGCAACAATGCATTTTTTTAGCCTTAAAGTCATATTTTTGCGTCTCTTTTATTCAGTAAATCATTCTAAATCACTTCGTATGAAATTCGGCATTTAAACATGACTTACGTGCGTAACTTGCAGTTTATCTATTGAAGGCAACAATGCATTTGTTTAGCTTTAAAGTCATGTCATTGAGTCTCTTCTAGTCATTAAATCATTCTAAATTAATTCTAACGAATTCTATTTTTGCCCTTCAAACATTATTTTCTTACATAAGTTGTAATTAATCTATTGAAGACAACAATGCATTATTTTAGCATTAAAAAGCATATCACTCAGTCTTTTCAATCATTAAATTGTTTGAGGCACTTCGAACCAATTCTCTTTTTGCATTTAGAACGCGACTTTCATGCATAATTGGCAATTGATCTATTGATGGCAACTGTGCATTTTTTTAGCCTTAAGGTCATATTTTTGTGTCTCTTTTATTCAGTAAATCATTCTAAATCACTTCGAACGAATTTCGGCTTTTAAACATAACTTTCGTGCGTAACTTGCAGTTGATCTATTGAAGGCAACAATGCATTTGTTTTGCCTTAAAGTCATGTCATTGAGTCTCTTCTAGTCCTTAAATCATTCTAAATTAATTCGAACGAATTCTATTTTTGCCCTTCAAACATTATTTTCTTACATAACTTGTAATTAATCTATTGAAGGCAACAATGCATTATTTTAGCATTAAAAGCATATCACTCAGTCTTTTCAATCATTAAATTGTTTGAAGGCACTTCGAACCAATTCTCTTTTAGCATTTAAAACGTGACTTTCGTGCATAACTTGCAATTGATCTGTTGATGGCAACTATGCATTTTTTTAGCCTTAAAGTTATATTTTTGCGTCTCTTTTTTTCAGTAAATCATTCTAAATCACTTCGTATGAAATTCGGCATTTAAACATGACTTTCGTGCGTAACTTGCAGCTGATTTATTGAAGGCAACAATGCATTTGTTTAACCTTAAAGTCATGTCATTGAGTCTCTTCTAGTCATTAAATCATTCTAAATTAATTCGAACGAATTCTATTTTTGCCCTTCAAACATTATTTTCTTACATAACTTGTAATTAATCTATTGAAGGCAACAATGCATTATTTTAGCATTAAAAAGCATATCACTCAGTCTTTTCAATCATTAAATTGTTTGAAGGCACTTCGAACCAATTCTCTTTTTACATTTAGAACGCGACTTTCATGCATAACTTGCAATTGATCTGTTGATGGCAACTATGCATTTTTTTAGCCTTAAAGTCATATTTTTGCGTCTCTTTTAGTCAGTAAATCATTCTAAATCAATTCGTATGAAATTCGGCATTTAAACATGACTTTCGTGCATAACTTGCAGTTGATCTATTATAGGGAACAATGCATTTCTTTAGCCTTAAATTCATGGCACTGACTCTCTTCTAGTCATTAAATCATTCTAAATTAGTTCGAACGAATTCTATTTTCGCCCTTCAAATATTATTTTCTTACATAACTTGTAATTAATCTATTGAAGACAACAATGCATTATTTTAGCATTAAAAAGCATATCACTCAGTCTTTTCAATCATTAAATTGTTTGAAGGCACTTCGAACCAATTCTCTTTTTGCATTTAGAACGCGACTTTCATGCATAATTGGCAATTGATCTATTGATGGAAACTATGCATTTTTTTAGCCTTAAAGTCATATTTTTGCGTCTCTTTTATTCAGTAAATCATTCTAAATCACTTCGAATAAAATTCGGCCTTTAAACATGACTTTCGTGCATAACTTGTAGTTGATCTATTATAGGGAACAATGCATTTCTTTAGCCTTAAATTCATGTCACTGAGTCTCTTCTAGTCATTAAATCATTCTAAATTAGTTCGAACGAATTCTATTTTCGCCCTTCAAATATTATTTTCTTACATAACTTGTAATTAATCTATTGAAGACAACAATGCATTATTTTAGCATTAAAAAGCATATCACTCAGTCTTTTCAATCATTAAATTGTTTGAAGGCACTTCGAACCAATTCTCTTTTTGCATTTAGAACGCGACTTTCATGCATAATTGGCAATAGATCTATTGATGGCAACAGTGCATTTTTTTAGCCTTAAAGTCATATTTTTGCGTCTCTTTTATTCAGTAAATCATTCTAAATCACTTCGTATGAAATTCGGCATTTAAACATGACTTACGTGCGTAACTTGCAGTTTATCTATTGAAGGCAACAATGCATTTATTTAGCTTTAAAGTCATGTCATTGAGTCTCTTCTAGTCATTAAATCATTCTAAATTAATTCTAACGAATTCTATTTTTCGCCTTCAAACATTATTTTCTTACATAAGTTGTAATTAATCTATTGAAGACAACAATGCATTATTTTAGCAGTAAAAAGCATATCACTCAGTCTTTTCAATCATTAAATTGTTTGAAGGCACTTCGAACCAATTCTCTTTTTGCATTTAGAACGCGACTTTCATGCATAATTGGCAATTGATCTATTGATGGCAACTATGCATTTTTTTAGCCTTAAAGTCATATTTTTGCGTCTCTTTTATTCAGTAAATCATTCTAAATCACTTCGTATGAAATTCGGCATTTAAACATGACTTACGTGCGTAACTTGCAGTTTATCTATTGAAGGCAACAATGCATTCATTTAGCTTTAAAGTCATGTCATTGAGTCTCTTCTAGTCATTAAATCATTCTAAATTAATTCTAACGAATTCTATTTTTGCCCTTCAAACATTATTTTCTTACATAACTTGTAATTAATCTATTGAAGACAACAATGCATTATTTTAGCATTAAAAAGCATATCACTCAGTCTTTTCAATCATTAAATTGGTTGAAGGCACTTCGAACCAATTCTCTTTTTACATTTAGAACGCGACTTTCATGCATAACTTGCAATTGATCTGTTGATGGCAACTATGCATTTTTTTAGCCTTAAAGTCATATTTTTGCGTCTCTTTTAGTCAGTAAATCATTCTAAATCACTTCGTATGAAATTCGGCATTTAAACATGACTTTCGTGCATAACTTGTAGTTGATCTATTATAGGGAACAATGCATTTCTTTAGCCTTAAATTCATGTCACTGAGTCTCTTCTAGTCATTAAATCATTCTAAATTAGTTCGAACGAATTCTATTTTCGCCCTTCAAATATTATTTTCTTACATAACTTGTAATTAATCTATTGAAGACAACAATGCATTATTTTAGCATTAAAAAGCATATCACTCAGTCTTTTCAATCATTGAATAGTTTGAAGGCACTTCGAACCAATTCTCTTTTTGCATTTAGAACGCGACTTTCATGCATAATTGGCAATAGATCTATTGATGGCAACAATGCATTTTTTTAGCCTTAAAGTCATATTTTTGCATCTCTTTTATTCAGTAAATCATTCTAAATCACTTCGTAAGAAATTCTGCACTTAAACATGACTTTCGTGCATAACTTGCAGTTGATCTATTGAATGCAACAATGCATTTGTTTAGCCTTAAAGTCATGTCACTGACTCTCTTCTAGTCATTAAATCATTCTAAACTAGTTCGAACGAATTCTATTTTCGCCCTTCAAATATTATTTTCTTACTTAACTTGTAATTAATCTATTGAAGACAACAATGCATTATTTTAGCATTAAAAAGCATATCACTCAGTCTTTTCAATCATTAAATTGTTTGAAGGCACTTCGAACCAATTCTCTTTTTACATTTAGAACGCGACTTTCATGCATAACTTGCAATTGATCTGTTGATGGCAACTATGCATTTTTTTAGCCTTAAAGTCATATTTTTGCGTCTCTTTTAGTCAGTAAATCATTCTAAATCACTTCGTATGAAATTCGGCATTTAAACATGACTTTCGTGCATAACTTGTAGTTGATCTATTATAGGGAACAATGCATTTCTTTAGCCTTAAATTCATGTCACTGAGTCTCTTCTAGTCATTAAATCATTCTAAATTAGTTCGAACGAATTCTATTTTCGCCCTTCAAATATTATTTTCTTACATAACTTGTAATTAATCTATTGAAGACAACAATGCATTATTTTAGCATTAAAAAGCATATCACTCAGTCTTTTCAATCATTGAATAGTTTGAAGGCACTTCGAACCAATTCTCTTTTTGCATTTAGAACGCGACTTTCATGCATAATTGGCAATAGATCTATTGATGGCAACAATGCATTTTTTTAGCCTTAAAGTCATATTTTTGCATCTCTTTTATTCAGTAAATCATTCTAAATCACTTCGTAAGAAATTCTGCATTGAAACATGACTTACGTGCGTAACTTGCAGTTTATCTATTGAAGGCAACAATGCATTTGTTTAGCTTTAAAGTCATGTCATTGAGTCTCTTCTAGTCATTAAATCATTCTAAATTAATTCTAACGAATTCTATTTTTGCCCTTCAAAAATTATTTTCTTACATAAGTTGTAATTAATCTATTGAAGACAACAATGCATTATTTTAGCATTAAAAAGCATATCACTCAGTCTTTTCAATCATTAAATTATTTGAAGGCACTTCGAACCAATTCTCTTTTTGCATTTAGAACGCGACTTTCATGCATAATTGGCAATTGATCTATTGATGGCAACTATGCATCTTTTTAGCCTTAAAGTCATATTTTTGCGTCTCTTTTATTCAGTAAATCATTCTAAATCACTTCGTATGAAATTCGGCATTTAAACATGACTTACGTGCGTAACTTGCAGTTTATCTATTGAAGGCAACAATGCATTCGTTTAGCTTTAAAGTCATGTCATTGAGTCTCTTCTAGTCATTAAATCATTCTAAATTAATTCTAACGAATTCTATTTTTGCCCTTCAAACATTATTTTCTTACATAACTTGTAATTAATCTATTGAAGACAACAATGCATTATTTTAGCATTAAAAAGCATATCACTCAGTCTTTTCAATCATTAAATTGGTTGAAGGCACTTCGAACCAATTCTCTTTTTACATTTAGAACGCGACTTTCATGCATAACTTGCAATTGATCTGTTGATGGCAACTATGCATTTTTTTAGCCTTAAAGTCATATTTTTGCGTCTCTTTTAGTCAGTAAATCATTCTAAATCACTTCGTATGAAATTCGGCATTTAAACATGACTTTCGTGCATAACTTGTAGTTGATCTATTATAGGGAACAATGCATTTCTTTAGCCTTAAATTCATGTCACTGAGTCTCTTCTAGTCATTAAATCATTCTAAATTAGTTCGAACGAATTCTATTTTCGCCCTTCAAATATTATTTTCTTACATAACTTGTAATTAATCTATTGAAGACAACAATGCATTATTTTAGCATTAAAAAGCATATCACTCAGTCTTTTCAATCATTGAATAGTTTGAAGGCACTTCGAACCAATTCTCTTTTTGCATTTAGAACGCGACTTTCATGCATAATTGGCAATAGATCTATTGATGGCAACAATGCATTTTTTTAGCCTTAAAGTCATATTTTTGCATCTCTTTTATTCAGTAAATCATTCTAAATCACTTCGTAAGAAATTCTGCACTTAAACATGACTTTCGTGCATAACTTGCAGTTGATCTATTGAATGCAACAATGCATTTGTTTAGCCTTAAAGTCATGTCACTGACTCTCTTCTAGTCATTAAATCATTCTAAACTAGTTCGAACGAATTCTATTTTCGCCCTTCAAATATTATTTTCTTACTTAACTTGTAATTAATCTATTGAAGACAACAATGCATTATTTTAGCATTAAAAAGCATATCACTCAGTCTTTTCAATCATTAAATTGTTTGAAGGCACTTCGAACCAATTCTCTTTTTACATTTAGAACGCGACTTTCATGCATAACTTGCAATTGATCTGTTGATGGCAACTATGCATTTTTTTAGCCTTAAAGTCATATTTTTGCGTCTCTTTTAGTCAGTAAATCATTCTAAATCACTTCGTATGAAATTCGGCATTTAAACATGACTTTCGTGCATAACTTGTAGTTGATCTATTATAGGGAACAATGCATTTCTTTAGCCTTAAATTCATGTCACTGAGTCTCTTCTAGTCATTAAATCATTCTAAATTAGTTCGAACGAATTCTATTTTCGCCCTTCAAATATTATTTTCTTACATAACTTGTAATTAATCTATTGAAGACAACAATGCATTATTTTAGCATTAAAAAGCATATCACTCAGTCTTTTCAATCATTGAATAGTTTGAAGGCACTTCGAACCAATTCTCTTTTTGCATTTAGAACGCGACTTTCATGCATAATTGGCAATAGATCTATTGATGGCAACAATGCATTTTTTTAGCCTTAAAGTCATATTTTTGCATCTCTTTTATTCAGTAAATCATTCTAAATCACTTCGTAAGAAATTCTGCATTGAAACATGACTTACGTGCGTAACTTGCAGTTTATCTATTGAAGGCAACAATGCATTTGTTTAGCTTTAAAGTCATGTCATTGAGTCTCTTCTAGTCATTAAATCATTCTAAATTAATTCTAACGAATTCTATTTTTGCCCTTCAAAAATTATTTTCTTACATAAGTTGTAATTAATCTATTGAAGACAACAATGCATTATTTTAGCATTAAAAAGCATATCACTCAGTCTTTTCAATCATTAAATTATTTGAAGGCACTTCGAACCAATTCTCTTTTTGCATTTAGAACGCGACTTTCATGCATAATTGGCAATTGATCTATTGATGGCAACTATGCATCTTTTTAGCCTTAAAGTCATATTTTTGCGTCTCTTTTATTCAGTAAATCATTCTAAATCACTTCGTATGAAATTCGGCATTTAAACATGACTTACGTGCGTAACTTGCAGTTTATCTATTGAAGGCAACAATGCATTCGTTTAGCTTTAAAGTCATGTCATTGAGTCTCTTCTAGTCATTAAATCATTCTAAATTAATTCTAACGAATTCTATTTTTGCCCTTCAAACATTATTTTCTTACATAACTTGTAATTAATCTATTGAAGACAACAATGCATTATTTTAGCATTAAAAAGCATATCACTCAGTCTTTTCAATCATTAAATTGTTTGAAGGCACTTCGAACCAATTCTCTTTTTGCATTTAGAACGCGACTTTCATGCATAACTTGCAATTGATCTATTGATGACAGCTATGCATTTTTTTAGCCTTAAAGTCATATTTTTGTGTCTCTTTTATTCAGTAAATCATTCTAAATCACTTCGAACGAATTTCGGCTTTTAAACATAACTTTTGTGCGTAACTTGCAGTTGATCTATTGAAGGCAACAATGCATTTGTTTTGCCTTAAAGTCATGTCATTGAGTCTCTTCTAGTCATTAAATCATTCTAAATTAATTCGAACGAATTCTATTTTTGCCCTTCAAACATTATTTTCTTACATAACTTGTAATTAATCTATTGAAGGCAACAATGCATTATTTTAGCATTAAAAGCATATCACTCCATCTTTTCAATCATTAAATTGTTTGAAGGCACTTCGAACCAATTCTCTTTTAGCATTTAAAGCGCGACTTTCGTGCATAACTTGGAATTGATCTATTGATGGCAACTATGCATTTTTTTAGCCTTAAAGTCATATTTTTGCGTCTCTTTTTTCAGTAAATCATTCTAAATCACTTCGTATGAAATTCGGCATTTAAACATGACTTTCGTGCGTAACTTGCAGCTGATTTATTGAAGGCAACAATGCATTTGTTTAACCTTAAAGTCATGTCATTGAGTCTCTTCTAGTCATTAAATCATTCTAAATTAATTCGAACGAATTCTATTTTTGCCCTTCAAACATTATTTTCTTACATAACTTGTAATTAATCTATTGAAGGCAACAATGCATTATTTTAGCATTAAAAAGCATATCACTCAGTCTTTTCAATCATTAAATTGTTTGAAGGCACTTCGAACCAATTCTCTTTTTACATTTAGAACGCGACTTTCATGCATAACTTGCAATTGATCTGTTGATGGCAACTATGCATTTTTTTAGCCTTAAAGTCATATTTTTGCGTCTCTTTTAGTTAGTAAATCATTCTAAATCACTTCGTATGAAATTCGGCATTTAAACATGACTTTCGTGCATAACTTGTAGTTGATCTATTATAGGGAACAATGCATTTCTTTAGCCTTAAATTCATGTCACTGAGTCTCTTCTAGTCATTAAATCATTCTAAATTAGTTCGAACGAATTCTATTTTCGCCCTTCAAATATTATTTTCTTACATAACTTGTAATTAATCTATTGAAGACAACAATGCATTATTTTAGCATTAAAAAGCATATCACTCAGTCTTTTCAATCATTAAATTGTTTGAAGGCACTTCGAACCAATTCTCTTTTTGCATTTAGAACGCGACTTTCATGCATAATTGGCAATAGATCTATTGATGGCAACAATGCATTTTTTTAGCCTTAAAGTCATATTTTTGCGTCTCTTTTATTCAGTAAATCATTCTAAATCACTTCGTATGAAATTCGGCATTTAAACATGACTTACGTGCGTAACTTGCAGTTTATCTATTGAAGGCAACAATGCATTTGTTTAGCTTTAAAGTCATGTCATTGAGTCTCTTCTAGTCATTAAATCATTCTAAATTAATTCTAACGAATTCTATTTTTGCCCTTCAAACATTATTTTCTTACATAAGTTGTAATTAATCTATTGAAGACAACAATGCATTATTTTAGCATTAAAAAGCATATCACTCAGTCTTTTCAATCATTAAATTGTTTGAGGCACTTCGAACCAATTCTCTTTTTGCATTTAGAACGCGACTTTCATGCATAATTGGCAATTGATCTATTGATGGCAACTGTGCATTTTTTTAGCCTTAAGGTCATATTTTTGTGTCTCTTTTATTCAGTAAATCATTCTAAATCACTTCGAACGAATTTCGGCTTTTAAACATAACTTTCGTGCGTAACTTGCAGTTGATCTATTGAAGGCAACAATGCATTTGTTTTGCCTTAAAGTCATGTCATTGAGTCTCTTCTAGTCCTTAAATCATTCTAAATTAATTCGAACGAATTCTATTTTTGCCCTTCAAACATTATTTTCTTACATAACTTGTAATTAATCTATTGAAGGCAACAATGCATTATTTTAGCATTAAAAGCATATCACTCAGTCTTTTCAATCATTAAATTGTTTGAAGGCACTTCGAACCAATTCTCTTTTAGCATTTAAAACGTGACTTTCGTGCATAACTTGCAATTGATCTGTTGATGGCAACTATGCATTTTTTTAGCCTTAAAGTCATATTTTTGCGTCTCTTTTTTTCAGTAAATCATTCTAAATCACTTCGTATGAAATTCGGCATTTAAACATGACTTTCGTGCGTAACTTGCAGCTGATTTATTGAAGGCAACAATGCATTTGTTTAACCTTAAAGTCATGTCATTGAGTCTCTTCTAGTCATTAAATCATTCTAAATTAATTCGAACGAATTCTATTTTTGCCCTTCAAACATTATTTTCTTACATAACTTGTAATTAATCTATTGAAGGCAACAATGCATTATTTTAGCATTAAAAAGCATATCACTCAGTCTTTTCAATCATTAAATTGTTTGAAGGCACTTCGAACCAATTCTCTTTTTACATTTAGAACGCGACTTTCATGCATAACTTGCAATTGATCTGTTGATGGCAACTATGCATTTTTTTAGCCTTAAAGTCATATTTTTGCGTCTCTTTTAGTCAGTAAATCATTCTAAATCACTTCGTATGAAATTCGGCATTTAAACATGACTTTCGTGCATAACTTGCAGTTGATCTATTATAGGGAACAATGCATTTCTTTAGCCTTAAATTCATGGCACTGACTCTCTTCTAGTCATTAAATCATTCTAAATTAGTTCGAACGAATTCTATTTTCGCCCTTCAAATATTATTTTCTTACATAACTTGTAATTAATCTATTGAAGACAACAATGCATTATTTTAGCATTAAAAAGCATATCACTCAGTCTTTTCAATCATTAAATTGTTTGAAGGCACTTCGAACCAATTCTCTTTTTGCATTTAGAACGCGACTTTCATGCATAATTGGCAATTGATCTATTGATGGAAACTATGCATTTTTTTAGCCTTAAAGTCATATTTTTGCGTCTCTTTTATTCAGTAAATCATTCTAAATCACTTCGAATAAAATTCGGCCTTTAAACATGACTTTCGTGCATAACTTGTAGTTGATCTATTATAGGGAACAATGCATTTCTTTAGCCTTAAATTCATGTCACTGAGTCTCTTCTAGTCTTTAAATCATTCTAAATTAGTTCGAACGAATTCTATTTTCGCCCTTCAAATATTATTTTCTTACATAACTTGTAATTAATCTATTGAAGACAACAATGCATTATTTTAGCATTAAAAAGCATATCACTCAGTCTTTTCAATCATTAAATTGTTTGAAGGCACTTCGAACCAATTCTCTTTTTGCATTTAGAACGCGACTTTCATGCATAATTGGCAATAGATCTATTGATGGCAACAGTGCATTTTTTTAGCCTTAAAGTCATATTTTTGCGTCTCTTTTATTCAGTAAATCATTCTAAATCACTTCGTATGAAATTCGGCATTTAAACATGACTTACGTGCGTAACTTGCAGTTTATCTATTGAAGGCAACAATGCATTTGTTTAGCTTTAAAGTCATGTCATTGAGTCTCTTCTAGTCATTAAATCATTCTAAATTAATTCTAACGAATTCTATTTTTCGCCTTCAAACATTATTTTCTTACATAAGTTGTAATTAATCTATTGAAGACAACAATGCATTATTTTAGCATTAAAAAGCATATCACTCAGTCTTTTCAATCATTAAATTGTTTGAAGGCACTTCGAACCAATTCTCTTTTTGCATTTAGAACGCTACTTTCATGCATAATTGGCAATTGATCTATTGATGGCAACTATGCATTTTTTTAGCCTTAAAGTCATATTTTTGCGTCTCTTTTATTCAGTAAATCATTCTAAATCACTTCGTATGAAATTCGGCATTTAAACATGACTTACGTGCGTAACTTGCAGTTTATCTATTGAAGGCAACAATGCATTCGTTTAGCTTTAAAGTCATGTCATTGAGTCTCTTCTAGTCATTAAATCATTCTAAATTAATTCTAACGAATTCTATTTTTGCCCTTCAAACATTATTTTCTTACATAACTTGTAATTAATCTATTGAAGACAACAATGCATTATTTTAGCATTAAAAAGCATATCACTCAGTCTTTTCAATCATTAAATTGTTTGAAGGCACTTCGAACCAATTCTCTTTTTGCATTTAGAACGCGACTTTCATGCATAACTTGCAATTGATCTATTGATGGCAGCTATGCATTTTTTTAGCCTTAAAGTCATATTTTTGTGTCTCTTTTATTCAGTAAATCATTCTAAATCACTTCGAACGAATTTCGGCTTTTAAACATAACTTTTGTGCGTAACTTGCAGTTGATCTATTGAAGGCAACAATGCATTTGTTTTGCCTTAAAGTCATGTCATTGAGTCTCTTCTAGTCATTAAATCATTCTAAATTAATTCGAACGAATTCTATTTTTGCCCTTCAAACATTATTTTCTTACATAACTTGTAATTAATCTATTGAAGGCAACAATGCATTATTTTAGCATTAAAAGCATATCACTCCGTCTTTTCAATCATTAAATTGTTTGAAGGCACTTCGAACCAATTCCCTTTTAGCATTTAAAGCGCGACTTTCGTGCATAACTTGCAATTGATCTATTGATGGCAACTATGCATTTTTTTAGCCTTAAAGTCATATTTTTGCGTCTCTTTTTTCAGTAAATCATTCTAAATCACTTCGTATGAAATTCGGCATTTAAACATGACTTTCGTGCGTAACTTGCAGCTGATTTATTGAAGGCAACAATGCATTTGTTTAACCTTAAAGTCATGTCATTGAGTCTCTTCTAGTCATTAAATCATTCTAAATTAATTCGAACGAATTCTATTTTTGCCCTTCAAACATTATTTTCTTACATAACTTGTAATTAATCTATTGAAGGCAACAATGCATTATTTTAGCATTAAAAGCATATCACTCCATCTTTTCAATCATTAAATTGTTTGAAGGCACTTCGAACCAATTCCCTTTTAGCATTTAAAGCGCGACTTTCGTGCATAACTTGGAATTGATCTATTGATGGCAACTATGCATTTTTTTAGCCTTAAAGTCATATTTTTGCGTCTCTTTTTTCAGTAAATCATTCTAAATCACTTCGTATGAAATTCGGCATTTAAACATGACTTTCGTGCGTAACTTGCAGCTGATTTATTGAAGGCAACAATGCATTTGTTTAACCTTAAAGTCATGTCATTGAGTCTCTTCTAGTCATTAAATCATTCTAAATTAATTCGAACGAATTCTATTTTCGCCCTTCAAATATTATCTTCTTACATAACTTGTAATTAATCTATTGAAGGCAACAATGCATTATTTTAGCATTAAAAAGCATATCACTCAGTCTTTTCAATCATTAAATTGTTTGAAGGCACTTCGAACCAATTCTCTTTTTGCATTTAGAACGCGACTTTCATGCATAATTGGCAATTGATCTATTGATGGAAACTATGCATTTTTTTAGCCTTAAAGTCATATTTTTGCGTCTCTTTTATTCAGTAAATCATTCTAAATCACTTCGAATAAAATTCGGCCTTTAAACATGACTTTCGTGCATAACTTGTAGTTGATCTATTATAGGGAACAATGCATTTCTTTAGCCTTAAATTCATGTCACTGAGTCTCTTCTAGTCATTAAATCATTCTAAATTAGTTCGAACGAATTCTATTTTCGCCCTTCAAATATTATTTTCTTACATAACTTGTAATTAATCTATTGAAGACAACAATGCATTATTTTAGCATTAAAAAGCATATCACTCAGTCTTTTCAATCATTAAATTGTTTGAAGGCACTTCGAACCAATTCTCTTTTTGCATTTAGAACGCGACTTTCATGCATAATTGGCAATAGATCTATTGATGGCAACAGTGCATTTTTTTAGCCTTAAAGTCATATTTTTGCGTCTCTTTTATTCAGTAAATCATTCTAAATCACTTCGTATGAAATTCGGCATTTAAACATGACTTACGTGCGTAACTTGCAGTTTATCTATTGAAGGCAACAATGCATTTATTTAGCTTTAAAGTCATGTCATTGAGTCTCTTCTAGTCATTAAATCATTCTAAATTAATTCTAACGAATTCTATTTTTCGCCTTCAAACATTATTTTCTTACATAAGTTGTAATTAATCTATTGAAGACAACAATGCATTATTTTAGCAGTAAAAAGCATATCACTCAGTCTTTTCAATCATTAAATTGTTTGAAGGCACTTCGAACCAATTCTCTTTTTGCATTTAGAACGCGACTTTCATGCATAATTGGCAATTGATCTATTGATGGCAACTATGCATTTTTTTAGCCTTAAAGTCATATTTTTGCGTCTCTTTTATTCAGTAAATCATTCTAAATCACTTCGTATGAAATTCGGCATTTAAACATGACTTACGTGCGTAACTTGCAGTTTATCTATTGAAGGCAACAATGCATTCGTTTAGCTTTAAAGTCATGTCATTGAGTCTCTTCTAGTCATTAAATCATTCTAAATTAATTCTAACGAATTCTATTTTTGCCCTTCAAACATTATTTTCTTACATAACTTGTAATTAATCTATTGAAGACAACAATGCATTATTTTAGCATTAAAAAGCATATCACTCAGTCTTTTCAATCATTAAATTGGTTGAAGGCACTTCGAACCAATTCTCTTTTTACATTTAGAACGCGACTTTCATGCATAACTTGCAATTGATCTGTTGATGGCAACTATGCATTTTTTTAGCCTTAAAGTCATATTTTTGCGTCTCTTTTAGTCAGTAAATCATTCTAAATCACTTCGTATGAAATTCGGCATTTAAACATGACTTTCGTGCATAACTTGTAGTTGATCTATTATAGGGAACAATGCATTTCTTTAGCCTTAAATTCATGTCACTGAGTCTCTTCTAGTCATTAAATCATTCTAAATTAGTTCGAACGAATTCTATTTTCGCCCTTCAAATATTATTTTCTTACATAACTTGTAATTAATCTATTGAAGACAACAATGCATTATTTTAGCATTAAAAAGCATATCACTCAGTCTTTTCAATCATTGAATAGTTTGAAGGCACTTCGAACCAATTCTCTTTTTGCATTTAGAACGCGACTTTCATGCATAATTGGCAATAGATCTATTGATGGCAACAATGCATTTTTTTAGCCTTAAAGTCATATTTTTGCATCTCTTTTATTCAGTAAATCATTCTAAATCACTTCGTAAGAAATTCTGCACTTAAACATGACTTTCGTGCATAACTTGCAGTTGATCTATTGAATGCAACAATGCATTTGTTTAGCCTTAAAGTCATGTCACTGACTCTCTTCTAGTCATTAAATCATTCTAAACTAGTTCGAACGAATTCTATTTTCGCCCTTCAAATATTATTTTCTTACTTAACTTGTAATTAATCTATTGAAGACAACAATGCATTATTTTAGCATTAAAAAGCATATCACTCAGTCTTTTCAATCATTAAATTGTTTGAAGGCACTTCGAACCAATTCTCTTTTTACATTTAGAACGCGACTTTCATGCATAACTTGCAATTGATCTGTTGATGGCAACTATGCATTTTTTTAGCCTTAAAGTCATATTTTTGCGTCTCTTTTAGTCAGTAAATCATTCTAAATCACTTCGTATGAAATTCGGCATTTAAACATGACTTTCGTGCATAACTTGTAGTTGATCTATTATAGGGAACAATGCATTTCTTTAGCCTTAAATTCATGTCACTGAGTCTCTTCTAGTCATTAAATCATTCTAAATTAGTTCGAACGAATTCTATTTTCGCCCTTCAAATATTATTTTCTTACATAACTTGTAATTAATCTATTGAAGACAACAATGCATTATTTTAGCATTAAAAAGCATATCACTCAGTCTTTTCAATCATTGAATAGTTTGAAGGCACTTCGAACCAATTCTCTTTTTGCATTTAGAACGCGACTTTCATGCATAATTGGCAATAGATCTATTGATGGCAACAATGCATTTTTTTAGCCTTAAAGTCATATTTTTGCATCTCTTTTATTCAGTAAATCATTCTAAATCACTTCGTAAGAAATTCTGCATTGAAACATGACTTACGTGCGTAACTTGCAGTTTATCTATTGAAGGCAACAATGCATTTGTTTAGCTTTAAAGTCATGTCATTGAGTCTCTTCTAGTCATTAAATCATTCTAAATTAATTCTAACGAATTCTATTTTTGCCCTTCAAAAATTATTTTCTTACATAAGTTGTAATTAATCTATTGAAGACAACAATGCATTATTTTAGCATTAAAAAGCATATCACTCAGTCTTTTCAATCATTAAATTATTTGAAGGCACTTCGAACCAATTCTCTTTTTGCATTTAGAACGCGACTTTCATGCATAATTGGCAATTGATCTATTGATGGCAACTATGCATCTTTTTAGCCTTAAAGTCATATTTTTGCGTCTCTTTTATTCAGTAAATCATTCTAAATCACTTCGTATGAAATTCGGCATTTAAACATGACTTACGTGCGTAACTTGCAGTTTATCTATTGAAGGCAACAATGCATTCGTTTAGCTTTAAAGTCATGTCATTGAGTCTCTTCTAGTCATTAAATCATTCTAAATTAATTCTAACGAATTCTATTTTTGCCCTTCAAACATTATTTTCTTACATAACTTGTAATTAATCTATTGAAGACAACAATGCATTATTTTAGCATTAAAAAGCATATCACTCAGTCTTTTCAATCATTAAATTGGTTGAAGGCACTTCGAACCAATTCTCTTTTTACATTTAGAACGCGACTTTCATGCATAACTTGCAATTGATCTGTTGATGGCAACTATGCATTTTTTTAGCCTTAAAGTCATATTTTTGCGTCTCTTTTAGTCAGTAAATCATTCTAAATCACTTCGTATGAAATTCGGCATTTAAACATGACTTTCGTGCATAACTTGTAGTTGATCTATTATAGGGAACAATGCATTTCTTTAGCCTTAAATTCATGTCACTGAGTCTCTTCTAGTCATTAAATCATTCTAAATTAGTTCGAACGAATTCTATTTTCGCCCTTCAAATATTATTTTCTTACATAACTTGTAATTAATCTATTGAAGACAACAATGCATTATTTTAGCATTAAAAAGCATATCACTCAGTCTTTTCAATCATTGAATAGTTTGAAGGCACTTCGAACCAATTCTCTTTTTGCATTTAGAACGCGACTTTCATGCATAATTGGCAATAGATCTATTGATGGCAACAATGCATTTTTTTAGCCTTAAAGTCATATTTTTGCATCTCTTTTATTCAGTAAATCATTCTAAATCACTTCGTAAGAAATTCTGCACTTAAACATGACTTTCGTGCATAACTTGCAGTTGATCTATTGAATGCAACAATGCATTTGTTTAGCCTTAAAGTCATGTCACTGACTCTCTTCTAGTCATTAAATCATTCTAAACTAGTTCGAACGAATTCTATTTTCGCCCTTCAAATATTATTTTCTTACTTAACTTGTAATTAATCTATTGAAGACAACAATGCATTATTTTAGCATTAAAAAGCATATCACTCAGTCTTTTCAATCATTAAATTGTTTGAAGGCACTTCGAACCAATTCTCTTTTTACATTTAGAACGCGACTTTCATGCATAACTTGCAATTGATCTGTTGATGGCAACTATGCATTTTTTTAGCCTTAAAGTCATATTTTTGCGTCTCTTTTAGTCAGTAAATCATTCTAAATCACTTCGTATGAAATTCGGCATTTAAACATGACTTTCGTGCATAACTTGTAGTTGATCTATTATAGGGAACAATGCATTTCTTTAGCCTTAAATTCATGTCACTGAGTCTCTTCTAGTCATTAAATCATTCTAAATTAGTTCGAACGAATTCTATTTTCGCCCTTCAAATATTATTTTCTTACATAACTTGTAATTAATCTATTGAAGACAACAATGCATTATTTTAGCATTAAAAAGCATATCACTCAGTCTTTTCAATCATTGAATAGTTTGAAGGCACTTCGAACCAATTCTCTTTTTGCATTTAGAACGCGACTTTCATGCATAATTGGCAATAGATCTATTGATGGCAACAATGCATTTTTTTAGCCTTAAAGTCATATTTTTGCATCTCTTTTATTCAGTAAATCATTCTAAATCACTTCGTAAGAAATTCTGCATTGAAACATGACTTACGTGCGTAACTTGCAGTTTATCTATTGAAGGCAACAATGCATTTGTTTAGCTTTAAAGTCATGTCATTGAGTCTCTTCTAGTCATTAAATCATTCTAAATTAATTCTAACGAATTCTATTTTTGCCCTTCAAAAATTATTTTCTTACATAAGTTGTAATTAATCTATTGAAGACAACAATGCATTATTTTAGCATTAAAAAGCATATCACTCAGTCTTTTCAATCATTAAATTATTTGAAGGCACTTCGAACCAATTCTCTTTTTGCATTTAGAACGCGACTTTCATGCATAATTGGCAATTGATCTATTGATGGCAACTATGCATCTTTTTAGCCTTAAAGTCATATTTTTGCGTCTCTTTTATTCAGTAAATCATTCTAAATCACTTCGTATGAAATTCGGCATTTAAACATGACTTACGTGCGTAACTTGCAGTTTATCTATTGAAGGCAACAATGCATTCGTTTAGCTTTAAAGTCATGTCATTGAGTCTCTTCTAGTCATTAAATCATTCTAAATTAATTCTAACGAATTCTATTTTTGCCCTTCAAACATTATTTTCTTACATAACTTGTAATTAATCTATTGAAGACAACAATGCATTATTTTAGCATTAAAAAGCATATCACTCAGTCTTTTCAATCATTAAATTGTTTGAAGGCACTTCGAACCAATTCTCTTTTTGCATTTAGAACGCGACTTTCATGCATAACTTGCAATTGATCTATTGATGACAGCTATGCATTTTTTTAGCCTTAAAGTCATATTTTTGTGTCTCTTTTATTCAGTAAATCATTCTAAATCACTTCGAACGAATTTCGGCTTTTAAACATAACTTTTGTGCGTAACTTGCAGTTGATCTATTGAAGGCAACAATGCATTTGTTTTGCCTTAAAGTCATGTCATTGAGTCTCTTCTAGTCATTAAATCATTCTAAATTAATTCGAACGAATTCTATTTTTGCCCTTCAAACATTATTTTCTTACATAACTTGTAATTAATCTATTGAAGGCAACAATGCATTATTTTAGCATTAAAAGCATATCACTCCATCTTTTCAATCATTAAATTGTTTGAAGGCACTTCGAACCAATTCCCTTTTAGCATTTAAAGCGCGACTTTCGTGCATAACTTGGAATTGATCTATTGATGGCAACTATGCATTTTTTTAGCCTTAAAGTCATATTTTTGCGTCTCTTTTTTCAGTAAATCATTCTAAATCACTTCGTATGAAATTCGGCATTTAAACATGACTTTCGTGCGTAACTTGCAGCTGATTTATTGAAGGCAACAATGCATTTGTTTAACCTTAAAGTCATGTCATTGAGTCTCTTCTAGTCATTAAATCATTCTAAATTAATTCGAACGAATTCTATTTTTGCCCTTCAAACATTATTTTCTTACATAACTTGTAATTAATCTATTGAAGGCAACAATGCATTATTTTAGCATTAAAAAGCATATCACTCAGTCTTTTCAATCATTAAATTGTTTGAAGGCACTTCGAACCAATTCTCTTTTTACATTTAGAACGCGACTTTCATGCATAACTTGCAATTGATCTGTTGATGGCAACTATGCATTTTTTTAGCCTTAAAGTCATATTTTTGCGTCTCTTTTAGTTAGTAAATCATTCTAAATCACTTCGTATGAAATTCGGCATTTAAACATGACTTTCGTGCATAACTTGTAGTTGATCTATTATAGGGAACAATGCATTTCTTTAGCCTTAAATTCATGTCACTGAGTCTCTTCTAGTCATTAAATCATTCTAAATTAGTTCGAACGAATTCTATTTTCGCCCTTCAAATATTATTTTCTTACATAACTTGTAATTAATCTATTGAAGACAACAATGCATTATTTTAGCATTAAAAAGCATATCACTCAGTCTTTTCAATCATTAAATTGTTTGAAGGCACTTCGAACCAATTCTCTTTTTGCATTTAGAACGCGACTTTCATGCATAATTGGCAATAGATCTATTGATGGCAACAATGCATTTTTTTAGCCTTAAAGTCATATTTTTGCGTCTCTTTTATTCAGTAAATCATTCTAAATCACTTCGTATGAAATTCGGCATTTAAACATGACTTACGTGCGTAACTTGCAGTTTATCTATTGAAGGCAACAATGCATTTGTTTAGCTTTAAAGTCATGTCATTGAGTCTCTTCTAGTCATTAAATCATTCTAAATTAATTCTAACGAATTCTATTTTTGCCCTTCAAACATTATTTTCTTACATAAGTTGTAATTAATCTATTGAAGACAACAATGCATTATTTTAGCATTAAAAAGCATATCACTCAGTCTTTTCAATCATTAAATTGTTTGAGGCACTTCGAACCAATTCTCTTTTTGCATTTAGAACGCGACTTTCATGCATAATTGGCAATTGATCTATTGATGGCAACTGTGCATTTTTTTAGCCTTAAGGTCATATTTTTGTGTCTCTTTTATTCAGTAAATCATTCTAAATCACTTCGAACGAATTTCGGCTTTTAAACATAACTTTCGTGCGTAACTTGCAGTTGATCTATTGAAGGCAACAATGCATTTGTTTTGCCTTAAAGTCATGTCATTGAGTCTCTTCTAGTCCTTAAATCATTCTAAATTAATTCGAACGAATTCTATTTTTGCCCTTCAAACATTATTTTCTTACATAACTTGTAATTAATCTATTGAAGGCAACAATGCATTATTTTAGCATTAAAAGCATATCACTCAGTCTTTTCAATCATTAAATTGTTTGAAGGCACTTCGAACCAATTCTCTTTTAGCATTTAAAACGTGACTTTCGTGCATAACTTGCAATTGATCTGTTGATGGCAACTATGCATTTTTTTAGCCTTAAAGTCATATTTTTGCGTCTCTTTTTTTCAGTAAATCATTCTAAATCACTTCGTATGAAATTCGGCATTTAAACATGACTTTCGTGCGTAACTTGCAGCTGATTTATTGAAGGCAACAATGCATTTGTTTAACCTTAAAGTCATGTCATTGAGTCTCTTCTAGTCATTAAATCATTCTAAATTAATTCGAACGAATTCTATTTTTGCCCTTCAAACATTATTTTCTTACATAACTTGTAATTAATCTATTGAAGGCAACAATGCATTATTTTAGCATTAAAAAGCATATCACTCAGTCTTTTCAATCATTAAATTGTTTGAAGGCACTTCGAACCAATTCTCTTTTTACATTTAGAACGCGACTTTCATGCATAACTTGCAATTGATCTGTTGATGGCAACTATGCATTTTTTTAGCCTTAAAGTCATATTTTTGCGTCTCTTTTAGTCAGTAAATCATTCTAAATCACTTCGTATGAAATTCGGCATTTAAACATGACTTTCGTGCATAACTTGCAGTTGATCTATTATAGGGAACAATGCATTTCTTTAGCCTTAAATTCATGGCACTGACTCTCTTCTAGTCATTAAATCATTCTAAATTAGTTCGAACGAATTCTATTTTCGCCCTTCAAATATTATTTTCTTACATAACTTGTAATTAATCTATTGAAGACAACAATGCATTATTTTAGCATTAAAAAGCATATCACTCAGTCTTTTCAATCATTAAATTGTTTGAAGGCACTTCGAACCAATTCTCTTTTTGCATTTAGAACGCGACTTTCATGCATAATTGGCAATTGATCTATTGATGGAAACTATGCATTTTTTTAGCCTTAAAGTCATATTTTTGCGTCTCTTTTATTCAGTAAATCATTCTAAATCACTTCGAATAAAATTCGGCCTTTAAACATGACTTTCGTGCATAACTTGTAGTTGATCTATTATAGGGAACAATGCATTTCTTTAGCCTTAAATTCATGTCACTGAGTCTCTTCTAGTCTTTAAATCATTCTAAATTAGTTCGAACGAATTCTATTTTCGCCCTTCAAATATTATTTTCTTACATAACTTGTAATTAATCTATTGAAGACAACAATGCATTATTTTAGCATTAAAAAGCATATCACTCAGTCTTTTCAATCATTAAATTGTTTGAAGGCACTTCGAACCAATTCTCTTTTTGCATTTAGAACGCGACTTTCATGCATAATTGGCAATAGATCTATTGATGGCAACAGTGCATTTTTTTAGCCTTAAAGTCATATTTTTGCGTCTCTTTTATTCAGTAAATCATTCTAAATCACTTCGTATGAAATTCGGCATTTAAACATGACTTACGTGCGTAACTTGCAGTTTATCTATTGAAGGCAACAATGCATTTGTTTAGCTTTAAAGTCATGTCATTGAGTCTCTTCTAGTCATTAAATCATTCTAAATTAATTCTAACGAATTCTATTTTTCGCCTTCAAACATTATTTTCTTACATAAGTTGTAATTAATCTATTGAAGACAACAATGCATTATTTTAGCATTAAAAAGCATATCACTCAGTCTTTTCAATCATTAAATTGTTTGAAGGCACTTCGAACCAATTCTCTTTTTGCATTTAGAACGCTACTTTCATGCATAATTGGCAATTGATCTATTGATGGCAACTATGCATTTTTTTAGCCTTAAAGTCATATTTTTGCGTCTCTTTTATTCAGTAAATCATTCTAAATCACTTCGTATGAAATTCGGCATTTAAACATGACTTACGTGCGTAACTTGCAGTTTATCTATTGAAGGCAACAATGCATTCGTTTAGCTTTAAAGTCATGTCATTGAGTCTCTTCTAGTCATTAAATCATTCTAAATTAATTCTAACGAATTCTATTTTTGCCCTTCAAACATTATTTTCTTACATAACTTGTAATTAATCTATTGAAGACAACAATGCATTATTTTAGCATTAAAAAGCATATCACTCAGTCTTTTCAATCATTAAATTGTTTGAAGGCACTTCGAACCAATTCTCTTTTTGCATTTAGAACGCGACTTTCATGCATAACTTGCAATTGATCTATTGATGGCAGCTATGCATTTTTTTAGCCTTAAAGTCATATTTTTGTGTCTCTTTTATTCAGTAAATCATTCTAAATCACTTCGAACGAATTTCGGCTTTTAAACATAACTTTTGTGCGTAACTTGCAGTTGATCTATTGAAGGCAACAATGCATTTGTTTTGCCTTAAAGTCATGTCATTGAGTCTCTTCTAGTCATTAAATCATTCTAAATTAATTCGAACGAATTCTATTTTTGCCCTTCAAACATTATTTTCTTACATAACTTGTAATTAATCTATTGAAGGCAACAATGCATTATTTTAGCATTAAAAGCATATCACTCCGTCTTTTCAATCATTAAATTGTTTGAAGGCACTTCGAACCAATTCCCTTTTAGCATTTAAAGCGCGACTTTCGTGCATAACTTGCAATTGATCTATTGATGGCAACTATGCATTTTTTTAGCCTTAAAGTCATATTTTTGCGTCTCTTTTTTCAGTAAATCATTCTAAATCACTTCGTATGAAATTCGGCATTTAAACATGACTTTCGTGCGTAACTTGCAGCTGATTTATTGAAGGCAACAATGCATTTGTTTAACCTTAAAGTCATGTCATTGAGTCTCTTCTAGTCATTAAATCATTCTAAATTAATTCGAACGAATTCTATTTTTGCCCTTCAAACATTATTTTCTTACATAACTTGTAATTAATCTATTGAAGGCAACAATGCATTATTTTAGCATTAAAAGCATATCACTCCATCTTTTCAATCATTAAATTGTTTGAAGGCACTTCGAACCAATTCCCTTTTAGCATTTAAAGCGCGACTTTCGTGCATAACTTGGAATTGATCTATTGATGGCAACTATGCATTTTTTTAGCCTTAAAGTCATATTTTTGCGTCTCTTTTTTCAGTAAATCATTCTAAATCACTTCGTATGAAATTCGGCATTTAAACATGACTTTCGTGCGTAACTTGCAGCTGATTTATTGAAGGCAACAATGCATTTGTTTAACCTTAAAGTCATGTCATTGAGTCTCTTCTAGTCATTAAATCATTCTAAATTAATTCGAACGAATTCTATTTTCGCCCTTCAAATATTATCTTCTTACATAACTTGTAATTAATCTATTGAAGGCAACAATGCATTATTTTAGCATTAAAAAGCATATCACTCAGTCTTTTCAATCATTAAATTGTTTGAAGGCACTTCGAACCAATTCTCTTTTTGCATTTAGAACGCGACTTTCATGCATAATTGGCAATTGATCTATTGATGGAAACTATGCATTTTTTTAGCCTTAAAGTCATATTTTTGCGTCTCTTTTATTCAGTAAATCATTCTAAATCACTTCGAATAAAATTCGGCCTTTAAACATGACTTTCGTGCATAACTTGTAGTTGATCTATTATAGGGAACAATGCATTTCTTTAGCCTTAAATTCATGTCACTGAGTCTCTTCTAGTCATTAAATCATTCTAAATTAGTTCGAACGAATTCTATTTTCGCCCTTCAAATATTATTTTCTTACATAACTTGTAATTAATCTATTGAAGACAACAATGCATTATTTTAGCATTAAAAAGCATATCACTCAGTCTTTTCAATCATTAAATTGTTTGAAGGCACTTCGAACCAATTCTCTTTTTGCATTTAGAACGCGACTTTCATGCATAATTGGCAATAGATCTATTGATGGCAACAGTGCATTTTTTTAGCCTTAAAGTCATATTTTTGCGTCTCTTTTATTCAGTAAATCATTCTAAATCACTTCGTATGAAATTCGGCATTTAAACATGACTTACGTGCGTAACTTGCAGTTTATCTATTGAAGGCAACAATGCATTTATTTAGCTTTAAAGTCATGTCATTGAGTCTCTTCTAGTCATTAAATCATTCTAAATTAATTCTAACGAATTCTATTTTTCGCCTTCAAACATTATTTTCTTACATAAGTTGTAATTAATCTATTGAAGACAACAATGCATTATTTTAGCAGTAAAAAGCATATCACTCAGTCTTTTCAATCATTAAATTGTTTGAAGGCACTTCGAACCAATTCTCTTTTTGCATTTAGAACGCGACTTTCATGCATAATTGGCAATTGATCTATTGATGGCAACTATGCATTTTTTTAGCCTTAAAGTCATATTTTTGCGTCTCTTTTATTCAGTAAATCATTCTAAATCACTTCGTATGAAATTCGGCATTTAAACATGACTTACGTGCGTAACTTGCAGTTTATCTATTGAAGGCAACAATGCATTCGTTTAGCTTTAAAGTCATGTCATTGAGTCTCTTCTAGTCATTAAATCATTCTAAATTAATTCTAACGAATTCTATTTTTGCCCTTCAAACATTATTTTCTTACATAACTTGTAATTAATCTATTGAAGACAACAATGCATTATTTTAGCATTAAAAAGCATATCACTCAGTCTTTTCAATCATTAAATTGTTTGAAGGCACTTCGAACCAATTCTCTTTTTACATTTAGAACGCGACTTTCATGCATAACTTGCAATTGATCTGTTGATGGCAACTATGCATTTTTTTAGCCTTAAAGTCATATTTTTGCGTCTCTTTTAGTCAGTAAATCATTCTAAATCACTTCGTATGAAATTCGGCATTTAAACATGACTTTCGTGCATAACTTGCAGTTGATCTATTATAGGGAACAATGCATTTCTTTAGCCTTAAATTCATGTCACTGAGTCTCTTCTAGTCATTAAATCATTCTAAATTAGTTCGAACGAATTCTATTTTCGCCCTTCAAATATTATTTTCTTACATCACTTGTAATTAATCTATTGAAGACAACAATGCATTATTTTAGCATTAAAAAGCATGTCACTCAGTCTTTTCAATCATTAAATCGTTTGAAGGCACTTCGAACCAATTCTCTTTTTGCATTTAGAACGCGACTTTCATGCATAATTTGCAATTGATCTATTGATGGCAACTATGCATTTTTTTAGCCTTAAAGTCATATTTTTGCGTCTCTTTTATTCAGTAAATCATACTAAATCACTTCGTATGAAATTCGGCATTTAAACATGACTTACGTGCGTAACTTGCAGTTTATCTATTGAAGGCAACAATGCATTTGTTTAGCTTTAAAGTCATGTCATTGAGTCTCTTCCAGTCATTAAATCATTCTAAATTAATTCTAACGAATTCTATTTTTGCCCTTCAAACATTATTTTCTTACATAACTTGTAATTAATCTATTGAAGACAACAATGCATTATTTTAGCATTAAAAAGCATATCACTCAGTCTTTTCAATCATTAAATTGGTTGAAGGTACTTCGAACCAATTCTCTTTTTGCATTTAGAACGCGACTTTCATGCATAATTTGCAATTGATCTATTGATGGCGACAATGCATTTTTTTAACCTTAAAGTTATATTTTTGCGTCTCTTTTATTCAGTAAATCATTCTAAATCACTTCGAACGAATTTCGGCCTTTAAACATAACTTTCGTGCGTAACTTGCAGTTGATCTATTGAAGACAACAATGCATTTGTTTAGCCTTAAAGTCATGTCATTGAATCTCTTCTAGTCATTAAGTCATTCTAAATTAATTCGAACGAATTCTATTTTTGCCCTTCACACATTATTTTCTTACATACCTTGTAATTAATCTATTGAAGACAACAATGCATTATTTTAGCATTAAAAAGCATATCACTTAGTCTTTTCAATCATTAAATTGTTTGAAGGCACTTCGAACCAATTCTCTTTCTGCATTTAGAACGCGACTTTCATGCATAATTTGCAATTGATCTATTGATGGCAACTATGCATTTTTTTAGCCTTAAAGTCATATTTTTGCGTCTCTTTTATTCAGTAAATCATTCTAAATCACTTCGAATGAAATTCGGCCTTTAAACATAACTTTTGTGCGTAACTTGCAGTTGATCTATTGAAGGCAACAATGCATTTGTTTAACCTTAAAGTCATGTCATTGAGTCTCTTCTAGTCATTAAATCATGCTAAATTAATTCGAACGAATTCTATTTTTGCCCTTCAAACATTATCTTCTTACATAACTTGTAATTAATCTACTGAAGACAACAATGCATTATTTTAGCATTAAAAGCATATCACTCAGTCTTTTCAATCATTAAATTGTTTGATGGCACTTCGAACCAATTCTCTTTTTGCATTTAGAACCCGACTTTCATGCATAATTTGCAATTGATCTATTAATGGCGACAATGCATTTTTTTAGCCTTAAAGTCATATTTTTGCGTCTATTTTATTCAGTAAATCATTCTAAATCACTTCGAACGAATTTCGGCCTTTGAACATAACTTTCGTGCGTAACTTGCAGTTGATCTATTGAAGGCAACAATGCATTTGTTTAGCCTTAAAGTCATGTCATTGAGTCTCTTCTAGTCATTAAATCATTCTAAATTAATTCGAACGAATTCTATTTTTGCCCTTCAAACATTATTTTATTACATAACTTGTAATTAATCTATTGAAGACAACAATGCATTATTTTAGAATTAAAAAGCATATCACTAAGTCTTTTCAATCATTAAATTGTTTGAAGGCACTTCGAACTAATTCTCTTTTTGCATTTAGAACGCGACTTTCATGCATAATTGGCAATTGATCTATTGATGGCAACTATGCATTTTTTTAGCCTTAAAGTCATATTTTTGCGTCTCTTTTATTCAGTAAATCATTCTAAATCACTTCGTATGAAATTCGGCATTTAAACATGACTTACGTGCGTAACTTGCAGTTTATCTATTGAAGGCAACAATGCATTTGTTTAGCTTTAAAGTCATGTCATTGAGTCTCTTCTAGTCATTAAATCATTCTAAATTAATTCTAACGAATTCTATTTTTGCCCTTCAAACATTATTTTCTTACATAAGTTGTAATTAATCTATTGAAGACAACAATGCATTATTTTAGCATTAAACAGCATATCACTCAGTGTTTTGAATCATTAAATTGTTTGAAGGCACTTCGAACCAATTCTCTTTTTGCATTTAGCACGCGACTTTCATGCATAATTGGCAATTGATCTATTGATGGCAACTATGCATTTTTTTAGCCTTAAAGTCATATTTTTGCGTCTCTTTTATTCAGTAAATCATTCTAAATCACTTCATATGAAATTCGGCATTTAAACATGACTTACGTGCGTAACTTGCAGATGATCAATTGAAGGCAACAATGCATTTGTTTAGCCTGAAAGTCATGACAGTGAGTCTCTTCTAGTCATTAAATCATTCTAAATTAATACGAACGAATTCTACTTTTGCCCTTCAAACAATATTTTCTTACCTAACTTGTAATTAATCTATTGAAGACAACAATGCATTATTTTAGCATTAAAAGCATATCACTCAGTCTTTTCAATCATTAAATTGTTTGAAGGCACTTCGAACCAATTCTCTTTTAGCATTTAAAACGCGACTTTCGTGCATAACTTGCAATTCATCTATTGATGGCAACTATGCATTTTTTAGCGTTCAAGTCATATTTTTGCGTCTCTTTTAGTCAGTAAATCATTCTAAATCACTTCGTATGAAATTCGGCATTTAAACATGACTTTCGTGCATAACTTGCAGTTGATCTATTATAGGGAACAATGCATTTCGTTAGCCTTAAATTCATGTCACTGAGTCTCTTCTAGTCATTAAATCATTCTAAATTAGTTCGAACGAATTCTATTTTCGCCCTTCAAATATTATTTTCTTACATAACTTGTAATTAATCTATTGAAGACAACAATGCATTATTTTAGCATTAAAAAGCATATCACTCAGTCTTTTCAATCATTAAGTTGTTTGAAGGCACTTCGAACCAATTCTCTTTCTGCATTTAGAACGCGACTTTCATGCATAATTTGCAATTGAACTATTGATGGCAACTATGCACTTTTTTAGCCTTAAAGTCATATTTTTGCGTCTCTTTTATTCAGTAAATCATTCTAAATCACTTCGAATGAAATTCGGCCTTTAAACATAACTTTCGTGCTTAACCTGCAGTTGATCTATTGAAGGCAACAATGCATTTGTTTAACCTTAAAGTCATGTCATTGAGTCTCTTCTAGTCACTAAATCATTCTAAATTAATTCGAACGAATTCTATTTTTGCCCTTCAAACATTATCTTCTTACATAACTTGTAATTAATATATTGAAGACGACAATGCATTATTTTAGCATTAAAAGCATATCACTCAGTCTTTTTAATCATTAAATTGTTTGATGGCACTTCGAACCAATTCTCTTTTTGCATTTAGAACGCGACTTTCATGCATAATTTGCAATTGATCTATTGATGGCGACAATGCATTTTTTTAGCCTTAAAGTCATATTTTTGCGTCTCTTTTATTCAGTAAATCATTCTAAATCACTTCGAACGAATTTCGGCCTTTAAACATACCTTTCGTGTGTAACTTGCAGTTGATCTATTGAAGACAACAATGCATTTGTTTAGCCTTAAAGTCATGTCGTTGAGTCTCTTCTAGTCATTAAATCATTCTAAATTAATTCGAACGAATTCTATTTTTTCCCTTCACACATTATTTTCTTCCATAACTTGTAATTAATCTATTGAAGACAACAATGCATTATTTTAGCATTAAAAGCATGTCACTCAGTCTTTTCAATCATTAAATTGTTTGAAGGCACTTCGAACCAATTCTCTTTTCGCATTTAAAACGCGACTTTCGTGCATAACTTGCAATTGATCTATTGATGGCAACTATGCATTTTTTAGCGTTCAAGTCATAATTTTGCGTCTCTTTTAGTCAGTAAATCATTCTAAATCACATCGTATGAAATTCGGCATTTAAACATGACTTTCGTGCATAACTTGCAGTTGATCTATTATAGGGAACAATGCATTTCTTTGGCCTTAAATTCATGTCACTAACTCTCTTCTAGTCATTAAATCATTCTAAATTAGTTCGAACGAATTCTATTTTCGCCCTTCAAATGTTATTTTCTTACATAACTTGTAATTAATCTATTGAAGACAACAATGCATTATTTTAGCATTAAAAAGCATGCCACTCAGTCTTTTCAATCATTAAATTGTTTGAAGGCACTTCGAACCAATTCTCTTTTTGCATTTAGAACGCAACTTTCATGCATAATTGGCAATTGATCTATTGATGGCAGCTATGCATTTTTTAAGCCTTAAAGTCATATTTTTGCGTCTCTTTTATTCAATAAATCATTCGAAATCACTTCGAACGAATTTCGGCCTTTAAACATAACTTTCGTGCGTAACTTGCAGTTGATCTATTGAAGGCAACAATGCATTTGTTTAGCCTTAAAGTCATGTCATTGAGTCTCTTCTAGTCATTAAATCATTCTAAATTAATTCGAAAGAATTCTATTTTTGCCCTTCAAATATTATCTTCTTACATAACTTGTAATTAATCTATTGAAGGCAACAATGCATTATTTTAGCATTAAAAAGCATATCACTCAGTCTTTTCAATCATTAAATTGTTTGAAGGCACTTCGAACCAATTCTATTTTAGCATTTAAAACGCGACTTACATGCATAATTTGCAATTGATCTATTGATGGCAACTACGCATTTTTTTAGCCTTAAAGTCATATTTTTGCGTCTCTTTTAGTCAGTAAATCATTCTAAATCACTTCGTATGAAATTCGGCCTTTAAACATGACTTTCGTGCATAACTTCCAGTCGATCTATTATAGGGAACAATGCATTTCTTTAGCCTTAAATTCATGTCACTGAGTCTCTTCTAGTCAATAAATCATTCTAAATTAATTCGAACGAATTCTATTTTCGCCCTTCAAATATTATTTTCTTACATAACTTGTAATTAATCTATTGAAGACAACAATGCATTATTTTAGCATTAAAAAGCATATCACTCAGTCTTTTCAATCATTAAATTGTTTGAAGGCACTTCGAACCAATTCTCTTTTAGCATTTAAAACGCGACTTTCATGCATAATTTGCAATTGATCTATTGATGGCAACTACGCATTTTTTTAGCCTTAAAGTCATATTTTTTCGTCTCTTTTATTCAGTAAATCATTCTAAATCACTTCGAACGAATTTCGGCCTTTAAACATAACTTTCGTGCGTAACTTGCAGTTGATCTATTGAAGGCAACAATGCATTTGTTTAGCCTTAAAGTCATGTCATTGAGTCTCTTCTAGTCATTAAATCATTCTAAATTAATTCGAAAGAATTCTATTTTTGCCCTTCAAATATTATCTTCTTACATAACTTGTAATTAATGTATTGAAGGCAACAATGCATTATTTTAGCATTAAAAAGCATATCACTCAGTCTTTTCAATCATTAAATTGTTTGAAGGCACTTCGAACCAATTCTCTTTTTGCATTTAGAACGCGACTTTCATGCATAACTTGCAATTGATTTGTTGATGGTAGCTATGCATTTTTTTAGCATTAAAGTCATATTTTTGCGTCTCTTTTAGTCAGTAAATCATTCTAAATCACTTCGTATGAAATTCGGCCTTTAAACATGACTTTCGTGCATAACTTCCAGTCGATCTATTGAAGGCAACAATGCATTTGTTTAGCCTTAAAGTCATGTCATTGAGTCTCTTCTAGTCATTAAATCATTCTAAATTAATTCGAAAGAATTCTATTTTCGCCCTTCAAATATTATCTTCTTACATAACTTGTAATTAATCTATTGAAGGCAACAATGCATTATTTTAGCATTAAAAAGCATATCACTCAGTCTTTTCAATCATTAAATTGTTTGAAGGCACTTCGAACCAATTCTCTTTTTACATTTAGAACGCGACTTTCATGCATAACTTGCAATTGATTTGTTGATGGCAGCTATGCATTTTTTTAACCTTAAAGTCATATTTTTGCGTCTCTTTTAGTCAGTAAATCATTCTAAATCACTTCGTATGAAATTCGGCCTTTAAACATGACTTTCGTGCATAACTTCCAGTCGATCTATTATAGGGAACAATGCATTTTTTTAGCCTTAAATTCATGTCACTGAGTCTCTTCTAGTCATTAAATCATTCTAAATTAATTCGAACGAATTCTATTTTCGCCCTTCAAATATTATTTTCTTACATAACTTGTAATTAATCTATTGAAGACAACAATGCATTATTTTAGCATTAAAAAGCATATCACTCAGTCTTTTCAATCATTAAATTGCTTGAAGGCACTTCGAACCAATTCTCTTTTTGCATTTAGAACGCGACTTTCATGCATAACTTGCAATTGATTTGTTGATGGCAGCTATGCATTTTTTTAACCTTAAAGTCATATTTTTGCGTCTCTTTTAGTCAGTAAATCATTCTAAATCACTTCGTATGAAATTCGGCCTTTAAACATGACTTTCGTGCATAACTTCCAGTCGATCTATTATAGGGAACAATGCATTTTTTTAGCCTTAAATTCATGTCACTGAGTCTCTTCTAGTCATTAAATCATTCTAAATTAATTCGAACGAATTCTATTTTCGCCCTTCAAATATTATTTTCTTACATAACTTGTAATTAATCTATTGAAGACAACAGTGCATTATTTTAGCATTAAAAAGCATATCACTCAGTCTTTTCATATCATGATTTAAGACATTGTTCTCTTATTTTCATGATTTTCATGTCTTAAATCATTCTAAAATTAATGAAAGAGACAACAATGATTTGTTTGAAGGGCTAAACAAATGCATTGATGCCTACCATAGATCAAGTGCAAGTTATGCACGAAATTCATGTTTAAAATGCGAATTTCGTTCGAAGTGATTTAGAATGATTTAATGACTGAAAGAGACGCAATTATACGAATTTAAGTATAAAAAAATGCATAGTTGCCTTCAATAGATCATTCGCAAGTTATGCACGAAAGTCGTGTTTTAAATGCAAAAATAGAATTGGTTCGACGTGCTTTCAAATAATTTAATGATATGAAAAGACTAAATGATATGCTTTTTCAGGCTAAAATAATGCATCGTTGTCTGCAATAGATTAATTGCAAGTTATGTAAGAAAATCATGTTTGAAGAGCGAAAGTAGAATTCGTTCCAATTTATTTTGAAGGATTTAATCACTACAAGAGACTTAATGACATGATTTTAAGGCTAAACAATTGCATTGTTGCCTTCAATAGATCAAGTGCAAGTTATGCATGGAAGTCATGTTTAAAGTGTGAAGTTCGTTCGGAGTGATTTAGAACGATTTAATGACTGGAAGAGACGCAATTATACGACTTTAAGGCTAAAAAAATGCATAGTTGCCTTCAATAGATCATTTGCAAGTTATGCACAAAAGTCGAGTTTTAAATGCAAAAATAGAATTGGTTCGACGTGCTTTCAAATAATTTAATGATATGAAAAGGCGAAATGATATGCTTTTTCAGGCTAAAATAATGCATCGTTGTCTGCAATAGATTAATTGCAAGTTATGTAAGAAAATCATGTTTGAAAGGAGAAAATCGAATTCGTTCGAATTAATTTAGAATGATTTAGTCAGTACATGAGACTCAATGACATGATTTTAAGGCTAAACAAATGCATTGTTGTCTACAATAGATCAAGCGCAAGTTATGCATGAAATTCATGTTTAAAATGCGAATTTCGTTCGAAGTGATTTAGATATATTTAATAACTGAAAGAGACGCAATTATACGACTTTAAGTCTAAAAAAATACATAGTTGCCTTCAATAGACCATTTGCAAGTTATGCTTGAAAGTCGTTTTTACATGCAAAAATAGAATTGGTTCGATGTGCTTTCAAATAATTTAATGATATGAAAAGGCTAAATGATATGCTTTTTCAGGCTAAAATAATGCATCGTTGTCTGCAATAGATTAATTGCAAGTTAGGTAAGAAAAACATGTTTGAAGGGCAAAAATCGAATTCATTCGAATTAATTTCGAATGATTTAACCAGTATAGGAGACTCAATGACATGATTTTAAGGCTAAACAAATGCATTGTTGCCTTTAATAGATTAACTGCAAGTTATGCATGGAAGTCATGTTTAAACTGTGAAGTTCGTTCGAAGTGATTTAGAATGATTTAATGACTGAAAGAGACACAATTATACGACTTTAAGGCTAAAAAACTGCATAGTTGCCTTCAATAGATCATTTGCAAGTTATGCACGAAAGTCATGTTTTAAATGCAAAAATAGAATTGGTTCGACGTGCTTTCAAATAATTTAATGATATGGAAAGACTAAATGATATGCTTTTTCAGGCTAAAATAATGCATCGTTGTCTGCAAAAAGATTATTTGCAATTTATGTAAGAAAATCATGTTTGAAGGGCGAAAATAGAATTCGTTCGAATTTATTTAGAATGACTTAATCACTACAAGAGACTCAATGACATGATTTTAAGGCTAAACAAATGCATTGTTGCCTACAATAGATCAAGTGCAAGTTATGCACGAAATTCATGTTTAAAATGCGAATTTCATTCGAAGTGATTTAGAATGACTTAATGATTGAAGGAGACGCAATTATACAACTTTAAGTCTAAAAAAATGCATAGTTGCCTTCAATAGATCATTTGCAAGTTATGCACGAAAGTCGTGTTTTAAATGCAAAAATAGAATTGGTTCGACGCGCTTTCAAATAATTTAATGACATGAAAAGACTAAATGATATGCTTTTTCAGGCTAAAATAATGCATCGTTTGTCTGCAAAAGATTATTTGCAATTTATGTAAGAAAATCATGTTTGATGGGCGAAAATAGAATTCGTTCGAATTTATTTAGAATGACTTAATCACTACAAGAGACTCAATGACATGATTTTAAGGCTAAACAAATGCATTGTTGCCTACAATAGATCAAGTGCAAGTTATGCACGAAATTCATGTTTAAAATGCGAATTTCATTCGAAGTGATTTAGAATGATTTAATGACTGAAAGAGACGCAATTATACGACTTTAAGTCTAAAAAAATGCATAGTTGCCTTCAATAGATCATTTGCAAGTTATGCATGAAATTCGTGTTTTAAATGCAAAAATAGAATTGGTTCGATGTGCTTTCAAATAACATAATGATATGAAAAGACTGAATGATATGCATTTTAATTCTAAAATAATGCACTGTTGTCTGCAATAGATTATTTGCAAGTTGTGTAAGAAAATCATGTTTGAAGGGCGAAAATAGAATTCGTTCGAATTTATTTAGAATGACTTAATCACTACAAGAGACTCAATGACATAATTTTAAGGCTAAACAAATGCATTGTTACCTACAATAGATCAAGTGCAAGCTCTGCCTGAAATTCATGTTTAAAATGCGAATTTCGTTCGAAGTGATTTAGAATGATTTAATGACTGAAAGAGACGCAATTATACGACTTTAAGTCTAAAAAAATACATAGTTGCCTTCAATAGATCATTTGCAAGTTATGCATGAAAGTCGTGTTTTAAATGCAAAAATAGAATTGGTTCGACGTGCTTTCAAATAATTTAATGATATGGAAAGACTAAATGATATGCTTTTTCAGGCTAAAATAATGCATCGTTGTCTGCAAAAGATTATTTGCAATTTATGTAAGAAAATCATGTTTGAAGGGCGAAAATAGAATTCGTTCGAATTTATTTAGAATGACTTAATCAGTACAAGAGACTCAATGACATGATTTTAAGGCTAAACAAATGCATTGTTGCCTACAATAGATCAAGTGCAAGTTATGCACGAAATTCATGTTTAAAATGCGAATTTCATTCGAAGTGATTTAGAATGACTTAATCACTGAAAGAGACGCAATTATACGACTTTAAGGCTAAAAAACTGCATGGTTGCCTTCAATTGATCATTTGCAAGTTATGCACGAAAGTCGTGTTTTAAATGCAAAAATAGAATTGGTTCGACGTGCTTTCAAATAATTTAATGATATGAAAAGACTAAATGATATGCTTTTTCAGGCTAAAATAATGCATCGTTGTCTGCAACAGATTAATTGCAAGTTATGTAAGAAAATCATGTTTGAAGGGCGAAAATCGAATTCATTCGAATTAATTTAGAATGATTTAACCAGTACAGGAGACTCAATGACATGATTTTAAGGCTAAACAGATGCATTGTTGCCTTTAATAGATTAACTGCAAGTTATGCATGGAAGTCATGTTTAAACTGTGAAGTTCGTTCGAAGTGATTTAGAATGATTTAATGACTGAAAGAGACACAATTATACGACTTTAAGGCTAAAATAATGCATAGTTGCCTTCAATAGATCATTTGCAAGTTATGCACGAAAGTCGTGTTTTAAATGCAAAAATAGAATTGGTTCGACGTGCTTTCAAATAATTTAATGACATGAAAAGACTAAATGATATGCTTTTTCAGGCTAAAATAATGCATCGTTGTCTGCAAAAGATTATTTGCAATTTATGTAAGAAAATCATGTTTGAAGGGCGAAAATTCGTTCGAATTTATTTAGAATGACTTAATCACTACAAGAGACTCAATGACATGATTTTAAGGCCAAACAAATGCATTGTTGCCTACAATAGATCAAGTGCAAGTTATGCACGAAATTCATGTTTAAAATGCGAATTTCATTCGAAGAGATTTAGAATGATTTAATGACTGAAAGAGACGCAAATATACGACTTTAAGTCTAAAAAAATGCATAGTTGCCTTCAATAGATCATTTGCAAGTTATGCATGAAAGTCGTGTTTTAAATGCAAAAATAGAATTGGTTCGGTGTGCTTTCAAATAATATAATGATATGAAAAGACTGAATTATATGCATTTTAATTGTAAAATAATGCACTGTTGTCTGCAATAGATTATTTGCAAGTTGTGTAAGAAAATCATGTTTGAAGGGCGAAAATAGAACTCGTTCGAATTTGTTTAGAATGACTTAATCACTACAAGAGACTCAATTACATGATTTTAAGGCTAAACAAATGCATTGTTGCCTACAATAGATCAAGTGCAAGTTATGCACGAAATTCATGTTTAAAATGCGAATTTCATTCAAAGTGATTTAGAATGATTTAATGACTGAAAGAGACGCAATTATATGACTTTAAGTCTAAAAAAATGCATAGTTGCCTTCAATAGATCATTTGCAAGTTATGCATGAAAGTCGTGTTTTAAATGCAAAAATAGAATTGGTTCGATGTGCTTTCAAATAATATAATGATATGAAAAGACTGAATTATATGCATTTTAATTCTAAAATAATGCACTGTTGTCTGCAATAGATTATTTGCAAGTTGTGTAAGAAAATCATGTTTGAAGGGCGAAAATAGAATTCTTTCGAATTTATTTAGAATGACTTAATCACTACAAGAGACTCAATGGCATAATTTTAAGGCTAAACAAATGCATTGTTGCCTACAAAAGATCAAGTGCAAGTTCTGCCTGAAATTCATGTTTAAAATGCGAATTTGGTTCGAATTGATTTAGAATGATTTAATGACTGAAAGAGACGCAATTATACGACTTTAAGTCTAAAAAAATACATAGTTGCCTTCAATAGATCATTTGCAAGTTATGCATGAAAGTCGTGTTTTAAATGCAAAAATAGAATTGGTTCGACGTGCTTTCAAATAATTTAATGATATTAAAAGACTGAATGATATGCTTTTTTCGGCCAAAATAATGCATTCTTGTCTGCAATAGATTAATTGCAAGTTATATAAGAAAATCTTGTTTGAAGGGCGAAAGTAGAATTCGTTCCGATTTATTTTGAAGGATTTAATCACTACAGGAGACTCAATGACATGATTTTAAGGCTAAACAATTGCATTGTTGCCTTCAATAGATCAAGTGCAAGTTATGCATGGAAGTCATGTTTAAAATGTGAAGTTCGTTTGAAGTGACTTAGAATGATTTAATGACTGAAAGAGACGCAATTATACGACTTTAAGGCTAAAAAACTGCATGGTTGCCTTCAATTGATCATTTGCAAGTTATGCACGAAAGTCGTGTTTTAAATGCAAAAATAGAATTGGTTCGACGTGCTTTCAAATAATTTAATGATATGAAAAGACTAAATGATATGCTTTTTCAGGCTAAAATAATGCATCGTTGTCTGCAACAGATTAATTGCAAGTTATGTAAGAAAATCATGTTTGAAGGGCGAAAATCGAATTCATTCGAATTAATTTAGAATGATTTAACCAGTACAGGAGACTCAATGACATGATTTTAAGGCTAAACAGATGCATTGTTGCCTTTAATAGATTAACTGCAAGTTATGCATGGAAGTCATGTTTAAACTGTGAAGTTCGTTCGAAGTGATTTAGAATGATTTAATGACTGAAAGAGACACAATTATACGACTTTAAGGCTAAAATAATGCATAGTTGCCTTCAATAGATCATTTGCAAGTTATGCACGAAAGTCGTGTTTTAAATGCAAAAATAGAATTGGTTCGACGTGCTTTCAAATAATTTAATGACATGAAAAGACTAAATGATATGCTTTTTCAGGCTAAAATAATGCATCGTTGTCTGCAAAAGATTATTTGCAATTTATGTAAGAAAATCATGTTTGAAGGGCGAAAATTCGTTCGAATTTATTTAGAATGACTTAATCACTACAAGAGACTCAATGACATGATTTTAAGGCCAAACAAATGCATTGTTGCCTACAATAGATCAAGTGCAAGTTATGCACGAAATTCATGTTTAAAATGCGAATTTCATTCGAAGAGATTTAGAATGATTTAATGACTGAAAGAGACGCAAATATACGACTTTAAGTCTAAAAAAATGCATAGTTGCCTTCAATAGATCATTTGCAAGTTATGCATGAAAGTCGTGTTTTAAATGCAAAAATAGAATTGGTTCGGTGTGCTTTCAAATAATATAATGATATGAAAAGACTGAATTATATGCATTTTAATTGTAAAATAATGCACTGTTGTCTGCAATAGATTATTTGCAAGTTGCGTAAGAAAATCATGTTTGAAGGGCGAAAATAGAACTCGTTCGAATTTGTTTAGAATGACTTAATCACTACAAGAGACTCAATTACATGATTTTAAGGCTAAACAAATGCATTGTTGCCTACAATAGATCAAGTGCAAGTTATGCACGAAATTCATGTTTAAAATGCGAATTTCATTCAAAGTGATTTAGAATGATTTAATGACTGAAAGAGACGCAATTATATGACTTTAAGTCTAAAAAAATGCATAGTTGCCTTCAATAGATCATTTGCAAGTTATGCATGAAAGTCGTGTTTTAAATGCAAAAATAGAATTGGTTCGATGTGCTTTCAAATAATATAATGATATGAAAAGACTGAATTATATGCATTTTAATTCTAAAATAATGCACTGTTGTCTGCAATAGATTATTTGCAAGTTGTGTAAGAAAATCATGTTTGAAGGGCGAAAATAGAATTCTTTCGAATTTATTTAGAATGACTTAATCACTACAAGAGACTCAATGGCATAATTTTAAGGCTAAACAAATGCATTGTTGCCTACAAAAGATCAAGTGCAAGTTCTGCCTGAAATTCATGTTTAAAATGCGAATTTGGTTCGAATTGATTTAGAATGATTTAATGACTGAAAGAGACGCAATTATACGACTTTAAGTCTAAAAAAATACATAGTTGCCTTCAATAGATCATTTGCAAGTTATGCATGAAAGTCGTGTTTTAAATGCAAAAATAGAATTGGTTCGACGTGCTTTCAAATAATTTAATGATATTAAAAGACTGAATGATATGCTTTTTTCGGCCAAAATAATGCATTCTTGTCTGCAATAGATTAATTGCAAGTTATATAAGAAAATCTTGTTTGAAGGGCGAAAGTAGAATTCGTTCCGATTTATTTTGAAGGATTTAATCACTACAGGAGACTCAATGACATGATTTTAAGGCTAAACAATTGCATTGTTGCCTTCAATAGATCAAGTGCAAGTTATGCATGGAAGTCATGTTTAAAATGTGAAGTTCGTTCGAAGTGACTTAGAATGATTTAATGACTGAAAGAGACGCAATTATACGACTTTAAGGCTAAAAAACTGCATGGTTGCCTTCAATTGATCATTTGCAAGTTATGCACGAAAGTCGTGTTTTAAATGCAAAAATAGAATTGGTTCGACGTGCTTTCAAATAATTTAATGATATGAAAAGACTAAATGATATGCTTTTTCAGGCTAAAATAATGCATCGTTGTCTGCAATAGATTAATTGCAAGTTATGTAAGAAAATCATGTTTGAAGGGCGAAAATCGAATTCGTTCGAATTAATTTAGAATGATTTAATCAGTACAAGAGACTCAATGACATGATTTTCATGTCTTAAATTATTGAAAGAGACAACAATGATATGAATGATTTAAGACAACAATGACATGATTTTCATATCATTAATTTTAGAATGATTTAATCAGTACAAGAGACTCAATGATATGAAAGTCGTGTCTTAAATGCACAAATAGAATTGGTTCGAAGTGCTTCCAAATAATTTAATGATATGAAAAGACTGAATGATATGATTTTTATGGCTAAAACAATGCATTGTTGTCTTCAATAGATTAATTGCAAGTTGTGTAAGAAAATCATGTTTGAAGGGCGAAAATAGAATTTTTTCGACTTAATTTAGAATGATTTAACGACTAGAAGAGACTCATTGACATGACTTTAAGGCTAAACAAATGCATTGTTGCCTTCAATAGATCAACTGCAAGTTATATATGAAAGTCGTCTCTTAAATGCACAAATAGAATTGGTTCGAAGTGCTTCCAAACAATTTAATGATATGAAAAGACTGAATGATATGCTTTTTATGGCTAAAACAATGCATTTTTGTCTTCAATAGATTAATTGCAAGTTATGTAAGAAAATCATGTTTGAAGGGCGAAAATAGAATTCGTTCGACTTAATTTTGAATGATTTAACGACTAGAAGAGACTCATTGACATGACTTTAAGGCTAAACAAATGCATTGTTGCCTTCAATAGATCAACTGCAAGTTATGCATGAAAGTCATGTTCAAACGCCGAATTTCTTTCGAAATGATTTAGAATGATTTCCTGACTAAAAAAGACGCAATAAATTGACTTTAAGGCTAAAAAAATGGATAGTTGCCTTCAATAGATCAATTGCAAGTTATGCATGAAAGTCGTGTCTTAAATGCAAAAAATAGAATTGGTTCGAAGTGCTTCCAAACAATTGAATGATATCAAAAGACTGAATGATATGCTTTTTATGGCTAAAACAATGCATTGTTGTCTTCAATAGATTAATTGCAAGTTATGTAAGAAAATCATGTTTGAAGGGCGAAAATAGAATTCGTTCGACTTAATTTAGAATGATTTAACGACTAGAAGAGACTCATTGACATGACTTTAAGGTTAAACAAATGCATTGTTGCCTTCAATAGATCAACTGCAAGTTATGCACGAAAATCATGTTTAAAGGCTGAATTTCGTTCTAAGTGATTTAGAATGATTTACTGACTAAAAGAGACGCAAAAATATGACTTTAAGGTTAAAAAAATGCATAGTTGCTTTCAATAGATCAATTGCAAGTTATATATGAAAGTCGTGTCTTAAATGCACAAATAGAATTGGTTCGAAGTGCTTCCAAACAATTTAATGATATGAAAAGACGGAACGATATGCTTTTTATGGCTAAAACATTGCATTTTTGTCTTGAATAGATTAATTGCAAGTTATGTAAGATAATCATGTTTGAAGGGCGAAAATAGAATTCGTTCGGCTTAATTTTGAATGATTTAACGACCAGAAGAGACTCATTGACATGACTTTAAGGCTAAACAAATGCATTGTTGCCTTCAATAGATCAATTGCGAGTTATGCATGAAAGTCGTGTCTTAAATGCACAAATAGAATTGGTTCGAAGTGCTTCCAAACAATTTAATGATATGAAAAGACTGAATGATATGCTTTTTATGGCTAAAACAATGCATTGTTGTCTTCAATAGATTAATTGCAAGTTATGTAGGAAAATCATGTTCGAAGGGCGAAAATAGAATTCGTTCGACTTAATTTAGAATGATTTAACGACTAGAAGAGACTCATTGACATGACTTTAAGGTTAAACAAATGCATTGTTGCCTTCCATAGATCAACTGCAAGTTATATATGAAAGTCGTCTCTTAAATGCACAAATAGAATTGGTTCGAAGTGCTTCCAAATAATTTAATGATATGAAAAGACTGAATGATATGATTTTTATGGCTAAAACAATGCATTGTTGTCTTCAATAGATTAATTGCAAGTTGTGTAAGAAAATCATGTTTGAAGGGCGAAAATAGAATTTTTTCGACTTAATTTAGAATGATTTAACGACTAGAAGAGACTCATTGACATGACTTTAAGGTTAAACAAATGCATTGTTGCCTTCAATAGATCAACTGCAAGTTATATATGAAAGTCGTCTCTTAAATGCACAAATAGAATTGGTTCGAAGTGCTTCCAAACAATTTAATGATATGAAAAGACTGAATGATATGCTTTTTATGGCTAAAACAATGCATTTTTGTCTTCAATAGATTAATTGCAAGTTATGTAGGAAAATCATGTTTGAAGGTCTAAAATAGAATTTTTTCGACTTAATTTAGAATGATTTAACGACTAGAAGAGACTCATTGACATGACTTTAAGGTTAAACAAATGCATTGTTGCCTTCCATAGATCAACTGCAAGTTATATATGAAAGTCGTCTCTTAAATGCACAAATAGAATTGGTTCGAAGTGCTTCCAAATAATTTAATGATATGAAAAGACTGAATGATATGATTTTTATGGCTAAAACAATGCATTGTTGTCTTCAATAGATTAATTGCAAGTTGTGTAAGAAAATCATGTTTGAAGGGCGAAAATAGAATTTTTTCGACTTAATTTAGAATGATTTAACGACTAGAAGAGACTCATTGACATGACTTTAAGGTTAAACAAATGGATTGTTGCCTTCAATAGATCAACTGCAAGTTATATATGAAAGTCGTCTCTTAAATGCACAAATAGAATTGGTTCGAAGTGCTTCCAAACAATTTAATGATATGAAAAGACTGAATGATATGCTTTTTATGGCTAAAACAATGCATTTTTGTCTTCAATAGATTAATTGCAAGTTATGTAAGAAAATCATGTTTGAAGGGCGAAAATCGAATTCGTTCGAATTAATTTAGAATGATTTAATCAGTACAAGAGACTCAATGACATGATTTTCATGTCTTAAATTATTGAAAGAGACAACAATGATATGAATGATTTAAGACAACAATGACATGATTTTCATATCATTAATTTTAGAATGATTTAATCAGTACAAGAGACTCAATGATATGAAAGTCGTGTCTTAAATGCACAAATAGAATTGGTTCGAAGTGCTTCCAAATAATTTAATGATATGAAAAGACTGAATGATATGATTTTTATGGCTAAAACAATGCATTGTTGTCTTCAATAGATTAATTGCAAGTTGTGTAAGAAAATCATGTTTGAAGGGCGAAAATAGAATTTTTTCGACTTAATTTAGAATGATTTAACGACTAGAAGAGACTCATTGACATGACTTTAAGGTTAAACAAATGCATTGTTGCCTTCAATAGATCAACTGCAAGTTATATATGAAAGTCGTCTCTTAAATGCACAAATAGAATTGGTTCGAAGTGCTTCCAAACAATTTAATGATATGAAAAGACTGAATGATATGCTTTTTATGGCTAAAACAATGCATTTTTGTCTTCAATAGATTAATTGCAAGTTATGTAAGAAAATCATGTTTGAAGGGCGAAAATAGAATTCGTTCGACTTAATTTTGAATGATTTAACGACTAGAAGAGACTCATTGACATGACTTTAAGGCTAAACAAATGCATTGTTGCCTTCAATAGATCAACTGCAAGTTATGCATGAAAGTCATGTTCAAACGCCGAATTTCTTTCGAAATGATTTAGAATGATTTCCTGACTAAAAAAGACGCAATAAATTGACTTTAAGGCTAAAAAAATGGATAGTTGCCTTCAATAGATCAATTGCAAGTTATGCATGAAAGTCCTGTCTTAAATGCAAAAAATAGAATTGGTTCGAAGTGCTTCCAAACAATTGAATGATATCAAAAGACTGAATGATATGCTTTTTATGGCTAAAACAATGCATTGTTGTCTTCAATAGATTAATTGCAAGTTATGTAAGAAAATCATGTTTGAAGGGCGAAAATAGAATTCGTTCGACTTAATTTAGAATGATTTAACGACTAGAAGAGACTCATTGACATGACTTTAAGGTTAAACAAATGCATTGTTGCCTTCAATAGATCAACTGCAAGTTATGCACGAAAATCATGTTTAAAGGCTGAATTTCGTTCTAAGTGATTTAGAATGATTTACTAACTAAAAGAGACGCAAAAATATGACTTTAAGGTAAAAAAAATGCATAGTTGCTTTCAATAGATCAATTGCAAGTTATATATGAAAGTCGTGTCTTAAATGCACAAATAGAATTGGTTCGAAGTGCTTCCAAACAATTTAATGATATGAAAAGACGGAATGATATGCTTTTTATGGCTAAAACAATGCATTTTTGTCTTGAATAGATTAATTGCAAGTTATGTAAGATAATCATGTTTGAAGGGCGAAAATAGAATTCGTTCGGCTTAATTTTGAATGATTTAACGACCAGAAGAGACTCATTGACATGACTTTAAGGCTAAACAAATGCATTGTTGCCTTCAATAGATCAATTGCGAGTTATGCATGAAAGTCGTGTCTTAAATGCACAAATAGAATTGGTTCGAAGTGCTTCTAAACAATTTAATGATATGAAAAGACTGAATGATATGCTTTTTATGGCTAAAACAATGCATTGTTGTCTTCAATAGATTAATTGCAAGTTATGTAGGAAAATCATGTTTGAAGGTCTAAAATAGAATTTTTTCGACTTAATTTAGAATGATTTAACGACTAGAAGAGACTCATTGACATGACTTTAAGGCTAAATAAATGGATTGTTGCCTTCAATAGATCAACTGCAAGTTATGCACGAAAGTCATGTTTAAAGGCCGAATTTCATTCGAAGTGATTTAGAATGATTTACTGACTAAAAGAGACCCAAAAATATGACTTTAAGGTAAAAAAAATGCATAGTTGCCTTCAAAAGATCAATTGCAAGTTATATATGAAAGTCGTTTCTTAAATGCACAAATAGAATTGGTTCGAAGTGCTTCCAAACAATTTAATGATATGAAAAGGCTGAATGATATGCTTTTTATGGCTAAAACAATGCATTGTTGTCTTCAATAGATTAATTGCAAGTTATGTAAGAAAATCATGTTTGAAGGGCGAAAATAGAATTCGTTCGACTTAATTTTGAATGATTTAAGGACTAGAAGAGACTCATTGACATGACTTTAAGGCTAAACATATGCATTGTTGCCTTCAATAGATCAACTGCAAGTTATGCACGAAAGTCATGCTTAAACGCCGAATTTCATTCGAAGTAATTTAGAATGATTTACTGACTAAAAGAGACGCAATAGTATGACTTTAAGGCTAAAAAAATGGATAGTTGCCTTCAATAGATCAATTGCAAGTTATGCATGAAAGTCGTGTCTTAAATGCAAAAAATAGAATTGGTTCGAAGTGCTTCCAAACAATTTAATGATATGAAAAGACTGAATGATATGCTTTTTATGGCTAAAACAATGCATTGTTGTCTTCACTAGATTAATTGCAAGTTATGTAAGAAAATCATGTTTGAGGGGCGAAAATAGAATTCGTTCGACTTAATTTAGAATGATTTAACGACTAGAAGAGACTCATTGACATGACTTTAAGGCTAAACAAATGCATTGTTGCCTTCAATAAATCAACTGCATGTTATGCACGAAAGTCATGTTTAAAGGCCGAATTTCATTCGAAGTGATATAGAATGATTTACTGAGTAAAAGAGACGCAAAAATGTGACTTTAAGGCTAAAAAAATTGATAGTTGCCTTCAATAGATCAATTGCAAGTTATGCACGAAAGTCGTGTCTTAAATGCAAAAAATAGAATTGGTACGAAGTGCTTCCAAACAATTTAATGATATGAAAAGACTGAATGATATGCTTTTTATGGCTAAAACAATGCATTGTTGTCTTCAATAGATTAATTGCAAGTTATGTAGGAAAATCATGTTCGAAGGGCGAAAATAGAATTCGTTCGACTTAATTTAGAATGATTTAACGACTAGAAGAGACTCATTGACATGACTTTAAGGCTAAACAAATGCGTTGTTGCCTTCAATAGATCAACTGCAAGTTATGCACGAAAGTCATGTTTAAAGGCCGAATTTGATTCGAAGTGATTTAGAATGATTTACTGACTAAAAGAGACGCAAAAATATGACTTTAAGGTAAAAAAAATGCATAGTTGCTTTCAATAGATCAATTGCAAGTTATATATGAAAGTCGTGTCTTGAATGCACAAATAGAATTGGTTCGAAGTGCTTCCAAACAATTTAATGATATGAAAAGACGGAATGATATGCTTTTTATGGCTAAAACAATGCATTGCTGTGTTCAATAGATTAATTGCAAGTTATGTAAGAAAATCATGTTTGAAGGGCGAAAATAGAATTCGTTCGACTTAATTTAGAATGATTTAACGACTAGAAGAGACTCATTGACATGACTTTAAGGCTAAACAAATGCACTGTTGCCTTCAATAGATCAACTGCAAGTTATGCACGAAAGTCATGTTTAAACGCCGAATTTCATGCGAAGTAATTTAGAATGATTTACTGACTAAAAGAGACGCAATAGTATGACTTTATGGCTAAAAAAGTGGATAGTTGCCTTCAATAGATCAATTGCAAGTTATGCATGAAAGTCGTGTCCTAAATGCAAAAAATAGAATTGGTTCGAAGTGCTTCCAAACAATTTAATGATTTGAAAAGACTGAATGATATGCTTTTTATGGCTAAAACAATGCATTGTTGTCTTCAATAGATTAATTGCAAGTTATGTAAGAAAATCGTGTTTGAAGGGCTAAAATAGAATTTTTTCGACTTAATTTAGAATGATTTAACGACTAGAAGAGACTCATTGACATGACTTTAAGGCTAAATAAATGCATTGTTGCCTTCAATAGATCAACTGCAAGTTATGCACGAAAGTCATGTTTAAAGGCCGAATTTCATTCGAAGTGATTTAGAATGATTTACTGACTAAAAGAGACCCAAAAATATGACTTTAAGGTAAAAAAAATGCATAGTTGCCTTCAAAAGATCAATTGCAAGTTATATATCAAAGTCGTTTCTTAAATGCACAAATAGAATTGGTTCGAAGTGCTTCCAAACAATTTAATGATATGAAAAGGCTGAATGATATGCTTTTTATGGCTAAAACAATGCATTGTTGTCTTCAATAGATTAATTGCAAGTTATGTAAGAAAATCATGTTTGAAGGGCGAAAATAGAATTCGTTCGACTTAATTTTGAATGATTTAAGGACTAGAAGAGACTCATTGACATGACTTTAAGGCTAAACATATGCATTGTTGCCTTCAATAGATCAACTGCAAGTTATGCACGAAAGTCATGCTTAAACGCCGAATTTCATTCGAAGTAATTTAGAATGATTTACTGACTAAAAGAGACGCAATAGTATGACTTTAAGGCTAAAAAAATGGATAGTTGCCTTCAATAGATCAATTGCAAGTTATGCATGAAAGTCGTGTCTTAAATGCAAAAAATAGAATTGGTTCGAAGTGCTTCCAAACAATTTAATGATATGAAAAGACTGAATGATATGCTTTTTATGGCTAAAACAATGCATTGTTGTCTTCAATAGATTAATTGCAAGTTATGTAAGAAAATCATGTTTGAGGGGCGAAAATAGAATTCGTTCGACTTAATTTAGAATGATTTAACGACTAGAAGAGACTCATTGACATGACTTTAAGGCTACACAAATGCATTGTTGCCTTCGATAGATCAACTGCAAGTTACGCACGAAAGTCATGTTTAAAGGCCGAATTTCATTCGAAGTGATTTAGAATAATTTACTGACTAAAAGAGACGCAATAGTATGACTTTAAGGCTAAAAAAATGGATAGTTGCCTTCAATAGATCAATTGCAAGTTATGCATGAAAGTCGTGTCTTAAATGCAAAAAATAGAATTGGTTCGAAGTGCTTCTAAACAATTTAATGATATGAAAAGACTGAATGATATGCTTTTTATGGCTAAAACAATGCATTGTTGTCTTCAATAGATTAATTGCAAGTTATGTAAGAAAATCATGTTTGAAGGGCGAAAATAGAATTCGTTCGACTTAATTTAGAATGATTTAACGACGAGAAGAGACTCATTGACATGACTTTAAGGTTAAACAAATGCATTGTTGCCTTCAATAGATCAACTGCAAGTTATGCACGAAAGTCATGTTTAAAGGACGAATTTCATTCGAAGTGACTTAGAATGATTTACTGACTAAAAGAGACGCAAAAATATGACTTTAAGGTAAAAAAAATGCATAGTTGCCTTCAGTAGATCAATTGCAAGTTATATATGAAAGTCGTGTCTTAAATGCACAAATAGAATTGGTTCGAAGTGCTTCCAAACAATTTAATGATATGAACAGACTGAATGATATGCTTTTTATGGCTAAAACAATGCATTGTTCTCTTCAATAGATTAATTGCAAGTTATGTAAGAAAATCATGTTTGAAGGGTGAAAATAGAATTCGTTCGACTTAATTTAGAATGATTTAATGACCAGAAGAGACTCATTGACATGACTTTAGGGCTAAACAAATGCATTGTTGCCTTCAATAGATCAACTGCAAGTTATGCACGAAAGTCATGTTTAAAGGACGAATTTCATTCGAAGTGACTTAGAATGATTTACTGACTAAAAGAGACGCAAAAATATGACTTTAAGGTAAAAAAAATGCATAGTTGCCTTCAGTAGATCAATTGCAAGTTATATATGAAAGTCGTGTCTTAAATGCACAAATAGAATTGGTTCGAAGTGCTTCCAAACAATTTAATGATATGAACAGACTGAATGATATGCTTTTTATGGCTAAAACAATGCATTGTTCTCTTCAATAGATTAATTGCAAGTTATGTAAGAAAATGATGTTTGAAGGGCAAAAATAGAATTCGTTCGACTTAATTTTGAATGATTTAACGACTTGAAGAGACTCATTGACATGACTTTAAGGCTAAACAAATGCATTGTTGCCTTCAATAGATCAACTGCAAGTTATGCACGAAAGTCATGTTTAAAGGCCGAATTTCATTCGAAGTGATTTGGAATGATTTACTGACTAAAAGAGACGCAAAAATATGACTTTAAGGCTAAAAAAATGGATAGTTGCCTTCAATAGATCAATTGCAAGTTATATATGAAAGTCGTGTCTTAAATGCAAAAATAGAATTGGTTCGAAGTTCTTCTAAACAATTTAATGCTATGAAAAGACTGAATGATATGCTTTTTATGGCTAAAACAATGCATTGTTCTCTTCAATAGATTAATTGCAAGTTATGTAAGAAAATCATGTTTGAAGGGCAAAAATAGAATTCGTTCGACTTAATTTAGAATGATTTAACGACTAGAAGTGCTTCCAAATAGAATTGGTTCGAAGTGCTTCCAAACAATTTATGTTACAAATAGAATTGGTTCGAAGTGCTTCCAAACAATTTAATGATATGAACAGACTGAATGATATGCTTTTTATGGCTAAAACAATGCATTGTTCTCTTCAATAGATTAATTGCAAGTTATGTAAGAAAATGATGTTTGAAGGGCAAAAATAGAATTCGTTCGACTTAATTTTGAATGATTTAACGACTTGAAGAGACTCATTGACATGACTTTAAGGCTAAACAAATGCATTGTTGCCTTCAATAGATCAACTGCAAGTTATGCACGAAAGTCATGTTTAAAGGCCGAATTTCATTCGAAGTGATTTGGAATGATTTACTGACTAAAAGAGACGCAAAAATATGACTTTAAGGCTAAAAAAATGGATAGTTGCCTTCAATAGATCAATTGCAAGTTATATATGAAAGTCGTGTCTTAAATGCAAAAATAGAATTGGTTCGAAGTTCTTCCAAACAATTTAATGCTATGAAAAGACTGAATGATATGCTTTTTATGGCTAAAACAATGCATTGTTCTCTTCAATAGATTAATTGCAAGTTATGTAAGAAAATCATGTTTGAAGGGCAAAAATAGAATTCGTTCGACTTAATTTAGAATGATTTAACGACTAGAAGAGACTCATTGACATGACTTTAAGGCTAAACAAATGCATTGTTGCCTTCAATAGATCAACTGCAAGTTATGCACGAAAGTCATGTTTAAAGGCCGAATTTCATTCGAAGTGATTTAGAATGATTTACTGACTAAAAGAGACGCAAAAATATGACTTTAAGGTAAAAAAAATGCATAGTTGCCTTCAATAGATCAATTGTAAGTTATATATGAAAGTCGTGTCTTAAATGCACAAATAGAATTGGTTCGAAGGGCTTTTAAACAATTTAATGATATGAAAAGACTGAATGATATGCTTTTTATGGCTAAAACAATGCATTGTTGTCTTCAAGAGATTAATTGCAAGTTATGTAAGAAAATCATGTTTGAAGGGCGAAAATAGAATTTTTTCGACTTAATTTAGAATGATTTAACGACTAGAAGAGACTCATTGACATGACTTTAAGGCTAAATAAATGCATTGTTGCCTTCAGTAGATCAACTGCAAGTTATGCACGAAAGTCATGTTTAAAGGCCGAATTTCATTCGAAGTGATTTAGAATGATTTACTGACTAAAAGAGACGCAAAAATATGACTTTAAGGTAGAAAAAAATGCATGGTTGCCTTCAATAGATCAATTGCAAGTTATATATGAAAGTCGTGTCTTAAATGCTCAAAAAGAATTGGTTCGAAGTGCTTCCAAACAATTTAATGATATGAAAAGACTGAATGATATGCTTTTTATGGCTAAAACAATGCATTGTTATCTTCAATAGATTAATTGCAAGTTATGTAAGAAAATCATGTTTGAAGGGCGAAAATAGAATTCGTTCGACTTAATTTAGAATGATTTAACGACTAGAAGAGACTCATTGACGTGACTTTAAGGCTAAAAAAATGCATTGTTGCCTTCAATAGATCAACTGCAAGTTATGCACGAAAGTCATGTTTAAAGGCCGAATTTCATTCGAAGTGATTTAGAATGATTTACTGACTAAAAGAGACGCAAAAATATGACTTTAAGGCTAAAAAAATGGATAGTTGCCTTCAATAGATCAATTGCAAGTTATATATGAAAGTCGTGTCTTAAATGCAAGAATAGAATTGGTTCGAAGTCCTTCCAAATAATTTAATGATATGAAAAGACTGAATGATATGCTTTTTATGGCTAAAACAATGCATTGTTGTCTTCAATAGATTAATTGCAAGTTATGTAAGAAAATCATGTTTGAAGGGCGAAAATAGAATTTTTTCGACTTAATTTAGAATGATTTAACGACTAGAAGAGACTCATTGACGTGACTTTAAGGCTAAAAAAATGCATTGTTGCCTTGAATAGATCAACCGCAAGTTATGCACGAAAGTCATGTTTAAAGGCCGAATTTCATTCAAAGTGATTTAGAATGATTTACTGACTAAAAGAGACGCAAAAATATGACTTTAAGGTAAAAAAAATGCATAGTTGCCTTCAATAGATCAATTGCAAGTTATGCATGAAAGTCGTGTCTTAAATGCAAAAATAGAATTGGTTCGAAGTGCTTCCAAACAATTTAATGACATGAAAAGACTGACTGATATGCTTTTTATGGCTAAAACAATGCATTGTTGTCTTCAATAGCCTAATTGCAAGTTCTGTAAGAAAATCATGTTTGAAGGGCGAAAATAGAATTCGTTCGACTTAATTTAGAATGATTTAACGACTAGAAGAGACTCATTGACATGACTTTAAGGGTAAACAAATGCATTGTTGCCTTCAATAGATCAACTGCAAGTTATGCACGAAAGTCATGTTTAAAGGCCGAATTTCGTTCGAAGTGATTTAGAATGATTTACTGACTAAAAGAGACGCAAAAATATGACATTAAGGTAAAAAAAATGCATCGTTGCCTTCAATAGATCAATTGCAAGTTATATATGAAAGTGGTGTCTTAAATGCACAAATAGAATTGGTTCGAAGTGCTTCCAAATAATTTAATGATATGAAAAGACTGAATGATATGCTTTTTATGGCTAAAACAATGCATTGTTGTCTTCAATAGATTAATTGCAAGTTATGTATGAAAATCATGTTTGAAGGGCGAAAATAGAATTCGTTCGACTTAATTTAGAATTACTTAACGACTAGAAGAGACTCATTGACATGACTTTAAGGCTAAACAAATGCATTGTTGACTTCAATAGAGCAACTGCAAGTTGTGCACGAAAGTCATGTTTAAATGCCGAATTTCATTCGAAGTGATTTAGAATGATTTACTGACTAAAAGAGGCGCAAAAATATGACTTTCGGGTAAAAAAAATGCATAGTTGCCTTCAATAGATCAATTGCAAGTTATGTATGAAAGTCGTGTCTCAAATGCACAAATAGAATTGGTTCGAAGTGCTTCCAAATAATTTAATAATATGAAAAGACTGAATGATATGCTTTTTAAGGCTAAAATAATGCATTGTTGTCTTCAATAGATTAATTGCAAGTTATGTACGAAAATCATGTTTGAAGGGCGAAAATAGAAATCTTTCGACTTAATTTAGAATGATTTAACGACTAGAAGAGACTCATTGACGTGACTTTAAGGCTAAACAAATGCATTGTTGCCGTCATTAGATCAACTGCAAGTTATGGACGAAAGTCATGTTTAATGGCCGAATTTCATTCGAAGTGATTTAGAATGATTTACTGACTAAAAGGGACGCAATAATATGACTTTAAGGCTAAAAAAATGGATAGTTGCCTTCAATAGATCAATTACAAGTTATGCATGAAAGTCGTGTCTTAAATGCAAGAATAGAATTGGTTCGAAGTCCTTCCAAAAAATTTAATGATATGAAAAGACTGAATGATATGCTTTTTACGGCTAAAACAATGCATTGTTGTCTTCAATAGATTAATTGCAAGTTATGTAAGAAAATCATGTTTGAAGGGCGAAAATAGAATTTGTTCGATTTAATTTAGAATGATTTCACGACTAGAAGAGACGCATTGACATGACTTTAAGGCTAAACAAATGCATTGTTGCCTTCAATAGATCAACTGCAAGTTATGCACGAAAGTCATGTTTAAAGGCCGAATTTCATTCGAAGTGATTTAGAATGATTTACTGACTAAAAGAGATGCAAAAATATGACTTTAAGGCTAAAAAAATGCATAGTTGCCTTCAATAGATCAATTACAAGTTATGCATGAAAGTCGTGTCTTAAATGCAAGAATAGAATTGGTTCGAAGTGCTTCCAAACAATTTAATGATATGAAAAGACTGAATGATATGCTTTTTATGGCTAAAACAATGCATTGTTGTCTTCAATAGATTAATTGCAAGTTATGTATGAAAATCATGTTTGAAGGGCGAAAATAGAATTCGTTCGACTTAATTTAGAATGATTTAACGACTAGAAGAGACTCATTGACGTGACTTTAAGGCTAAACAAATGCATTGTTGCCTTCAATAGATCAACTGCAAGTTATGGACGAAAGTCATGTTTAATGGCCGAATTTCATTCGAAGTGATTTAGAATGATTTACTGACTAAAAGAGACGCAATAATATGACTTTAAGGCTAAAAAAATGGATAGTTGCCTTCAATAGATCAATTACAAGTTATGCATGAAAGTCGTGTCTTAAATGCAAGAATAGAATTGGTTCGAAGTGCTTCCAAACAATTTAATGATATGAAAAGACTGAATGATATGCTTTTTACGGCTAAAACAATGCATTGTTGTCTTCAATAGATTAATTGCAAGTTATGTAAGAAAATCATGTTTGAATGGCGAAAATAGAATTCGTTCGACTTAATTTAGAATGATTTAACGACTAGAAAAGAATCATAGACCTGACTTTAAGGCTAAACAAATGCATTGTTGCCTTCAATAGATCAACTGCAAGTTATGCACGAAAGTCATGTTTAATGGCCGAATTTCATTCGAAGTGATTTAGAATGATTTACTGACTAAAAGAGACGCAAAAATATGACTTTAAGGCTAAAAAAATGCATAGTTGCCTTCAATAGATCAATTGCAAGTTATGTATGAAAGTTGTGTCTTAAATGCACAAATAGAATTGGTTCGAAGTGCTTATAAACAATTTAATGATAAGAGAAGATTGAATGATATGCTTTTTAAGGCTAAAATATTGAATTGTTGTCTTCAATAGATTAATTGGAGGTTATGTAAGAAAATCATGTTTGAAGGGCGAAAATAGAATTGGTTCGACTTAATTTAGAATGATTTAATGACTAGAAGAGACTCATTGACATGACTTTAAGGCTAAACAAATGCATTGTTGCCTTCAATAGATCAACTGCAAGTTATGCACGAAAGTCATGTTTAAAGGCCGAATTTCATTCGAAGTGATTTAGAATGATTTACTGACTAAAAGAGACGCAATAATATGACTTTAAGGCAAAAAAAAATGCATACTTGCCTTCAATAGATCAATTGCAAGTTATGCATGAAAGTCGTGTCTTAAATGCAAAAATAGAATTGGTTCGAAGTGCTTCCAAACAATTTAATGATTAGAAAAGACTGAATGATATGCTTTTTATGGCTAAAACAATGCATTGTTGTCTTCAATAGATTATTTGCAAGTTATGTAAGAAAATCATGTTTGAAGGGCGAAAATAGGATTCGTTCGACTTAATTTAGAATGATTTAATGACTAGAAGAGACTGATTGACATGACTTTAAGGCTAAACAAATGCATTGTTGCCTTCAATAGATCAACTGCAAGTTATGCACGAAAGTCATGTTTAAAGGCCGAATTTCATTTGAAGTGATTTAGAATGATTTACTGACTAAAAGAGACGCAATAATATGACTTTAAGGCTAAAAAAATGGATAGTTGCCTTCAATAGATCAATTACAAGTTATGCATGAAAGTCGTGTCTTAAATGCAAAAATAGAATTGGTTCGAAGTGCTTCCAAACAATTTAATGATATGAAAAGACTGAATGATATGCTTTTTATGGCTAAAACAATGCATTGTTGTCTTCAATAGATTAATTGCAAGTAATGTAAGAAAATCATGTTTGAATGGCGAAAATAGAATTCGTTCGATTTAATTTAGAATGATTTAGCGACTAGAAGATACTAATTGACATGACTTTAAGGCAAAACAAATGCATTGTTGCCTTCAATAGATCAACTACAAGTTATGCACGAAAGTGATGTTTAAAGGCCGAATTTCATTTGAAGTGATTTAGAATGATTTACTGACTAAAAGAGACGCAATAATATGACTTTAAGGCTAAAAAAATGGATAGTTGCCTTCAATAGATCAATTACAAGTTATGTATGAAAGTTGTGTCTTAAATGCACAAATAGAATTTGTTCGAAGTGCTTCTAAACAATTTAATGATATGAGAAGACTGAATGATATGCTTTTTAGGGCTAAAATAATGAATTGTTGGCTTCAATAGATTAATTGCAAGTTATGTAAGAAAATCATGTTTGAATGGCGAAAATAGAATTCGTTCGATTTAATTTAGAATGATTTAGCGACTAGAAGATACTAATTGACATGACTTTAAGGCTAAACAAATGCATTGTTGCCTTCAATAGATCAACTACAAGTTATGCACGAAAGTCATGTTTAAAGGCCGAATTTCATTCGAAGTGATTTAGAATGATTTACTGACTAAAAAAGACGCAAAAATATGACTTTAAGGCTAAAAAAATGGATAGTTGCCTTCAATAGATCAATTACAAGTTATGCATGAAAGTCGTGTCTTAAATGCAAAAATAGAATTGGTTCGAAGTGCTTCCAAACAATTTAATGATATGAAAAGACTGAATGATATGCTTTTTATGGCTAAAACAATGCATTGTTGTCTTCAATAGATTAATTGCAAGTAATGTAAGAAAATCATGTTTGAATGGCGAAAATAGAATTCGTTCGATTTAATTTAGAATGATTTAGCGACTAGAAGATACTAATTGACATGACTTTAAGGCTAAACAAATGCATTGTTGCCTTCAATAGATCAACTACAAGTTATGCACGAAAGTCATGTTTAAAGGCCGAATTTCATTTGAAGTGATTTAGAATGATTTACTGACTAAAAGAGACGCAATAATATGACTTTAAGGCTAAAAAAATGGATAGTTGCCTTCAATAGATCAATTACAAGTTATGCATGAAAGTCGTGTCTTAAATGCAAAAATAGAATTGGTTCGAAGTGCTTCCCAACAATTTAATGATAAGAAAAGACTGAATGATATGCTTTTTATGGCTAAAACAATGCATTGTTGTCTTCAATAGATTAATTGCAAGTTATGTAAGAAAACCATGTTTGAATGGCGAAAATAGAATTCGTTCGACTTAATTTAGAATGATTTAACGACTAGAAGAGACTCATTGACATGACTTTAAGGCTAAACAAATGCATTGTTTCATTCAATAGATCAACTGCAAATTATGCACGAAAGTCATGTTTAAAGGCCGAATTTCATTTGAAGTGATTTAGAATGATTTACTGACCAAAAGAGACGCAATAATATGACTTTAAGGCTAAAAAAATGGATAGTTGCCTTCAATAGATCAATTGCAAGTTATGTATGAAAGTTGTGTCTTAAATGCACAAATAGAATTGGTTCGAAGTGCTTCTCAACAATTTAATGATATGAGAAGACTGAATGATATGCTTTTTAGGGCTAAAATAATGAATTGTTGGCTTCAATAGATTAATTGCAAGTTATGTAAGAAAATCATGTTTGAATGGCGAAAATAGAATTCGTTCGACTTAATTTAGAATGATTTAACGACTATAAGAGACTCATTGACATGACTTTAAGGGTAAACAAATGCATTGTTACCTTCAATAGATCAACTGCAAGTTATGCACGAAAGTCATGTTTAAAGGCCGAATTTCATTCGAAGTGATTTAGAATGATTTACTGACTAAAAAAGACGCAAAAATATGACTTTAAGGCTAAAAAAATGCATAGTTGCCTTCAATAGATCAATTGCAAGTTATGTATGAAAGTTGTGTCTTAAATGCACAAATAGAATTGGTTCGAAGTGCTTCTAAATAATTTAATGATATGAGAAGACTGAATGATATGCTTTTTAGGGCTAAAATAATGAATTGTTGTCTTCAATAGATTAATTGCAAGTTATGTAAGAAAGTCATGTTTGAAGGGCGAAAATAGAATTCGTTCGATTTAATTTAGAATGATTTAACGACTAGAAGAGACTCATTGACATGACTTTAAGGCTAAACAAATGCATTGTTGCTTTCAATAGATCAACTGCAAGTTATGCACGAAAGTCATGTTTAAAGGCCGAATTTCATTCGAAGTGATTTAGAATGATTTACTAACTAAAAGAGACGCAATAATATGACTTTAAGGCTAAAAAAATGGATAGTTGCCTTCAATAGATCAATTACAAGTTATGCATGAAAGTCGTGTCTTAAATGCAAAAATAGAATTGCTTCGGAGTGCTTCCAAACAATTTAATGATATGAAAAGACAGAATGATACGCTTTTTATGGCTAAAACAATGCATTGCTGTCTTCAATAGATTAATTGCGAGTTATGTAAGAAAATCATGTTTGAATGGCGAAAATAGAATTCGTTCGACTTAATTTAGAATGATTTAACGACTAGAAGAGACTCATTGACATGACTTTAAGGTTAAACAAATGCATTGTTGCCTTCAACAGATCAACTGCAAGTTATGCACGAAAGTCATGTTTAAAGGCCGAATTTCATTCGAAGTGATTTAGAATGATTTACTGACTAAAAGAGACGCAATAATATGACTTTAAGGCAAAAAAAATGGATAGTTGCCTTCAATAGATCAATTACAAGTTATGCATGAAAGTCGTGTCTTAAATGCAAAAATAGAATTGGTTCGAAGTGCTTCCAAATAATTTAATGATATGAAAAGACTGAATGATATGCTTTCTATGGCTACAACAATGCATTGTTGTCTTCAATAGATTAATTGCAAGTTATGTAAGAAAATCATGTTTGAATGGCGAAAATAGAATTCGTTCGACTAAATTTAGAATGATTTAACGACTAGAAGAGACTCATTGACATGACTTTAAGGCTAAACAAATGCATTGTTGCCTTCAATAGATCAATTGCACGTTATGCACGAAAGTCATGTTCGAAGGCCGAATTTCATTCGAAGTGATTTAGAATGATTTACTGACTAAAAGAGACGCAAAAATATGACTTTAAGCCTAAAAAAATGCATAGTTGCCTTTAATAGATCAATTGCAAGTTATGTATGAAAGTTGTGTCTTAAATGCACAAATTGAATTTGTTCGAAGTGCTTCTAAACAATTTAATGATATGAGAAGACTGAATGATATGCTTTTTAGGGCTAAAATAATGAATTGTTGTCTTCAATAGATTAATTGCAAGTTATGTAAGAAAATCATGTTTGAATGGCGAAAATAGAATTCGTTCGACTTAATTTTGAATGATTTAACGACTAGAAGAGACTCATTGACATGACTTTAAGGCTAAACAAATGCATTGTTGCCTTCAATAGATCAACTGCAAGTTATGCACGAAAGTCATGTTTAAAGGCCGAATTTCATTCGAAGTGATTTAGAATGATTGACTGACTAAAAAAGACGCAAAAATATGACTTTAAGGCTAAAAAAATGCATAGTTGCCTTCAATAGATCAATTGCAAGTTATGTATGAAAGTTGTGTCTTAAATGCACAAATAGAATTGGTTCGAAGTGCTTCTAAACAATTTAATGATATGAAAAGACTGAATGATATGCTTTTTAGGGCTAAAATAATGAATTGTTGTCTTCAATAGATTGATTGCAAGTTATGTAAGAAAATCATGTTTGAAGGGCGAATATAGAATTCGTTCGACTTAATTTAGAATGATTTAACGACTAGAAGAGACTCATTGACATGACTTTAAGGCTAAACAAATGCATTGTTGCCTTCAATAGATCAACTGCAAGTTATGCACGAAAGTCATGTTTAAAAGCCGAATTTCATTCGAAGTGATTGAGAATGATTTACTGACTAAAAGAGACGCAATAATACGACTTTAAGGCTAAAAAAAATGGATAGTTGCCTTCAATAGATCAATTACAAGTTATGCATGAAAGTCGTGTCTTAAATGCAAAAATAGAATTGGTACGAAGTGCTTCAAAACAATTTAATGATATGAAAAGACTGAATGATATGCTTTTTATGGCTAAAATAATGCATCGTTGCTTCAATAGATTAATTGCAAGTTATGTAAGAAAATCATGTTTGAAGGGCGAAAATAGAATTCGTTTGATTTAATTTAGAATGATTTAACAACTAGAAGAGACTCATTGACATGACTTTAAGGCTAAACAAATGCATTGTTGCTTTAAAATAGATCAACAACAAGTTATGCACGAAAGTCATGTTTAAAGGCCGAATTTCATTCGAAGTGATTTAGAATGATTTACTAACTAAAAGAGACGCAATAATATGACTTTAAGGCTAAAAAAATGGATAGTTGCCTTCAATAGATCAATTACAAGTTATGCATGAAAGTCGTGTCTTAAATGCAAAAATAGAATTGCTTCGGAGTGCTTCCAAACAATTTAATGATATGAAAAGACTGAATGATATGCTTTTTATGGCTAAAACAATGCATTGTTGTCTTCAATAGATTAATTGCAAGTAATGTAAGAAAATCATGTTTGAATGGCGAAAATAGAATTCGTTCGATTTAATTTAGAATGATTTAGCGACTAGAAGAGACTAATTGACATGACTTTAAGGCTAAACAAATGCATTGTTGCCTTCAATAGATCAACTGCAAGTTATGCACGAAAGTCATGTTTAAAGGCTGAATTTCATTCGAAGTGATTTAGAATGATTTACTGACTAAAAGAGACGCAATAATATGACTTTAAGGCTAAAAAAATGGATAGTTGCCTTCAATAGATCAATTACAAGTTATGCATGAAAGTCGTGTCTTAAATGCAAAAATAGAATTGGTTCGAAGTGCTTCCCAACAATTTAATGAGATGAAAAGACTGAGTGATATGCTTTTTATGGCTAAAACAATGCATTGTTGTCTTCAATAGATTAATTGCAAGTAATGTAAGAAAATCATGTTTGAAGGGCGAATATAGAATTCGTTCGACTTAATTTAGAATGATTTAACGACTAGAAGAGACTCATTGACATGACTTTAAGGCTAAACAAATGCATTGTTGCCTTCAATAGATCAACTGCAAGTTATGCACGAAAGTCATGTTTAAAGGCCGAATTTCATTCGAAGTGATTGAGAATGATTTACTGACTAAAAGAGACGCAATAATATGACTTTAAGGCTAAAAAAATGGATAGTTGCCTTCAATAGATCAATTACAAGTTATGCATGAAAGTCGTGTCTTAAATGCAAAAATAGAATTGGTACGAAGTGCTTCAAAACAATTTAATGATATGAAAAGACTGAATGATATGCTTTTTATGGCTAAAATAATGCATCGTTGCTTCAATAGATTAATTGCAAGTTATGTAAGAAAATCATGTTTGAAGGGCGAAAATAGAATTCGTTTGATTTAATTTAGAATGATTTAACAACTAGAAGAGACTCATTGACATGACTTTAAGGCTAAACAAATGCATTGTTGCTTTCAATAGATCAACAGCAAGTTATGCACGAAAGTCATGTTTAAAGGCCGAATTTCATTCGAAGTGATTTAGAATGATTTACTAACTAAAAGAGACGCAATAATATGACTTTAAGGCTAAAAAAATGGATAGTTGCCTTCAATAGATCAATTACAAGTTATGCATGAAAGTCGTGTCTTAAATGCAAAAATAGAATTGGTTCGAAGTGCTTCCAAACAATTTAATGATATGAAAAGACTGAATGATATGCTTTTTATGGCTAAAACAATGCATTGTTGTCTTCAATAGATTAATTGCAAGTAATGTAAGAAAATCATGTTTGAATGGCGAAAATAGAATTCGTTCGATTTAATTTAGAATGATTTAGCGACTAGAAGAGACTAATTGACATGACTTTAAGGCTAAACAAATGCATTGTTGCCTTCAATAGATCAACTGCAAGTTATGCACGAAAGTCATGTTTAAAGGCCGAATTTCATTCGAAGTGATTTAGAATGATTTACTGACTAAAAGACGCAATAATATGACTTTAAGGCTAAAAAAATGGATAGTTGCCTTCAATAGATCAATTACAAGTTATAAATGAAAGTCGTGTCTTAAATGCAAAAATAGAATTGGTTCGAAGTGCTTCCCAACAATTTAATGATATGAAAAGACTGAATGATATGCTTTTTATGGCTAAAACAATGCATTGTTGTCTTCAATAGATTAATTGCAAGTAATGTAAGAAAATCATGTTTGAATGGCGAATATAGAATTCGTTCGACTTAATTTAGAATGATTTAACGACTAGAAGAGACTCATTGACATGACTTTAATGCTAAACAAATGCATTGTTGCCTTCAATAGATCAACTGCAAGTTATGCACGAAAGTCATGTTTAAAGGCCGAATTTCATTCGAAGTGATTTAGAATGATTTACTGACTAAAAGACGCAATAATATGACTTTAAGGCTAAAAAAATGGATAGTTGCCTTCAATAGATCAATTACAAGTTATGCATGAAAGTCGTGTCTTAAATGCAAAAATAGAATTGGTTCGAAGTGCTTCCCAACAATTTAATGATATGAAAAGACTGAATGATATGCTTTTTATGGCTAAAACAATGCATTGTTGTCTTCAATAGATTAATTGCAAGTAATGTAAGAAAATCATGTTTGAAGGGCGAATATAGAATTCGTTCGACTTAATTTAGAATGATTTAATGACTAGAAGAGACTCATTGACATGACTTTAAGGCTAAACAAATGCATTGTTGCCTTCAATAGATCAACTGCAAGTTATGCACGAAAGTCATGTTTAAAGGCCGAATTTCATTCGAAGTGATTGAGAATGATTTACTGACTAAAAGAGACGCAATAATATGACTTTAAGGCTAAAAAAATGGATAGTTGCCTTCAATAGATCAATTACAAGTTATGCATGAAAGTCGTGTCTTAAATGCAAAAATAGAATTGGTACGAAGTGCTTCAAAACAATTTAATGATATGAAAAGACTGAATGATATGCTTATTATGGCTAAAATAATGCATCGTTGCTTCAATAGATTAATTGCAAGTTATGTAAGAAAATCATGTTTGAAGGGCGAAAATAGAATTCGTTTGATTTAATTTAGAATGATTTAACAACTAGAAGAGACTCATTGACATGACTTTAAGGCTAAACAAATGCATTGTTGCCTTCAATAGATCAACTGCAAGTTATGCACGAAAGTCATGTTTAAAGGCCGAATTTCATTCGAAGTGATTGAGAATGATTTACTGACTAAAAGAGACGCAATAATATGACTTTAAGGCTAAAAAAATGGATAGTTGCCTTCAATAGATCAATTACAAGTTATGCATGAAAGTCGTGTCTTAAATGCAAAAATAGAATTGGTTCGAAGTGCTTCCAAACAATTTAATGATATGAAAAGACTGAATGATATGCTTTTTATGGCTAAAACAATGCATTGTTGTCTTCAATAGATTAATTGCAAGTAATGTAAGAAAATCATGTTTGAATGGCGAAAATAGAATTCGTTCGATTTAATTTAGAATGATTTAGCGACTAGAAGAGACTAATTGACATGACTTTAAGGCTAAACAAATGCATTGTTGCCTTCAATAGATCCACTGCAAGTTATGCACGAAAGTCATGTTTAAAGGCCGAATTTCATTCGAAGTGATTTAGAATGATTTACTGACTAAAAGAGACGCAATAATATGACTTTAAGGCTAAAAAAATGGATAGTTGCCTTCAATAGATCAATTACAAGTTATGCATGAAAGTCGTGTCTTAAATGCAAAAATAGAATTGGTTCGAAGTGCTTCCCAACAATTTAATGATATGAAAAGACTGAATGATATGCTTTTTATGGCTAAAACAATGCATTGTTGTCTTCAATAGATTAATTGCAAGTAATGTAAGAAAATCATGTTTGAATGGCGAAAATAGAATTCGTTCGATTTAATTTAGAATGATTTAACGACTAGAAGAGACTCATTGACATGACGTTAAGGCTAAACAAATGCATTGTTGCCTTCAATAGATCAACTGCAAGTTATGCACGAAAGTCATGTTTAAAGGCCGAATTTCATTCGAAGTGATTTAGAATGATTCACTAACTAAAAGAGACGCAATAATATGACTTTAAGGCTAAAAAAAGGGATAGTTGCCTTCAATAGATCAATTACAAGTTATGCATGAAAGTCGTGTCTTAAATGCAAAAATAGAATTGGTACGAAGTGCTTCAAAACAATTTAATGATATGAAAAGACTGAATGATATGCTTTTTATGGCTAAAATAATGCATCGTTGCTTCAATAGATTAATTGCAAGTTATGTAAGAAAATCATGTTTGAAGGGCGAAAATAGAATTCGTTCGATTTAATTTAGAATGATTTAACGACTAGAAGAGACTCATTGACATGACTTTAAGGCTAAACAAATGCATTGTTGCTTTCAATAGATCAACTGCAAGTTATGCACGAAAGTCATGTTTAAAGGCCGAATTTCATTCGAAGTGATTTAGAATGATTTACTAACTAAAAGAGACGCAATAATATGACTTTAAGGCTAAAAAAATGGATAGTTGCCTTCGATAGATAAATTACAAGTTTTGCATGAAAGTCGTGTCTTAAATGCAAAAATAGAATTGGTTCGAAGTGCTTCCAAACAATTTAATGATATGAAAAGACAGAATGATATGCTTTTTATGGCTAAAACAATGCATTGCTGTGTTCAATAGATTAATTGCAAGTTATGTAAGAAAATCATGTTTGAATGGCGAAAATAGAATTCGTTCGACTTAATTTAGAATGATTTAACGACTAGAAGAGACTCATTGACATGACTTTAAGGTTAAACAAATGCATTGTTGCCTTCAATAGATCGATTGCAAGTTATGCACGAAAGTCATGTTCAAAGGCCGAATTTCATTCGAAGTGATTTAGAATGATTTACTGGCTAAAACAGACGCAATAATATGACTTTAAGGCAAAAAAAATGGATAGTTGCCTTCAATAGATCAATTGCAAGTTATGCATGAAAGTTGTGTCTTAAATGCACAAATAGAATTGGTTCGAAGTGCTTCTAAACAATTTAATGATATGAGAAGACTGAATGATATGCTTTTTAGGGCTAAAATAATGCATTGTTGTCTTCAATAGATTAATTGCAAGTTATGTAAGAAAATCATGTTTGAATGGCGAAAATAGAATTCGTTCGATTTAATTTAGAATGATTTAACGACTAGAAGAGACTCATTGACATGACTTTAAGGCTAAACAAATGCATTGTTGCCTTCAATAGATCAACTGCAAGTTATGCACGAAAGTCATGTTTAAAGGCCGAATTTCATTCGAAGTGATTTAGAATGATTTACTAACTAAAAGAGACGCAATAATATGACTTTAAGGCTAAAAAAATGGATAGTTGCCTTCAATAGATCAATTACAAGTTATGCATGAAAGTCGTGTCTTAAATGCAAAAATAGAATTGGTACGAAGTGCTTCTAAACAATTTAATGATATGAGAAGACTGAATGATATGCTTTTTAGGGCTAAAATAATGCATCGTTGCTTCAATAGATTAATTGCAAGTTATGTAAGAAAATCATGTTTGAAGGGCGAATATAGCATTCGTTCGATTTAATTTAGAATGATTTAACGACTAGAAGAGACTCATTGACATGACTTTAAGGCTAAACAAATGCATTGTTGCCTTCAATAGATCAACTGCAAGTTATGCACGAAAGTCATGTTTAAAGGCCGAATTTCATTCGAAGTGATTTAGAATGATTTACTAACTAAAAGAGACGCAATAATATGACTTTAAGGCTAAAAAAATGGATAGTTGCCTTCAATAGATAAATTACAAGTTATGCATGAAAGTCGTGTCTTAAATGCAAAAATAGAATTGGTTCGAAGTGCTTCCAAACAATTTAATGATATGAAAAGACAGAATGATATGCTTTTTATGGCTAAAACAATGCATTGCTGTGTTCAATAGATTAATTGCAAGTTATGTAAGAAAATCATGTTTGAATGGCGAAAATAGAATTCGTTCGACTTAATTTAGAATGATTTAACGACTAGAACAGACTCATTGACATGACTTTAAGGTTAAACAAATGCATTGTTGCCTTCAACAGATCAACTGCAAGTTATGCACGAAAGTCATGTTTAAAGGCCGAATTTCATTCGAAGTGATTTAGAATGATTTACTGACTAAAAGAGACGCAATAATATGACTTTAAGGCTAAAAAAATGGATAGTTGCCTTCAACAGATCAATTACAAGTTTTGCATGAAAGTCGTGTCTTAAATGCAAAAATAGAATCGGTTCGAAGTGCTTCCAAACAATTTAATGATATGAAAAGACAGAATGATATGCTTTTTATGGCTAAAACAATGCATTGCTGTGTTCAATAGATTAATTGCAAGTTATGTAAGAAAATCATGTTTGAATGGCGAAAATAGAATTCGTTCGACTTAATTTAGAATGATTTAACGACTAGAAGAGACTCATTGACATGACTTTAAGGTTAAACAAATGCATTGTTGCCTTCAATAGATCGATTGCAAGTTATGCACGAAAGTCATGTTCAAAGGCCGAATTTCATTCGAAGTGATTTAGAATGATTTACTGGCTAAAACAGATGCAATAATATGACTTTAAGGCAAAAAAAATGGATAGTTGCCTTCAATAGATCAATTGCAAGTTATGCATGAAAGTTGTGTCTTAAATGCACAAATAGAATTGGTTCGAAGTGCTTCTAAACAATTTAATGATATGAGAAGACTGAATGATATGCTTTTTAGGGCTAAAATAATGCATTGTTGTCTTCAATAGATTAATTGCAAGTTATGTAAGAAAATCATGTTTGAATGGCGAAAATAGAATTCGTTCGATTTAATTTAGAATGATTTAACGACTAGAAGAGACTCATTGACATGACTTTAAGGCTAAACAAATGCATTGTTGCCTTCAATAGATCAACTGGAAGTTATGCACGAAAGTCATGTTTAAAGGCCGAATTTCATTCGAAGTGATTTAGAATGATTTACTAACTAAAAGAGACGCAATAATATGACTTTAAGGCTAAAAAAATGGATAGTTGCCTTCAATAGATCAATTACAAGTTATGCATGAAAGTCGTGTCTTAAATGCAAAAATAGAATTGGTACGAAGTGCTTCTAAACAATTTAATGATATGAGAAGACTGAATGATATGCTTTTTATGGCTAAAACAATGCATTGTTGTCTTCAATAGATTAATTGCAAGTAATGTAAGAAAATCATGTTTGAATGGCGAAAATAGAATTCGTTCGATTTAATTTAGAATGATTTAGCGACTAGAAGAGACTAATTGACATGACTTTAAGGCTAAACAAATGCATTGTTGCCTTCAATAGATCCACTGCAAGTTATGCACGAAAGTCATGTTTCAAGGCCGAATTTCATTCGAAGTGATTTAGAATGATTTACTGACTAAAAGAGACGCAATAATATGACTTTAAGGCTAAAAAAATGGATAGTTGCCTTCAATAGATCAATTACAAGTTATGCATCAAAGTCGTGTCTTAAATGCAAAAATAGAATTGGTTCGAAGTGCTTCCCAACAATTTAATGATATGAAAAGACTGAATGATATGCTTTTTATGGCTAAAACAATGCATTGTTGTCTTCAATAGATTAATTGCAAGTAATGTAAGAAAATCATGTTTGAATGGCGAAAATAGAATTCGTTCGATTTAATTTAGAATGATTTAACGACTAGAAGAGACTCATTGACATGACTTTAAGGCTAAACAAATGCATTGTTGCCTTCAATAGATCAACTGCAAGTTATGCACGAAAGTCATGTTTAAAGGCCGAATTTCATTCGAAGTGATTGAGAATGATTTACTGACTAAAAGAGACGCAATAATATGACTTTAAGGCTAAAAAAATGGATAGTTGCCTTCAATAGATCAATTACAAGTTATGCATGAAAGTCGTGTCTTAAATGCAAAAATAGAATTGGTTCGAAGTGCTTCCAAACAATTTAATGATATGAAAAGACTGAATGATATGCTTTTTATGGCTAAAACAATGCATTGTTGTCTTCAATAGATTAATTGCAAGTAATGTAAGAAAATCATGTTTGAATGGCGAAAATAGAATTCGTTCGATTTAATTTAGAATGATTTAGCGACTAGAAGAGACTAATTGACATGACTTTAAGGCTAAACAAATGCATTGTTGCCTTCAATAGATCCACTGCAAGTTATGCACGAAAGTCATGTTTCAAGGCCGAATTTCATTCGAAGTGATTTAGAATGATTTACTGACTAAAAGAGACGCAATAATATGACTTTAAGGCTAAAAAAATGGATAGTTGCCTTCAATAGATCAATTACAAGTTATGCATGAAAGTCGTGTCTTAAATGCAAAAATAGAATTGGTTCGAAGTGCTTCCCAACAATTTAATGATATGAAAAGACTGAATGATATGCTTTTTATGGCTAAAACAATGCATTGTTGTCTTCAATAGATTAATTGCAAGTAATGAAAGAAAATCATGTTTGAATGGCGAAAATAGAATTCGTTCGATTTAATTTAGAATGATTTAACGACTAGAAGAGACTCATTGACATGACTTTAAGGCTAAACAAATGCATTGTTGCCTTCAATAGATCAACTGCAAGTTATGCACGAAAGTCATGTTTAAAGGCCGAATTTCATTCGAAGTGATTTAGAATGATTTACTAACTAAAAGAGACGCAATAATATGACTTTAAGGCTAAAAAAATGGATAGTTGCCTTCAATAGATCAATTACAAGTTATGCATGAAAGTCGTGTCTTAAATGCAAAAATAGAATTGGTACGAAGTGCTTCTAAACAATTTAATGATATGAGAAGACTGAATGATATGCTTTTTAGGGCTAAAATAATGCATCGTTGCTTCAATAGATTAATTGCAAGTTATGTAAGAAAATCATGTTTGAAGGGCGAATATAGCATTCGTTCGATTTAATTTAGAATGATTTAACGACTAGAAGAGACTCATTGACATGACTTTAAGGCTAAACAAATGCATTGTTGCCTTCAATAGATCAACTGCAAGTTATGCACGAAAGTCATGTTTAAAGGCCGAATTTCATTCGAAGTGATTTAGAATGATTTACTAACTAAAAGAGACGCAATAATATGACTTTAAGGCTAAAAAAATGGATAGTTGCCTTCAATAGATAAATTACAAGTTATGCATGAAAGTCGTGTCTTAAATGCAAAAATAGAATTGGTTCGAAGTGCTTCCAAACAATTTAATGATATGAAAAGACAGAATGATATGCTTTTTATGGCTAAAACAATGCATTGCTGTGTTCAATAGATTAATTGCAAGTTATGTAAGAAAATCATGTTTGAATGGCGAAAATAGAATTCGTTCGACTTAATTTAGAATGATTTAACGACTAGAACAGACTCATTGACATGACTTTAAGGTTAAACAAATGCATTGTTGCCTTCAACAGATCAACTGCAAGTTATGCACGAAAGTCATGTTTAAAGGCCGAATTTCATTCGAAGTGATTTAGAATGATTTACTGACTAAAAGAGACGCAATAATATGACTTTAAGGCTAAAAAAATGGATAGTTGCCTTCAACAGATCAATTACAAGTTATGCATGAAAGTCGTGTCTTAAATGCAAAAATAGAATTGGTACGAAGTGCTTCAAAACAATTTAATGATATGAAAAGACTGAATGATATGCTTTTTATGGCTAAAATAATGCATCGTTGCTTCAATAGATTAATTGCAAGTTATGTAAGAAAATCATGTTTGAAGGGCGAAAATAGAATTCGTTTGATTTAATTTAGAATGATTTAACAACTAGAAGAGACTCATTGACATGACTTTAAGGCTAAACAAATGCATTGTTGCCTTCAATAGATCAACTGCAAGTTATGCACGAAAGTCATGTTTAAAGGCCGAATTTCATTCGAAGTGATTGAGAATGATTTACTGACTAAAAGAGACGCAATAATATGACTTTAAGGCTAAAAAAATGGATAGTTGCCTTCAATAGATCAATTACAAGTTATGCATGAAAGTCGTGTCTTAAATGCAAAAATAGAATTGGTTCGAAGTGCTTCCAAACAATTTAATGATATGAAAAGACTGAATGATATGCTTTTTATGGCTAAAACAATGCATTGTTGTCTTCAATAGATTAATTGCAAGTAATGTAAGAAAATCATGTTTGAATGGCGAAAATAGAATTCGTTCGATTTAATTTAGAATGATTTAGCGACTAGAAGAGACTAATTGACATGACTTTAAGGCTAAACAAATGCATTGTTGCCTTCAATAGATCCACTGCAAGTTATGCACGAAAGTCATGTTTCAAGGCCGAATTTCATTCGAAGTGATTTAGAATGATTTACTGACTAAAAGAGACGCAATAATATGACTTTAAGGCTAAAAAAATGGATAGTTGCCTTCAATAGATCAATTACAAGTTATGCATGAAAGTCGTGTCTTAAATGCAAAAATAGAATTGGTTCGAAGTGCTTCCCAACAATTTAATGATATGAAAAGACTGAATGATATGCTTTTTATGGCTAAAACAATGCATTGTTGTCTTCAATAGATTAATTGCAAGTAATGTAAGAAAATCATGTTTGAATGGCGAAAATAGAATTCGTTCGATTTAATTTAGAATGATTTAACGACTGGAAGAGACTCATTGACATGACTTTAAGGCTAAACAAATGCATTGTTGCCTTCAATAGATCAACTGCAAGTTATGCACGAAAGTCATGTTTAAAGGCCGAATTTCATTCGAAGTGATTGAGAATGATTTACTGACTAAAAGAGACGCAATAATATGACTTTAAGGCTAAAAAAATGGATAGTTGCCTTCAATAGATCAATTACAAGTTATGCATGAAAGTCGTGTCTTAAATGCAAAAATAGAATTGGTTCGAAGTGCTTCCAAACAATTTAATGATATGAAAAGACTGAATGATATGCTTTTTATGGCTAAAACAATGCATTGTTGTCTTCAATAGATTAATTGCAAGTAATGTAAGAAAATCATGTTTGAATGGCGAAAATAGAATTCGTTCGATTTAATTTAGAATGATTTAGCGACTAGAAGAGACTAATTGACATGACTTTAAGGCTAAACAAATGCATTGTTGCCTTCAATAGATCCACTGCAAGTTATGCACGAAAGTCATGTTTCAAGGCCGAATTTCATTCGAAGTGATTTAGAATGATTTACTGACTAAAAGAGACGCAATAATATGACTTTAAGGCTAAAAAAATGGATAGTTGCCTTCAATAGATCAATTACAAGTTATGCATGAAAGTCGTGTCTTAAATGCAAAAATAGAATTGGTTCGAAGTGCTTCCCAACAATTTAATGATATGAAAAGACTGAATGATATGCTTTTTATGGCTAAAACAATGCATTGTTGTCTTCAATAGATTAATTGCAAGTAATGTAAGAAAATCATGTTTGAATGGCGAAAATAGAATTCGTTCGATTTAATTTAGAATGATTTAACGACTAGAAGAGACTCATTGACATGACTTTAAGGCTAAACAAATGCATTGTTGCCTTCAATAGATCAACTGCAAGTTATGCACGAAAGTCATGTTTAAAGGCCGAATTTCATTCGAAGTGATTGAGAATGATTTACTGACTAAAAGAGACGCAATAATATGACTTTAAGGCTAAAAAAATGGATAGTTGCCTTCAATAGATCAATTACAAGTTATGCATGAAAGTCGTGTCTTAAATGCAAAAATAGAATTGGTTCGAAGTGCTTCCAAACAATTTAATGATATGAAAAGACTGAATGATATGCTTTTTATGGCTAAAACAATGCATTGTTGTCTTCAATAGATTAATTGCAAGTAATGTAAGAAAATCATGTTTGAATGGCGAAAATAGAATTCGTTCGATTTAATTTAGAATGATTTAGCGACTAGAAGAGACTAATTGACATGACTTTAAGGCTAAACAAATGCATTGTTGCCTTCAATAGATCCACTGCAAGTTATGCACGAAAGTCATGTTTCAAGGCCGAATTTCATTCGAAGTGATTTAGAATGATTTACTGACTAAAAGAGACGCAATAATATGACTTTAAGGCTAAAAAAATGGATAGTTGCCTTCAATAGATCAATTACAAGTTATGCATGAAAGTCGTGTCTTAAATGCAAAAATAGAATTGGTTCGAAGTGCTTCCCAACAATTTAATGATATGAAAAGACTGAATGATATGCTTTTTATGGCTAAAACAATGCATTGTTGTCTTCAATAGATTAATTGCAAGTAATGTAAGAAAATCATGTTTGAATGGCGAAAATAGAATTCGTTCGATTTAATTTAGAATGATTTAACGACTAGAAGAGACTCATTGACATGACTTTAAGGCTAAACAAATGCATTGTTGCCTTCAATAGATCAACTGCAAGTTATGCACGAAAGTCATGTTTAAAGGCCGAATTTCATTCGAAGTGATTTAGAATGATTTACTAACTAAAAGAGACGCAATAATATGACTTTAAGGCTAAAAAAAGGGATAGTTGCCTTCAATAGATCAATTACAAGTTATGCATGAAAGTCGTGTCTTAAATGCAAAAATAGAATTGGTACGAAGTGCTTCAAAACAATTTACTGATATGAAAAGACTGAATGATATGCTTTTTATGGCTAAAATAATGCATCGTTTCTTCAATAGATTAATTGCAAGTTATGTAAGAAAATCATGTTTGAATGGCGAAAATAGAATTCGTTCGATTTAATTTAGAATGATTTAACGACTAGAAGAGACTCATTGACATGACTTTAAGGCTAAACAAATGCATTGTTGCCTTCAATAGATCAACTGCAAGTTATGCACGAAAGTCATGTTTAAAGGCCGAATTTCATTCGAAGTGATTTAGAATGATTTACTAACTAAAAGAGACGCAATAATATGACTTTAAGGCTAAAAAAATGGATAGTTGCCTTCAATAGATAAATTACAAGTTATGCATGAAAGTCGTGTCTTAAATGCAAAAATAGAATTGGTTCGAAGTGCTTCCAAACAATTTAATGATATGAAAAGACAGAATGATATGCCTTTTATGGCTAAAACAATGCATTGCTGTGTTCAATAGATTAATTGCAAGTTATGTAAGAAAATCATGTTTGAATGGCGAAAATAGAATTCGTTCGACTTAATTTAGAATGATTTAACGACTAGAACAGACTCATTGACATGACTTTAAGGTTAAACAAATGCATTGTTGCCTTCAACAGATCAACTGCAAGTTATGCACGAAAGTCATGTTTAAAGGCCGAATTTCATTCGAAGTGATTTAGAATGATTTACTGACTAAAAGAGACGCAATAATATGACTTTAAGGCTAAAAAAATGGATAGTTGCCTTCAACAGATCAATTACAAGTTATGCATGAAAGTCGTGTCTTAAATGCAAAAATAGAATTGGTACGAAGTGCTTCAAAACAATTTAATGATATGAAAAGACTGAATGATATGCTTTTTATGGCTAAAATAATGCATCGTTGCTTCAATAGATTAATTGCAAGTTATGTAAGAAAATCATGTTTGAAGGGCGAAAATAGAATTCGTTTGATTTAATTTAGAATGATTTAACAACTAGAAGAGACTCATTGACATGACTTTAAGGCTAAACAAATGCATTGTTGCCTTCAATAGATCAACTGCAAGTTATGCACGAAAGTCATGTTTAAAGGCCGAATTTCATTCGAAGTGATTGAGAATGATTTACTGACTAAAAGAGACGCAATAATATGACTTTAAGGCTAAAAAAATGGATAGTTGCCTTCAATAGATCAATTACAAGTTATGCATGAAAGTCGTGTCTTAAATGCAAAAATAGAATTGGTTCGAAGTGCTTCCAAACAATTTAATGATATGAAAAGACTGAATGATATGCTTTTTATGGCTAAAACAATGCATTGTTGTCTTCAATAGATTAATTGCAAGTAATGTAAGAAAATCATGTTTGAATGGCGAAAATAGAATTCGTTCGATTTAATTTAGAATGATTTAGCGACTAGAAGAGACTAATTGACATGACTTTAAGGCTAAACAAATGCATTGTTGCCTTCAATAGATCCACTGCAAGTTATGCACGAAAGTCATGTTTCAAGGCCGAATTTCATTCGAAGTGATTTAGAATGATTTACTGACTAAAAGAGACGCAATAATATGACTTTAAGGCTAAAAAAATGGATAGTTGCCTTCAATAGATCAATTACAAGTTATGCATGAAAGTCGTGTCTTAAATGCAAAAATAGAATTGGTTCGAAGTGCTTCCCAACAATTTAATGATATGAAAAGACTGAATGATATGCTTTTTATGGCTAAAACAATGCATTGTTGTCTTCAATAGATTAATTGCAAGTAATGTAAGAAAATCATGTTTGAATGGCGAAAATAGAATTCGTTCGATTTAATTTAGAATGATTTAACGACTGGAAGAGACTCATTGACATGACTTTAAGGCTAAACAAATGCATTGTTGCCTTCAATAGATCAACTGCAAGTTATGCACGAAAGTCATGTTTAAAGGCCGAATTTCATTCGAAGTGATTGAGAATGATTTACTGACTAAAAGAGACGCAATAATATGACTTTAAGGCTAAAAAAATGGATAGTTGCCTTCAATAGATCAATTACAAGTTATGCATGAAAGTCGTGTCTTAAATGCAAAAATAGAATTGGTTCGAAGTGCTTCCAAACAATTTAATGATATGAAAAGACTGAATGATATGCTTTTTATGGCTAAAACAATGCATTGTTGTCTTCAATAGATTAATTGCAAGTAATGTAAGAAAATCATGTTTGAATGGCGAAAATAGAATTCGTTCGATTTAATTTAGAATGATTTAGCGACTAGAAGAGACTAATTGACATGACTTTAAGGCTAAACAAATGCATTGTTGCCTTCAATAGATCCACTGCAAGTTATGCACGAAAGTCATGTTTCAAGGCCGAATTTCATTCGAAGTGATTTAGAATGATTTACTGACTAAAAGAGACGCAATAATATGACTTTAAGGCTAAAAAAATGGATAGTTGCCTTCAATAGATCAATTACAAGTTATGCATGAAAGTCGTGTCTTAAATGCAAAAATAGAATTGGTTCGAAGTGCTTCCCAACAATTTAATGATATGAAAAGACTGAATGATATGCTTTTTATGGCTAAAACAATGCATTGTTGTCTTCAATAGATTAATTGCAAGTAATGTAAGAAAATCATGTTTGAATGGCGAAAATAGAATTCGTTCGATTTAATTTAGAATGATTTAACGACTAGAAGAGACTCATTGACATGACTTTAAGGCTAAACAAATGCATTGTTGCCTTCAATAGATCAACTGCAAGTTATGCACGAAAGTCATGTTTAAAGGCCGAATTTCATTCGAAGTGATTGAGAATGATTTACTGACTAAAAGAGACGCAATAATATGACTTTAAGGCTAAAAAAATGGATAGTTGCCTTCAATAGATCAATTACAAGTTATGCATGAAAGTCGTGTCTTAAATGCAAAAATAGAATTGGTTCGAAGTGCTTCCAAACAATTTAATGATATGAAAAGACTGAATGATATGCTTTTTATGGCTAAAACAATGCATTGTTGTCTTCAATAGATTAATTGCAAGTAATGTAAGAAAATCATGTTTGAATGGCGAAAATAGAATTCGTTCGATTTAATTTAGAATGATTTAGCGACTAGAAGAGACTAATTGACATGACTTTAAGGCTAAACAAATGCATTGTTGCCTTCAATAGATCCACTGCAAGTTATGCACGAAAGTCATGTTTCAAGGCCGAATTTCATTCGAAGTGATTTAGAATGATTTACTGACTAAAAGAGACGCAATAATATGACTTTAAGGCTAAAAAAATGGATAGTTGCCTTCAATAGATCAATTACAAGTTATGCATGAAAGTCGTGTCTTAAATGCAAAAATAGAATTGGTTCGAAGTGCTTCCCAACAATTTAATGATATGAAAAGACTGAATGATATGCTTTTTATGGCTAAAACAATGCATTGTTGTCTTCAATAGATTAATTGCAAGTAATGTAAGAAAATCATGTTTGAATGGCGAAAATAGAATTCGTTCGATTTAATTTAGAATGATTTAACGACTAGAAGAGACTCATTGACATGACTTTAAGGCTAAACAAATGCATTGTTGCCTTCAATAGATCAACTGCAAGTTATGCACGAAAGTCATGTTTAAAGGCCGAATTTCATTCGAAGTGATTTAGAATGATTTACTAACTAAAAGAGACGCAATAATATGACTTTAAGGCTAAAAAAAGGGATAGTTGCCTTCAATAGATCAATTACAAGTTATGCATGAAAGTCGTGTCTTAAATGCAAAAATAGAATTGGTACGAAGTGCTTCAAAACAATTTACTGATATGAAAAGACTGAATGATATGCTTTTTATGGCTAAAATAATGCATCGTTTCTTCAATAGATTAATTGCAAGTTATGTAAGAAAATCATGTTTGAATGGCGAAAATAGAATTCGTTCGATTTAATTTAGAATGATTTAACGACTAGAAGAGACTCATTGACATGACTTTAAGGCTAAACAAATGCATTGTTGCCTTCAATAGATCAACTGCAAGTTATGCACGAAAGTCATGTTTAAAGGCCGAATTTCATTCGAAGTGATTTAGAATGATTTACTAACTAAAAGAGACGCAATAATATGACTTTAAGGCTAAAAAAATGGATAGTTGCCTTCAATAGATAAATTACAAGTTATGCATGAAAGTCGTGTCTTAAATGCAAAAATAGAATTGGTTCGAAGTGCTTCCAAACAATTTAATGATATGAAAAGACAGAATGATATGCCTTTTATGGCTAAAACAATGCATTGCTGTGTTCAATAGATTAATTGCAAGTTATGTAAGAAAATCATGTTTGAATGGCGAAAATAGAATTCGTTCGACTTAATTTAGAATGATTTAACGACTAGAACAGACTCATTGACATGACTTTAAGGTTAAACAAATGCATTGTTGCCTTCAACAGATCAACTGCAAGTTATGCACGAAAGTCATGTTTAAAGGCCGAATTTCATTCGAAGTGATTTAGAATGATTTACTGACTAAAAGAGACGCAATAATATGACTTTAAGGCAAAAAAAATGGATAGTTGCCTTCAATAGATCAATTACAAGTTATGCATGAAAGTCGTGTCCTAAATGCAAAAATAGAATTGGTTCGAAGTGCTTCCAAACAATTTAATGATATGAAAAGACTGAATAATATGCTTTCTATGGCTAAAACAATGCATTGTTGTCTTCAATAGATTAATTGCAAGTTATGTAAGAAAATCATGTTTGAATGGCGAAAATAGAATTCGTTCGACTTAATTTAGAATGATTTAACGACTAGAAGAGACTCATTGACATGACTTTAAGGCTAAACAAATGCGTTGTTGCCTTCAATAGATCGATTGCAAGTTATGCACGAAAGTCATGTTCAAAGGCCGAATTTCATTCGAAGTGATTTAGAATGATTTACTGACTAAAAGAGACGCAAAAATATGACTTTAAGGCTAAAAAAATGCATAGTTGCCATCAATAGATCAATTGCAAGTTATGTATGAAAGTTGTGTCTTAAATGCACAAATAGAATTGGTTCGAAGTGCTTCTAAACAATTTAATGATATGAAAAGACTGAATGATATGCTTTTTAGGGCTAAAATAATGAATTGTTGTCTTCAATAGATTAATTGCAAGTTATGTAAGAAAATCATGTTTGAAGGGCGAATATAGAATTCGTTCGACTTAATTTAGAATGATTTAACGACTAGAAGAGACTCATTGACGTGACTTTAAGGCTAAACAAATGCATTGTTGCCTTCAATAGATCAACTGCAAGTTATGCACGAAAGTCATGTTTAAAGGCCGAATTTCATTCGAAGTGATTTAGAATGATTTACTAACTAAAAGAGACGCAATAATATGACTTTAAGGCTAAAAAAATGGATACTTGCCTTCAATAGATAAATTACAAGTTATGCATGAAAGTCGTGTCTTAAATGCAAAAATAGAATTGGTTCGAAGTGCTTCCAAACAATTTAATGATATGAAAAGGCAGAATTATATACTTTTTATGGCTAAAACAATGCATTGTTGTCTTCAATAGATTAATTGCAAGTTATGTAAGAAAATCATGTTTGAATGGCGAAAATAGAATTCGTTCGACTTAATTTAGAATGATTTAACGACTAGAAGAGACTCATTGACATGACTTTAAGGTGAAACAAATGCATTGTTGCCTTCAACAGATCAACTGCAAGTAATGCACGAAAGTCATGTTTAAAGGCCGAATTCCATTCGAAGTGATTGAGAATGATTTACTGACTAAAAGAGACGCAATAATATGACTTTAAGGCTAAAAAAATGGATAGTTGCCTTCAATAGATCAATTACAAGTTATGCATGAAAGTCGTGTCTTAAATGCAAAAATAGAATTGGTTCGAAGTGCTTCTAAACAATTTAATGATATGAAAAGACTGAATGATATGCTTTCCATGGCTAAAACAATGCATTGTTGTCTTCAATAGATTAATTGCAAGTTATGTAAGAAAATCATGTTTGAATGGCGAAAATAGAATTCGTTCGATTTAATTTAGAATGATTTAACGACTAGAAGAGACTCATTGACATGACTTTAAGGCTAAACAAATGCATTGTTGCCTTCAATAGATCAACTGCAAGTTATGCACGAAAGTCATGTTTAAAGGCCGAATTTCATTCGAAGTGATTTAGAATGATTTACTGACTAAAAGACGCAATAATATGACTTTAAGGCTAAAAAAATGGATAGTTGCCTTCAATAGATCAATTACAAGTTATGCATGAAAGTCGTGTCTTAAATGAAAAAATAGAATTGGTTCGAAGTGCTTCCCAACAATTTAATGATATGAAAAGACTGAATGATATGCTTTTTATGGCTAAAACAATGCATTGTTGTCTTCAATAGATTAATTGCAAGTTATGTAAGAAAATCATGTTTGAATGGCGAAAATAGAATTCGTTCGATTTAATTTAGAATGATTTAACGACTAGAAGAGACTCATTGACATGACTTTAAGGCTAAACAAATGCGTTGTTGCCTTCAGTAGATCAACTGCAAGTTATGCACGAAAGTCATGTTCAAAGGCCGAATTTCATTCGAAGTGATTTAGAATGATTTACTGGCTAAAAGAGACGCAAAAATATGACTTTAAGGCTAAAAAAATGCATAGTTGCCATCAATAGATCAATTGCAAGTTATGTATGAAAGTTGTGTCTTAAATGCACAAATAGAATTGGTTCGAAGTGCTTCTAAACAATTTAATGATATGAGAAGACTGAATGATATGCTTTTTAGGGCTAAAATAATGAATTGTTGTCTTCGATAGATTAATTGCAAGTTATGTAAGAAAATCATGTTTGAAGGGTGAAAATAGAATTCGTTCGACTTAATTTAGAATGATTTAACGACTAGAAGAGACTCATTGACGTGACTTTAAGGCTAAACAAATGCATTGTTGCCTTCAATAGATCAACTGCAAGTTATGCACGAAAGTCATGTTTAAAGGCCGATTTTCATTCGAAATGATTTAGAATGATTTACTGACTAAAAGAGACGCAAAAATATGACTTTAAGGCTAAAAAAATGGATAGTTGCCTTCAATAGATCAATTACAAGTTATGCATGAAAGTCGAGTCTTAAATGCACAAATAGAATTGGTTCGAAGTGCTTCAAAACAATTTAATGATATGAAAAGACTAAATGATATGCTTTTTATGGCTAAAATAATGCATCGTTGTCTTCAATAGATTAATTGCAAGTTATGTAAGAAAATCATGTTTGAAGGGCGAAAATAGAATTCGTTCGACTTAATTTAGAATGATTTAACGACTAGAAGAGACTCATTGACATGACTTTAAGGCTAAACAAATGCGTTGTTGCCTTCAGTAGATCAACTGCAAGTTATGCACGAAAGTCATGTTCAAAGGCCGAATTTCATTCGAAGTGATTTAGAATGATTTACTGGCTAAAAGAGACGCAAAAATATGACTTTAAGGCTAAAAAAATGCATAGTTGCCATCAATAGATCAATTGCAAGTTATGTATGAAAGTTGTGTCTTAAATGCACAAATAGAATTGGTACGAAGTGCTTCAAAACAATTTACTGATATGAAAAGACTGAATGATATGCTTTTTATGGCTAAAATAATGCATCGTTGCTTCAATAGATTAATTGCAAGTTATGTAAGAAAATCATGTTTGAAGGGTGAAAATAGAATTCGTTCGATTTAATTTAGAATGATTTAACGACTAGAAGAGACTCATTGACATGACTTTAAGGCTAAACAAATGCATTGTTGCTTTCAATAGATCAACTGCAAGTTATGCACGAAAGTCATGTTTAAAGGCCGAATTTCATTCGAAGTGATTTAGAATGATTTACTAACTAAAAGAGACGCAATAATATGACTTTAAGGCTAAAAAAATGGATAGTTGCCTTCAATAGATCAATTGCAAGTTATGTATGAAAGTTGTTTCTTAAATGCACAAATAGAATTGGTTCGAAGTGCTTCTAAACAATTTAATGATATGAAAAGACTGAATGATATGCTTTTTAGGGCTAAAATACTGAATTGCTGTCTTCAATAGATTAATTGCAAGTTATGTAAGAAAATCATGTTTGAATGGCGAAAATAGAATTCGTTCGACTTAATTTAGAATGATTTAACGACTAGAAGAGACTCATTGACATGACTTTAAGGTTAAACAAATGCATTGTTGCTTTCAATAGATCAACTGCAAGTTATGCACGAAAGTCATGTTTAAAGGCCGAATTTCATTCGAAGTGATTTAGAATGATTTACTAACTAAAAGAGACGCAATAATATGACTTTAAGGCTAAAAAAATGGATAGTTGCCTTCAATAGATAAATTACAAGTTATGCATGAAAGTCGTGTCTTAAATGCAAAAATAGAATTGGTTCGAAGTGCTTCCAAACAATTTAATGATATGAAAAGACAGAATGATTTGCTTTTTATGGCTAAAACAATGCATTGCTGTCTTCAATAGATTAATTGCAAGTTATGTAAGAAAATCATGTTTGAATGGCGAAAATAGAATTCGTTCGACTTAATTTAGAATGATTTAACGACTAGAAGAGACTCATTGACATGACTTTAAGGCTAAACAAATGCATTGTTGCTTTCAATAGATCAACTGCAAATTATGCACGAAAGTCATGTTTAAAGGCCGAATTTCATTCGAAGTGATTTAGAGTGATTTACTAACTAAAAGAGACGCAATAATATGACTTTAAGGCTAAAAAAATGGATAGTTGCCTTCAATAGATAAATTACAAGTTATGCATGAAAGTCGTGTCTTAAATGCAAAAATAGAATTGGATCGAAGTGCTTCCAAACAATTTAATGATATGAAAAGACAGAATGATTTGCTTTTTATGGCTAAAACAATGCATTGCTGTCTTCAATAGATTAATTGCAAGTTATGTAAGAAAATCATGTTTGAATGGCGAAAATAGAATTCGTTCGACTTAATTTAGAATGATTTAACGACTAGAAGAGACTCATTGACATGACTTTAAGGCTAAACAAATGCGTTGTTGCCTTCAATAGATCGATTGCAAGTTATGCACGAAAGTCATGTTCAAAGGCCGAATTTCATTCGAAGTGATTTAGAATGATTTACTGACTAAAAGAGACGCAAAAATATGACTTTAAGGCTAAAAAAATGCATAGTTGCCATCAATAGATCAATTGCAAGTTATGTATGAAAGTTGTGTCTTAAATGCACAAATAGAATTGGTTCGAAGTGCTTCTAAACAATTTAATGATATGAAAAGACTGAATGATATGCTTTTTAGGGCTAAAATAATGAATTGTTGTCTTCAATACATTAATTGCAAGTTATGTAAGAAAATCATGTTTGAAGGGCGAATATAGAATTCGTTCGACTTAATTTAGAATGATTTAACGACTAGAAGAGACTCATTGACGTGACTTTTAGGCTAAACAAATGCATTGTTGCCTTCAATAGATCAACTGCAAGTTATGCACGAAAGTCATGTTTAAAGGCCGAATTTCATTCGAAGTGATTTAGAATGATTTACTAACTAAAAGAGACGCAATAATATGACTTTAAGGCTAAAAAAATGGATACTTGCCTTCAATAGATAAATTACAAGTTATGCATGAAAGTCGTGTCTTAAATGCAAAAATAGAATTGGTTCGAAGTGCTTCCAAACAATTTAATGATATGAAAAGGCAGAATTATATGCTTTTTATGGCTAAAACAATGCATTGTTGTCTTCAATAGATTAATTGCAAGTTATGTAAGAAAATCATGTTTGAATGGCGAAAATAGAATTCGTTCGACTTAATCTAGAATGATTTAACGACTAGAAGAGACTCATTGACATGACTTTAAGGTTAAAGAAATGCATTGTTGCCTTCAACAGATCAACTGCAAGTAATGCACGAAAGACATGTTTAAAGGCCGAATTCCATTCGAAGTGATTTAGAATGATTTACGGACTAAAAGAGACGCAATAATATGACTTTAAGGCAAAAAAAATGGATACTTGCCTTCAATTGATCAATTACAAGTTATGCATGAAAGTCGTGTCTTAAATGCAAAAATAGAATTGGTTCGAAGTGCTTCTAAACAATTTAATGATATGAAAAGACTGAATGATATGCTTTCCATGGCTAAAACAATGCATTGTTGTCTTCAATAGATTAATTGCAAGTTATGTAAGAAAATCATGTTTGAATGGCGAAAATAGAATTCGTTCGATTTAATTTAGAATGATTTAACGACTAGAAGAGACTCATTGACATGACTTTAAGGCTAAACAAATGCGTTGTTGCCTTCAATAGATCAACTGCAAGTTATGCACGAAAGTCATGTTCAAAGGCCGAATTTCATTCGAAGTGATTTAGAATGATTTACTGGCTAAAAGAGCCGCAAAAATATGACTTTAAGGCTAAAAAAATGCATAGTTGCCATCAATAGATCAATTGCAAGTTATGTATGAAAGTTGTGTCTTAAATGCACAAATAGAATTGGTTCGAAGTGCTTCTAAACAATTTAATGATATGAGAAGACTGAATGATATGCTTTTTAGGGCTAAAATAATGAATTGTTGTCTTCAATAGATTAATTGCAAGTTATGTAAGAAAATCATGTTTGAAGGGTGAAAATAGAATTCGTTCGACTTAATTTAGAATGATTTAACGACTAGAAGAGACTCATTGACGTGACTTTAAGGCTAAACAAATGCATTGTTGCCTTCAATAGATCAACTGCAAGTTATGCACGAAAGTCATGTTTAAAGGCCGAATTTCATTCGAAGTGATTTAGAATGATTTACTAACTAAAAGAGACGCAATAATATGACTTTAAGGCAAAAAAAATGGATACTTGCCTTCAATAGATCAATTACAAGTTATGCATGAAAGTCGTGTCTTAAATGCAAAAATAGAATTGGTTCGAAGTGCTTCTAAACAATTTAATGATATGAAAAGACTGAATGATATGCTTTCCATGGCTAAAACAATGCATTGTTGTCTTCAATAGATTAATTGCAAGTTATGTAAGAAAATCATGTTTGAATGGCGAAAATAGAATTCGTTCGATTTAATTTAGAATGATTTAACGACTAGAAGAGACTCATTGACATGACTTTAAGGCTAAACAAATGCGTTGTTGCCTTCAATAGATCAACTGCAAGTTATGCACGAAAGTCATGTTCAAAGGCCGAATTTCATTCGAAGTGATTTAGAATGATTTACTGGCTAAAAGAGCCGCAAAAATATGACTTTAAGGCTAAAAAAATGCATAGTTGCCATCAATAGATCAATTGCAAGTTATGTATCAAAGTTGTGTCTTAAATGCACAAATAGAATTGGTTCGAAGTGCTTCTAAACAATTTAATGATATGAAAAGACTGAATGATATGCTTTCCATGGCTAAAACAATGCATTGTTGTCTTCAATAGATTAATTGCAAGTTATGTAAGAAAATCATGTTTGAATGGCGAAAATAGAATTCGTTCGACTTAATTTAGAATGATTTAACGACTAGAAGAGACTCATTGACATGACTTTAAGGCTAAACAAATGCGTTGTTGCCTTCAATAGATCGATTGCAAGTTATGCACGAAAGTCATGTTCAAAGGCCGAATTTCATTCGAAGTGATTTAGAATGATTTACTGACTAAAAGAGACGCAAAAATATGACTTTAAGGCTAAAAAAATGCATAGTTGCCATCAATAGATCAATTGCAAGTTATGTATGAAAGTTGTGTCCTAAATGCACAAATAGAATTGGTTCGAAGTGCTTCTAAACAATTTAATGATATGAAAAGACTGAATGATATGCTTTTTAGGGCTAAAATAATGAATTGTTGTCTTCAATAGATTAATTGCAAGTTATGTAAGAAAATCATGTTTGAAGGGCGAATATAGAATTCGTTCGACTTAATTTAGAATGATTTAACGACTAGAAGAGACTCATTGACGTGACTTTTAGGCTAAACAAATGCATTGTTGCCTTCAATAGATCAACTGCCAGTTATGCACGAAAGTCATGTTTAAAGGCCGAATTTCATTCGAAGTGATTTAGAATGATTTACTAACTAAAAGAGACGCAATAATATGACTTTAAGGCTAAAAAAATGGATACTTGCCTTCAATAGATAAATTACAAGTTATGCATGAAAGTCGTGTCTTAAATGCAAAAATAGAATTGGTTCGAAGTGCTTCCAAACAATTTAATGATATGAAAAGGCAGAATTATATGCTTTTTATGGCTAAAACAATGCATTGTTGTCTTCAATAGATTAATTGCAAGTTATGTAAGAAAATCATGTTTGAATGGCGAAAATAGAATTCGTTCGACTTAATCTAGAATGATTTAACGACTAGAAGAGACTCATTGACATGACTTTAAGGTTAAACAAATGCATTGTTGCCTTCAACAGATCAACTGCAAGTAATGCACGAAAGACATGTTTAAAGGCCGAATTCCATTCGAAGTGATTTAGAATGATTTACGGACTAAAAGAGACGCAATAATATGACTTTAAGGCAAAAAAAATGGATACTTGCCTTCAATAGATCAATTACAAGTTATGCATGAAAGTCGTGTCTTAAATGCAAAAATAGAATTGGTTCGAAGTGCTTCTAAACAATTTAATGATATGAAAAGACTGAATGATATGCTTTCCATGGCTAAAACAATGCATTGTTGTCTTCAATAGATTAATTGCAAGTTATGTAAGAAAATCATGTTTGAATGGCGAAAATAGAATTCGTTCGATTTAATTTAGAATGATTTAACGACTAGAAGAGACTCATTGACATGACTTTAAGGCTAAACAAATGCGTTGTTGCCTTCAATAGATCAACTGCAAGTTATGCACGAAAGTCATGTTCAAAGGCCGAATTTCATTCGAAGTGATTTAGAATGATTTACTGGCTAAAAGAGCCGCAAAAATATGACTTTAAGCCTAAAAAAATGCATAGTTGCCATCAATAGATCAATTGCAAGTTATGTATGAAAGTTGTGTCTTAAATGCACGAATAGAATTGGTTCGAAGTGCTTCTAAACAATTTAATGATATGAGAAGACTGAATGATATGCTTTTTAGGGCTAAAATAATGAATTGTTGTCTTCAATAGATTAATTGCAAGTTATGTAAGAAAATCATGTTTGAAGGGTGAAAATAGAATTCGTTCGACTTAATTTAGAATGATTTAACGACTAGAAGAGACTCATTGACGTGACTTTAAGGCTAAACAAATGCATTGTTGCCTTCAATAGATCAACTGCAAGTTATGCACGAAAGTCATGTTTAAAGGCTGATTTTCATTCGAAATGATTTAGAATGATTTACTGACTAAAAGAGACGCAAAAATATGACTTTAAGGCTAAAAAAATGGATAGTTGCCTTCAATAGATCAATTACAAGTTATGCATGAAAGTCGTGTCTTAAATGCACAAATAGAATTGGTTCGAAGTGCTTCAAAACAATTTAATGATATGAAAAGACTAAATGATATGCTTTTTATGGCTAAAATAATGCATCGTTGTCTTCAATAGATTAATTGCAAGTTATGTAAGAAAATCATGTTTGAAGGGCGAAAATAGAATTCGTTCGACTTAATTTAGAATGATTTAACGACTAGAAGAGACTTATTGACATGACTTTAAGGCTAAACAAATTCATTGTTGCCTTCAATAGATCAACTGCAAGTTATGCACGAAAGTCATGTTTAAAGGCCGAATTTCATTCGAAGTGATTTAGAATGATTTACTAACTAAAAGAGACGCAATAATATGACTTTAAGGCTAAAAAAATGGATAGTTGCCTTCAGTAGATCAATTACAAGTTATGCATGAAAGTCGTGTCTTAAATGCAAAAATAGAATTGGTACGAAGTGCTTCAAAACAATTTAATGATATGAAAAGACTGAATGATATGCTTTTTATGGCTAAAATAATGCATCGTTGCTTCAATAGATTAATTGCAAGTTATGTAAGAAAATCATGTTTGAAGGGCGAAAATAGAATTCGTTCGATTTAATTTAGAATGATTTAACGACTAGAAGAGACTCATTGACATGACTTTAAGGCTAAACAAATGCATTGTTGCTTTCAATAGATCAACTGCAAGTTATGCACGAAAGTCATGTTTAAAGGCCGAATTTCATTCGAAGTGATTTAGAATGATTTACTAACTAAAAGAGACGCAATAATATGACTTTAAGGCTAAAAAAATGGATAGTTGCCTTCAATAGATAAATTACAAGTTATGCATGAAAGTCGTGTCTTAAATGCAAAAATAGAATTGGTTCGAAGTGCTTCCAAACAATTTAATGATATGAAAAGACTGAATGATTTGCTTTTTATGGCTAAAACAATGCATTGCTGTCTTCAATAGATTAATTGCAAGTTATGTAAGAAAATCATGTTTGAATGGCGAAAATAGAATTCGTTCGACTTAATTTAGAATGATTTAACGACTAGAAGAGACTCATTGACATGACTTTAAGGCTAAACAAATGCATTGTTGCCTTCAATAGATCAACTGCAACTTATGCACGAAAGTCATGTTTAAAGGCCGAATTTCATTCGAAGTGATTTAGAATGATTTACTGACAAAAAGAGACGCAAAAATATGACTTTAAGGCTAAAAAAATGCATAGTTGCCTTAAATAGATCAATTGCAAGTTATGTATGAAAGTTGTTTCTTAAATGCACAAATAGAACTGGTTCGAAGTGCTTCTAAACAATTTAATGATATGAAAAGACTGAATGATATGCTTTTTAGGGCTAAAATAATGAATTGTTGTCTTCAATAGATTAATTGCAAGTTATGTAAGAAAATCATGTTTGAATGGCGAAAATAGAATTCGTTCGACTTAATTTAGAATGATTTAACGACTAGAAGAGACTCATTGACATGACTTTAAGGTTAAACAAATGCACTGTTGCCTTCAACAGATCAACTGCAAGTTATGCACGAAAGTCATGTTTAATGGCCGAATTTCATTCGAAGTGATTTAGAATGATTTACTGACTAAAAGAGACGCAATAATATGACTTTAAGGCAAAAAAAATGGATAGTTGCCTTCAATAGATCAATTACAAGTTATGCATGAAAGTCGTGTCTTAAATGCAAAAATAGAATTGGTTCGAAGTGCTTCCAAACAATTTAATGATATGAAAAGACTGAATGATATGCTTTCTATGGCTAAAACAATGCATTGTTGTCTTTAATAGATTAATTGCAAGTTATGTAAGAAAATCATGTTTGAATGGCGAAAATAGAATTCGTTCGACTTAATTTAGAATGATTTACTGGCTAAAAGAGACGCAATAATATGACTTTAAGCCTAAAAAAATGCATAGTTGCCTTCAATAGATCAATTGCAAGTTATGAATGAAAGTCGTGTCTTAAATGCAAAAATAGAATTGGTTCCAAGTGCTTCCAAACAATTTAATGATATGAAAAGACTGAATGATATGCTTTTTATGGCTAAAACAATGCATTGTTGTCTTCAATAGATTAATTGCAAGTTATGTAAGAAAATCATGTTTGAAGGGCGAAAATAGAATTCGTTCTATTTAATTTGGAATGATTTAACGACTAAAAGAGACTTATTGACATGACTTTAAGGCTAAAAAAATGCATTGTTGCCTTCAGTGGATGAACTGCAAGTTATGCACGAAAGTCATGTTTAAAGGCCGAATTTCATTCGAAGTGATTTAGAATGATTTACTGACTAAAAGAGACGCAAAAATATGACTTTAAGGCTAAAAAAATGCATAGTTGCTTTCAATAGATGAATTACAAGTTATGCATGAAAGTTGTGTCTTAAATGCAAAAATAGAATTGGTTCGAAGTGCTTCCAAACAATTTAATGATATGAAAAGACTGAATGATATGCTTTTTATTGCTAAAATAATGCATCGTTGTCTTCAATAGATTAATTGCAAGTTATGTATGAAAATCATGTTTGAAGGGCGAAAATAGAATTCGTTCGACTTAATTTAGAATGATTTAACGACTAGAAGAGACTCATTGACGTGACTTTAAGGCTAAACAAATGCATTGTTGCCTTCAATAGATCAACTGCAAGTTATGCACGAAAGTCATGTTTAATGGCCGAATTTCATTCGAAGTGATTTAGAATGATTTACTGAATAAGAGAGACGCAATAATATGACTTTAAGGCTAAAAAAATGCATAGTTGCTTTCAATAGATCAATTACAAGTTATGCATGAAAGTCGTGTCTTAAATGCAAAAATAGAATTGGTTCGAAGTGCTTCCAAACTATTTAATGATATGAAAAGACTGAATGATATGCTTTTTATGGCTAAAATAATGCATTGTTGTCTTCAATAGATTAATCGCAAGTTATGTAAGAAAATCATGTTTGAAGGGCGAAAATAGAATTCGTTCGACTTAATTTAGAATGATTTACTGACTAAAAGAGACGCAATAATATGACTTTAAGGCTAAAAAAATGCATAGTTGCCCTCAATAGATCAATTGCAAGTTATGAATGAAAGTCGTGTCTTAAATGCAAAAATAGAATTGGTTCGAAGTGCTTCCAAACAATTTAATGATATGAGAAGACTGAATGATATGCTTTTTAGAGCTAAAATAATGAATTTTGTCTTCAATAGATTAATTGCAAGTTATGTAAGAAAATCATGTTTGAAGGGCGAAAATAGAATTCGTTCGACTTAATTTAGAATGATTTAACGACAAGAAGAGACTCATTGACATGACTTTAAGGCTAAACAAATGCATTGTTGCCTTCAATAGATCAACTGCAAGTTATGCACGAAAGTCATGTTTAAAGGCCGAATTTCATTCGAAGTGATTTAGAATGATTTACTGACTAAAAGAGACGCAAAAATAAGACTTTAAGGCTAAAAAAATGCATAGTTGCCTTCAATAGATCAATTGCAAGTTATGTATGAAAGTTGTGTCTTAAATGCACAAATAGAATTGGTTCGAAGTGCTTCCAAACAATTTAATGATATGAAAAGACTGAATGATATGCTTTTTAAGGCTAAAATAATGCATTGTTGTCTTCAATAGATTAATTGCAAGTTATGTAATAAAATCATGTTTGAAGGGCGAAAATAGAGTTCGTTCGACTTAATTTAGAGTTATTTAACGACTAGAAGAGACTCATTGACGTGACTTTGAGGCTAAACAAATGCATTGTTGCCTTCAATAGATCAACTGCAAGTTATGCACGAAAGTCATGTTTAATGGCCGAATTTCATTCGAAGTGATTTAGAATGATTTACTGACTAAAAGAGACGCAATAATATGACTTTAAGGGTAAAAAAATTGGATAGTTGCCTTCAATAGATCATTTGCAAGTTATACATGGAAGTCGTGTCTTAAATGCAAAAAATAGAATTGGTTCGAAGTGCTTCCAAACAATTTAATGATATGAAAAGACTGAATGATATGCGTTTTATGGCTAAAACAATGCGTTGTTGTCTTGAATAGATTAATTGCAAGTTATGTACGAAAATCATGTTTGAAGGGCGAAAATAGAATTCGTTCGACTTAATTTAGAATGATTTACTGACTAAAAGAGACGCAATAATATGACTTTAAGCCTAAAAAAATGCATAGTTGCCTTCAATAGATCAATTGCAAGTTATGAATGAAAGTCGTGTCTTAAATGCAAAAATAGAATTGGTTCCAAGTGCTTCCAAACAATTTAATGATATGAAAAGACTGAATGATATGCTTTTTATGGCTAAAACAATGCATTGTTGTCTTCAATAGATTAATTGCAAGTTATGTAAGAAAATCATGTTTGAAGGGCGAAAATAGAATTCGTTCGACTTAATTTAGAATGATTTAACGACTAGAAGAGACTCATTGACATGACTTTAAGGCTAAACAAATGCATTGTTGCCTTCAATAGATCAACTGCAAGTTATGCACGAAAGTCATGTTTAATGGCCGAATTTCATTCGAAGTGATTTAGAATGATTTACTGACTAAAAGAGACGCAATAATATGACTTTAAGGCTAAAAAAAATGGATAGTTGCCTTCAATAGATCAATTGCAAGTTATACATGGAAGTCGTGTCTTAAATGCAAAAAATAGAATTGGTTCGAAGTGCTTCGAAACAATTTAATGATATGTTAAGGCTAAACAAATGCGTTGTTGCCTTCAATAGATCAACTGCTAGTTATGCACGAAAATCATGTTTAAAGGCCGAATTTCGTTCGAAGTGATTTAGAATGATTTACTGACTAAAAGAGAGGCAATAATATGACTTTATGGCTAAAAAAATGCATAGTTGCCTTCAATAGATCAGTTGCAAGTTACGCATGAAAGTCGTGTCTCAAATGCACAAATAGAATTGGTTCGAAGTGCTTCCAAACAATTTAATGATATGAAAAGACTGAATGATATGCTTTTTAAGGCTAAAATAATGAATTGTTGTCTTCAATAGATTAATTGCAAGTTATGTAAGAAAATCATGTTTGAATGACGAAAATATAATTCGTTCGACTTTATTTAGAATGATTTAACGACTAGAAGAGACTCATTGACATGACTTTAAGGCTAAACAAATGCATTGTTGCCTTCAATAGATCAACTGCAAGTTATGCACGAAAGTCATGTTGAAAGGCCGAATTTCATTCGAAGTGATTTAGAATGATTTACTGACTAAAAGAGACGCAATAATATGACTTTAAGGCTAAAAAAATGGATTGTTGCCTTCAATAGACCAATTGCAAGTTATGCATGAAAGTCGTGTCTTAAATGCAAAAATAGAATTAGTTCGAAGTGCTTCCAATCAATTTAATGACATGAAAAGACTGAATGATATGCTTTTTAAGGCTAAAATAATGCATTGTTGTCTTCAATGGATTAATTGCAAGTTATGTAATAAAATCATGTTTCAAGGGCGAAAATAGAATTTGTTCGACTTAATTTAAAATGATATAACGACTAGAAGAGACTCATTGACATGACTTTAAGGCTAAACAAATGCATTGCTGCCTTCAATAAATGAACTGCAAGTTATGCACGAAAGTCATGTTTAAAGGCCGAATTTCGTCCGAAGTGATATAGAATGATTTACTGACTAAAAGAGAGGCAATAATACGACTTTAAGGCTAAAAAAATGCATAGTTGCCTTCAATAGATCAATTGCAAGTTATGCATGAAAGTCGTGTCTTAAATGCAAAAATAGAATTGGTTCGAAGTGCTTCCAAACAATTTAATGATATGAAAAGACTGAATGATATGCTTTTTATGGCTAAAATAATGCATTGTTGTCTTCAATAGATTAATCGCAAGTTATGTAAGAAAATCATGTTTGAAGGGCGAAAATAGAATTCGTTCGATTTAATTTAGAATGATTTAACGACTAGAAAAGACTCATTGACATGACTTTAAGGCTAAACAAATGCATTGTTGACTTCAATAGATCAACTGCAAGTTATGCACGAAAGTCATGTTTAAAGGCCGAATTTCATTCGAAGTGATTTAGAATGATTTACTGACCAAAAGAGACTCAATAATATGACTTTAAGGCTAAAAAAATGGATAGTTGCCTTCAATAGATCAATTGCAAGTTATGCAAGAAAGTCGTGCCTTAAATGCAAAAAATAGAATTGGTTCGAAGTGCTTCTAAACAATTTAATGATATGAGAAGACTGAATGATATGCTTTTTAAGGCTAAAATAATGAATTGTTGTCTTCAATAGATTAATTGCAAGTTATGTAAGAAAATCATGTTTGAAGGGCGAAAATAGAATTCGTTCGACTTAGTTTTGAATTATTTAACGACTAGAAGAGACTCACTGACATTACTTTAAGGCTAAACAAATGCATTGTTGCCTTCAATAGATCAACTGCAAGTTATGCACGAAAGTCATGTTGAAAGGCCGAATTTCATTCGAAGTGATTTAGAATGATTCACTGACTAAAAGAGACGCAATAATATGACGTTAAGGCTGAAAAAATGGATTGTTGCCTTCAATAGACCAATTGCAAGCTATGCATGAAAGTCGTGTCTTAAATGCAAAAACAGAATTAGTTCGAATTGCTTCCAATCATTTAATGACATGAAAAGACTGAATGATATGCTTTTTAAGGCTAAAATAATGCATTGTTGTCTTCAATGGATTAATTGCAAGTTATGTAATAAAATCATGTTTCAAGGGCGAAAATAGAATTCGTTCGACTTAATTTAGAATAATATAACGACTACAAGAGACTCATTGACATGACTTTAAGGCTAAGCAAATGCATTGTTGCCTTCAATACATCAACTGCAAGTTATGCACGAAAGTCATGTTTAAACGCCGAATGTCATTTGAAGTGATTTAGAATGATTTACTGACCAAAAGAGACTCAATAATATGACTTCAAGGCTAAAAAAATGGATAGTTGCCTTCAGTAGATCAATTGCAAGTTATGCATGAAAGTCGTGTCTTAAATGCAAAAATAGAATTGGTTCGAAGTGCTTCCAAACAATTTAATGATATGAAAAGACTGAATGATATGCTTTTTATGGCTAAAATAATGCATCATTGTCTTCAATAGATTAATTGCAAGTTATGTAAGAAAATCATGTTTGAAGGGCGAAAATAGAATTCGTTTGATTTAATTTAGAATGATTTAACGACTAGAAGAGACTCATTGACATGACTTTAAGGCTAAACAAATGCATTGTTGCCTTCAATAGATGAAATGCAAGTTATGCACGAAAGTGATGTTTAAAGGCCGAATTTCATTCGAAGTGATTTAGAATGATTTACTGACCAAAAGAGACTCAATAATATGACTTTAAGCCTAAAAAAATGGATAGTTGCCTTCAATTGATCAATTGCAAGTTATGCATGAAAGTCGTGCCTTAAATGCAAAAAATAGAATTGGTTCGAAGTGCTTCTAAACAATTTAATGATATGAGAAGACTGAATGATATGCTTTTTAAGGCTAAAATAATGAATTGTTGTCTTCAATAGATTAATTGCAAGTTATGTAAGAAAATCATGTTTGAAGGGCGAAAATAGAATTCGTTCGACTTAATTTTGAATTATTTAATGACTAGAAGAGACGCATTGACATTACTTTAAGGCTACACAAATGCATTGTTGCCTTCAATAGATGAACTGCAAGTTATGCACGAAAGTCATGTTTAAAGGCCGAATTTCATGCAAAGTGATTTAGAATGATTTACTGACCAAAAGAGACTCAATAATATAACTTTAAGGCTAAAAAAATGGACAGTTGCCTTCAATAGATCAATTGCAAGTTATGCATGAAAGTCGTGCCTTAAATTCAAAAAATAGAATTGGTTCAAAGTGCTTCTAAACAATTTAATGATATGAGAAGACTGAATGATATGCTTTTAAAGGCTAAAATAATGAATTGTTGTCTTCAATAGATTAATTGCAAGTTATGTAAGAAAATCATGTTTGAAGGGCGAAAATAAAATTCGTTCGACTTAATTTTGAATTATTTAACGACTAGAAGAGACTCATTGACATGACTTTAAGGCTAAACAAATGCGTTGTTGCCTTCAATAGATCAACCGCAAGTTATGCACGAAAGTCATGTTTAAAGGCCGAATTTCATTCGAAGTGATTTAGAATGATTTACTGACTACAAGACACGCAAAAATATGACTTTAAGGCTAAAAAAAATGCATAGTTGCCTTCAATAGATCAATTGCAAGTTATGTATGAAAGTTGTGTCTTAAATGCACAAATAGAATTGGTTCGAAGTGCTTCTAAACAATTTAATGATATGAGAAGACTGAATGATATGCTTTTTAAGGCTAAAATAATGAATTGTTGTCTTCAATAGATTAATTGCAAGTTATGTAAGAAAATCATGTTTGAATGGCGAAAATAAAATTCGTTCGGCTTAATTTAGAATTGATTAACGACTAGAAGAGACTCATTGACATGCCTTTAAGGCTAAACAAATGCATTGTTGCCTTCAATAGATGAACTGCAAGTTATGGACGAAAGTCATGTTTAAAGGCTGAATTTCATTCAAAGTGATTTAGAATGATTTACTGACTAAAAGAGAGGCAATAATATGACTTTAAGGCTAAAAAAATGCATAGTTGCCTTCAATACATCAATTGCAAGTTATGTATGAAAGTCGTGTCTCAAATGCACAAATAGAATTGGTTCGAAGTGCTTCCGAGCAATTTAATGATCTGAGAAGACTGAATGATATGCTTTTTAAGGCTAAACTAATGCATTGTTCTCTCAAATAGATTAATTGCAAGTTATGTAAGAAAAGCATGTTTGAAGGGCGAAAATAGAATTCGTTCGACTTAATTTAGAATTGATTAACGACTAGAAGAGACTCATTGACATGCCTTTAAGGCTAAACAAATGCATTGTTGCCTTCAATAGATGAACTGCAAGTTATGGACAAAAGTCATGTTTAAAGGCCGAATTTCATTCAAAGTGATTTAGAATGATTTACTGACTAAAAGAGACGCAATAATATGACTTTAAAGCTAAAAAAATGCATAGTTGCCTTCAATAGATCAATTGCAAGTTATGTATGAAAGTCGTGTCTCAAATGCACAAATAGAATTGGTTCGAAGTGCTTCCAAACAATTTAATGATATGAAAAGACTGAATGATATGCTTTTTAAGGCTAAAATAATGAATTGTTGTCTTCAATAGATTAATTGCAAGTTATGTAAGAAAATCATGTTTGAAGAGCGAAAATAGAATTCGTTCGACTTAATTTAGAATGATTTAACGACTAGAAGAGACCCATTGACATGACTTTAAGGCTAAACAAATGCATTGTTGCCTTCAATAGATCAACTGCAAGTTATGCACGAAAGTCATGTTTAAAGGCCGAATTTCATGCAAAGTGATTTAGAATGATTTACTGACCAAAAGAGACTCAATAATATAACTTTAAGGCTAAAAAAATGGACAGTTGCCTTCAATAGATCAATTGCAAGTTATGCATGAAAGTCGTGCCTTAAATGCAAAAAATAGAATTGGTTCAAAGTGCTTCTAAACAATTTAATGATATGAGAAGACTGAATGATATGCTTTTAAAGGCTAAAATAATGAATTGTTGTCTTCAATAGATTAATTGCAAGTTATGTAAGAAAATCATGTTTGAAGGGCGAAAATAAAATTCGTTCGACTTAATTTTGAATTATTTAACGACTAGAAGAGACTCATTGACATGACTTTAAGGCTAAATAAATGCGTTGTTGCCTTCAATAGATCAACCGCAAGTTATGCACGAAAGTCATGTTTAAAGGCCGAATTTCATTCGAAGTGATTTAGAATGATTTACTGACTAAAAGACACGCAAAAATATGACTTTAAGGCTAAAAAAAATGCATAGTTGCCTTCAATAGATCAATTGCAAGTTATGTATGAAAGTTTTGTCTTAAATGCACAAATAGAATTGGTTCGAAGTGCTTCTAAACAATTTAATGATATGAGAAGACTGAATGATATGCTTTTTAAGGCTAAAATAATGAATTGTTGTCTTCAATAGATTAATTGCAAGTTATGTAAGAAAATCATGTTTGAATGGCGAAAATAAATTTCGTTCGGCTTAATTTAGAATTGATTAACGACTAGAAGAGACTCATTGACATGCCTTTAAGGCTAAACAAATGCATTGTTGCCTTCAATAGATGAACTGCAAGTTATGGACAAAAGTCATGTTTAAAGGCCGAATTTCATTCAAAGTGATTTAGAATGATTTACTGACTAAAAGAGACGCAATAATATGACTTTAAAGCTAAAAAAATGCATAGTTGCCTTCAATAGATCAATTGCAAGTTATGTATGAAAGTCGTGTCTCAAATGCACAAATAGAATTGGTTCGAAGTGCTTCCAAACAATTTAATGATATGAAAAGACTGAATGATATGCTTTTTAAGGCTAAAATAATGAATTGTTGTCTTCAATAGATTAATTGCAAGTTATGTAAGAAAATCATGTTTGAAGGGCGAAAATAAAATTCGTTCGACTTAATTTTGAATTATTTAACGACTAGAAGAGACTCATTGACATGACTTTAAGGCTAAATAAATGCGTTGTTGCCTTCAATAGATCAACCGCAAGTTATGCACGAAAGTCATGTTTAAAGGCCGAATTTCATTCGAAGTGATTTAGAATGATTTACTGACTAAAAGACACGCAAAAATATGACTTTAAGGCTAAAAAAAATGCATAGTTGCCTTCAATAGATCAATTGCAAGTTATGTATGAAAGTTTTGTCTTAAATGCACAAATAGAATTGGTTCGAAGTGCTTCTAAACAATTTAATGATATGAGAAGACTGAATGATATGCTTTTTAAGGCTAAAATAATGAATTGTTGTCTTCAATAGATTAATTGCAAGTTATGTAAGAAAATCATGTTTGAATGGCGAAAATAAAATTCGTTCGGCTTAATTTAGAATTGATTAACGACTAGAAGAGACTCATTGACATGCCTTTAAGGCTAAACAAATGCATTGTTGCCTTCAATAGATGAACTGCAAGTTATGGACGAAAGTCATGTTTAAAGGCTGAATTTCATTCAAAGTGATTTAGAATGATTTACTGACTAAAAGAGAGGCAATAATATGACTTTAAGGCTAAAAAAATGCATAGTTGCCTTCAATACATCAATTGCAAGTTATGTATGAAAGTCGTGTCTCAAATGCACAAATAGAATTGGTTCGAAGTGCTTCCGAGCAATTTAATGATCTGAGAAGACTGAATGATATGCTTTTTAAGGCTAAACTAATGCATTGTTCTCTCAAATAGATTAATTGCAAGTTATGTAAGAAAAGCATGTTTGAAGGGCGAAAATAGAATTCGTTCGACTTAATTTAGAATTGATTAACGACTAGAAGAGACTCATTGACATGCCTTTAAGGCTAAACAAATGCATTGTTGCCTTCAATAGATGAACTGCAAGTTATGGACAAAAGTCATGTTTAAAGGCCGAATTTCATTCAAAGTGATTTAGAATGATTTACTGACTAAAAGAGACGCAATAATATGACTTTAAAGCTAAAAAAATGCATAGTTGCCTTCAATAGATCAATTGCAAGTTATGTATGAAAGTCGTGTCTCAAATGCACAAATAGAATTGGTTCGAAGTGCTTCCAAACAATTTAATGATATGAAAAGACTGAATGATATGCTTTTTAAGGCTAAAATAATGAATTGTTGTCTTCAATAGATTAATTGCAAGTTATGTAAGAAAATCATGTTTGAAGAGCGAAAATAGAATTCGTTCGACTTAATTTAGAATGATTTAACGACTAGAAGAGACCCATTGACATGACTTTAAGGCTAAACAAATGCATTGTTGCCTTCAATAGATCAACTGCAAGTTATGCACGAAAGTCATGTTTAAAGGCCGAATTTCATGCAAAGTGATTTAGAATGATTTACTGACCAAAAGAGACTCAATAATATAACTTTAAGGCTAAAAAAATGGACAGTTGCCTTCAATAGATCAATTGCAAGTTATGCATGAAAGTCGTGCCTTAAATGCAAAAAATAGAATTGGTTCAAAGTGCTTCTAAACAATTTAATGATATGAGAAGACTGAATGATATGCTTTTAAAGGCTAAAATAATGAATTGTTGTCTTCAATAGATTAATTGCAAGTTATGTAAGAAAATCATGTTTGAAGGGCGAAAATAAAATTCGTTCGACTTAATTTTGAATTATTTAACGACTAGAAGAGACTCATTGACATGACTTTAAGGCTAAATAAATGCGTTGTTGCCTTCAATAGATCAACCGCAAGTTATGCACGAAAGTCATGTTTAAAGGCCGAATTTCATTCGAAGTGATTTAGAATGATTTACTGACTAAAAGACACGCAAAAATATGACTTTAAGGCTAAAAAAAATGCATAGTTGCCTTCAATAGATCAATTGCAAGTTATGTATGAAAATTTTGTCTTAAATGCACAAATAGAATTGGTTCGAAGTGCTTCTAAACAATTTAATGATATGAGAAGACTGAATGATATGCTTTTTAAGGCTAAAATAATGAATTGTTGTCTTCAATAGATTAATTGCAAGTTATGTAAGAAAATCATGTTTGAATGGCGAAAATAAAATTCGTTCGGCTTAATTTAGAATTGATTAACGACTAGAAGAGACTCATTGACATGCCTTTAAGGCTAAACAAATGCATTGTTGCCTTCAATAGATGAACTGCAAGTTATGGACGAAAGTCATGTTTAAAGGCTGAATTTCATTCAAAGTGATTTAGAATGATTTACTGACTAAAAGAGAGGCAATAATATGACTTTAAGGCTAAAAAAATGCATAGTTGCCTTCAATACATCAATTGCAAGTTATGTATGAAAGTCGTGTCTCAAATGCACAAATAGAATTGGTTCGAAGTGCTTCCGAGCAATTTAATGATCTGAGAAGACTGAATGATATGCTTTTTAAGGCTAAACTAATGCATTGTTCTCTCCAATAGATTAATTGCAAGTTATGTAAGAAAAGCATGTTTGAAGGGCGAAAATAGAATTCGTTCGACTTAATTTAGAATTGATTAACGACTAGAAGAGACTCATTGACATGCCTTTAAGGCTAAACAAATGCATTGTTGCCTTCAATAGATGAACTGCAAGTTATGGACAAAAGTCATGTTTAAAGGCCGAATTTCATTCAAAGTGATTTAGAATGATTTACTGACTAAAAGAGACGCAATAATATGACTTTAAAGCTAAAAAAATGCATAGTTGCCTTCAATAGATCAATTGCAAGTTATGTATGAAAGTCGTGTCTCAAATGCACAAATAGAATTGGTTCGAAGTGCTTCCAAACAATTTAATGATATGAAAAGACTGAATGATATGCTTTTTAAGGCTAAAATAATGAATTGTTGTCTTCAATAGATTAATTGCAAGTTATGTAAGAAAATCATGTTTGAAGGGCGAAAATAGAATTCGTTCGACTTAATTTAGAATGATTTAACGACTAGAAGAGACCCATTGACATGACTTTAAGGCTAAACAAATGCATTGTTGCCTTCAATAGATCAACTGCAAGTTACGCACGAAAGTTATGTTGAAAGGCCGAATTTCATTCGAAGTGATTTAGAATGATTTACTGACTAAAAGAGACGCAATAATATGACTTTAAGGCTAAAAAAATGGATTGTTGCCTTCAATAGATCAATTGCAAGTTATGCATGAAAGTCGTGTCTTAAATGCAAAAATAGAATTAGTTCAAAGTGCTTCCAATCAATTTAATGACATGAAAAGACTGAATGATATGCTTTTTAAGGCTAAAATAATGCATTGTTGTCTTCAATGGATTAATTGCAAGTTATGTAATAAAATCATGTTTCAAGGGCGAAAATAGAATTCGTTCGACTTAATTTAGAATGATATAACGAGTAGAAGAGACTCATTGACATGACTTTACGGCTAAACAAATGCATTGATGCCTTCAATACATCAACTGCAAGTTATGCACGAAAGTCATGTTTAAAGGCCGAATTTCATTCGAAGTAATTTAGAATGATTTAGTGACTAAAAGAGACGCAATAATATGACTTTAAGGCTAAAAAAATGCATAGTTGCCTTCAATAGATCAATTGCAAGTTATGCATGAAAGTCGTGTCTTAAATGCAAAAAATAAAATTGGTTCGAAGTGCTTCTAAACAATTTAATGATATGAGAAGACTGAATGATATGCTTTTTAAGCATAAAATAATGAATTGTTGTCTTCAATAGATTAATTGCAAGTTATGTAAGAAAATCATGTTTGAAGGGCGAAAATAGAATTCGTTCGAATTAATTTAGAATGATTTAATGACTAGAAGAGACTCAATGACACGACTTTAAGGCTAAACAAATGCATTGTTGTCTTCAATAGATCAACTGCAAGTTACGCACGTAAGTTATGTTTAAAGGCCGAAATTCGTTCGAAGTGATTTAGAATGATTTACTGAACAAAAGAGACTCAATAATATGACTTTAAGGCTAAAAAAATGGACAGTTGCCTTCAATAGATCAATTGCAAGTTATGCATGAAAGTCGTGTCTTAAATGCAAAAAATAGAATTGGTTCGAAGTGGTTCTAAACAATTTAATGATATGAGAAGACTGAATGATATGCTTTTTAAGGCTAAAATAATGCATTGTTGTCTTCAATGGATTAATTGCAAGTTATGTAATAAAATCATGTTTCAAGGGCGAAAATAGAATTCGTTCGACTTAATTTTGAATTATTTAACGACTAGAAGAGACTCATTGACATGACTTTACGGCTAAACAAATGCATTGATGCCTTCAATACATCAACTGCAAGTTATGCACGAAAGTCATGTTTAAAGGCCGAATTTCATTCGAAGTAATTTAGAATGATTTAGTGACTAAAAGAGACGCAATAATATGACTTTAAGGCTAAAAAAATGCATAGTTGCCTTCAATAGATCAATTGCAAGTTATGCATGAAAGTCGTGTCTTAAATGCAAAAAATAAAATTGGTTCGAAGTGCTTCTAAACAATTTAATGATATGAGAAGACTGAATGATATGCTTTTTAAGCATAAAATAATGAATTGTTGTCTTCAATAGATTAATTGCAAGTTATGTAAGAAAATCATGTTTGAAGGGCGAAAATAGAATTCGTTCGACTTAATTTAGAATTATTTAACGACTAGAAGAGACTCATTGACATTACTTTAAGGCTACACAAATGCATTGTTGCCTTCAATAGATGAACTGCAAGTTATGCACGAAAGTCATGTTTAAAGGCCGAATTTCATGCAAAGTGATTTAGAATGATTTACTGAACAAAAGAGACTCAATAATATGACTTTAAGGCTAAAAAAATGGACAGTTGCCTTCAATAGATCAATTGCAAGTTATGCATGAAAGTCGTGTCTTAAATGCAAAAAATAGAATTGGTTCGAAGTGGTTCTAAACAATTTAATGATATGAGAAGACTGAATGATATGCTTTTTAAGGCTAAAATAATGAATTGTTGTCTTTAATAGATTAATTGCAAGTTATGTAAGAAAATCATGTTTGAAGGGGGAAAATAGAATTCGTTCGACTTAATTTTGAATTATTTAACGACTAGAAGAGACTCATTGACATGACCTTAAGGCTACACAAATGCATTGTTGCCTTCAATAGATCAACTGCAAGTTATGCACGAAAGTCATGTTTAAAGGCCGAATTTCATTCAAAGTGATTTAGAATGATTTACTGACTAAAAGAGACGCAATAATATGACTTTAAGGCTAAAAAAATGCATAGTTGCCTTCACTAGATCAATTGCAAGTTATGTATGAAAGTCGTGTCTCCAATGCACAAATAGAATTGGTTCGAAGTGCTTCCAAACAATTTAATGATCCGAAAAGACTGAATGATATGCTTTTTAAGGCTAAAATAATGCATTGTTGTCTTCAATAGATTAATTGCAAGTTATGTAATAAAATCATGTTTGAAGGGCGAAAATAGAATTCGTTCGACTCAATTTAGAATGATTTAACGACTAGAAGAGACTCGTCGATATGACTTTATGGCTAAACAAATGCATTGTTGCCTTCAATAGTTCAACTGCAAGCTATGCACGAAAGTCATGTTGAGAGGCCGAATTTCATTCGAAGTGATTTAGAAAGATTTACTGACTAAAAGAGACGCAAAAATATGACTTTCAGGCTAAAAAAATGCATAGTTGCCTTCAATAGATCAATTGCAAATTATGTATGAAATTTGTGTCTTAAATGCACAAATAGAATTGGTTCGAAGTGCTTCCAAACAATTTAATTATCTGAGAAGACTTAATGATATGCTTTTTAAGGATAAACTAATGCATTGTTCTCTTCTATAGATTAATTGCAAGTTATGTACGAAAAGCATGTTTGAAGGGCGAAAATAGAATTCGTTCGACTTAATTTAGAACTGATTAACGACTAGAAGAGACTCATTGACATGCCTTTAAGGCTAAACAAATGCATTGTTGCCTTCAATAGATCAACTACAAGTTATGCACGAAAGTCATGTTTAAAGGCCAAATTTCATTCGAAGTGATTTAGAATGATTTACTGACTAAAAGAGACGTAAAAATATGACTTTAAGGCTAAAAAAATGCATAGTTGCCTTCACTAGATCAATTGCAAGTTATGTATGAAAGTCGTGTCTCAAGTGCACAAATAGAATTGGTTCGAAGTGCTTCTAAACAATTTAATGATATGAAAAGACTGAATGATATGCTTTTTAAGGCTAAAATAATGCATTGTTGTCTTCAATAGATTAATTGCACGTTATGTAATAAAATCATGTTTGAAGGGCGAAAATAGAATTCGTTCGACTTAATTTAGAATGATTTAACGACTAGAAGAGACTTATTGATATGACTTTATGGCTAAACAAATGCATTGTTGCCTTCAATAGTTCAACTGTAAGCTATGCACGAAAGTCATGTTGAGAGGCCGAATTTCATTCGAAGTGATTTAGAATGATTTACTGACTAAAAGAGACGCAAAAATATGACTTTAAGGCTAAAAAAATGCATAGTTGCATTCAATAGATCAATTGCAAGTTACGTATGAAAGTTGTGTCTTAAATGCACAAATAGAATTGGTTCGAAGTGCCTCCAAACAATTTAATGATATGAAAAGACTGAATGATATGCTTTTTAAGGCTAAAATAATGAACTATTGTCTTCGATAGATTAATTGCAAGTTATGTAAGAAAATCATGTTTGAAGGGCGAAAATAGAATTCGTTCGACTTAATTTAGAATGATTTAACGACTAGAAGAGACTCATTGATATGACTTTATGGCTAAACAAATCCATTGTTGCCTTCAATAGTTCAACTGCAAGCTATGCACGAAAGTCATGTTGAGAGGCCGAATTTCATTCGAAGTGATTTAGAATGATTTACTGACTAAAAGAGACGCAAAAATATGACTTTAAGGCTAAAAAAATGCATAGTTGCCTTCAATAGATCAATTGCAAGTTATGTATGATAGTCGTGTCGCAAATGCACAAATAGAATTGGTTCGAAGTGCTTCCAAACAATTTAATGATATGAAAAGACTGAATGATATGCTTTTTAAGGCTAAAATAATGAACTGTTGTCTTCAATAGATTAATTGCAAGTTATGTACGAAAATCATGTTTGAAGGGCGAAAATAGAATTCGTTCGACTTAATTTTGAATTATTTAACGACTAGAAGAGACTCATTGACATGACTTTAAGCCTAACAAATGCATTGTTGCCTTCAATAGATGAACTGCAAGTTATGGACGAAAGTCATGGTTAAAGGCCGAATTTCATCCAAAGTGATTTAGAATGATTTACTGACTAAAAGAGACGCAATAATATGACTATAAGGCTAAAAAAGTGCCTAATTGCCTTCAATAGATCAATTGCAAGTTATGTATGAAAATCGTGTCTTAAATGCACAAATAGAATTGGTTCGAAGTGCTTCCAAACAATTTAATGATATCAAAAGACTGAATGATATGCTTTCTAAGGCTAAAATAATACATTATTGTCATCAATAGGTTAATTGCAAGTTATGTAATAAAATCATGTTTGAAGGGCGAAAATAGAATTCGTTCAACTTAATTTAGAATGATTTAACGACTAGAAGAGACTCATTAACATGACTTTAAGGCTAAACAAATGCATTTTTGCCTTCAATAGATCAACTCCAAGTTATGCACGAAAGTCATGTTTAAAGGCCGAATTTCATTCGAAGTGATTTAGAATGATTTACTGACTAAAAGAGACGCAAAAATATGACTTTAAGGCTAAAAAAATGCATAGTTGCCTTCAATAGATCAATTGCAAGTTACGTATGAAAGTTGTGTCTTAAATGCACAAATAGAATTGGTTCGAAGTGCTTCCAAACAATTTAATGATATGAAAAGACTGAATGATATGATTTTTAAGGCTAAAATAATGCATTGTTGTCTTCAATAGATTAATTGCAAGTTATGTAATAAAATCATGTTTGAAGGGCGAAAATAGAATTCGTTCGACTTAATTTAGAATGATTTAACGACTAGAAGAGACTCATTGATATGACTTTATGGCTAAACAAATCCATTGTTGCCTTCAATAGTTCAACTGCAAGCTATGCACGAAAGTCATGTTGAGAGGCCGAATTTCATTCGAAGTGATTTAGAATGATTTACTGACTAAAAGAGACGCAAAAATATGACTTTAAGGCTAAAAAAATGCATAGTTGCCTTCAATAGATCAATTGCAAGTTATGTATGATAGTCGTGTCGCAAATGCACAAATAGAATTGGTTCGAAGTGCTTCCAAACAATTTAATGATATGAAAAGACTGAATGATATGCTTTTTAAGGCTAAAATAATGAACTATTGTCTTCGATAGATTAATTGCAAGTTATGTAAGAAAATCATGTTTGAAGGGCGAAAATAGAATCCGTTCGACTTAATTTTGAATTATTTAACGACTAGAAGAGACTCATTGACATGACTTTAAGCCTAACAAATGCATTGTTGCCTTCAATAGATGAACTGCAAGTTATGGACGAAAGTCATGTTTAAAGGCCGAATTTCATCCAAAGTGATTTAGAATGATTTAGTGACTAAAAGAGACGCAATAATATGACTTTAAGGCTAAAAAAGTGCCTAATTGCCTTCAATAGATCAATTGCAAGTTATGTATGAAAGTCGTGTCTCAAATGCACAAATAGAATTGGTTGGAAGTGCTTCCAAACAATTTAATGATATGAAAAGACTGAATGATATGCTTTTTAAGGCTAAAATAATGCATTGTTGTCTTCAATAGATTAATTGCAAGTTATGTAATAAAATCATGTTTGAAGGGCGAAAATAGAATTCGTTCGACTTAATTTAGAATGAGTTAACGACTAGAAGAGACTCATTGATATGACTTTATGGCTAAACAAATCCATTGTTGCCTTCAATAGTTCAACTGCAAGCTATGCACGAAAGTCATGTTTAAAGGCCGAATTTCATTCGAAGTGATTTAGAATGATTTACTGACTAAAAGAGACGCAAAAATATGACTTTAAGGCTAAAAAAATGCATAGTTGCCTTCAATAGATCAATTGCAAGTTACGTATGAAAGTTGTGTCTTAAATGCACAAATAGAATTGGTTCGAAGTGCTTCCAAACAATTTAATGATATGTAAAGACTGAATGATATGCTTTTTAAGGCTAAAATAATACATTATTGTCATCAATAGATTAATTGCAAGTTATGTAATAAAATCATGTTTGAAGGGCGAAAATAGAATTCGTTCAACTTAATTTAGAATGATTTAACAACTAGAAGAGACTCATTAACATGACTTTAAGGCTAAACAAATGCATTTTTGCCTTCAATAGATCAACTCCAAGTTATGCACGAAAGTCATGTTTAAAGGCCGAATTTCATTCGAAGTGATTTAGAATGATTTACTGACTAAAAGAGACGCAAAAATATGACTTTAAGGCTAAAAAAATGCATAGTTGCCTTCAATAGATCAATTGCAAGTTATGTATGATAGTCGTGTCGCAAATGCACAAATAGAATTGGTTCGAAGTGCTTCCAAACAATTTAATGATATGAAAAGACTGAATGATATGCTTTTTAAGGCTAAAATAATGAACTATTGTCTTCGATAGATTAATTGCAAGTTATGTAAGAAAATCATGTTTGAAGGGCGAAAATAGAATCCGTTCGACTTAATTTTGAATTATTTAACGACTAGAAGAGACTCATTGACATGACTTTAAGCCTAACAAATGCATTGTTGCCTTCAATAGATGAACTGCAAGTTATGGACGAAAGTCATGTTTAAAGGCCGAATTTCATCCAAAGTGATTTAGAATGATTTAGTGACTAAAAGAGACGCAATAATATGACTTTAAGGCTAAAAAAGTGCCTAATTGCCTTCAATAGATCAATTGCAAGTTATGTATGAAAGTCGTGTCTCAAATGCACAAATAGAATTGGTTGGAAGTGCTTCCAAACAATTTAATGATATGAAAAGACTGAATGATATGCTTTTTAAGGCTAAAATAATGCATTGTTGTCTTCAATAGATTAATTGCAAGTTATGTAATAAAATCATGTTTGAAGGGCGAAAATAGAATTCGTTCGACTTAATTTAGAATGAGTTAACGACTAGAAGAGACTCATTGATATGACTTTATGGCTAAACAAATCCATTGTTGCCTTCAATAGTTCAACTGCAAGCTATGCACGAAAGTCATGTTTAAAGGCCGAATTTCATTCGAAGTGATTTAGAATGATTTACTGACTAAAAGAGACGCAAAAATATGACTTTAAGGCTAAAAAAATGCATAGTTGCCTTCAATAGATCAATTGCAAGTTACGTATGAAAGTTGTGTCTTAAATGCACAAATAGAATTGGTTCGAAGTGCTTCCAAACAATTTAATGATATGTAAAGACTGAATGATATGCTTTTTAAGGCTAAAATAATACATTATTGTCATCAATAGATTAATTGCAAGTTATGTAATAAAATCATGTTTGAAGGGCGAAAATAGAATTCGTTCAACTTAATTTAGAATGATTTAACAACTAGAAGAGACTCATTAACATGACTTTAAGGCTAAACAAATGCATTTTTGCCTTCAATAGATCAACTCCAAGTTATGCACGAAAGTCATGTTTAAAGGCCGAATTTCATTCGAAGTGATTTAGAATGATTTACTGACTAAAAGAGACGCAAAAATATGACTTTAAGGCTAAAAAAATGCATAGTTGCCTTCAATAGATCAATTGCAAGTTATGTATGATAGTCGTGTCGCAAATGCACAAATAGAATTGGTTCGAAGTGCTTCCAAACAATTTAATGATATGAAAAGACTGAATGATATGCTTTTTAAGGCTAAAATAATGAACTATTGTCTTCAATAGATTAATTGCAAGTTATGTAAGAAAATCATGTTTGAAGGGCGAAAATAGAATTCGTTCGATTTAATTTTGAATTATTTAACAACTAGAAGAGACTCATTGACATGACTTTAAGGCTAACAAATGCATTGTTGCCTTCAATAGATGAACTGCAAGTTATGGACGAAAGTCATGTTTAAAGGCCGAATTTCATCCAAAGTGATTTAGAATGATTTACTGACTAAAAGAGACGCAATAATATGACTTTAAGGCTAAAAAAGTGCCTAATTGCCTTCAATAGATCAATTGCAAGTTATGTATGAAAGTCGTGTCTCAAATGCACAAATAGAATTGGTTCGAAGTGCTTCCAAACAATTTAATGATATGAAAAGACTGAATGATATACTTTTTAAGGCTAAAATAATGCATTGTTGTCTTCAATAGATTAATTGCAAGTTATGTAAGAAAATCACGTTTGAAGGGCGAAAATAGAATTCGTTCGACTTAATTTAGAATGATTTAACGACTAGAAGAGACTCATTGACATGACTTTAAGGCTAAACAAATGCATTGTTGCCTTCAATAGATCAACTGCAAGTTATGCACGAAAGTCATGTTTAAAGGCCGAATTTCATTCGAAGTGATTTAGAATGATTTACTGACTAAAAGAGACGTAAAAATATGACTTTAAGGCTAAAAAAATGCATAGTTGCCTTCAATAGATCAATTGCAAGTTATGTATGAAAGTCGTGTCTCAAATGCACAAGTAGAATTGGTTTGAAGTGCTTCCAAACAATTTAATGACATGAAAAGACTGAATGATATGCTTTTTAAGCCTAAAATAATGCATTGTTGTCTTCAATAGATTAATTGCAAGTTATGTAATAAAATCATGTTTGAAGGGCGAAAATAGAATTCGTTCGACTTAATTTAGAATGATTTAACGACTAGAAGAGACTCATTGATATGACTTTATGGCTAAACAAATCCATTGTTGCCTTCAATAGTTCAACTGCAAGCTATGCACGAAAGTCATGTTGAGAGGCCGAATTTCATTCGAAGTGATTTAGAATGATTTACTGACTAAAAGAGACGCAAAAATATGACTTTAAGGCTAAAAAAATGCATAGTTGCCTTCAATAGATCAATTGCAAGTTATGTATGATAGTCGTGTCGCAAATGCACAAATAGAATTGGTTCGAAGTGCTTCCAAACAATTTAATGATATGAAAAGACTGAATGATATGCTTTTTAAGGCTAAAATAATGAACTGTTGTCTTCAATAGATTAATTGCAAGTTATGTACGAAAATCATGTTTGAAGGGCGAAAATAGAATTCGTTCGACTTAATTTTGAATTATTTAACGACTAGAAGAGACTCATTGACATGACTTTAAGCCTAACAAATGCATTGTTGCCTTCAATAGATGAACTGCAAGTTATGGACGAAAGTCATGGTTAAAGGCCGAATTTCATCCAAAGTGATTTAGAATGATTTACTGACTAAAAGAGACGCAATAATATGACTATAAGGCTAAAAAAGTGCCTAATTGCCTTCATTAGATCAATTGCAAGTTATGTATGAAAATCGTGTCTCAAATGCACAAATAGAATTGGTTGAAGTGCTTCCAAACAATTTAATGATATGAAAAGACTGAATGATATGCTTTTTAAGGCTAAAATAATGAATTGTTGTCTTCAATAGATTAATTGCAAGTTATGTAATAAAATCATGTTTGAAGGGCGAAAATAGAATTCGTTCGACTTAATTTAGAATGATTTAACGACTAGAAGAGACTCATTGATATGACTTTATGGCTAAACAAATCCATTGTTGCCTTCAATAGTTCAACTGCAAGCTATGCACGAAAGTCATGTTGAGAGGCCGAATTTCATTCGAAGTGATTTAGAATGATTTACTGACTAAAGGAGATGCAAAAATATGACTTTAAGGCTAAAAAAATGCATAGTTGCCTTCAATAGATCAATTGCAAGTTACGTATGAAAGTTGTGTTTCAAATGCACAAATAGAATTGGTTCGAAGTGCTTCCAAACAATTTAATGATATCAAAAGACTGAACGATATGCTTTTTAAGTCTAAAATAATACATTATTGTCATCAATAGGTTAATTGCAAGTTATGTAATAAAATCATGTTTGAAGGGCGAAAATAGAATTCGTTCAACTTAATTTAGAATGATTTAACGACTAGAAGAGACTCATTAACATGACTTTAAGGCTAAACAAATGCATTTTTGCCTTCAATAGATCAACTCCAAGTTATGCACGAAAGTCATGTTTAAAGGCCGAATTTCATTCGAAGTGATTTAGAATGATTTACTGACTAAAAGAGACGCAAAAATATGACTTTAAGGCTAAAAAAATGCATAGTTGCCTTCAATAGATCAATTGCAAGTTACGTATGAAAGTTGTGTCTTAAATGCACAAATAGAATTGGTTCGAAGTGCTTCCAAACAATTTAATGATATGAAAAGACTGAATGATATGCTTTTTAAGGCTAAAATAATACATTATTGTCATCAATAGATTAATTGCAAGTTATGTAATAAAATCATGTTTGAAGGGCGAAAATAGAATTCGTTCAACTTAATTTAGAATGATTTAACGACTAGAAGAGACTCATTAACATGACTTTAAGGCCAAACAAATGCATTTTTGCCTTCAATAGATCAACTCCAAGTTATGCACGAAAGTCATGTTTAAAGGCCGAATTTCATTCGAAGTGATTTAGAATGATTTACTGACTAAAAGAGACGCAAAAATATGACTTTAAGGCTAAAAAAATGCATAGTTGCCTTCAATAGATCAGTTGCAAGTTATGTATGATAGTCGTGTCGCAAATGCACAAATAGAATTGGTTCGAAGTGCTTCCAAACAATTTAATGATATGAAAAGACTGAATGATATGCTTTTTAAGGCTAAAATAATGAACTATTGTCTTCAATAGATTAATTGCAAGTTATGTAAGAAAATCATGTTTGAAGGGCGAAAATAGATTCCGTTCGACTTAATTTTGAATTATTTAACGACTAGAAGAGACTCATTTACATGACTTTAAGCCTAACAAATGCACTGTTGCCTTCAATAGATGAACTGCAAGTTATGGACGAAAGTCATGTTTAAAGGCCGAATTTCATCCAAAGTGATTTAGAATGATTTACTGATTAAAAGAGACGCAATAATATGACTTTAAGGCTAAAAAAGTGCCTAATTGCCTTCAATAGATCAATTGCAAGTTATGTATGAAAGTCGTGTCTCAAATGCACAAATAGAATTGGTTGGAAGTGCTTCCAAACAATTTAATGATGTGAAAAGACTGAATGATATGCTTTTAAGCCTAAAATAATGCATTGTTGTCTTCAATAGATTAATTGCAAGTTATGTAATAAAATCATGTTTGAAGGGCGAAAATAGAATTCGTTCGACTTAATTTAGAATGATTTAACGACTAGAAGAGACTCATTGATATGACTTTATGGCTAAACAAATCCATTGTTGCCTTCAATAGTTCAACTGCAAGCTATGCACGAAAGTCATGTTGAGAGGCCGAATTTCATTCGAAGTGATTTAGAATGATTTACTGACTAAAAGAGATGCAAAAATATGACTTTAAGGCTAAAAAAATGCATAGTTGCCTTCAATAGATCAATTGCAAGTTACGTATGAAAGTTGTGTCTTAAATGCACAAATAGAATTGGTTCGAAGTGCTTCCAAACAATTTAATGATATCAAAAGACTGAATGATATGCTTTCTAAGGCTAAAATAATACATTATTGTCATCAATAGGTTAATTGCAAGTTATGTAATAAAATCATGTTTGAAGGGCGAAAATAGAATTCGTTCAACTTAATTTAGAATGATTTAACGACTAGAAGAGACTCATTAACATGACTTTAAGGCTAAACAAATGCATTTTTGCCTTCAATAGATCAACTCCAAGTTATGCACGAAAGTCATGTTTAAAGGCCGAATTTCATTCGAAGTGATTTAGAATGATTTACTGACTAAAAGAGACGCAAAAATATGACTAAAAGCAAAAAAAATGCATAGTTGCCTTCAATAGATCAATTGCAAGTTATGTATGATAGTCGTGTCGCAAATGACACAAATAGAATTGGTTCGAAGTGCTTCCAAACAATTTAATGATATGAAAAGACTGAATGATATGCTTTTTAAGGCTAAATTAATGAACTGTTGTCTTCAATAGATTAATTGCAAGTTATGTAAGAAAATTCATGTTTGAAGGGCGAAAATAGAATTCGTTCGACTTAATTTTGAATTATTAACGACTAGAAGAGACTCATTGACATGACTTTAAGGCTAACAAATGCATTGTTGCCTTCAATAGATGAACTGCAAGTTATGGACGAAAGTCATGTTTAATGGCCGAATTTCATCCAAAGTGATTTAGAATGATTTACTGACTAAAAGAGACGCAATAATATGACTTTAAGGCTAAAAAAGTGCCTAATTGCCTTCAATAGATCAATTGCAAGTTATGTATGAAAGGCGTGTCTCAAATGCACAAATAAAATTGGTCGAAGTGCTTCCAAACAATTTAATGATATGAAAAGACTGAATGATATACTTTTTAAGGCTAAAATAATGCATTGTTGTCTTCAATAGATTAATTGCAAGTTATGTAAGAAAATCAAGTTTGAAGGGCGAAAATAGAATTCGTTCGACTTAATTTAGAATGATTTAACGACTAGAAGAGACTCATTGACATGACTTAAGGCTAAACAAATGCATTGTTGCCTTCAATAGATCAACTGCAAGTTATGCACGAAAGTCATGTTTAAAGGCCGAATTTCATTCGAAGTGATTTAGAATGATTTACTGACTAAAAGAGACGTAAAAATATGACTTTAAGGCTAAAAAAATGCATAGTTGCCTTCAATAGATCAATTGCAAGTTATGTATGAAAGTCGTGTCTCAAATGCACAAGTAGAATTGGTTTGAAGTGCTTCCAAACAATTTAATGACATGAAAAGACTGAATGATATGCTTTTTAAGGCTAAAATAATGCATTGTTGTCTTCAATAGATTAATTGCAAGTTATGTAATAAAATCATGTTTGAAGGGCGAAAATAGAATTCGTTCGACTTAATTTAAAATGATTTAACGACTAGAAGAGACTCATTGATATGACTTTATGGCTAAACAAATCCATTGTTGCCTTCAATAGTTCAACTGCAAGCTATGCACGAAAGTCATGTTGAGAGGCCGAATTTCATTCGAAGTGATTTAGAATGATTTACTGACTAAAAAAGACGAAAAACTATGACTTTAAGGCTAAACAAGCGCATTGTTGCCTTCCTTAGATAGATCAATTGCAAGTTATGTATGATAGTCGTGTCGCAAATGCACAAATAGAATTGGTTCGAAGTGCTTCCAAACAATTTAATGATATGAAAAGACTGAATGATATGCTTTTTAAGGCTAAAATAATGAACTGTTGTCTTCAATAGATTAATTGCAAGTTATGTAAGAAAATCATGTTTGAAGGGCGAAAATAGAATTCGTTCGACTTAATTTTGAATTATTTAACGACTAGAAGAGACTCATTGACATGACTTTAAGCCTAACAAATGCATTGTTGCTTTCAATAGATGAACTGCAAGTTATGGACGAAAGTCATGGTTAAAGGCCGAATTTCATCCAAAGTGATTTAGAATGATTTACTGACTAAAAGAGACGCAATAATATGACTATAAGGCTAAAAAAGTGCCTAATTGCCTTCAATAGATCAATTGCAAGTTATGTATGAAAATCGTGTCTCAAATCCACAAATAGAATTGGTTGAAGTGCTTCCAAACAATTTAATGATATGAAAAGACTGAATGATATGCTTTTTAAGGCTAAAAATAATGAATTGTTGTCGTCAATAGATAATTGCAAGTTATGTAATAAAATCATGTTTGAAGGGCGAAAAATAGAATTCGTTCGACTTAATTTAGAATGATTTAACGACTAGAAGAGACTCATTGATATGACTTTATTGCTAAACAAATCCATTGTTGCCTTCATAGTTCAACTGCAAGCTATGCACGAAAGTCATGTTGAGAGGCCGAATTTCATTCGAAGTGATTTAGAATGATTTACTGACTAAAGGAGATGCAAAAATTTGACTTTAAGGCTAAAAAAATGCATAGTTGCCTTCAATAGATCAATTGCAAGTTACGTATGAAAGTTGTGTTTCAATGCACAAATAGAATTGGTTCGAAGTGCTTCCAAACAATTTAATGATATCAAAAGACTGAACGATATGCTTTTTAAGTCTAAAATAATACATTATTGTCATCAATAGGTTAATTGCAAGTTATGTAATAAAATCATGTTTGAAGGGCGAAAATAGAATTCGTTCAACTTAATTTAGAATGATTTAACGACTAGAAGAGACTCATTAACATGACTTTAAGGCTAAACAAATGCATTTTTGCCTTCAATAGATCAACTCCAAGTTATGCACGAAAGTCATGTTTAAAGGCCGAATTTCATTCGAAGTGATTTAGAATGATTTACTGACTAAAAGAGACGCAAAAATATGACTTTAAGGCTAAAAAAATGCATAGTTGCCTTCAATAGATCAATTGCAAGTTACGTATGAAAGTTGTGTTTCAAATGCACAAATAGAATTGGTTCGAAGTGCTTCCAAACAATTTAATGATATCAAAAGACTGAACGATATGCTTTTTAAGGCTAAAATAATACATTATTGTCATCAATAGGTTAATTGCAAGTTATGTAATAAAATCATGTTTGAAGGGCGAAAATAGAATTCGTTCAACTTAATTTAGAATGATTTAACGACTAGAAGAGACTCATTAACATGACTTTAAGGCTAAACAAATGCATTTTTGCCTTCAATAGATCAACTCCAAGTTATGCACGAAAGTCATGTTTAAAGGCCGAATTTCATTCGAAGTGATTTAGAATGATTTACTGACTAAAAGAGAGGCAAAAATATGACTTGAATGCTAAAAAATGCATAGTTGCCATCAATAGATCAATTGCAAGTTATGTATGATAGTCGTGTCGCAAATGCACAAATAGAATTGGTTCGAAGTGCTTCCAAACAATTTAATGATATGAAAAGACTGAATGATATGCTTTTAAGGCTAAAATAATGAACTATTGTCTTCAATAGATTAATTGCAAGTTATGTAGAAATCATGTTTGAAGGGCGAAAATAGATTCCGTTCGACTTAATTTTGAATTATTTAACGACTAGAAGAGACTCATTTACATGACTTTAAGCCTAACAAATGCACTGTTGCCTATCAATAGATGAACTGCAAGTTATGGACGAAAGTCATGTTTAAAGGCCGAATTTCATCCAAAGTGATTTAGAATGATTTACTGATTAAAAGAGACGCAATAATATGACTTTAAGGCTAAAAAAGTGCTAATTGCCTTCAATAGATCAATTGCAAGTTATGTATGAAAGTCGTGTCTCAAATGCACAAATAGAATTGGTTGGAAGTGCTTCCAAACAATTATAATGATGTGAAAAGACTGAATGATATGCTTTTTAAGCCTAAAATAATGCATTGTTGTCTTCAATAGATTAATTGCAAGTTATGTAATAAAATCATGTTTGAAGGGCGAAAATAGAATTCGTTCGACTTAATTTAGAATGATTTAACGACTAGAAGAGACTCATTGATATGACTTTATGGCTAAACAAATCCATTGTGCCTTCAATAGTTCAACTGCAAGCTATGCACGAAAGTCATGTTGAGAGGCCGAATTTCATTCGAAGTGATTTAGAATGATTTACTGACTAAAGAGATGCAAAAATATGACTTTAAGGCTAAAAAATGTATAGTTGCCTTCAATAGATCAATTGCAAGTTACGTATGAAAGTTGTGTCTTAAATGCACAAATAGAATTGGTTCGAAGTGCTTCCAAACAATTTAATGATATCAAAAGACTGAATGATATGCTTTCTAAGGCTAAAATAATACATTATTGTCATCAATAGGTTAATTGCAAGTTATGTAATAAAATCATGTTTGAAGGGCGAAAATAGAATTCGTTCAACTTAATTTAGAATGATTTAACGACTAGAAGAGACTCATTAACATGACTTTAAGGCTAAACAAATGCAATTTTTGCTTCAATAGATCAACTCCAAGTTATGCACGAAAGTCATGTTTAAAGGCCGAATTTCATTCGAAGTGATTTAGAATGATTTACTGACTAAAAGAGACGCAAAAATATGACTTTAAAGCTAAAAAAATGCATAGTTGCCTTCAATAGATCAATTGCAAGTTATGTATGATAGTCGTGTCGCAAATGCACAAATAGAATTGGTTCGAAGTGCTTCCAAACAATTTAATGATATGAAAAGACTGAATGAGATGCTGTTTAAGGCTAAAATAATGAACGGTTGTCTTCAATAGATTAATTGCCAGTTATGTAAGAAAATCATGGTTGAAGGGCGAAAATAGAATTCGTTCGACTTAATTTTGAATTATTTAACGACTAGAAGAGACTCATTGACATGAATTTAAGGCTAAACAAATGCATTGTTTGCCTTCAATAGATGAACTGCAAGTTATGACGAAAGTCATGTTTAATGGCCGAATTTCATCCAAAGTGATTTAGAATGATTTACTGACTAAAAGAGACGCAATAATATGACTTTAAGGCTAAAAAAGTGCTAATTGCCTTCAATAGATCAATTGCAAGTTATGTATGAAAGGCGTGTCTCAAATGCACAAATAAAATTGGTTCGAAGTGCTTCCAAACAATTTAATGATATGAAAAGACAGAATGATATACTTTTTAAGGCTAAAATAATGCATTGTTGTCTTCAATAGATTAATTGCAAGTTATGTAAGAAAATCAAGTTTGAAGGGCGAAAATAGAATTCGTTCGACTTAATTTAGAATGATTTAACGACTAGAAGAGACTCATTGACATGACTTTAAGGCTAAACAAATGCATTGTTGCCTTCAATAGATCAACTGCAAGTTATGCACGAAAGTCATGTTTAAAAGGTGAATTTCGTCTGAAGTGATTTAGAATGATTTACTGACTAAAAGAGACGCAAAAATATGACTTTAAGGCTAAAAAAATGCATAGTTGCCTTCAATAGATCAATTGCAAGTTATGTATGAAAGTCGTGTCTCAAATGCACAAGTAGAATTGGTTTGAAGTGCTTCCAAACAATTTAATGACATGAAAGACTGAATGATATGCTTTTAAGGCTAAAATAATGTCATTGTTGTCTTCAATAGATTAATTGCAAGTTATGTAATAAAATCATGTTTGAAGGGCGAAAATAGAATTCGTTCGACTTAATTTAAATGAATTAACGACTAGAAGAGACTCATTGATATGACTTTATGGCTAAACAAATCCATTGTTGCCTTCAATAGTTCAACTGCAAGCTATGCACGAAGTCATGTTGAGAAGGCCGAATTTCATTCGAAGTGATTTAGAATGATTTACTGACTAAAAGAGACGCAAAAATATGACTTTAAGGCTAAAAAAATGCATAGTTGCCTTCAATAGATCAATTGCAAGTTATGTATGATAGTCGTGTCGCAAATGCACAAATAGAATTGGTTCGAAGTGCTTCCAAACAATTTAATGATATGAAAAGACTGAATGATATGCTTTTTAAGGCTAAAATAATGAACTGTTGTCTTCAATAGATTAATTGCAAGTTATGTAAGAAATCATGTTTGAAGGGCGTAATAGAATTCGTTCGACTTAATTTTGAATTATTTAACGACTAGAAGAGACTCATTGACATGACTTTAAGCCATAACAAATGCATTGTTGCCTTCAATAGATGAACTGCAAGTTATGGACGAAAGTCATGGTTAAAGGCCGAATTTCATCCAAAGTGATTTAGAATGATTTACTGACTAAAAGAGACGCAAAAATATGACTTTAAAGCGAAAAAAGTGCCTAATTGCCTTCAATAGATCAATTGCAAGTTATGTATAAAATCGT